>AP028443.1:11921899-13121899 GCA_036509395.1 Antheraea yamamai | reverse complement strand
CTAGCTGTTACCCGCGGCTACGCACGCGCTTTTTTAAAATGTATTAAAGAGATGTAAAATTTGTAAGTAGGTGTGTACATTACAGAAATGCTTTTTCAAAAATATTTGTAACTACAACACGCACGCCATCTCCTGTAACATGTAACGTGTACATTAGATATGTGAATACGAATAGTATATCGAATGGGATGGGATTTACCATCAGCTACATACCTGGAACTTTAACCTACTATATACCACCCTCAGTGCTCACTAACACTATATAAGAAAGTAATGATAATTTTAGACTATACATTATCAAACAATATGTGTTAAATTGTTTATTATAGAGTTATAACATGCCCATATTGTCGATATAATTGTGTTATTCTTATACGTTGCTATAATCACTGAGTTATGTAGATGCAAACGCGGTAAATAAAACAAAATGGCCGCCAAATTGACCAAAATGATAATATAGTTCAAATTACATACATTTATTCTTGGAGTCCAGTATAGCGCACGTCCCACGCGCTTGTTTACAATAAAGAAATTATTTTTGATCAATTTCACACGAACGAATGCACAGGTATCAGTTCATCACTACATAGTGTAAAACGAAGTATTCTGGTCGGTCTGTTTATCTGTTCGCGATAAAGTCAAAAACTAAAGAACGGATTTTCATGCCGTTTTCACCAGTAGGTAGAACGTTTCATGGGGAAGGTTTAGGTATAATTTGTCAAGGTTTTCTTTTTACTATCAGGACGGGACAACGTCTGCCGAACCCGCTAGCTTAAAATAAAATAGCTCATTAGTTAGTTATCTGCCAGTAACAGTCCCGTGAAAATCAGTTCAAGCATTTCGCATATTCCACTACGGCCGAAGGCGAATAAAAAACCTAAATGACTTTTTATGAGGTCTGCTATCTACCAGTAAATACCCCGTGAAAATCGGTCCAACCATTTTGGAAATATCAATGCGGACGAAGCCGCGGACAAATAAAATAGAATATGTCAAGCGCTATAATTTCTGCTATCTGGCAGTAAAAAGTAAAATTCTCGTTAAAATAGGTCAAGCCGTTTTGGAGATTACCCGGAACAAACAAACAAACAGACAAAATATAATAATCTAAAAATATAGACAAAGTATAAAAAAAATTTTTTTGGTCATTTGTAGCCATTTCTATTCATTAAAAAGTTATTTTAATTGTACATACACAAACTTTATTTTTATAATACGTAATAGAGAACAAATAAAAAATTGGAAATAAAAGTAGTATAAACTTTTTGAATAGGAAAACAAAATAAACTTTGAAAATGTTTGCGATAGAAACTTACCAAGTTACAATGGCAACGTATATAATACTAACGCTGACGAAATCTCTCGAAAGGAAAAAAGTGCCCGATTTTGAAACATTTTTCATTGGTGCTCTGCTTCTATTAGTTTTAGCGTGATGATATACAGCCTAAAGCCTTCCTTGATAAATGAGCTATCTAAAAAGGATTTTCTCAAATCGAACTGGTCGTTCCTGAAATCATAGCGTTCAACCAAACAAACAAACTCTTCAGCTTTATATATTAGTGTAGATATAAATTTCACTTTCTCCGCGTGTGACAATGAAACATGTACTGCTTTTTAAAATTTTAAACTAACGCATGAGTCGCGAGCAGTTTCGATCTAAGGTACGAAACTAGCAACTTATCATTTACATACACAGACCTGTATTCGGCAACTGTATGGTATTTTGTTACTTTAATTGCTTTGTTTAATAATGATTAGCACTTTTACCGTTAAATTGATAAGCCATATTTTATACCTAATTGTAATTAAATATGTAGAATGCGGGTATCGTGTCGCTAGTTCAACAGGACGTGGCATTGTTACTACGACGTTGCTAACCAGAAGATTCGAGACAATTTTTTTTTGTATCATAGGAGGCAAACGAACTGACGGGTCACCTGATGATAAGTGATCACCGCCGTCCAGGGAGGGGAAGGGGAGATGGGTTTCCGGTGCTCTCGCCGACCGAACGAAACGCAAGAATACAAGCACTGTTAGTTCAGGTTCAGGATCTTGTAGGTGGTAGAGCTACGCTGAAGCTATTAATGGTTTCGGCATGAATGGGTCGGCTCGACCGGGGTAGTACCACCCTCTCACAGAAAACCGACGTGGAGTAACAGTGCTTGCATTGTTGCGTTTCGTTCGGTCAGTGAGAGCGCCGGAGAACCACCTTCCCTCCCCTTCCCCGTCCCCTTTCCCTTACTCCCCCTCTCCCCCAGGACAGGTTGGCAACGCACTTGCGACTCCCGTGGACTCCAAGTGTCTATGGACGGTAGTGATCACTTAACATCAGGTGACCTACCCGTCCGTTTGCCGCCTATGATATAAAAAAATAAAGTGGGTGTTTCTGTGAGAGGGTGGTAGTACCCCGGGCGAGCCGACCCATTCGTGTGGAAACCAGTAATAGCTTCAGCGTGCCTCTGCCGCCTTGAAAGTGGTATTACCACGTTTAAATAATAGATCTGACTCCATTTGTGTAGACTAGTTAGCACATTGTCAGCTATCTCTAATCCTCTCTAATTTTTGAAGTGAAAACTTCTTTAGGCGCGTTGAGTGGTATTTTTGGCAGGAGATAAATTTATGATTTCTCGTCATGACATGATACGTAAGCATGACCGACCGTGTTCCCCTTGCGCGGCTTGCGTCAGCCTAACAACGCGCAGTATAAGGGCCTGTCTACATGTAATATTGACATTTCGCAGCTCATCATACGTTTGTTCCGTTAATAGACTTTATAAAAATATACATAACCAAATTCAAAAACACACTAATGTTAATAATTTCAATAAACAAATTCTGAAATTTAAATATTGTCATTCACACTATAATTATTATGAAAATTCAAAAGAGAACACATTTATTTAATTGTTTTGAATTTTTACTTCCGTCGGCAGTCCTTATGACTGTATCGACTTTTTTTTTGGACTGACCAATCGCTGTCGGTCTGACAGGCCTTCACATCTTCACCGGGCTTTTAGGGCCAGCGCTTAGGGCTCTCAGCCGAATGGCAACAAGCTTCAGAATGCAAGAGTAAACGAACCTGGGCTTGGGCTGCTGTCTTGAATACAACGCGAATCGAACTAAATGTGACCACTGACTAAATTAAACCATGTGAGCTAAGCTAACCATGAGACAGATATGTATACCTTCATATGCGTCGCACGAAGGTATACATGTATTCACAATCTGACAATTTTGGCTAAAGATAACTAACGGAAGAGAAAAAGGCTTCCTCATAGAACATACATATGAACGTACGTGAGTCTGCACGTGTGTGGATTTCAGTGTGGTGTGTGCAGGGAACTAATGAATGTGGTGTCACTGTGTGGCGCTAGTAGCACCCTTGAGGGCTACGGTCGAGATCGAACCTCGACGTGAGAAGCAGACTATTGAGGTCGCGACGGGTGTGCGGGAATGAAGTTAACCTCCCAACCACGGCGGTGTGATCGGTGGTTTAGCGGACACGCGCGCGATGTTGCTCTGTTTAAAGATTTTTTACTTTTCTTATTGCTATTTTAAAGTTAAAGTCTGTATAAAGCGTTCGCTGCAATGATATCGTCGGAGATATATTGATATACATAAGAAAACGGCAGCTATAATTCTTACTGAGGATAAGCTGTCTCAGTAACGTTTTGCTCTGCAAGCATAACAGCATGTACAAGCAGCCCGCAAACCATAGCGACCTTGCTTCGCACTCTCTGGGTGCGAGCCTTAAAGGTAAGTTTGTTGTCTAGGTTGACATTGAGATATTTGACTTCGGTGGCCCAAGAGATGACAACATCAAATAGCCTGAAAAGCTTTAGGATTTTCACCTTATTGGAAGAGTTAAAGATTATGGCGGAACTTTTATCTGGGTTAACATCTATAGGCCATCTACGATACTGTTCGCCGAGATTATGAGCGGTACGTTGGATGCATGATTTTAAATGGACTCACTCTTTCTGCCTGAAGCAAAGATGACTGTGTTATCAGCGTAACAGCCTATCTCAACTCCCGGGGATCTTAGTTTCGTCTACTTCCCTACAAAAGCATGTAGAAATAAAACACGCCGACCAACATATATTGCGCTAATGTTATACCATCGCAATTTGACCGGTCATAACTAGTCAGACGTCTGATCACCTTCCTTTGTTCCTCATTGTCTTACTTATCAGCTTCACTCAATCTGGTAAAGATGACGCAAATGATCTTACAACATCTTACAAGTTCTATTTCAAATTTATTTTTATTATATTACCCTCCGCTTTCTTATGTTGTATAGGTTTTAGTATTTGACCATCAAAATATCTGGTGTTAACCCACGATGTTTTCCAAGGTGACAGACACGCCAAACCTAGAGGAACTGGCTCACAAGTGGAGCTGCTGGTTGCTGGTTGAGGTTGGCGATTAGTTAAGCGAGCTTAGAAAAAGCCCTACTACCGTACCACCTTTAGTTCCTGCTAGAATGAAGAATGCATGTGTACCGACCTTTGCACAGCTATTTAATGATTTCAACAAATAAGTTTTTCATTTCGTTAAAAGTAATCCACAATGCATTATATATCATATTATCATGGTACTTTCGTAACATGGTAAGCAGAAAAATTGGAGTACCACTAACTTTAAAATCTGTTTTGAATTCCTATATCATAGTAATACTATGCATTTTATTTGCTTCTGAATATCCGGGCCCAAGGATCGATTAATTTGTTAAAGTTGCAACCGTGACTCTGCATGCGTTTATTATTGTTAATTACTATTAGGATTTGTGAAAATAAATACTTAATTTATAGTAAAATGATTACCATAAAACTATTACTTAAATAACACTCATGTATTTCAATTTTCATGCTGATCCATCAAGCGATGTTAAACTTTATCAGCCTTAGCTATATATATGTCAACATTCTTGTATACACAATTGATAATTTAATTTATTTGTAGAACCAGTGATAAGGAATGATAAAATCAATCCTTTCGTCTGTGTTGATACATTAATAATGTAATCGTTGATGCATTGATCACTTAAAACGAACTATTGACACAATTTTTGAGTACAGAAAGTTTTAAATTGTAAAAAAAATCTGTGAATATCATTAAATAGCATACAATTCATATTCGACTGTTTGTTCTCTTTGTTGTTCTAAACTACGTAAAAGGCTGATATTGACTTCTTTATCAATTGAAGAGTTCTGTTCTGGAAGAATTGTATGTATAAGACCAATGATAATATATTATAACTAAAAACTGTAGATACTTTACCTACTATTTTGACAAAACAAACGCGCGATAACGCACACATACGTAAAGTAATATTCTAATGCCACACTGTCTTAGATAAAATGTGGAAGTAAGACGGTATATGCTCAATATCGGTGGTGAAAAAGAAATAGTTATATGTTGCTTAGATACGGGCGGATTGATGGTGCAGCCGTTAAAAATAAGCTAGCTATCCAAGTTTTAACAAGGCGCTGTCGAACTGCTTATATGTATCTACAGCTTTTTCCTTATAATATCATTGTATAAGACATGTACATTGTACAAATGCAAAGTAGAAAAGCATCGTTTTCCTGTAACTATGTTATAAAAATATTTTACGAGCGCTATAAGTGGTTTGCTTGTATAAAAAATCGAAAACAGAAGTCTTTATTTAGCGGAATTTAAACCACAAAGTATTAAAATAATTTGGAGATCCCCGCGCATTACGAAATAAACCATATCTTATCTACTATAGATATAATAATAATGTAAATTAAACGTGTCTGTACTTTTTAGATTTTAGTGAAAAAAATTATTGCAAGTGTCTAGTAATCTATACTAATATTATACAGTGGTAAAGTTTGTGAGTTTGTGACGTTGTAGGGGATAATCTCAGGAACTACTGGTCCGATTTGAAAAATTCTTTCAGTGTTATCTATACTAATATCATTCAGTGGTAAAGTTTGTGAATTTGTGACTTTATAGGGCGTAATCTCAGGAATTATTGGTTCGATTTGAAAAATTATTTCAGTGTTATCTATATTAATATTACAAAGTGGTAAAGTTTTTGTGACTTTGTGACGTTGTGAGTTTGTGAATTTGTGACGTTGTAGGGGATAATCTCAGGAACTACTGGTCCGATTTGAAAAATTCTTTCAGTGTTATCTATACTAATATCATTCAGTGGTAAAGTTTGTGAATTTGTGACTTTATAGGGGGTAATCTCAGGAATTACTGGTTCGATTTGAAAAATTCTTTCAGTGTTATCTATATTAATATTACAAAGTGTTAAAGTTTTTGTGACTTTGTGACGTTGTGAGTTTGTGAATTTGTGACGTTGTAGGGGATAATCTCAGGAACTACTGGTCCGATTTGAAAAATTCTTTCAGTGTTATCTATACTAATATCATTCAGTGGTAAAGTTTGTGAATTTGTGACTTTATAGGGGGTACTCTCAGGAATTACTGGTTCGATTTGAAAAATTCTTTCAGTGTTATCTATATTAATATTACAAAGTGGTAAAGTTTTTGTGACTTTGTAACGTTGTGAGTTTGTGACGTTGTGAGTTTGTGAATTTGTGACGTTGTAGGGGGTAATCTCAGGAACTACTGGTCCGATTTGAAATGGAATGATCGAATCGAAAAAATCGAGGAATATATTATCATCACGCTGAGACCAATAGGAGCGGAACACCAACGAAGAATGTTTCTAAATCGGGTTTTTTTTCCTCTTGAGAGCTTCTGCTACGTATTAGCGTTGGCCCAAAATAACTATTCCACGCAGACGAGGTCGCGAGCGGAAGCTAGTAAGTGATAAAATACATAACAATTTTTGTTAATGCTAAAATACCACGTTCACGATATAACCTTAAAAATTATAAAGTATATTCTCGAATAACATGTAGTCTTTATTTCATTAAAATCGGTCCACACTATCAAAAGTTATTCTAATTTTAATGACGACGTGACTCAAGTACGAGAGAAAAGTCAATGAACTCAATACATAGATTATCTTATGAATTATTGTTTTTTAAATAAGGTTCCACGCGAACGAAGTCGCGGGCACAGTTAATAGTATAATATATAGTAACCGGCCAAAAGCCAGTTACAAAATGTATGTTGTCTTAATGTCATAAAACACAAAGTAAATTTTATACGGTGTTACAAACATATATTTATGATTAGGAAGCGCAATAAATACGTGTTTATTTACAAATGCGACTTTGAAATCTTGTTAATTCGTTTCTTGTATACCAAGTTTGCAGATAGTAAGTAGATCTTGCGTCAACCGGTTATTAATAGCTGTTTTTGCTTAATTCGTTCTTTTGGGTGTTTTTATTTTGTAACGTTGATTATATGCCATACCAGAGAAAATTGTGAGGTTAATATTTAATTCTACTTATTAAGATAATGGTAATCTTAGGATACATTAGAATAATGTATTACAGATGTAAACATCTTGTTTATGCCTACAAAAAAGTCCTTGGTGTTATATGTCTGTTCTAAGGCTAATCTGCAGTAACCATTTATATATTTTTGAGAAATATTGGGTTATTTGAGAAGCTTTCTTGGGGCATTTTTTATATGTTCCACAAAATAGACGTCACGCAAACAATAATATCCCATACATTAACGAACATAAATCATTACATAGTATAAAACAAAGTCCCTTACCGCGTCTGTCTGTCTGTTCGCGATGAACTTAAAAACTACCGAACAGATTCTCATGCGGTTTTCACAGGTGGATAGAGTGATTGATGAGGAACATTTTAGTATATAATTTGTCAAGGATTTTTTCATAATCAGGGCGGGACAACGTCTGCCGGGCCCGCTAGTTAAGTATAAATCGAGGTGTGGGTATTAAAAAAGTAAACACAGCTTGTTAAAAGTTAAAAATAAACTTGACTAGTTTTAATAAACCATGCTTAGAAATTAGTTTCTAGTTTTAATTTAAATTCACGCAAGGAGCAACTAACTAGTAACTAACTAACTAACTAGTGTTGTAGTATTCATCCGAATTAAATTAAATATGTTACTTACATTACGCGTTTAATGTAGATTAAAATTCATCATTACAGTGTATAATTTGAATGTATACTTTGGAAGATATTAGAGATTAAAAATTGTGCGTAACAAAAAAGTTACTTGCGTAATTATATTTACAGAGATTCGTTGACTTTGATGAACTGTTAATGTTTGTGAAAAAATAGATCAATTTATTAGGGCCAGAAATAACTCCTTATTATTGAATTTTAACTTATTTTCCAATACGTAAAGGATAGAAATTACGCAGATCTACGATAATTATTGTTATTGTCATAGTTTGATTATTAATTCTTTGATTATTTATTAATAGTAATTTGATATTACAGGTAGTATTTTGCAGATTTTAGCTTACACAGGTTAGGCCACATGAGCTACTCTTAAAAGTAGCCCGGAATTACAATTTCTTAGTGCCCGAGATAGCTCTTTACTACTGAATTATAACCTACATTCCATGATGTATAAACAAGGAATCACTTAGATCTAGGGTCACTATCGTTAGTCGCATATTTTATTTATCAATTTATTAAGAAGTTTTTACTAAACAATCTGAGGTTATGGGGAATAAAATTTTATGAATTTCTTGCTTACACAAGTTAGGACCTCTAAACTACTTTAAAAGGAACTCGGTATGAATTTTTTTTCAACGGATGAAATAGCTCCTTACTACTGAATGATAATGTATTTTCCTTGATGTGTAAACTACGAATAATTGAGATCTAGAATCACTATTATTGTCATAGTTAGATTATACATTCATAAATATTTTTTTATTAATGATTTGAGGTTATGGGTAGTATTTTAAGATTTATTTCTTACATAGGTTAGGGCACTGAAGTACTCTTAAAGAGGCGTGGAATTAACGTGCTTTCCATAGTGCGTAAGATAGGAATCTCTGGGATTTAGAACCACTATCGTTATTGTCATAGTTTGGCTATAAATTCATCAAAAGTATCTTACTAATAATGCAATAGGTGGTAGAGCCACGCTGAAGCTACTACTGGTTTCAGCATGAATGTGTCAGCTCGCCCGGGGTAGTATCACCCTCTCATAGAAAACCGACGTAAAGTAACAGTGCATGCATTGTTGTGTTTCGGTCGTTCAGTGAGAGCGCCGGAGGCCCTCCACCCCTCCTCTTCCCTCTCCCACCCTTTCCCCGAAATACAGGCTGGCAATGCACTTTCGATTCCCCTGGTGTTGTTAGTGTCTATGGACGGTGGTGATCACTTAACATCAAGTGACCCAGATGTTTGTTTGCTTGCTATTAAAAAAATGCAACAATGAACAGACATCGCGTCGATAGATGTAGGTTTGAATCTGTGCCACTAAGGTGGAACATTCGGTGAAGGAAAAAATATCACGATAAAACCATAGCATTCTGGTGTAGGGTTTTTTCTAATACTGCTTAGTGCCAAGTACCTGTTGGTATTTTTTGACAGCTATACTTGAAAGTCCAGCCCCTCTAAGTACACGTGTATACAATATTAGAACACATTCTCATTTTAAATCAGATCAGATTGTGGTCAAAACCTAAAACGGGATTTGTAAATCTGCGTATATTGTACGAACTTTTGATTAGAGACATTGAGGCCTCTGTAGCTCGCAGGTCCCGTAACTATCCGAGCCGAGTCTGAAAGGATGGGTCGGGGGACCGATCTCCTCATTGCACAGGTGAGGCTGACGAGGGGAGACGACTGGTTGTGTACCCAATAGTCTCTCTATAGTAGGACGAAGCCTGGCGTTCACTCGCCTGGCTGCCGCAAGGGCGGTTTCTCAGGAAGACAGCAGGTTCGATCCCTGGCCGCCCCTACCATGCGGCAGACGGTACACCGTGGGGTTTTAGTCCGTGCGAGTCAGACATAACCCACTCTCTCCCCCGAGAGGGTAACGTATCCATAAAGGATTTCCCCACGTTAATAAAAAAAAAAGGTCCCGTAACTATGCCCTTAGCAAATCAGTATATAGTTCATATTATCTTTAGTAGTTTACCTCTGTATACATTCCGATCCTGACCATTAATTAGTCTGAAGTTAATAGAAGTCAGTGAATTAGTGACATTTGTAATGCAAATTAAGTAATTACAGAAACCTTCTGGGTTTCTTGAGAACTAAATTACTGTTATTGTATGATACATACGCGAATTACCATTTATATTGATTTTGTATAATTATAATAATACTAGCTTTTGCTCATGGCTTCATTCGCTTTGAATGGTATCCTATGTCTATTTTTCTACCTCTCAAAATTTCTAGCAAAACTTTCGTGATAATGGAAAGAGTTGTCAAAACGTAAAAGGATAACAAAAATACAAACTTACACTCGTATTTATAATATTGGTGAGGATTACACACCGTTACAGATACGGTGGTTTGATTTATAATAAACTAACGATCCGATCCGGCTTCGCGCGGCTGCAATATATCAAAGTAGCATGATAAGTGACGAAGTGACTTAAACACATGTGTGATCCATTCTATTGTTTATAACTATCATATTGATAGTTCATCAAAGACAGAAAAGCATTGTGACCTTTATCTTATAAACACCTTTAATTACTCGCTATTTTGTAGTATTTTCTACGACATTCATTTGTTTTTTTTTAATTCAAATATCGCAATAGTAATCAAGTCTTTTGAGGCAGGATACTTACATGCATATTATTAATAATTATATCTATCCCACATACAGTTATATTGTGTTGGGATAAGAACCTACTATTCTCATCGCGGTGGCAGCAGCAAAGTTAAACACAACACCAATAATCTTTATATAATATATAAAAATCGATGTATGTATGTTTGTCCTCTATGCATCTACTCCTGAGCAGATTTTGATAATAATTTTGTAGCGTGTTTTGGGGGTGCCCGAGATGGTTCCTAGCGCAAAAAATCTATATATGTGTATATAAATGTTTTTTTAATCGATAAAATTGTTTGCCTTCAAGAGAGAAAGGGTTTTTTTTATTGAAACTTTTTACACTACATTTTATATTATTTTGACGTGTTTGACATATTTCAATGAAACATCAGTTATCACAATTATTAAATTCTATTTGTGTCAGTGCAATTGTTTAGGAATTTATGTAGTTATGGCATGGATAGCCGGACATAATGTGATCCAGGGTACTGACTACTGAAGCTGTTGATCTTCTTGCGAAAGAAGCTATCCAGTCGATATTTCGATCACTATAAAACCTATGTTCAGGACTTCTCCAAATAAAACTGATTTGTTTGCATCATGGAACTCAACCCAGAATGTATCCGACCAAATTAAAAGCAAATCATATGCTTCCGGATATATTTAGGATAACATTCGGGGCTAGCCGTGGCTTTATAAGTTTCGTGACTGTTACAAGCAGCTGCGTCTACTATCTGTAGTCTGACAATCTATATATGGTTAATCTTATATGTTTTAACAAAATTAAACTTTAACATAACGCAGTCACTAACAGTTATTATTATGTAAATATATATTTAATTAAGGCTGTCTGTAAGGGTTGTTTTTGTTTTTGTCTATCTCAGAGGCCTAATCTGGAAGAACTAAATTATATAAAACAAAAATAATACTACCTAGTGACTGACTACTGACTGACTTAACACTAGTAGAATTCGTATCCATGAAACTCCAATATCAAAAAGTTAAAGTTGAAGTTTGTGATTTTGGGTGTTTGGAGTAATCTCTGGTACTACCTACAGATCCGATTTTGAAAATTCTTTCAATATTAGAAAGGCATATTAAATTACTTTTTATTTTCTTAAATATATATTTTCAATAATTCATCACAATCAATGTAATTAAAATTATCAAAATTCTATAATATGACGTGCGTTGCTGGAATAATCGACACTAATATTATAAAGAGGAAACGTTCTATTTTTGTATGTTTATAACGAATAAACTAAAAAACTAATAGACGGATTTCGATAATTCCTCCATCATTAGAAAGCTACATTATCTCTGAACATAGGTTATAATTTTTACTAGAAAAAAAATAGGGATCCTACTAAAATTTCTATAATGTAATCCAATGAAAAATATTGTCATAAAGTGATTTTCATCGCATGCGCTGCGGAAACTATGAATGATAGAACAAAAATATGTTCTACACTATTAAAGAACATATTAATATCTATAACCTAAAACCTCAGGGTACCATATGTCCAGCTATTATGATTATGTCACTAACTACATTTTTGAAATAAATCTTAACAAAAAACAGACCATGCCTAAAAGATCATGTTATTTATGTCTTTATATTAATCCTTATCCAAATAAATTATTTTGAATTTAAGACTGTTTTAGTATCTGTAGATAACTTTTGAATTATTAAAATCGGCCACTGCATTCAAAGGATATTACGAGTTTAAAATTGCCAATTTAAACAAAATACGCCGTTCGCGTCGTTGCTTGGGTCTGGTGTATGCGTGCGGGCTATGCGGCAAATAAGGGGTCACGGGAGAGGGGCGCGCACATTTATAGCGTAGGTAACCGCGCGGCTTATTCGCGCAATAGAATTTTAGTTCATAGTAATAGGTATAGGCATTCAGTTATAATCCACAAATTGATTATGTTCATCAGAACAAATTGGGGCAAACAATAAGATTTGTACTAAATGTTATGCTAAAAATGGAGTGACGAAGCAAATGGTATATGCTGCGCATCTGGAAAAGTACTTCTTCCTAATATTGAAGAACCACCAGAACCAAGAAAAAGGCTTTTTGGCAAATAATCACAGATAATGCGCTCATTTTTTGAAAAATGGCGTGTTTCACCAGTGTTTAGCTTAACTGTGACATAATTTGGCAGATACAGTAAAGAGTAGTTCCCGCTAAGCTATCACGCACCAAAACAGATGAATTCACCGGGTAGTTTATTTTATCTTATCATTTTGTTAGGTTAGCACAATCATCTACCCTCGAACAGAAGACATTTCTTTCTGTAAGATTTTCGATTCTGGATTGGATCGTGGGTACAAGATTTTCAAGACTATGATCAGTTTTAGCCAATCCACATATGTTTAACCCAAATGTTTAAAACAATTGTTCACCCGTGCGAAGCCGGGACAGGCCGCTAGTATTATATATATTGCTTATCCCCCACATAAAAATGCCATAATAATGTTTTAAAAGTCATCGAAATACTCATAAAAGTCCCATTAGAATCAATCATGTTTCAGGGATTAGAATAAACAAACAATAAAAATTATTTGCGTATAGATTCGTGGAAATGCAAGCCCATTAGAACGCTCGGCTATTGTTACTCGGGGCTTATTATGCTGACGTCAAAACCATCTATCTATCTGTCCGTACGTCAGGACCATTGTAGAAGTAACGTACTGTTATATAAAATACTCTCGGTTGTTAATCGTATCCTTCAGAGGGAAAAATAATTATTGGACAAGCTAATATTAGGTCTTTACCTATGAAATTGCCGTTTTGTATGAAAAAATTTAAACGAATTTTTTTCATGTATTTTTTAATTGTATTAATCGAAGTAATCACCCATGCAATCAATGCATCTTTGCTAATGCAGTGGCAGTTTATTGATGCCCTTCTTAAAGAAATCAGCTGGACGGGAGGCAACAAATTCTTCAAAGGCATGTTGTACTGCCTCTCGGTTATTGAATTTTTTTCCCGCCAAGGAGTTATCCAAATTCTGGAAAAAGTAGTAGTCTGTAGGCGTAAGGTCTGGTGAGTAGGACGGATGACGGAGAACTTCCAACCCCAGTTCTTGTAACTTGGAGACCGTCTGCTATGCAGTATGAGGTCGCGCGTTGTCGTGCAGGAGCAGCGGAGACGAGCGATTGACCAATGCTGGTTGGAGATGTGCCAGCTTCTCCATCATTGTGTTCAGTTCTTCACAGTACACATCTGCAGTAATGCTCACCCCGTTTGGTAAGAAGCTGTGATGAATCACACCGGCTCTAGACCACCAAACAGTGACCATCACTTTTCTAGGGGTAAGTTTTCGTTTAGGGCATTGTTTAGGTGCTGATCCAGGATCCAACCAACTTGCTGAGCGCTTGCGGTTATCAAACAGAACCCATTTTTCATCGCAGGTAACAATGCGGTTCAAAATTCCTTCATTTGTGTGTCTGTTGAGCAGTGCAAGGCACGTCTCGAAGCGTGCTTCGCGCTGGCGATCATTGAGTTCGTGGGGGACCCATTTGTCAAGCTTTTTTACCTTGCCAATTTGACGCAAATGGACCAATATTGTTTTGACGCTAACGTCGAAAGCTGCTGCTAATTCAGCCGTAGATTGTGTATCATCAGCTTCCACAATCGCCTTTAATTCGTCATTGTCGACCAAAGTCTTTGGACGACCGCGAGGTTCATTTCTCAGGTCGAAATTCCCAGAACGGAAGCGAGCAAACCAATAACAGGTGGTGCGTTGGTTTGTAGTGTTAGCTCCGTAAACGTCGTTAATGTTGCGTGCCGTTCGTGCCGCGTAGCTGCCACGACGGTACTCATATTCCATAATTACTCGAATTTTTAACGTATCCATGATGATAAAAAAGATTGAAATGCGATGAAAATGTAACACTAATCAATAAACAAATGACTACTTTTGGAAAAAGAATTCCATGTTTTTAAAATAAAATTAATTTGAAATTAGAATTCTTAGCCTAACAAAAATTATTTTGATTTGAATTGGCCAGTACTGCAGAACAGCAATTTCATAGGTAAAGACCTATTATAATTAATCTATACGTATAATAAGAATGTAAATCTAACGTGTCTGTACTTATTACATTCTTGTGAAAAAAATTGTTGGTGGTATCTAGGAATAAGTTATGAAATACATTTCAATCATTTTTAGGAATATCTGTCTGTCTATCTCTCTGTCTGTCTGTCTGTCTGTTTGTATGAACACGCAACACTGAAAAAATAATGGGTTCCCACTAAAACCACACCAAGAAAATCATAAAGCGAGAGTAACTTAGTCTTTGTTTCATTAAAATCGGTCCATTCTATCTAAAGTTATTGTAATTTTAATGACGACGTGGCGTAAGTACAAGGGAAAAGTATATAAGTAAATGGACTTAATACATTCAAATAACTTCATTAATCACTGTTTTTTTACGTGAGCTTCCACGCGGATGAAGTCGCGGGCACAGCTAGTTTGAAATAAAGGAATATAATCCATAATAAAATTGATAACTGTTACATAAGTTAAGAAAATAAATGTTACAATTACTAATTAGAAATTACTAAAGTAACTAGATACAGGATTCATGTATACTCTACAAATTCTTATTAAAACAAATATTTAGATCAAAATGGAAATTTCGTGGAGATAAAGTTTACTTTTTACAGCATGTTAATCGATGGAGTTGGTTAGAACATAATAACAATTATAAGCCGGTAAAATTATTGTGTTGTTGCGAGGATAGTAAATGGGGCGCGGGGGTGAGGGTCAAAGAAGAAACCCAGGGGATACCGGGAAGACATTTCTTGCAAATACATATAGGATAGTTTGGAATCACAATTGGACTTAGTAGGTGTTGCTATAATCGGGTTCTAGGTTTTTTAAGATTTTTCGCGTCTGGAAATAAAATTGGTAACGACCGATATGGCGCAGACGAAGTTGCGCGGGTCAGCTAGTAGGAACATAAAATTGGCATTAATTTATCTGTACATTGTCTCGATGTTATTCATGTTTTTTGTTTTGTAAAATTATAATACAATGTAATATGAAATAATAATTGTCTAATCGACTGACTGCACTTTAAATATTCACGAAACTAATTGGTGAAACACTAAAATTTGACCTTGGACTTTAATTGAATTATTAACGTGTAATGTCCATTACGTTTTAGTGTTGTAATATAAATTAACTGTATACAGTTTCACTGAGAGGTTCATTTAAAAGCTGTTAGGTGGTTGTCACATTAATCATAATATAAAAGGTACAACCCTTATAAAGCTGTTCAACAAAGCAGCCATTGTTAGTGGGAGTGCCTCCTTCCATCGGAGACCACCTGTGACGCGAATCAAATGCGATATCAGCGAAAAGTAGTAGCAAATGTTGTGATCACTCACCGGCTGCTGCGGGGTTCGATGCAGGAGGTCGGCGCCGATGAATGGCGATGGTGCAAATAGGTTATGGCGATGCGAGGAGCGTGATACGAGCGCGCACGTTCTTCACCTATGATGTGTGTGAGCGAACTGGGCCGGCGTCACAAGCGCCAGGGGGGATCGACAAACAAAAATGCTCCCACCCTTGCTGACACTATTTTTCCTAATTGACTATTTACGCGGCCGCAACAGTTAGGTATTTTAACGCGTTCCGCTAGGTCTAAAAATAGATGTACAAACTAACAAGGCTATATTAATAAGCCTGTAATTTTATCTGAACATATCTATACTAACATAATAAAGCTGAATAGTTTGTTTGGTTGAACGTGCTAATATCAGGAACTACTGGTCCGATGTGAAAATTCTTTCAGTGTTAGATAACTCATTTATCGAAGAAGGCTATATGACCATGTTAAGACCAATAGGAACGGAGCACCAATATACACGCGGAGGAAGTTCTTTGGCTTATATATATGAAAATGCTCATAAACTATATACTATACCTATAAAGAATATATTAAATCTGCACCATGATATCACTCATGTTTAATTTTTCCCGCCCATTTATACTATGTGATTTCCGCTTACAGCTTACTAGCGGACCCAGCGGACGTTATCCCGCCATGATAATAAAAAAAATCTTCACAAATTATACACCTAAACCTTCCTTATGAATCACTATCTACTGGTGAAAACTGTATGAAAATCCGTTTAGTAGTTTTTGAATTTATTGCGAACAGACAGACAGACAGACGTGGCAGAGGACTTTGTTTCATAATATGTAGTAATATGGTAATTACTCTGCTCCTAAAGGCAATAAATAGCTTATTTTCGATAACCTATAACCTAAAGTAACAGTCCAAAAAAAAGCGAAAGTGAACGAAGTAAACAAATAATCATGCAATCGTTTTCTTGTATGTAATTATATTTTTAATTATTTTGTAATAATATTTAGTGAAATACAATAAACAACTAAAAAACTACAACAAAAAACATATATTAATAAAGAAAATAACAAATAATATAATCCACAGAACTTGTTGGAACGATGTAGATTCCAATTATTTTTTTTGGCTTGAAAAAATAACATAAAAAATATAATTGGAATTTAAATGTCCAGATAAGAACTTAAAATATGTTAATCTGTTTGTTGGTAATGGTTTTTAAACTAAAATTTATTCGAATTAATAACAGATTCTTATACTTTACAATTTTTAATCTTCTGGGACAATCTAATTGTTGGCGACGCACACGATAAGTAGCTTACACATAGTTTTATACGTAGATTTATTGATATTTTATAGAGAACATATATATAGATTTATTGACATTTAATATAGATTTGTTAGATAATTCATGCAAAGTATAATAGAATAGAGATATAAATTGGATATAGAATTGTAGGTATGTTATGTGTGTATTGAGTTATTGAATATGTGGTGAGGTGGATGTCCCGCCATCTAGTTTAATAATGATAAGTTGTGTCGATACGGGGGGCGACTTTGTCCTTTGACATAAGTGTAGTACTCTCTTCGCGATACTGAAAAGACACCACCCGCTTGCCATCGCGTGCGCAATAATTACGCACAATAACTGCTACACCGCTATATACGTTGTATTTAAACCGCTTTTAGTTTTAAGTGTAATAAGGAACTATTGCCGCTTCTTTCACCGCATAGTAAAAATTATGTTGTATGTGTTACGTGTGTGAGCGATCTGGTGGCCACCAACACACTGTGAAACTCGTGATTCGTGGACGTGCGAGGACCAGGCAGCCGCATCCAGCAACTGGGTAAGCGAAAGTGCTATATACACCTCCCGTATCGATCACATACTCTCACATGCTCAGAGATAGACAAAGTTAGTCTGACACGCATCCCCGTGTTCAGACATAATAAGCTCTCATACCGCACGGTGAGCACGGCTATTTACACGCCTGCCTCACCAATATGGAATTATAGATGTGATATTTATAGTAAAAGGGATTGAATTATGGATATGTAGAAGCATGTGTAGAATTATTGAATATAGAATGATGTATGTATCGATTTATAGAATATGTGAATTATAGGTAGAATCATGTAGATTAATAGAGAAATAGGGACTTATGCATGCATAGAATTACTGAATTGTGGATTATATAGAATTGTGTGTTAGTATAGGGTGACTTATAGATTACATTCGCATTAAGTAGGGAATGACATGATAGATTTGTGTAAAATGTAATAAATGTATTGTATGGAATATATAGCGTGTGTGCATGAAGACATTCGTAGAGAGAATGTGATAGAATTACACACGTTATATGACATTGAATTATAGATTATGTAACGAAAATTATACGATCGTACAGAACAGTAAATATGGAAGATCGTATAATTTAATATCGACAAACTTTACAAACGTAATGATTATAGAGGTACAACGTTTACAACGGTTTTTAATGATTTAATAATTATATGGGCAAGGACAAATTATATACCGGCTCTCCTTTGTAATGTTAAAAATACTAATTCCTAGAGACTAGGCGGTGGATTTTGCCTTTGAATAAAGTAATATTTTGTCTCTCTTAAATGCTTTCTTTTAAATGGTAATTGCACAAGCAATATACTTGAATAGGGTCCGCCGAATACTATTTGTTATGACGTTACGGTATCCGAACGAGCCCAATAAAATAATATATTTTATTTTATGGTAATTGTATAAACAATAGTTGAAAGTTGCAAGCCGACCGGTACTTTATAACGGCTCCACAGTAATTCTCACGAGTCGGCGTTGTAAATAGAAATTTCTAATTTTATTATGTATCGTTTTTAAATAAAATATGAATGGAATTAAAATTATAATAAGGAATATATATATATAACTGGCGAACATAACGTAACGATATGTAATATTGAATATCGAGTGAATGTGAATGTGAATACATACAGAGATTATGTCACCCTATACAGATAGATGTAAATAACACACTGAAAATAGAGTTACATATGAATATAAGTTAAGGTTTATGTAATAAGATTATTATAGAGTTATATTATATTATAGAATTATAGAGTTTAGTGCAAAACGGCGCTTAATATACAGATAACTTTGTTCATATGTAAGATAGATATAAGATGTAAATTTTAGAGTATAGATTGCATGCAAATAGATAATAAGAAATTTATATTATAGACTTTTTATATGTAAAAATATGATAAATAAATAAAAACGCGATTACCGAGCCAACGAATAGAGTCACGCCGTCTAACGGTATCGTCGCCGGCCCGATTTTGATTATAAGCACGGTCCGCGCGGTACTCCATGGTAGTCTGATTGCACAAGGTATCACAGTAACATCGTAGTCTGATTGCACAAGGCATCACAGTAACACCGAGTAATTTGATCGCATAGTTCATTGCGATAACATTGAATAGTTCATCGAGCAGTCTTCATTGATCGTCATTAGTAGTTCTGTTGGCTCGGGGACGCGATCATTATACGAGAACCACGGTGTTTTCTTGCGACCACCCCGACCTCCGCTCCAAAATCTACCACCTTCATCGGCTGGCTCGTGCATCACAATGCACATCATCGAGGCCCCTTCAAGATATCACCGGCATCCGACTGTCGTCACCGAGGCGGGCTACCGGCGCTCTCGCTACCATCTTCGAGAGTTCTACGCCCGCCCACCGCCGGGGAACGTCGCCTCGCCTCACCTCACCTCATTTCCACCTCACCCCGCCTAACCGCGCGCCGGTGACGTACGAGGGCGAGAGGTATCGCCATATTGACAGGCGGCGGCCCCAACAATAATAACAAAACGAATACTTCATTTTTATTATAAACTAAATTTATTCTTAAACAAAAACTTTAAACACAGAAATGAGAAACAGAGTGATTTTTCATATGTGATTACCACAGAACACGTCTGAGAACATGAATTATTCATGAAATTAATAATATTATTCGCCATTTGTATTCATGCGGTATTTTTAATGGCTTATAATGTAACTTAAGACGAAGTTTTGTAAAAATACACCAGGATAATTCTTATCTCCATCCAACCAAGATAGGGTTAACCAGATTTTCCCTGTATTTACTTATAGTTCTTATTAGGTGGTATAGCCACGCCGAAGCTATTACTGGTTTCAGCATAAATGGGTCGGTTACCCAGGGTACTCTACAACCCTATCACAGAAACACCGACGTGAAGTAATAGTGCTTCCTTTGTTGCGTTTCGTTGGGTCAGTAAGGTAATGAGAAGGACAATTTGTACAGAAGTCCGAATTCTATCGAAAGACTTGAAATCATTTGGTCTATTTACAACTGCAACTTAAGGTTCACAACTTCTTTTATCCGTTTATTTGGCAGCCAAACACGAAAATACTGAACATAGTTTTTTATAAAAATTATTCCACATAGAAATGAAATATAAAGGGCAATTTGTACAAAAGTCAGAGTTCTATCGAAAGACTTGAAATCATTTAATCTAGTTACAACTGCAACTTAAGGTTCGTAACTTCTTTCATCCGTCTATTTTGCAGCCGAACACTAAAATACTGAACATAGTTTTTTTTTTTTATAAAAATTATCCCACGTAGAAATGAAATAGGAAGGACAATTCGTACAGAAGTCAGAATTCTGTCGAAAGTCTTGAAATCTTATAAAACATTAACAAATATAAAAAAATTCGCAATATTTTATTTACAGCATATTAATAGGAGGAGTATGGTCTCATCAGGATTTAGATTTCCCTACAGGGTTCAAGTTTGGAGTCGCATCGTCAGCATATCAAGTCGAAGGTGCTTGGAATGTGTCTAGTAAGTAATTGTGTTCAATTAAAATCGTTGCAATGATAGTAATCTCTCTTATGACTTCAATTCACTCATTGTTATCATAAAACACTCTTGTCTCACTAGGAATGCCGTGTTACACAATAGCCTCACATATTCAGTTAAGTAAACTTAGTTCTTATTTATTAGATATATAAGTCACTGTTGTTATAGCACTACTCATTATAAGAAATTGTGATATCTGCGACACGGTTTGTAACCAGAGCAGATACCAATATCACTATAAATGATGTACACAATTATTATTATTAATTAAATTACAGATAAGAGCGAATCGGTCTGGGACCGGTTCACCCACGAACACCCTGATAAGATCCAAGATGGCAGTAATGGTGATGTGGCTAGCGACTCTTATCATCAATGGAAACGAGATATCGAAATGGCTTCGGAATTGGGAGTACATTTTTATAGGTACTTTAAAAAAGTTTATAGTAAAAGGCAATTTAGGAGAACAAATCTTATAGTTTAAGATTTATAAGCTTTTATTGTATACAGTATTCCGTAACGGTACATTACTATATTTCATTATTCTGTGGTTAGGCATATGATACTTTGGTTAAATTATCTTTCGAATTTAAAGAACAATATGATATTTAACTATCTACGACTTAGATCTGTGGCCATTTGAGCAATTCAGCTTTCAAGCCAAACGCTCTTGTACGTACCAAGAGCACCACCTCGTGGATCAGATATTTTAATATGGACGCCAATCTCAATTTAAATCCTAAGATGCCCATACCGAAACGCACTCTAAAGGTCTTCTTCAACGTAGCTAAAATGTTAACAAGGTTTGTTGTAGGATTTATTTACAATCTCTCACAGGTTCGCGTCTCCGATAGGCTAGTTAATATCATTTACTAAATGATAAGACTTTCGCTTTCGAGTGGAAAGTGAACTTGACACGACCCCCGATCCGTTCAAGTATGCTCCACAGGCTCTATGTGCGCACCCTGACTATTTAATCTTTTCATCATTTGCCTACCTCGGTTCCTAGGTGTGGAGATAGACTGTTACGCTGATGATACGGTCATCTATGTCTCAGTCAGATAGAGAATCAATTTTAGAGCCCGCATCCATCGGGTTGTTCGTCATCTTGGCAAATGGTACCGTAGATGACGGGTCGAAATCAACCGTGATAAGAGTTCCACGATACTGTTTGATACTTTTAAAAACAAACATAAACTGAAGGCACTCAGTCTATATAGAGTTTCCGTTTCACGGGCCACTAAGGTCAAGCATGTTGATAGGGAACTTACGTTTAAATAGGACATTGATAAAGCTTGAACAAGGCCGTTATGCTCTTGGATAGAACCCCATAGTCAAACTATTTAAAAAAAACTTTGTCTTTCAATGCTAGTAATTAAATATTTTTTACTCGAGTTTTGTTACCAGATTAATTAGACTTTATGTGAAAATGACTTATTTCTAGATTCTCCATATCCTGGACCAGATTACTTCCAACCGCTTTTCCCAATCGAATAAGCGAAGATGGGAAGAGATATTACAATAATCTCATAGATGGGTTACTTGCTAAAAATATCGAGCCTCTTGTCACCCTTTACCATTGGGACCTGCCGCAAAGACTGCAAAATTTAGGTGAGTTGATATTAATTTTGCAGAAATGGAAAACTGATTGTTGAATAACATTATATTATAACACGCGGGCATGAAATTACAATTTTCGACTTAACTTTAAACAGACATTTTGAAAAATAGACTGCTCTTGGTTAACGCTAGCATTTAAACCAAAAGGCCGATTCTCAAGGGCCTGGAATTTTATCATTTACAACAATACCAATACGTAAAATTACATGTAATTGTAATGAAATAACTGTAATTAATATAATGGTAGATCAAGTTTAAAGAGATAAGGATACTGCTTGATTGATTATTTCGAGGTGAACAACACTGTAATATATAGTTAGACCAAAGAATTTTACATTGTTTATGTTTGCATTGGAGTAAATGTATTTTATAAATAAGAGCTTTTATTAATAACTAGCTGACCCGTGCTCACTTCGTTGGGTGGTAATAGGCATTATCAAGTTACAACTTTATTCTAGAACTCAATCATACAACGTTTTCGTTCGACCATTTTTTCTCCGACTCCCCAGATATTACCCCCCACAAACTCACAAACTTTGCCTGTTTATAATATTAGTATAGATAATATAATTAGTTAATAGCTTCTGCCCGCGACTTCGTACGCGTTGAATAGTTATTTTAAGACCCAGC
This sequence comes from Antheraea yamamai, assembly GCA_036509395.1. NCBI lineage: Eukaryota > Metazoa > Arthropoda > Insecta > Lepidoptera > Saturniidae > Antheraea > Antheraea yamamai. The sequence goes on along the minus strand of AP028443.1, from coordinate 13,098,709 downwards.
CGAAGCTCTCAAAAGAAAAAATACCCCGATTTTAAAATATTTTTCATAATTGCTCCGCTCCTATTGGTCTTAGCGTGATATTATATAGCCTATAACACTCACAAATAACGTGGCTTTCTACTGGTAAAATAATTTTCAATATAGGTTTAGTAGTTCCTGAGATTACCCCCTACAACGTCACAAACTCACAAACTTTACCTCTTTATAATATTAGTATAGATAGTATAGATATATGATAAGCGATAATGGCTTAGTCGATAGCGTGATTGGACACCATGTTGATGGACGTAGTTTCAAATCCTGGCAACAGAATCGGAGCTTTCAATAACTTTTAAATAACTTTCAATAGGTTTAGATAACAACTATTAAAATATTTAACATATAATTCCTCTAATTCCGTACACCTTAAGAAATCATGTATGGTTGCCACGGATAAGCTAAACACGCGTAGCCACTACGAATCTAATTCATCTATGAATATTTTTTTCTAGGAGGTTGGGCCAACCCTTACATAACGGAATGGTATGCTGACTACGCAAGGATAGCCTTCACTCTATTTGGTGATCGAGTGAAAACCTGGATTACTATCAATGAGCCAGTCATATTTTGCGAGTCTTCATACAATAGTGGAGAGTTTACGCCTGGAATTATAAACTCTAGTGTTGGAACTGGACTATGTCTCAAACACGCTTTATTAGCACATGCCAAAGCCTGGAGAATGTATGATAAGGAGTTCAGACATAAATATCATGGTAAGTATAATGTTTCCCTTGTATTATGTAGGTATTATTATTTGCTATTCATTTTACTATAACTTGCCCTTTGATTTCACTGCAGTGGATTAACTTTTACACCTCTCAATTGCTACAACGTTGCAAAACATATTACCGATTTGCTGGACTGTAAGTTTAAGCGCCACGCCAAGCGGGTTTTGGTTTCAAAAAGCTATTTTATAAAATGAAGCAATATGTGAACGATGGCGATGTCTGCAATTGACTCCTCTCTGTGCATCCACTAAAACGATTGTAACGTATAACGTATTGGAAATATATATGTTAAAAAGATGTACCCGATTGAGTTTCTTGCCGTTTCTTCTCGATGACCGGGTTGTTTTCCGAACCGGTGGTAGTTTTGATTTTCGCAAGCGTCTTATTAGGACCTAAACTGAATGAAGTATTTTTAATTTGATTTGATCACCTTAAACTGATACGTATGATGACGGAGAATACAAGAAATAATTGCAAGCGCATGCGGTATAAAATATATGATATAAAAAAGATATCATATAATGAAAAGGTGATATAAACCTTCCCTAATTCCAGGTGAAGTCACTTTAGCGAATCATCTATTTTGGTACGAACCGTACTCCAAAGAAGATGAGGAACTTACGGAACTGGTCCATGAATATGCTGTAAGTCTTTTGTATGTAATTTTTATAATCTGGCGTTTGATATTAATGCAACTAATGATAGAGTACAATGTTTATATCGGACACCACGGCAATCGACGTCGGTTGTAATTCTTGCGAATGCATCAGAGCGTTCAGCGAAAGAAAAGCCTGCTTGACTAGCTACTATCATCAAGTTGAAGATCTGTCGCCAAGCAGGTGCTTGCAGCAGCTGTGTCCCGACAGCTACACCTAAGAGCCAGTCTCCCTCTGCCTGTTTAGCCTATTTACCATAGTAGACCACATTATCGTTTAACATCAGATGACATTGTAGTCAAACGCTAAGACGTATAAAGTATATGTAAAAATCAATAGTTAGGTGTACCTAATACCCGTCATAGTAGTACAGTCAGTCATGTCACATTCCGAGATGAGCCACTTTATATCGAGTATTCCAGTAAGTTGAACGGGTATATATATCCGACTGACATACACTCGATTTGATGTTCCTCGCATTCGCAGAAAATGTACTTCTCACTCCCCTGTTCGTACTCCCCGAGTGGTGTCAAAGAGTAATAAATTTTTGGTCACTGCACCGTTCCACATAAATTGAATTTCGCAGTGACAAATGGAGTAATCGATCAATCGACGATAATTAAACATGGATACTCTATTAAGCCATACGATTAAATAAATAGACTTGATCTATCTAAAATCTATCGAAAAAATATACTTACTGTTCTCAACTAACTAGCGACTACTAACTGACTAGTATTCATATAAAAATGTGCAGTTATCGGAATGCGTCATTGGCTGTGGACCAGGCTATTATGTTATTATCTGAGCATCTCGTATAATTATAGTATATGTATTATTTGAAGAATGGGCGATACTCCCACCCGGTGTACTCTAAGGAAGGTGGATGGCCGGTGAACATAACCAAGGTGATAGCTCAAAACAGCAAGCGTCAAGGATATTTTAAATCGACTCTTCCAACGTTGACAAAACATGAAATTGAATTCATTAGAGGTAATCATTGAATTATTTGCTCATTATCTTTTAGGTATATGTTCCATATCAGTACTTAATCTTTATATATTAGTTAAATATGTATACAAATAAGCAACTGAACGTCTAGTTCTGTCTCCTATTGTGCTCACTAACTTTGTATGTGACGATTTGTAAGCCAAATTTTCACTTTTCTTTCACACAAACCATTATCCTGAGAATTACAAGTACAACAAATTATAGTCGAGTCGGTGAAGTCGTTCTGATCATAATTATCATCAGCCTGTGAGAGACCTACTGCAGTGCCATAGACTTCTTCCAGAAAGAAGGCATGGACATAATCACCACACCAGTCCACGACGTATTGGTCATGTCAGACGTATCACTCTCTGAGAAATCCACAGTTCTATGTTTTCCCACATATAGGGGTACTTCAAGAACATTTTTCAGGTTTAAATTTCCTCACGATGTTTTCCTTCACCGTTAGCCGAAAGTGTTACTAATGTTAATTAGTAAATGTACATGAATTCCGAAAAATTCATTGGTACACGTCGGGGTCCGCACCTGTGGACAATCCACCAGTGTAACCACTAGACCACCATCATCATCTTCTTACCCTTATCCCACCTACGTATGGTCCGTCGGTCAACATGTTTTCCTTTTCCACTCTCGCCTATCAGATGTCATCTTAGTAATCACACCTTTTACATACATGAGTTTTCACACAATCCATCTGGTAGTTATTATATTGGGCAGTGTGACGCGCGAGGGCAGCTCCTGGCTTCCCCCCCTACCCTTTTTCCTCCACCCGCCATGATCCTTTCTCAAATATACCGCTAACTGCGCTCAGACGCAGTAGACTGTGATTATCGCTAACGCATGGATGCGAGTTGCAATTAATTACCGCAAAGCGCGGACGCATCGCGCGATCAAGTGCCGCTATCGTGTGTGTGACGAACGAGAGGTAAATCAACTCGTGAGTGAATACATTTGATGTGACCCGCCAACTGACTGGATACGGACACAGACCTGCCGAAACCAGCGATCAGTCTCTGCCAAGTAAGCGTGTACATTTATATTCTATCATGGCTCAATCGACATACTCTTGGATCCTCTGATTGAGCATATTTCCCGTGATACCTCTTGCCCAAGCAGACCGCCAAAATACAATCCACAATCTCTCCTTAGAAAACCACCGTAATCAATGCAGGTGAAAAGAATTAAGTGAGTGGACCAAATACACTCCCCGTCAGTTCATGGTCCCTCTAGCCGAAATTCCCTCCACCATCTAAACATTTTTCGGTCTTCCTCTAGTCCTATATCCATCCAAAATCATACTCAAAACTTTTCTACTTACGTGGTTTTCATCTCTCATGACATGCCCATACCACCCTAACTTATTATTCCATAACTTCTCTGTCGCTGGTGCTATTTTCAAACTTCCTCTGATATACTCATTTTTAATCTTACACCTTCTAGTTACATCGCTCATCCACCTTAACATTCGCATCTCTGCCACATGGAGTTTTCTCTCATCCGCCTCTTCAGTAGCCTAGCGCTCAGATGCATACAACATGACTGGTCCAAACCATTATACACCACTAGACCACCATGACTTAATTTTGGTCTGATGTGATGAGATTACATTCGGCAATTGATTTATATTTATACAGATTTATTGAGAAAGGTCACATGATATATAATATGATACTATATCCCTTAGTAGCAAAGTTATTCATACAAAATATAGAGCAGAAACTATGAACTAAGTCAAAATGTAGGCCAGAGTCTCGGGACCGAGGATCAAACATATTAACCAAGAATAAAATAAGCCCTCTTCATAACACAGACATTTCAATATAAGATGTATTATAACAGGTACATATGATTTCTTTGCATTCAACCATTATTCGAGTCGAGCTGTACGTAAAGCGAGAAAGGGTGAGACGTTACTTCCTGCACCCTTAGGAGATATACCGGAATTGAACGCGAAGCTGTTGATGAGACGAGAATGGCCTATGGCAGCATCCTCGTGGTTTGCGGTATATTTTTTTCTTCTGTTATTACATACGCCTTTATTTGTCCGAAGAAGGCGTTACTTTGTGGAAATCCATCATTAAGTCAATCATCATCATCAGTAAAGTAAAATCAGTAAAATGAACATATTTTAAGGTAGGAATTTTTTTTTTTTTTTATTGAAGCTCAGCAAAGTGACTGTACTGCGCCTGATGGTAAGCACAGTACAATCCAAAAACAATGGCGACCGCCGAAAGACATACTATCCATCGCCGGTCGCTGCTGTCATGCCGGCCTGAAAGCGACCCAGTTAGGGACTGCCCCCCCCCCCCCCCCCTGGTTGCTGGATATACACCGGCTGATCCCGGAACGCGACACGCCCAAACGTGCCACTATGGCGGGTGTTCCACCTGGTGTACGGTGGTCGCGATCCAGTCGGGTACAGACACCCTACCACCCCGCAATGAGGAATGAATAATACTAATTACTTTTGAAAATACTTGCTAACTAAGGCAAGTAAAAGATTTTAAAAAGAAAATAACATTTCAATCTGAAATCGAATGGTAGAACCATTGAAATATTAAATTCTCGCGTTTGGAGTTTGAGCAATACGTAATTGTAACTAAAAAGGTTATTTATTTAAAGCGCTTTCTGTTGTCCAAAATTAATTATACTTGTGTAACTTACGTGTTTCTAGTTGTAACACGGCACTTTTTCAATCAAATGTATGATGAGCTCCAAATATCAACATTACATGTACACAGGCCTTTATACTACGCGTCGTTAGTCTGATGCAAGCCACGCAAGCGCAATACGTCCGGTCTGGTGACGTAGCATGTCATGATGCAAAATTATAAATTTATCTCCTGGCAAAATACCGCTCAACGCGCCTGAAGTAGTTTTCACTTAAAAAACAATTCCTCGGACATATAATATCTCGTTTTATTTGCACGTCTTCCGCATCCCGTTCAACACACCAACACGCTGCTAAAGGGCTATCAAGTTACTAAAACTTTGACTTACGTCTTTGTGATAGAATATTCTAGATATCGTTGTCTTTATCATCGATAAAGAATTTAATCCAATTTTTCACCCGATAACCGAATTTTCAGGTAAACCCACAAGGAATTCGAAAGCAATTAAACTGGTTGAAGCAGGAGTACGGTGATCTGAAATACGTCATCACGGAAAACGGTTATTCCAGTACAGACGATTTAGTGGACGTGAACAGAATTCACTATTACAGAGATCATTTGAAACAGGTAATTTTACATAACATTTTTAATGGGGATGTTAGTTTGTTTGCTATGCTTTCATGCCTTAATTACTTTGTATCTATAATCTTGGTTGAATTTTCTCAGGTCCTGCTCGCTATAAAAGAGGACAAGATCAATGTAATGGGGTACACAGCTTGGAGCTTAATGGACAGCTTCGAATGGCCCAGCGGATATCAGTAAGTATATTATTAGTATTAATGAGAAAGTTTGTGGAAATGGGTGGATGTATGTCACCCTTTAACGCAAAGGCTACTTGACGGATTTGAATAAAATATAAAAGTAACATAGCTTGCAAATAAGAATGAATATATTTTAATTTTTAATATTCTCCTATAGAATTCTATATAGTAAGTGGTTCAATTAAACATGTGAACCGATTGTAATTATGAAACACCATATACCAGGTGAAAGGTTAGACACTGGCAGTATTCTAGAATATGACACTTCATGGTCACATTTAACACATAAAATAATAATATCAAAACAAATACTAATAAACAACAAAGAGAACATTAGGTAAAGTTTGTTCTTAGAATTTCAAAAGTATGGATAATAACTTAAATAAACCTAGGTTGAATAACGCTTAAAGGAGTGAGTATAATTTTTGTATGTATCTATATAATTAGGTCAAATATTAAGCACCTATTTTTTAATTGATTTAGAACAAGAATCGAGTGCAGAGTGTCCTCCGTAAATATCGCTACTCTCTAAACTTTCTCCCGGTGTAAAGTACTCAATTTGAAAGAAAAAAACATCAGTGCGTACACCCGGAGGAAGTGAAAAAGTTTCGATACCACAATATTAACTTCTCTGTTATTCTTATCTGAAGTCTTGTAACAATACATGTATATTTTATTAAAGGGTCAGATTCGGACTTTACGAGGTTGATTTCGCATCATCAGACCGTACGAGGAGACCTCGTACCTCCGCCCATTATTACCAACATATTATAAAAGCTCACTCTTTGAACATCTCTATACCAAAGGTAAGGAAAATAAAGTTTTATTTGACACCTACATTATCCAATTTGAAATTTGAATCAAAAAGACGAAGTTTCTTTGCGAGATCAATAACATTATCGCCGTCTTCTTACACTTATCCCACCTAAGTAGCATCGGTATAATATGTTTTCCTTCTCTACTCTCACCTGTCAGATGTCATCTCAGTATTTACCTTTTACACACATCATTTTTCACACAATCTATTCATACCTTTTTCGGTCTTCCTCTACACCTATATCCATCCACCGTCACACTCAAAACTTTTATATTTACATGGTCTTCATTCCTCCTCATGACATGCCCATACCATGCCTTCTATGACTCCTCAACTTCTCTCTCACTGGTGCTATCAAACTTCCTCTTATAGATTCATTCCTAATCTTATCCATTCTAGTCACACCACACATTGACCTGTGAGATTTAATTTATTAATTTGCGAGATCATTAACCTGTTCATCAAATGTTACAACTCTACGATCTCAGAAGCCGCTCCTTTAAACTATAAAAGATTTACTTTAAAATTTACGTTTTTCGTGTTTCCATCAGTAAATTAACGTTACAAGAAGAATACGTTCAATTCAACAACCACTTCAATACGATCAAAAATGGCGTAAAAAGTTGTTCTCTTGTTGATATAAACGTGTGAAAAACTTAGTAACGGAAGATAATTGACAAAGTGAAGTAAAATGAAGTAAATTGATGAGTTATTAAAAAGTATTTATTATATTTATTTCAGTTTAATTAAAAGTTGCATTAATTCAAATTTATGACTTTTTAATGAAAAATACGTATTGTTTTCGGTAACAGTAACTTAATTCGTTTTATCCTAATTAATGCAGTGCATTATGGTGTTATTCCGTCTGTCTTGAAATTATTATAATTTATAGAAACTGCATTAACCTTTTTTGAACGTATTTTTGTAACAATATATGTTATATTTTCTACAACGACTAAATAGCAATATAATTGCTCTACTTATCCCTCCTTTTAGAACTGACTTAAAGTACTTAATTTGTTTTTAAGGAAAGTTTAAGTCGAACATGTTCGAAAAAGATTTCACTGAACTATCATTACTCCTTAGCTGTTATTTCTTAAAGATTCTTAGGTGTAGACGGTATACCAGATCGATAATACTATGGAATCCATTCTGCCATCATAACTCATTGCAATAAATTTTGATAATTTCAGGTACAAGCCGTTCCTGATGGGACAGTTCGCGTTATACCATCAATATTAATTCTAAATAGTATAATTTTATTAACAAAATTTATTTTATAGATATATTGTAATTGACTGTACCTGGTTATTTATTAAAAGTGTTTTCGTGGTGGTTAATACTAGACTATAATACAACTATATCTTATTCCATACGTTTAATTTTGTGAAACTTTTCTTCATTACTTTTGATGACAATCTAATATGATACTAACGATATGGTCTAAGACTGTAAACAAGGTAAAGCTATAGGGGATTGGCTCTCAAGTGCAGCTGGCGGAATACATCAAAAGATGCTTGGGGTCCTATTTTGAACTTGAACGTAGTAGCTAGCAGTAAACGCAGGTATTGTTAACTCGCGACCAGGGCAGCGGAGAATGCAAATCGTGATCTCGCACCCTGGTCCACTTACGCGCAAAAGGCGGTACAGGGGTTTTTTAGTGAGTAGGAGTGTCACATAACCCTCGCACTGTCCCCCGGCAGTGCGAGGCGTATCCATGTACGACTTTCCCCAATGAAAAAAAAAAGGTATTGTTAACTCCTTTATTCCTAAAACCTGCATTAACATATTTCGTTATTATTTACATGAGAAAGTGGCTTGAATAATAGTTCGCTTTTTTTCAGTAATCAAATAAATCAGTTCTGTAGGTGGTAGAGCCATGCTGAAGCCATTAATGGTTTCAGCATGAACCGGTCGGCTCGCCCGGGTTAGTACCACCCTATCACAGAAAACCGACGTGAAGTAACAGTGCTTGCATTGTTGCGTTTCGTTCGGTCAGTGAGAGCGCCGGACACCCACCTCCCCTCCCCTTCCACTTTCCCCTTCCCTTCCTCCCCCCTCCCTACACAGGCTGGCAACGCACTTGCGACTCCCCTGGTGTTGCAAGTGTCTATGGACGGTGGTGATCACTTACATCAGGTGACCCACCTGTTCGTTTGCCTCCTATGATATAAAAAAAAAAAAAATAGTACCACCCTCTCACAGAAAACCGACGTGAAGTAACAGTGCTTGCATTGTTGTTCATTCATGTTCATTTGTTCATTCATGTTCATGTTCCCCTCCCCTCCCCTCTCCTTTCAAACTCAGGCCGGCAACGCACCTGCGACTCCCCTGGTGTTGCTAGTATCTATGGACGGCGGTGATCACTTACCATCAGGTGACCCGCCTATTCGTTTGTCCCCAATAATATAAAAAACCAGTGCTAAAAATCGCCTCTAAAATAAAGAGTATATAGAGTGATATTAAAAATAACTATTTCAAAGATTAAAAGAATGTTTTGGAAACAATAGAAAACACGTGATCAAAATTTGATAGAAAAAAATATTATAAGCATAGAGATGTATATAAAAACGTGTGTATAACCTAAAAGGAGATTCAGTACTGGGACATGTATAAACTAATGTATGCAAGTTTTTTTATTAATATAACTTAATTATTACGCTTTATGAATTCTAATCACAATTTTCAAGCTTTAGCTTCAAGTACTTTAGCAGTGATGCGTGTTCATACAAACAGACAGACAGACCGACATTTCTAAAAATGAAATGTATTCTATTACTTATTCCAAGACACCTGCAACAATTTTTTTCACAAAAATCTAAAAAGTACAGACACTTTACATTTACATTCTTATTACATGTATAGATTACTAGTGTTTTAGATAATTTTATAGCCAATGTAATGCGTGCGCCCTAGTATATCAAATCTGGCGTAGCTCTAATGCATCCTCTCCTATGCATCCCTGACCACCACCGCGACCTTCAGTTTATCGGAAATCGTGAATGCGCATTGACATATTATTGTTAATCGTCAAATCAATTAATTTCTATATACCATATAAATCCTGAATAGAATTTTTCTTTAAAATATGCAATGGTCATGCTTAATAGGATTTTTTATAGGCCTACCTAACTTCGTTGGTAATAATTCATCATTTTAGAAATAAAACGCAAGTAAAATAACTTTCCAAATATAATCACTTATTGCGAAGATTTCCTACAAACATAAAAAAAATTGTAGTAAAAACCACATTCACACTCCGAACAATTTTTTTATACATCATAGGGGACAAACGTACGTTTGTGGTTTGTGGGTCACCTGATTGTAAGTAATCACCTACACTATCAAAACAAGGGAAGTCGCAAGTGCATTCCCGGCCTTTAAATAGGTATACGCTAGTTTCTTGAAGGCTTATAACTCGTGCTGTATTGGAAACACCGCCGCTGGATTTTGTGACTAACTCAAATAACTTTTCCGACTATAATACGAAAACACATTTCGAACACACACACATAATTCTGCGCTTTAGAAAATTGAAATATAACTTGACTAAAGTTATATATAACTTACACGTAACCGGAGAGCCATTCAAAATTGTCCATTAGAGACCAATAAACGTAACTCGTGACGTTTATACCATCCTCGTGTATTGCAAGTAGAATCTAAAATACATTTGCCAGTGAAATTACAAGCCTCTAAGTTAGTAGTATCGCGCAGTAGAGAACCATTTGCCTCTGCCCTATCTTTAAAACACATAAGAAAGGCGAGATATATAAAGTAGCGTGCTTTTGCCTACGAGATCGTTGCTATTGTCCTTAGAATGACATGATTGGCGCATCTTCTATTGAAAAATAATTGTAGTAATTCAAAATCCCTTTCGAACTTACGTAAAACAAGTGATCAAATTTTCATCGTAATCAGATAGGTGCTGCAGAAATGCATACTGAACCATTTTATTAAAAAATAAAGTAAATAGGTACTAGTAATATTTCAGTTAAAAAAGTTCATATCATATTTGTTCAAAGAAGGCAGTCTAAAGATATGGTAGTTTTGCCAAACGAGGCCGGGTTGGTCACAAACTACCTGGAAGCAAACTGTTAAACAACATTCTTCTAAAATTGCTCTCGGTTGAATAACACAGCAAAATCAAATTATGAAAAAAGCTCTTCTACGACCTTCGTGACCCTCATAAGGAACTACAAGGATAAGGTTAGTAAATATTAGAGATTACGTAAGGGATATCAATCATAAGAACTTTATGAGGTTAGAGATATAACTATAAGAGGAACCAAGTCACAATACGCAACGTAGCATAGAGTAGGTAAATTGACCAACAGTCGTCTTAGGGCTCTACCATCCTTCCAAGTGTTGCAGGATTTGAGGACAACAAATCGCAAATAATTGATGAAAAATGTCAAGTATTAATAGATAGACCGAAGCCTTTTTACAATCGGAATGGCTAGCTGTACTACTTTTTATATGATCGGGTTTTCAAAAGCTAGTTTGGTTGGTAAACCACGCTCGAAAGAAACGAAACGCTTTGGAGTCGCCGTCATCAAAATTAATATATATATACAGCGCGACTGGTTAGTCGCCAGCGACATTTTTACAGGATAACCATTAGTCGATTCTCGTTCTAAATAAAAAAAAAATATAGGTGCCTCGTATTTGACTCACTTATCTCGGAAAACGCAAAAACTATATTGAATCCATTACGCGCCTTTGTTAAAGCATGCGCCATGACGGTGTCATTAACCGTCGGATCGTGTTCAATGAAGCATGAAAGAACAAACAACAAAGGATCATTTTTAGAGATGTGCCGATTATAACTTTGGCCGAATAGACGGTTTTTTGTAAGAAAGTATTGTTATGTAAAAATATTGCTATTTATTGTTTATGAAAGTGAAAGAGCTCAATTAAAAATTAAACATGTAAAAAAAAAGTCTCGTGTATGGATGATGCGGTTAATGTTCAGGGTTTTTATGCATTTTTTTTTAATGGGCGTCATGTACATGCAATCTTATTTCAATATTGCTTAGTCATTACATAGTATAAAACAAAGTCCTCTACCGCGTCTGTCTGTCTGTCTGTTCGCGATAAACTCAATAACTACTGAACGGATCTTCATGCGGTTTTCACCAGTGCATAAAGTGACTCATGAGGAACATTTTTGTATATAATTTGTCAAGGATTGTTTTGTAATCAGGGCGGCACAATATCTGCCGGGCCCGCTAGTTAATAATTAAATAAAGAAATAATTATAAATGTTTAATTAGGATACTAGTTTTGATTGATAAACATCTTCTTCTTCTATTTTATTTTTGGCAACCAGTCCTTTGGTAGACTATACTGCCATTGTCAAATGAGTAACGGTATTACAAGTTTCTTGATATAATTTCAATGAACTAACAAGATGGCCACCATCTTGTTAGAACTTTCCTGGGAGTTTTTGTGGCATGGCATCCATGCTCCTTAGTATTATTTCCGATCCACTTCACTTGTGCACAATAACTACATTACGTAAAGCATCACCAACATTACCCAATATTGAGCCAAATAATAAATACATGGCATACCAAGATCCCGCCAAAAACTGCATGATAAATGTCATAGATATCTTCTCTTTACAAGCATGTAATTTTAGAAACTGATTATCAAAAGGAAGGTTGCTTTACTTAACGTTTCATAATGTGTATGACTAATTTACTTAATATTAATATTATTATACTTAGTATTAATATGTATTAATACTTTTATTGAGGAATACATAAAAAGTAAGAAGCGAAGATTTTTTTGCCGAATAGTCGCCACATCTCTAATAATTTTTCGAAGTTTAAAAAAAGAGGCTAGTGTCGGTATTATAATCCAAGGTTATTAACTCCGGGTACCCCGTTGCAGGTTACGAAACCGGGCATTGCACCTAGGTTTATTTCGTTTTGTTATATGTTAAATGTAACCATGAAGTATTATATCCTAAATTATTGCGAGTGTTTAACCTATCACCTGGTATACACATAAATTGTCCAAACCAAATTAATCACCTGTGCTAACACATAAACCAAATTAATGACCTGTGCTAGATGGTCTTTGATGAAATTCATTCTATCCTGATCATCAGTCTTATACGAAGCGTAACCGTTCTCGGTAATGACAAATTCATTTAATCCATATGACTCCTTGAGCCAGTTCAGCATCTTCCGTAGACCTGTGGGATAAACCTGAAAGAGTCTATCGGTTATACGATACCGCTGCTGATAATTTATAACAATAAGGAGTATAATCCGATAGATAAGAATTTAAAGAATCTTACTCAATGTTCTCACTGTAGTTCTTCCTGTGAAGTATACATTTTATTATTATAGTACATGCACTGTCGCATAATCATGCTCAGAAAAGAAACTTTATTTAGACTTAAATGGGTAGAAATTATTACACAAAGGTACATTATCCATCTCTGTTTTATTCAATCCGGTGCCCTCCATATTTCCTCCCCCAACTCGCTCACCACTACGTATGTCATTCCGAGTTTTAAATTATGTACGTATCGGTGATTGCGAAATTTATAATAAATTGATTTATAGACATTTCGAATATTATTCGCGGAAAGTGGAACTGTGCGAACTACATTAACTGTGATTGAAAAGGAAGCTTACCAGTAAAAACCAACATATAGGTAAGTCTTATGTTTCCCATATTCTTTGTTCGTGTTGCATTGTTTGTGATCAACGCAGGGAATCAACCCGCCTAATAAATGCACTTTTTTATAATAACCAGCGCAAACAAACGTTTCAGTAACTCTTACGCTGTCTATCCTAAATTGTTTGATAAACAATAAGCAGCCGGGTTAATTTAACGGAAAACCTATATGTTATTATGAAGGATATTCAGACAAATGATAGCGAAAAATAAAAAAAGTCAAGTATTTTTTTGCAAATCAATGAAATTTTGTGTAGTTGTAATATAAATTGTAAACGAAAATAAAAATGAACAAACACTGCTCAAATCTATTCGCAGTTTAAATAAATGAAAACGTGATGAAATCTAAGAATTGAGGTAGCGTATTTTCTAAGTACCACTCTCAAGTGGAAATCTGTCGCTAAGAATATATAGGCATGTTTCAACATCTACACTTGAAATACCAGTCGAATATTGGAAATTCTGTGAGTCGTAATAAGTTTATAGGAATAATAGTTAATAAAGGCTGCAAACCCTGATATTACCGTTGCAAGCTCATCATATTTATGATTATCCTCGGGAAACGGTCTCAACACAGCGTCAAATTCAACAGCTGCGGTGAGGAAGTTTATTGTAGTTAAGTTTTCTGTTACGCCACGCTGGACAAGTCGACTTGTGTAATAATTCAGCGCGCAGAAATCGTATGTACCTAGGATAATATGCAATTAAATTAATTCGTTTCTCAATTAACAAGTTATTTACGAAAATACAGGATGAACTAATAACATGTGGAGCCACAAGTAAGCCAAATACCGACGGCTATGTTGCCACAATGGCAAAGGAAATTGTGAAGATACTAAAGATACTAAACTGGTGCTCTTTTGCGAGTCCACCATCCGCAACCGCATACAGCTACATGAAGCACTTTCAGTAGAACGCAGTTTTGTCACCTTTTTTTTTTTTTTTTATATCATAGGAGGCAAACGAACAGGTGGGTCACCTGATGTAAGTGATCACCACCGTCCATAGACACTTGCAACACCAGGGGAGTCGCAAGTGCGTTGCCAGCCTGTGTAGGGAGGGGGGGGGAGGAAGGGAAGAGGAAAGTGGAAGGGGAGGGGAGGTGGGTCTCCGGCGCTCTCACTGACCGAACGAAACACAACAATGCAAGCACTGTTACTTCACGTCGGTTTTCTGTGAGAGGGTGGTACTACCCCGGGCGAGCCGACCCATTCATGCTGAATCCAGTAATAGTTTCAGCGTGGCTCTACCACCTACTAAAGGTCGAGATAAAAGTCTGGTATATGATGATCGCGTTACTCCACCACGGGGTACGCGAGAAGCTTAATTAGTACTATAAATTTGTACTCCTATAACTGCGTTAATTTCTCCTGAACACTATTAGATACAGGAGCGTGGGAATGCGAAACGGATAAAATTGAGCGTCACGTAAGCGCGAGACGTTAGATGAAAGGAAGCAGTGACCAATATGTGCACGACCGGTGTTCAGGCCAGCGAGCATGTGCGAGACATTTAGTGACATTGAATAGTGAATAGTTATAGGAAGTGAAAGACATGAATTTATTACGCTTTAGTTTTGTATTACATGTTCTAGTACGTAAAAATTTACATTGTGTTAGCAATAAGTTTCTATATGAACGTTAACGAATGGACAGACGATTTATTAGGGTTAAGTATTGTTGAAACAAAAATGGATAATAGACAAAGGACATAGGCACATGAGAGCTGTAGGATCGTGTGAAACAGCCATTTTCTAAAGGGGTCTCCGTCGAGCTGATTTCGACCTAATGACGGCCACACGCATAGAATACGTTCATCGACCCATCACAACTGTAACAACAAAGAAGTACGAACCGGTTAACAAACAGTAATTTCATAAACTCTGATCGGAACGGTCACTGAGTGGACTTTGATCGATAGAGTTTAATCGGAATAGTGAAACGATAAGAAATATAGTATATACTAGCGGGCCGGGCGGACGTTGTCCTGCCTTTAAGTCAACCGCAGCGCCACCTACCGGGTCCAATTGTGAATCTAAACCATTCTCGGATCCACTGGAACACGCACACAAAATTTCATCAAAATCGGTCCAGTCGTTTAGGAGGAGTTCAGTCACATACACACGCACACAAGAAATATATATATTAAGATAATCTGATACTATATATAGTCTGATAACAATCTGATAACTATATATAGTCTGATAAGAACATACGTAATAGATTGAGAGATAGTTCGAGTAGCTGTATTAATATTTCTTGGTCTTTCGAGAGCCAGATATTGAGAACTTCGATTAGAAGAAAGAACCTGTGTTAATAGAACACATCACATAAATATAGCGGATAGAGGTGATTTACGACCACCTCAAATATATTCGCAATAACCGGAATGAGGAGAGAGTTGGTAGTTACAATTTATTTAAATTTATCACCTACTGATACCGATTTTTTTTATATTTGCAATGTAAAGTAACAATTCAGTATATTTTATAAGCATTAGTACAAAATTGTCAATGCCAATTTTATGTTCGACCTACTTTTAGTATTCTTTACCTTAAAAAAACCTATGAATGTACTTATGTATTTACGCACTACGCACGTAAGAGGTTATACTTCTTAAGGTTATAAAAATATAGATTGAATGCAAATGATAATGTTTAAATAAAAAAAAAATATAACTTTAAAAGGCTTTAAAATTTATTTGCATCGCACACAAATACACCTCTATATTTATATACTAGCTGACCCGTGCAACTTCGTTTGCAGAAAATCTGTTGTTACCAGTTTCAATTGTAATTTAAACGCATTTAAAAAAACCTAATCCTCAATTGCACCTATACCTACCGTTTCCAATTGTGAATCCAAACTACCCAGAGACTCACTCAAACATACCCTGTAGGTATGTGAGAACTCTTTTAAAATACGCCGAGAACCCGTTCGCAGCATCACCTACCGGGTCCAATTAAGATAAAATATAACCTACATATATTGGCGATAAATGTCTTCCCGATACCCTTTGAGTTACTCCTGCGCCACTCATCTCCGTACCCATTCACAACTAGCGTAGATCCAACGACAGCATCAGGTCAATAATTTTGCAGGCTTATATTTCGCATTATCTTCTGACTAACTTCATCAATTAACATTTTATACATTCAATTTCTATTTTAATTTAGTTGTTTGATCCATAAGAAATTGTAAAGTGTACGTAAAATCTGCACCCACACTTATTCTCTTCAAATTTATTTTGCTTTTGACATATAAACCATCTTTTTAACCTGAGATATTAAACTTCTCGTAGACTTTAAAACTCGTAGACTTTTTCGTAAAAGTAATGAATATTTTTGCTATAGATTTAATTTTTTTATTACAAACTCTTCAAGCAGCGCTCGCTATTTTATAGATTTTTTTGCCGAGATCAGTTACATTTCTTGTAATTAATTATTGAAAATAGATATATTTGTCATATAAAAAAAAATAGCAAAAAGATAACTTTACCGAAATCCGTCAAGAATTTCATTAGCTACAAATTTTTGAGTGTTATTCGTTATCTTTCAGAACCGCTTGTGTTTTATGGGACAAAAAGTATCCTAAATGTTACTTTATAATATAGATTATCACTGTGTCAAGATTGGTTCAGTATTTCGGAGTGATACGTGTATACAGAAATAGACAGATAGACAAAAAATCTAAATTAATTATTTTTGGCTTCTATAACGATGTTGGGGCCGCCGCCTGTCAATATGGCGACACCTCTCGCCCTCGTACGTCACCGGCCCGCGGTTAGGCGGGGTGAGGTGGAAATGAGGAGAGACGTGAGGCGAGGCGACGTTCCCCGGCGGTGGGCAGGCGTAGTACTCTCGAAGGTGGTAGCGAGAGCGCCGGTAGCCCGCCTCGGTGACGACAGTCGGATGCCGGTGATGTCTTGAAGGGGCCTCGATGATGTGCAATGTGATGCACGAGCCAGCCGATGAAGGTGGTAGATTTTGAAGCGGAGGTCGGGGTGGTCGCAAGAAAACACCGTGGTTCTCGTATAATGACCGCGTCCCCGAGCCAACAGAGCACTACTACTGACGATGTAGACTTCTCGATGTTACTATTCAATGTTATCTCAATGAGATGTACAATCAGACTACTCGATGTTATTGCGATGACTTGTGCAAGCAAACTACGATGTGTTATCTCAATGAGATGTACAAGCAAACTACGATCTAGTACCGCACGGACCGGTGCTTATAAGCAAAATCGGGCCGGCGACTATCGCGGCGACTAACGGTATCCCGTTAGACGTCGTGGCTCTATTCGTTGGCTCGGATATCGCGTTCCTATTTATTTATCATATTTTTACATATAAAATGTCTATAATATCAATTTCTTATTATCTATTTGCATGCAATCTATACTCTAAAATTTACATCTTATATCTATCTTACATATGAATAAAGTTATCTCTATATTAAACGCCGTTTTGCACTAAACTCTATATTCTATTCTATAATTCTATATAACTCTATAATAATCTTATTACATAAACCTTAACTTATATTCATATGTAAATCTATTTTCAGTGTGTTATTTACATCGATCTGTATAGGGTCACATAATTAATCTCTATATATATTCACATTCACATTCACTCGATATTCAATATTACATATCGTTACGTTATGTTCGAAGTTATATATATATATATATATATATATATATATATATATATATTCCTTGTTATAATATTTTAAAACGATACATAATAAAATTAGAAATTTCTGTTTACAACGCTGTTGCGTGAGAAATTACTGTAAAGCAATAAAGTCCCGTTCGACTTGCAACTTTCAACTATTGTTTGTACAATTACCATAAAATAAAATATATTATTTTATTGGGCTCGTTCGGGTACTGTAACGTCAAAACAATATTATTTGGCGGACCCTATTCAAGTATATTGCTTGTGCAATAACCATTTAACAGAAAATATATTATTTTGCTTTATTCAAAAGCAAAATCCACCGCCTAGTCTCTAGGAATTTGAATTTATTACAAAAGTAAGCCGGTATATGGCTGGAGTCATTGTTCATAAAATTACTAAAAACCCTGAGATCGAAGACGTCCGTTATGAGGAACTGTTGTAATATTTTATGTACCTCTATAACCATTACGTTTGTCTATATTAAATTATACAATCTTCCATATTTGCCGTTCTATATGATCGTATAATTCTTGCTATGTAACGTATACTTCAATAGTATATAACGTGTGTAACTCTATCATATTCTCTCTACGAATGTTTCCATGCACACACGCTATATATTCCATACGGCATAATTTTAATCTAATCTATCATGTAATTCCCTACTTAATGCGAATGTAATCTATAAGTCACCCTATACTAACACACATAATTCTATACAATCCGTAATTCAATAATTCTATGCATGCATTAGTCCCTATTTCTCTATTAATCTACATGATTCTACCTATACTTCACTTATTCTATAAATCAGTACATACATCATTCTATATTCAATAATTCTACACATGCTTCTACATATCCATAATTCAATCTCTATAAATATCACATCTATAATTCCATGTTCAATAACTCGATACACACATAACATACCTACAATTCTATATCCAAATTAATATATCTATTCTATTATACTCGTATGAATTAAATCTAACAAATCTCTATTAAATGTCAATAAATCTATATCTATGCCCTCTATAAAATATCACTAAATCTACGTATAAAACTATGTATAAGCTACTCATCGTGTGCGTCGCCAACAAACGAAAACAAGGTCTACCCCGATTATAATTTTCAAAAAATATTTAATTTACAGATTTGACCTTGTTACAGTTTTATTATATGTATAGATAATATTATAAAGTTTGTTTGCTTGAACTCGCCAATATCAAGAAATACTGGTCCGATAAAAAAAAATTGGCTTTTAAAACAAAAACAAAGTACCCCGATTATAATTTTCAAAAAATATTTAATTTACAGATTTGGCCTTGTTACAGTTTTATTATATGCATAGATATTATTATAAAGTTTGTTTGCTTGAACTGGTTAATCTCAAGAAATACTGGTCCGATTTAAAAAAAATGTAGGGTTAGAAAGCTCATCTATCGAGGAAGGCTATATAATATATATTACCACGCTAAGACCAATGGGGGCGGAGTATCGATGGAGAATGTTCCAAAATCGAAGTTATTTCGGGTTCGGGGGCCAAAAGTAACTGTTACAAGTGGACGAAGTCGAGGGCAGAAGTTAGTATATTACATCGGTGTATAAATTATTATCTTACGAAATTTCGTGAAAATCAGTCTTGTAGTTTTTGCGTAGATTTCTTCTGTTTTGTGTTTTCTTAAAAGTAAAATAAACAGACATACGAATGAGATATATATGTAAAACATGGCCTAAATGTTATACCGGTGTATAAACTACTACCATACCAAATTTCGTCAAAATCCGTTCAGTAGTTTTTGTATGAATCCTGTACAAGCGACAGACAGACAGACCGACAGACAACCAGACTAAAATTTTAAAAACTATCGAAATGTGTTCTGTCTCTGATTGTAAACCCACCCAGAGTATTTTTTCTTTAAAATATTTAATGTACAGATTTCGTCCTGTTAGCCTTTTATTATATGTACTAGCTGACCCGTGCAACTTCGTCTGCACCAAATCGGTTATCACTGGTGTCAATTGTATTTTTAAACGCGAAAAATTTTAATAAATCTAAAACCTTACTGCAACCACACCTACGGTTTCCAATTGTGAATCCAAACTATCAAGGGACTCACTCAAACATATACCCAGATGGTATGTGGTATGGTTTTAAAATAAGCCTACAACCCGTTCGTAGCATCATCTACCGGGTTCCATTAAAATAAAAAGTAACCCACATATATTGGCGGTAATGTGGAAAAAAGCTTTAGAGGTTTATGGACCCCCAGTTTCTAATGAAGTTCCTTTCCCTTTTTTGTAGACGTTTACTATACAGTCAGTAGAGTTTACATTATAAAATATCAAGTTGATAGAGTTAAATTGTAAATTAAACGATAAAATATATTCATAAAATAAATAATGATAAATGAACCATGAATGATATCATAACTATTTTCAACTTGTATTAAAACTTTTTCACACTCCATTGTATTGAAGAAAAAAATAAATATTAAAAAGATATGAGCACGACGTGTCAAATGTCACTTGTCCGTAACTATTTGTCTAAGAGCTAGTAACGGTTTCGACAAATTTTCTATAAGACAGTTTTTTATATATCATTATGTTCTTCCGAAAAGTGTGCGGGCTACTTGGCTGCCGGTAAACGTTGCGTTTATTAGTGCATATCGCACCTTTACATGCAAAAATATTGATTTTTATATAATTTTTGAATGTTTTGTTTTCTACTAACTTTAAAACGCTACTAAAACATGAAATTATTATTGCCAGACATTTTTGTTATTAACAATAATGTGCCCGATGCTATTTTTTAGTAAATAAAATAAAATATGTTCAAACCATGTTAAGATAGCTGCAATTTTAATATTATTATTATTTTTTTTTTAATGAAGGCTTAGTCGCCTGCGCAACTATATCGCCTAAGTGACATACAACTATATAACAATAAGAATGACAATAAACTTAACAATAGCTTACATTAGTTTTGTACAATTCTTTAGCATCTTTTGAAGTGGGGTCAGACAATAACGAATTGTACAAACCAGTGTGGAACGAACCTAAAGCATTAAGCCGATATCTAATATCTTCGCTTCAAACACTTTCTGCCAGGATGTGGTGCACATCATCAATGAACTCACAACTCTGGCAGAGGGGTGATCGTCCTTTACGCATCAGGTAGGCGAACTGTTTACACGGGATGTGTTCTGAGCGTAATCTTATTCCTGTGATTGCTTCCCGACGGCAAATCGTACTGTCATCAATCCATGGTGACCTTAAGGGGCGTGGCTAAATCGTTCTGTACCATATTCGTTTTGTTTTAGAACGCTTATCAAAGTATTCCTTCCAATGCGAGTAACAGCTATTTTTAAATACTGAGCATACATCCAAGTAAGTTGGTAAAATATTAATAGGAGCACCTTCGGAGGATCCTTCTCTGTCTAAATGATCAGCGCTTTCATTCCCAGTTATACTTATATGAGAAGGGATCCATTGTAAAACAATTAGTTTGTTCTTTGCTTTGAAATCTAGTAATTGCTTCAAAATAGTGTAGGCTATCAGTATTCCTCGAAAAGTCGAGGTATATTGAGCTACGTGTTGAAGAGTACTTTTTGAATCGTATAAAATAACAATCTTAATGGACTCAGTTGATTGTGCAAATGATAAAGCCTTTGCAATTGCTATCAATTCAGTGTGCATAATTGAAATATTTTCATCAATTTGAAATTTCATAAAAGTTTTGGAATTTGACTAAAAAAATGCGGCTCCTAAATAATTACCAGCTTTAGATCCATCAGTGTATATTTTAACAAAATTTTGATAATATTTATTTATATATTGAAGACAAATATCTTTTGTTTAAGGAATATCATATTGACGCTTTGGCTTCCAAATACCATCTACATTTATTTTAATTATATTGTGCAAATCAATGTTATCGACCAAGGTGTGTAAAGGGAACATTTCATGTTTTATACTTGTTTGAATTGGAGTATTTTTATATTGAGAAAAAATAGAAACGAATAATGGTTTTTTTCTGTTACACCAATAGAGTGATTGGAAAGAGATGGACAGTTCTTCTAATACATTAGTTGTTCGTTCTTTTGTAATGACTAACATTTAAATAGAATTTTGCCAGCTAAATATTGTCTCCTAAGATGTAACGAACATATGCTCAATTCGCTTTCCATAACATGCATTGGAGTACTTTTAATGAAACCCCCGATAATTCTCATGGCCTGGTTTTGGACTTTTTCAAGTTTATAGAGGTTAACCTGAGCACTACTATCATAAAGAAAGCTCGCATAGTCAATTCGACTGCGTGTAATATTGAAGTATAAACGCACTAAATGTTATGGATGAACATCCTAATTAAAACTGGCTAATGCTTTGAAAACGTTTAGAAACTTAGAGCTAGATTCTGCAACTGCATTGATATGTTTACCCCATTTTATGTATGATAAAGATAGCGATAATTGTGGAAACGCCTGTTATAGATGAATGTATTCAAGATGTCTTCAGTCCCAAGTCATATGTCTAGGTTTATCGTTGTTTTTCAGTGTTTATGGTGAAATCTCAATATCGTAATTGTATATAAAATGAAATATGTTCTTTGGAATGGAAAAAATAAAATGGTTTGAAATGAATTATTTTATTTATAAAGAATATCATCGGGCACATTATTGTCAATAACAAAATTGTCTGGCAGTGATAGACTCATGTTTTAATAGGGTTAAAAAGTAACCAAACATTTTTTCCAAAATTTTTTTTTTTTTTTTTATTGTAGCTCGGCAAAGTGACTGTACTGTGCCTGATGGTAAGCACAGTACAATCCAAAAACAATGGCGACCACCGAAAGACATACTATCTATCGCCGGTCGCCGCTGTTATGCCGGCCTGAAAGTGACCCAGTCAGGGACGGACCCCCCCCGGTTGCTGGATATACACCGGCTGATCCCGGAACGCGACACGCCCAAACGTGTCACTATGGCGGGTGTTCCACCTGGTGTACGGTGGTCGCAATCCATACGGGTACAGACACCCTACCACCCCGCAAATTAAATTAAATTACAATTACAAATTATTTACAAATAAAAATTTTGACCTGTAAAGGTGTGATGCGCATTAAAAAACACAACGTTAACCGGCTACCAGGTATCCTGAATCCTGTTTGGAAGGACATAATATATCTACATATTAAAGAACCAGCTTTTCTAAAATTCTCGTTCTTCCAACGTTGCTGGCTCTTGTACTAAGGTGTCGCAAAAAAGCCTAGTTACATTAACTACATTTTTTTGTCTTTCGTTATCCTGGAGAACCCCTTGCGTAGTATGGGACAAAAAGTATCCTAAATGTAACCTTGTAATATTAGTTAAACCATGTGTCAAGTTTCGTCCAAATTGGTCCAGTACTTTCAGAGTGATGCGTGCTCACAGGGACAGACCGACAGACAGACAAAAATTGTAAAAGGATAATCTTTGGCTTCTATATCGATAACAAAGTCTACCCCGACTATAATTTTCAAAAAATATTTAAGATACAGATTTGGTCTTGTTACAGTAAGCTGCAAAGTTTGTTTTCTTGAACGCTCTTATCTCAGGAATTACTGCTCCGATTTGAAGAGTGTTAGATAGCTCATTTATCGAGGTAGGCTATATACTATATAGCATCAAGCTAAGACCAATGGGGGTGGAGCATCAATGAAGAATGTTCGAAAACAGAGGTTTTTCTCGGGTTCGGGGGCCAAAAGTAACTATTACACGCGGACGAAGTCGAGGGCAGAAGCTAGT
Organism: Antheraea yamamai; assembly: GCA_036509395.1. Classification (NCBI taxonomy): domain Eukaryota; kingdom Metazoa; phylum Arthropoda; class Insecta; order Lepidoptera; family Saturniidae; genus Antheraea; species Antheraea yamamai. The sequence goes on along the minus strand of AP028443.1, from coordinate 13,074,851 downwards.
ATGTTATATCGATGTATAAAGTACTACCTTACAAAATTTCGTGAAAATCTGTCTAGTAGTTTTTGTGTAAATTTCTTCTCTTTTATGTTTTCTTAAAAGTAAAATAAACAGACATACAAATATGATATATATGTAAAACATAGCCTAAATGTTATACCGGTGTATAAGCTACCACCATACCAAATTTCGTCAAAATCCGTCCAGTAGTTTTTGCGTGAATCCTGTACAAACGACAGACAGACAGACAGACAGACAGACAGACAAAAATTTTAAAAACTATAGCATTGTGTTCTGTCCTTGATTGTAAGCCCTCCCAGAGTATTTTTTCTATAAAATATTTAATGTACAGATTTCGTCCCGTTAGCCTTTTATTATATGTATAGAAGATGTTCTGTCCTTGATTGTAAGCCCTCCCAGAGTATTTTTTCTATAAAATATTTAATGTACAGATTTCGTCCCGTTAGCCTTTTATTATATGTATAGATAGATGAATATATATTTTTTTATCTCCATTTATAAATATAATACATGTGTTGCATATAATTGCAAACTATCTTTAAAGTTTGTTATTAGTTTTTTTTTCGAAACGACTACGCTATTGGTCTAGCAAGGCCTTAACAGCTTCACCGGACTACTAAGGCACTGTTTGAGGCACTCGGTCGATATTATTTTGACAACTAGCTCAAGGGTGCATAGCACACCTCGGTTTGGGCTGTTGCCTAGTTCATCTAATGGTAGCTTATTTGATTAAGACTAGCGATGCCGTGCCGCCATCTAAGTTTTGGGAGTGGGGCACGAGGGGTGGGGGTTGTTGTAAAAGAGCTGATTTTGAGGGCAAGGCATTCTATTGCGGAGGCTCGAGGAGATCGCGTATGTCAAACAATCTGCTGGTCGTTATTCTGTCTCATTTATTGATTGAATAGTATTCACAATCCGATTATAACTAATTGCTTCTCGACTGGATTGTAAATTCTACGTCGCTATGGCGCCGGAACTACACAACGAGCCATCCGCTCGCCCAGACCTTTCATCTACATATAGTTGTTTTGTGTGCATATATATTTACTACCTTGAGTATAGTTATCAGTTCGAAAACTTGACAGACAAGTACCTACCAACTTCATGGTGTCGTAGTGAAAATTCACTCTCATCATTTTTCAAACGAATATAACTTCAATTATAAGTATAATTATTATAATGGAAAATAGACAATAAAACGTTATTTATTATTTACTAGCTGACCCGGGCAAATTCGTCTGCACCAAATAGGTTTCAATTTTATTTCCAAACGCGAAAAATTTATCGGGTCCAATTGTGACTCCAAACTATCCTATATATATTCGCAAGAAATTTCTTCCCGGTATCCCCTGGGTTGCTCTTCTGACCTTCACCTCCACGCCCTATTTACTATATAATATATATTTCCCTAAATAAAAAGTAATTTAATATACCTTTCTAACAGTGAAATAATTTTCAAAATCGGATTAGTAGTATCAGAGATTACCCCGAACGTCCAAACTTGCAAATTTCAACTTTTTAGTATTGGAGTTTCATAGATATGAATTCTACGATTGTCAAGTCAGTCATTGGAGAGTCACTTTATAGATAATATTAAATTTTTATTATATAATTCAGTTCTTCCAGTTTAGGCCACTGAGATACACAAAGACAAATACAACACTACATACATCAGGCCTTAAATAAATATATATTTACATAATAATCACTGCTAGTTATTGTGTTATGTTGAAGTTTAATTTTGTTAAAACACATAAAATTAGAGTATTTACAAAGAGAGAAAATATAGACCTTTGTGCCTTTGTTAAAATTAGACGGACGTAGGATATTGTTAGGTAAAATATCATACAATACAATACTAAATCGGGCCAATTGAAAAAAATGTGTTCTAGAAGACACTCATCCAACCCACGTCCACATATTCAGTTGTCCCTGATTCTAAGCTCTGCAAGATGGACTGGAGAGCACACCTCTACAGATAGTAGACGCAGCAAGCTTGTAACAGTCACGAAACTTATAAAGCCATGGCTTACCGGAATGTTATCCTGAATGGAAGCATAAGATTTGACTTTCATTTGGTTGGGTACATTCCAGTTTGAGTTACATAATAGAAACAAATCAGTCTTGTTTGGGGAGGATAAATCCTGACCATAGGTTTTATAGTGATCAAAATATCCAGTCTGGATTGCTTCTTTAGCGATAAGATCAACAGCATCATTACTCTGGATCCCACTATGTCCTCATATCCCTGCCAGAACTACATAAATTCCTAAAAAATGACATTGATACAAATTGTGATAACTGACGGTTTCATTGAAATATGTCAAACATGTCAAAACAATATCAAATGTAATGTAAAAAGTTTCAATAAGAAGAAAAAGCCCTTTCTCTCTTGAAGGTAAACAATTTTATCGATTTAAAAATACATTTATATATATATATATATATTTATATAGATTTATTAGACCAGGAACCATCTCTGGCATCCACAGAAGACGCTACTAAATTATTATCACAATCTGTTCAGTAGTTTCGGCATGCAAAGAGGACAAACATTGATTTTTATATATAAAGATTACCTTTTACCAATTCGTTTTCTTCCTTTGAAAAGGAAGGAAGCCTGGATCGTTGGCGTCCCTCTTTTAAGCTGATTTTTTCCATCTCCTTCTCAACAACTTCAGGCCATCCGCCTTTCTTCGAGTATATAGGATGATAGTATCGGCCCACCTAAGAAAAATAAAGTTATGATAAAATTTATAAGAAAAAATACAGATAAACACTGCCAAAGTTTAGCCAAATTTACAAGGTCAAATGTGAAAGACACGAACGTCTGAAATGCTCAACCTTTATTTGAATTTCTTGATGTATTCTATTTTCTCATATATTACATAAGTCGGCGCAAATGCCCGTTCTACCGTCAAAAAGTATTTGTATTGACATAAATACTACGCGCTACCCTCTAATACGAAGCAAGACATTAAAAGGCCTAACGAAACGACGCGGGAATTATTCTCACGTGGGTCTTTGGACCGTTTACGTCTAGAACATATATTCATAACTATATACAAGATCGAATACTGGTGTCCGCGTGGTGTAACAACAATCGATAACTTCGTAGGAATATTAATATAATAAGAGACATTATCGGATGAGGGTGAAGGAAATTGTCCGGAGGAAACTTGCACACTTAAAAATGCAATAAAGCATAAATTGTCTGTCTGAAATCCGATTTCAGAAGGCATTAAGGCAATAAGGTAGCACTACAATTAAGGATGCAAATTATTATCAAACTGTGTTTAAGAAACATTATGATATTTTACAGAATATAAACAAACAATTGTGTACAATTCTATCAATAACACAATACTATCGATATATGTACTGACTGTATGTGGAATATTTTGACGAAAAAACAATCATGGCATTTTGAATATATGGTTTACTCGCGACCCTCCACAGTTTCGCACGGGTGCACTGTAGATGTCCATTTTAATAAAATACTGTTAAGGGCAGTTTTGTCCTGCTTGATATTTACAACGTATATAATGTATTTAATTGGATAAGGAATAATACTGTATTGTATAGAGTAGATTGGTAAATAACAAATTATTTTTGTAAAAAGATAAAAGTGGTTACTGTAGGTTATCCTTTAGAGATAAATATATACCATTCAGGACTTTTTTATCGACCTTTTTAAGATATACAATACTTAGTACATTAATTTGATCTATTTCGTAAGGTTCAGCCAACGTTTGCAATTTAAGCGCACAAAAATGTTTGTTAGGACATCACGCTAGAAATCTTTGAATTTTTTGACATTTCTGTACTACAATATGGGTTATACATATAAACCTTTCTCTTGAATCACTCACTCTATCTATTACTGTATTAAAATCAGTTGGATAGTTTAAAAATCTAAGGGAACAGACAGCGGAAGAGACATCATTTTATACTATGTAAAGACATTCACATTCTACCTAATCCTGTCCCACATGTTGTATTCAATGCGTTAACCATCACCCAGAGAAAAAGGCTTGTTACAAAATAGAGAGCCTATTTTAGTTTTTCTATCTCTGCGATTGAGTATAATAAATAATCTTCAATAATTTTATTATTCACAAAACAATTCCATGCCCTTAAAAGCGTTTATTAAAAATAAAGTAGATCTCCTTTTGCAAAAATCTTGGCAGTGTGAAAGACTGTTAATAATTTATATTTGTAGGTACGATACTGCAATGTATAATAGCCATAATGTGATGTTTTAATAGAGAATTAATATTTTCCAATATATTTACCCTATATTCCAAAACCAGGTTTGCCAATCTTTCATCTTCTTTAGTCATCGACGAGTACCACACTATAGGGTGAGATATTGATAACTTTCCTACAAAAGCAATAGTAAATAAGTATAATTGCGAATACTGTCATTTTGAAACCAATAAGTAGGTAATTTTACGCTATCTCAATCTTCTATGTACGTACATAATACAAAGTTTTGTTACACCATTTATAACTCAAGAACGGGTGGACCGATTTCAATGATTTTATTTGGTCTGTGTTTATTTTTTTCTAATTTTTGTACATTTATTGAACTTAATTCACTTTAAATATTCATTTTATCTTAGTAAAAAACTGAATTTAGTCCAGCTAATAATTTAACACAACATTTATTGATTCTGAGACGGTACAAAGTTAAATCTTAAATGACATTGAAGTAGATGTCAATACTCTGTCTTATCTATTTTTTAATGCATTGTAGGTGAACGTTTGACTGTAATCTTATCAGACGTAATTCATAACATGAACATTGAACGCAACTAGTACTGAGATTAAGGCCGTGTCCAGGTGAGGCGATTTGTGAAGGAGTACACTCGCGCGTATCAAATTATATTGCGTCCAAAGACCGCGTTATACGCACGTTTCTATGGTACGATACGTTGCATACACTGGGATATGTCGTACGAATAGACGACTGACGACTATGTCCACTCACCATACACTCACGCATAGTACTGGATGTGGCAATGGGGCTCGAGTATCTCGACACGCACGGTGCTCATGCGTAAAACGCGCGAGTCGAGAGTCTCGCTCATTGCACGCGTACGAGTGGATTAGACGAGCACGAGTAGACTCGCCTCATCAGAACCGGCTCTAAGAGACTATAAAATGTGAAACTGTCAAAATATACTATCGCTAAGCATTGGATATTTATGTTAAACGTGGATAATCAGACGGGTTCTGGAAATGGTCTATCATCAGAGAAGAGATAAAGACAGTGAAATGAAAACACTGAGGTGGGTCAGAACTGTGACTCGACTTGATAAAATACCCTTTACGTAGGAGTTGCAAAGTTGCACCAATCATTGACAAAATGACCGACAACCGTCTCAGATGGTATGGGCATGTAAAAAGATGTAAGGAGGATCATGTGATTGGTTCGAGCGATTGGTTCGATGTGGTAGCTTTGAACCTGCCCGAAAGGAAAATAGGTAGAGGTTGACATAGTCAAATATTGTAAAAGACCTAGAAAAATCCCAATTGCAAAATAGATTTGTTTTTGTAGGTGGTAGAGCCACGCTGAAACTATTAATGGTTTTAGCATGAATGGGTCGGCTTGCACGGGGTACTACCACCCTCTCACAGAAAACCGACGTGAAGTAACAGTGCTTGCATTGTTGCGTTTCGTTCGGTCAGTGAGAGCGCCGGAGGCCCACTTCCCTTCACCCTTCCCCGACCCCTAGCCCCCTCCCCCTGCCCTCAAACACAGGCTGGCAACGCACTTGCGACTCCTTTGGTGTTGCAAGTGTCTATGGACTGTAGTGATCACTTAACATCAGGTAACCCACCTGTTCGTTTGCCTCCTATGATATAAATAAAAAAAAAAGATAACCCAACAAATATTAGCTTGGCACAAAAACCTGCCGAAAACAATCACGAGTAAGGTGAAAAGGGTTTGACAAAGAAGCTACAGAGCAACAACTCCAAAGCGGTTAATCTGTCCCAGCCAAAGCGTATTTCTTTACTAACCATTGTATAGAGGTTTGAAATCTTTGTCATAAATCCTCCAGGCTTTAGCGTGAGCTATCAGTACGTGCTTACTGCATAACAACGCACTGTAGTTTGTTTCACGAATGCCAGGTGGCATCACTCCTGTATACGCTATGTCGCAAACAACTATAGGTTCGTTGACGGTTATCCAGATTTTCACTCGATCTGAGTAAAGTTTGAATACTTCACGCGCATAATCTGCGAACCAATCCGTCACGAGTGGATTGATCCAGCCACCTGGGAATATTTTTTTTTTATTTAGATTGACCTATGTTATTATTTTTACTCTTGGATATCATAAAAAAAGTTACTATTGCTTCATTTAATACCAAGTTTCTATTACATTTTCAAGGAACTATGATTTTATAAGTACCACACGTTCAGGAATTCGCTGAATAAAGAAAGACGTTAGGTAACATATATAACGGTCTCCACATACACTCGCAGTAAAAGCTGGAACTAGACATATGATGGGTCATTTAAAAAATACAACTCGCTAAAATAAGTGACTGACCATCAGATAGTATCCAGCATTTCATCCTTTCTTGATCAACAATATTATATTCCACGTAAATAAGATGAGCTTGAATGCGCGAGATTTTTGGCCGTTATATTTTATATAATAGTGTTAGCACTCTCGTACTATTGACTACATCGAGGGTGTTACTAACGACCTGTCATGCCATTGATTGGAGTTATCGGTCGTCCGTGTATTGGCTGAATGCTATAAAAGGCGAGTCGGTCGTGGATTCTTGAAGGTGGTAAAGCCACACTGAGTCTATTACTGGTATCAGCATGAACGAGTAGGCTCGCCCGGTGTAATACAACTCTCTCACAGAAAACCGACGTGCTTGCATTGTTGCATTTCATTCGGTCAGTGAGAGCGTCGGAGGTCCACCTGCCCTTGCCCCTCTTCTCACCACTCCTTCGTCCCCTTCCCTCCCAAACACAGGCTGGCAACACACTTGCGACTCCCCTGGTGTTGCTAGTGTCTATGGACGGCGGTGATCATTTAACATCAGGTGACCCGCCAGTTCGTTTGCCTCCTATGATATAAAAAAAAGCATGAGAACATTGTCGCTCGGACAGTTGCGCGAGTAACATCTGCGGTACGAACAATAGTTCGTGGTAACTATACTAGTGTTGTATTTCTGTATTTGCTAACGTTGTATTTGATTGTTCTTGGAGGACTCGACCTGACATCATGACCTGACATGTCGGAGGAACTGCCCTATGAAGGGCATAGAAAGATGGGAGCGTGGGTCATTCTCGTAGGGAGCGTCGGCTCGGTCGTGTGGTACATAGCTGTACTCAGTAGTGTCTTGCTGAATCGGTTGAATGGGGTTAAACGTTTTATTTATTATTGTTGATCCTGAACGTTTCTATTATTTAATCCTTCTATTATTTAAACCTGTAATGTACTCCGAAATTAGCACAATTTCAAATACTTTAATCAGGATATACAATTTAATAACGATAAAATATAACATAGAACTATCAATTTCGACCATCCGTCAGTAAAATAATTTTATCAATAGTGCCAAAGATAACCGAACATATTCATAAACCGTGTCTCTTTTAATATTGACACAATTTACCACTTATTATTAGTACCAATTTCCTGCAATGATTGAGGTAAATCCCAATGATATATTGTTACCATAGGCTGTACTCCAGCTTCAAGTAGTCCATCGATTACGTTGTTATAATATCTTTTACCATCCTCACTGATATAATTTGAAAAACCGTTTGGTAACAGTCGAGACCAGGAGATAGAAAATCTAAAATAAAATATTTCTTTCAGTCTTTTCAGAACTTGGTGTTTATAAAAGCGCACTCGGAACATTTAACCACCCAAGTGTTAGTGGTAGTGTCCAATATGGGACTACGTAAAAATGTCCTTAAGTGTGGCGCGTTCTGTATGGACACGCTGCACATGCGGATATATGTTTATTTACAGGCGTATTTTAACGAGTAATAGAGATTTTACTCTTTCGCACATATTAAAAATACTATAAGAATGCAAGGGTCCTCTCCCACAAGTACCTCTCATAGGTACTTTAGCACGTCTGTGATACAAAAACGTTGACATTTGTTAACATCTGAAGAAGTGCTTTTTTGTCTTCGTGAGCTTGAAACATAGAATGACCAATTTGTTATTACTTCTAGTATTTAAATTATGTTGGTCTTTTACTAAATCCAGTTTATCTACATTTTTGTGGATATACATTAGATTATCAAGAATATATTGGAAGGGCAGAGTTAAGATATCGAATTCCTGGAACTTATTCTTTAATGATTCGTGATGCCCTATATTATAAATTACTCAAACTGTCCGTTTTTGTAGTAGGAATATGGTGTCCACTTCAGTTGCTATCCCCCAAAACAACTACCAAAATATTTACACATGGAAATTACTCATAATAGACATAAAAGCGTAGGTTGAGCCATCAAAACATCTCGGAAGCTAATCCACTCATCCAAAAAGGAGATCTATATAAAAAAAGGCATGAGTGAAATTGTGTTCATCCCAGAAACTCCCATGTTTTACATTTTAACGAGCTATCGAAACACACACTACTTATAATAAAAAAGCAGGTGTGTTGTAGGTGGTAGTGCCACGCTGAAGCTATTACTATCATGAATCAGTCGGCTCGCCCGGGGTACTACCACCCGACCCATAGAAACACCGACGTGAAGTAGTGCTTGCATTATTGCGTTTCGTTCGGTCAGTGAGAGTGCCGGAGGCCCAACTCCCACCCCCTCACTCACCTTCCCCCTCCCTCTAAACACAGGCCGGCAACGCACTTGTTACTAGTGGCTCCCCTGGTGTTGCTAATGACTATAGACGGCGGTGATCACTTAACATCAGATGACCCGCCTGTTTGTTTGCCACCTGTGATATTAAAAAAAAATTACCACTGTTTCTTCAAATTCCTGTAACTCAATTGTAATTTTGCTTTACTTATTATTTTCAACGCATTCTGTATACAACTTCTCTTTTTGAAACTGTTATTAAATATGGAATGACTTACCTGTAATAGTCTAAACCTAATTCAGTGGTCATTTCAATATCTCTCTTCCAATTATGATAAGAGTTGCAGGCCACATCTCCATCTTTACTGTCCACAATTAACGAAGGTCTGATATGAACGAAATGGTCCCATACGCTTGGACTTTTACCTGTAAAAGAAACTTATATATTACTAGCAATTGCCCGCGACTTCGTCCGCGTGGAATAGGTACTTTGGGCTAACGCTATCACTCTTAAGAGGAAAAATAAACCCCATTTTGAAACATTCTTGATTGGTGCTCCGCTCCTATTGGTCTTAGCGTGATGATATATAGCTTATAACCTTCCTCGGTAAATGAGCTATATACCACTAAAAGGTTTTTTCAAATCTGATCAGTAGTAGTTCCTGAAATTACACCCTACAAAGTCACAAACTCACAAACTTTACCTCTTTATAATATTATAGTATAGATAAGAACACTAGCTGACCCGGGCACGCGTTAGTCTGGCTCAGTAATACACGGTTTCTAAGACGCTCTGTTAAACTACCAATAGTTTTATACTCAACAATGTTATCCATAAGATAAACTGTCAAATGGCCCGTTGAGTTTTATTGACATTTATCGTATGATCGTGTGTTCAGAAACGCAATTTGACAAGTTATCGAACCGATAACGCTATTGAACAGATAAATTACAATTAAACTACCTCAGAAGCCGGGCATTAGAAATTAACAGAACACGTGCACTATAAAATCAATCTTAAAACGTGATGCCATCTATGAGTTATCAATAACAGTTGGTTCTACAATTATCTGTCAAAAAACTAATTTAAAGCGCCATCTGTTCGAGACTGATGAAACTTACAGTTAATAACAATAATCAACATTGACAACCATTTGGTTTGTCATTAAAAAAATTGAGGCAATTAATCGAAATAGTATAAATTAAGTTATCTCTCAAGTTGGATCAAATTATACATAAATGCCAACGTTTTATGCACATCGGTTGAGTAGTTTCGGAGTTCATCGTGAACAAATATCATAAAAGAGATTTTATATATATTTAAATAGAAGTTTGTTAAGATTAAAAATCATGTCAGCTAGTATTTAACTATTTACTATTTTACATTTTTAAAGCTTTAACATAAACTAGCGGGCTCGGTGGATGTTGTCCTGCCCTGATAATAAAAAAATAACTTAGACAAATTATATATCTAAACGTTCCTCGTGAAAAACTGTTTGAAAATGCGTTCAGTAGTTTTTGAGATTAGAGCGAACAGACAGACAGATAGACGTAGCAGAGGACTTTGTTATATACTATCTAATGATACCTAATTTTTTTTACATAAAATAGTCTTGATTCTCCTAGCTCAAGATGGAACAGAATAGACAAGTATAATTTTGACTATAATGTTATAACTATAGAATTAATAGACTTTCTTAATTTTTCTATGCCGTTACATTTGCTCAACTCCCAGATTTGATGTAAAAATAATAACTCTATCAATAACAAGTTTTACTGATAAAAGACAGGATTCTATAAGTTCATTACAATTTTAATGATATAATAAATTATAAGAGTCAATAGTTCGTGTGCTACCTGCGGCATAAAGTGATAATGTATAAAATAAACAATTGCGAGCATAATTTTATAATGTAGGAACCAAAATAAGTCACATAGGTTGTTACTCGTAAAGAAAAATGCAAGCACTGTTACTTCACGTCGGTTTTCTATGAGAGAGTGGTCCTACCCCGAGCGAGCCGACCCATTCATACTGAAACCAGTAATATCTTCAGCGTGGCTCTACCGCCAAATAGGACATATTAGAAAATTATAAAGGTTTTTTCACATTATGATGCAAAGAAATCTCACCGTTGACATTCCCTCAACCTTCGATTTGATACGCTGACGTGAAGGCTCCGAACTTGAACCATGTAGGAAACGTATAATTGGTATTAATAAGTCTCAAACTTATGACAATACTGAAAGAAATATATTTATAACAATTAATACAATTGTGAACAACATACTAAAACTATATAGATCTAAAAACAATTTGGAAAAGATGCATCATCATCGTCTTCTTACCCATATCCCACCTAGGTAGAGTCGGCATATCATGTTTTCCTATTCCACTCTCGTCTATCAGATGTCATGTCAGTATTCACACCTTTTACACACATATCATTTTTCACACAGTCCATCCATACCTTTTCGGACTTCCTCTATTCCTATATCCATCCACCATTATACTCGAAACTTTTTTAGTTACATGGTTTTCATCTCTCCTCATGACATGCTAACCTATTACTCCTCAACTTCTCTGTCACTGGTGTTATTTTTAAACTTCCTCTGATATACGTATTCTTAAACTTATCCGTTCTAATTCATCACCTTAACATTCGCATCTCTGCCATATGTAGTTTTCTCTCATCCTTCTCTTTCGTAGGTCAGCACTCAGATGCATATCACATGACTGGTCTTATAATAGTTTTATACACCTTCCTCTTGAGTTTCAAGGGCATTCGTGAGTCACAAGCTATACCAGATACCTTTCGCATTTCATTTGCATTTATCTTATTCCTCAAGTCCTTGTCTATGCAGCCCTCGTTTTGGATCAGAGAACCGAGGTATCGGAAATTGGAGCCGGTTGGTAAGGGTAATAAATAAGGACTTAAAGCTGAACCGTGGTGCAAACCTACTGCCATATTGAAATTATCAATGACTTGCAAAGGATGTATATGTGCTAAAATCTTTTTTCTTTATTGATTAAGGTGTGTGGTATAAATAATCTGAACAGATAGTTATGTACCTGTGACTATATAAACGACTCAATACAGACACAATAAAACCGAATCCAAATGCTAGGTTGGGTAATGATATAGGCTTTACAGTATTTTTATGGAGAAAATTATGTCTAGTGTCTTCATTATTTAGCTATTATTACGAGTCTTTAACCATTGGGGTGTGTTATACCCCAGTTCTTAAATGGAAAGATAAAAGAAAGGTAAGAGTAGATCTACCGTCGGTAATAAATAATTAGCCTATTTCTTATTCAAACAAAATGGGAAATTCTCAACAACCAACAAAAAAGATTCTTATGTATACAAATTAACGTGCTCTACCTACTTAATATAATATATACAAAATACTTACCAGAAAACGACCAAATGAAATGGTTTCATGATACCTAAAGAAAATAAAGTAATTAACTATGCGTTAAAGTATATCTATTGTTCTATTATCCGTCGCTAACAAACGATAAAATCATATTTTACAAAAAACGTCTAATTTAGGTACACCTCTTGAAGGATGCTGACGACTGGAAATAACGCCCCTCTCGGTGCATCTGATAAAAACGAATGTAAAACAGATAAACCGGATCGAGTTTCTTGCCGGTTCTTCTCGATTTCTGAGTTAGCTGTCCGAACCGATGGTAGATTTGACGTTCATAAGCGCTTTCTCAGGGCCTAAACTGGATAAAGTATATTTGTCTTTGATTCTATAGTGGCCCAGCGTGAAGCGAACAATGAAATAAAGGATGGTTTTGGAATCTGCTCGTATTCGGCCTAAATTGGCTTTTTGTGTAAGTGTACACTTACACAGCTATATAAAAAAATAATAATTAAAAGTCGATACAAGTAATTAATATTTTGTTTAAAAAAATTTATTCCCGAAAATTGATATAAGTACAAAAACCCAAGATGGACAGTCAACGTTCCAAACCCGTCCGCATAAAATCAGTGCAGAATTGAGAATTCTGAGTCATTTCAAGTAGTCACTCGCGTCTTTGGACTTTTTGTACACTGTTTTGTAAAAACAACTTTAAATAATTCGCGTAAAGTTGAATGTGCAAAATCATAAGTTTATAGTATAAATACTTAGGTATATACCAGATTAGACCTCCCTCGGCAACGGTTCAAGCCTAGGTCCGTTCCCTCGGCGTGGAGCCCTTGTGTGCGCTGCTCGCGCGATATAGTGACACAAAATCTTACATCACTGCGACAACTTTACACATATCACCTCCACACACGTGCACGCACACATGCTTACACATGCAGGTGGAAGGGTTTTATTTTTTCCCTTATCACATTGAAATAGTTTAGAAAATTATCCGATACGAAATATATATAAGAGTTGTTGAGATATGTATGCTTGGTGCATATATATACGTATGTTTCAGCAACTCATATATGTATGAATAGTTAGCTTAGCTTAGGTTAGCTCAGATAGGATCACGAGGAGGCCATTACGAAGGCGGCTGGCTGTCCCCTCACTCAGATGAGGGTCGGCGAACTTCGTCCCCGCGGTGTAGCGAGCAACACGTTGTTTGTTTCCCTCCCCGTGGACGCAGCACGGAAGCTGGTGGAAGCAGGCCGAATCTTGATCGGCTGGAGTGTGGCACGGGTCCAGCACTTGGACAGCAGACCGCTCAGGTGCTTCAAGTGCATGGGTCTGGGCCACACCCGGCCGATGTGTCCGTCGGCCATAGACCGAAAGATGGCCTGCTTCCGATGCGGGGAGGGAGGACACTGCGCAGATAGCTGCACCGCAACAAAACCGCGGTGCGCTGTCTGCGCAGAAGCTGGCAAGCCGGCAGGACACGTTATGGGGGGCGGTGATTGTCGACCCCCCCATGTGAAAGGGAAGCCGCCCCTATTAAAGGCGGTGAATATGGAGGTAGCTGTCGTGGGATAGTCAATGGACTACATCCACAGCAGCTACCTCCAGACTAATGCAAACCACTCCGCTGCTGCCCAGGACTTGCTCCTGCAAGCGGCGGCGGAGTGGGATATCGATATTGCGGTGGTTGCGGAGCCGTACCGTGTTCCGGACCAGCCTCACTGGGCCGGAGACACGGACGGCTCCGTGGCAGTATTGTCCGGGGGGGGAATACCCCTCTCAATCAGGGAGAGGGGCGCTGGGTTTGTGGCGGTCGCCTCAAGGGGTTTCGCGACCCTCGGGGTATATTTCTCCCCGAACCGGCCCCTCATCGAGTTTGAGTCCTTTCTGGATTCGCTGGGGCCGGTCGTGAGGCGGCTTGAGCCGCTCCCCATCGTCCTAATGGGTGACTTCAACGCCAAGTCAAGGGCATGGGGAGCGGCGGCCACGAACCCACGTGGCGAGGCTCTTGAGGAGTGGGCAGCCCAACATGAGCTGTCCCTCTTCAACCGGGGGAGCGTCTACACGTGCGTGCGACACAACGGGGGGTCAATAGTTGACCTATCGTTTGCTACCCCGTCGGTCGCACGCCGTGTCCGGGGGTGGAGGGTGATAGAGGAGGTGGAGACCTTATCGGATCACCGATACATTAGGTTTGAGGTCTCCACCTCCCACAATGAGCTGGTAACCCGCCCTCGGAGGGGCGCTACGTTCCCCCGGTGGGCGATGAGCCGCCTCGACCGGGAGCTAGCGGAAGAGGCGGCCATCGTCCAGGCCTGGTCCTTGTCCCCCCCGGACAACGATATCGACGCGTCTGCAGCCCGCTTCCGTGATGCTCTCACGGAAGTTTGCGACGCGTCGATGCCGCGGAGCGTACACCGCCCAAGGAGGAGGGCGGTGTATTGGTGGTCGCACGAAATCGCAGAGCTTCGTGCGGCCTGCTCCGCGGCCCGGCGGCTGTACGGGCGCAGCCGCCGGCGGCGGACCAATAGGGACCCCGAAGAGGAGGCCCGGCTGTATGGCGACTACAGAACCTGCAGGAAGACGCTGCAGGTCGCCATCAGCCGGGCGAAAGAGCAGGCATGGGAGGAGATGCTCCAGGAGCTGGAGAGGGACCCGTGGGGGCGCCCGTACAAAATCGCCCGGAAGAAATTCCGCGGCCAGGCGCCCCCGGCAACGGAGACTCTCCAGCCGGAGGTGGCTGAGAGGGTTGTAGGAGCGTTGTTCCCCGGCCCTCCGGAACTCCTCCCTCCTCCCATGCCCCCTGCTCAGGTGGCAGAGGAGGCGCCGGTCATCCCTCCTCCGGTTACGGAGGAGGAGATGGGGAGGGCGATTGAGCGCCTCCGCGCCACCGGGCGCAAAGCACCCGGCCCCGACGGGGTCCCGGGCCGGGTGCTAGCCACAGCGTTGGACCATCTGGGAGGGTGGCTTCGGGAGCTGTTTGACCGCTGTCTTGCGGTCGGGCAGTTCCCGAAGCCCTGGAAGACGGGGCGGCTTTGCCTCATAGGAAAGGAAGGCCGCCCCCCGGACTGCGCGTCCGCGTTCCGGCCCCTAGTTTTGCTGGACGACACCGGGAAGGCGCTCGAGAGGATCGTTGCCTCCCGGGTCGTCCGGCATCTTGAGGAAGTAGGGCCGAACGTGTCGGACGCGCAGTTCGGCTTCCGGTCAGGGCGTTCCACGTTGGACGCCCTGACCCTCCTTAAACAGGTCTCCACGGAGGCGACCTCTCAGGGCGAAAGAGTATTGGCGGTGTCCTTGGACATCGCCAACGCCTTCAACAGTCTGCCACATGGTGTCATACGGGAGGCGCTCCGCTTTTTCGGAGTGCCCCCGTACCTGCGGCGGCTGTTGGAGGCGTACCTGGACGGGAGAGAGGTCGCCTTCGTAGAGGCCAGAGGGCAGATGGTCCGGCGCCATACGGCGTGCGGGGTTCCACAGGGGTCGGTCTTGGGCCCGCTCCTGTGGAACATGGGCTACGACTGGGTGCTCCGCGGCGCGCTCCCTTCTGGAGCGCGCCTCATTTGCTACGCGGACGACACCCTAGTCGTAGCCCGGGGGGGAGAATTAAGTGAATTGATGCGCCTGACCACGAAAGCCGTCACGCTCGTGGTCGGGCGCATCAGAAGACTGGGCCTCGAGGTGGCCCTCGATAAGACCGAGGCCCTAATGTTCCATGGGCCTCGGCGAGGGCCGCCTCCAGGGGCCCACATCTATGTAGAGGGCGTCCGTGTCAGGGTGGGGGCCCAGATGAAGTATCTGGGCCTCACCCTGGACGGACGCTGGCGGTTCGAGCCCCACTTTAAGGGGCTTGGACCGCGCTTAGTCAAGGCGGCAGCGGCGCTCGGACGACTCCTCCCCAACACGGGGGGGCCGGGTGCCGCCTGCCGCCGCCTCTATATGGGGGTCATCAGGTCCATGGCCGCCTACGGGGCACCGTTGTGGGTCGACGCCCTCAGCGCCACCAACATCCGCGCGCTGCGAGCCGCGCAGCGTACCGTGGCGTTGAGGGCGATACGAGGATACCGCACTGTGTCCTCAGCGGCGGCCATGGTGCTGGCCGGCTCTCTTCCCTGGGAGCTGGAGGCGGAGGTGCTTGCCGCCGTATATCAATATACGGCGGTTAAGAAACGGTCGGGGGAGCCTCCAGCTCCCAGAGAAATAGAGGAAATGAGAAGAGCAATGAGGGAGGAAGTTGTGGAAAGGTGGAGGCGGGACCTGGCGGACGAGCGGTACGGTCGATACACGATCGACGCCGTCCGCCCGGTCCTGCCGGAATGGTACCAGAGGAGATGGGGCTCCCTGACGTTCCGTCTGGTGCAGGTGCTGACCGGGCACGGGTGCTTCGGTTGGTACCTGCACCGCATAGCACGCAGGGAGCCGACCGCCGTGTGCCATCAGTGCGGCGCTGACCCGGACACCGCGCAGCATACTCTATCTGAGTGTGCTGCGTGGGAGGAGCAGCGTCGCACGTTGGCTGCGGCGGTGGGACAGGATTTCTCGCTGCCGAGCGTAGTTGCGGCCATGCTCGGTAGCGAGGATGTGTGGAATGTTGTGGCCTCCTTCTGCGAGGAGGTCGTCTCGCAGAAGGAGGCGGCGGAGAGGGTCCGTGAGCGAGACCCTCAAAGTGGCCGTCTCCGCCAACGGAGGACGGGCAGGAGGAGGCGTCAGTTTGACCGCCTCCTCCCTTTGTAACCGGACCAGGGAAGATGGGTCGGGGGGCCCATCTTCCCATTGCACAGGTCCGGTAGACGGAGGAGACGGCCGGTGTGTACACGGCTGTCTCCCAACAGGACGGGGCCCGGCGGTGGCGCTTTTACTGCTGGGCCAACCGCTGGGGCGGCACGATGAAGTCTATAGAGATCTCGTGCCGCCCCAACTATAGCGGAAGACGTACACCGTGGGGTTTTAGTCCGTGCGAGTCGGACATAACCCACTCTCTCCCCCGAGAGGGTGGTGTATCCATAAGGGATTTCCCCACGTTAAAAAAAAAAAAAAAAAAAAAAAAAAAAAGATAGGATCACGAGATCTCGTTCCGCCCCAACTATAGCGGAAGACGTACACCGTGGGGTTTTAGTCCGTGCAAGTCGGACATAACCCACTCTCTCCCCCGAGAGGGTGGTGTATCCATAAGGGATTTCCCCACGCTAAAAAAAACAAAAAAATAGATAGGATCGCGAATTGCATGTATCAGGCAACAGCCCAAGCCGAGGTGTACCGTGCACTCTTGAGCTAGTTTTCAAATAAAGTCGGCTGAGTGCCTTAAGCGCTCGCCTTAGCAGTCCGGTGAAGCTGTTAAGACCTTGCTGGGTCAATAGCGTAGTCAGTTCGAAAAAAAAACTTAGGTATATCGGTGAGTTTTTGGGGGCGGTTTTGAGCGTTACTTTTAATGCAGACTATTTTCATCGTGGGTTTTTATATATAAAAAGAGAGAAAAAAAATCAATTCATTTTTATTTTATTAATAAATTTTCTTTATCAATCGCTTGATTTATTATTTCATCGTAAATCTGTTCATTTCGAAGAACTACTTCCGAAAAGCCGGGTTTCTTTGGATGACCGTGAATTACCAAAAAACGTATGTATGTACTTATGTATGCAGATAAGAAGTTATACTTATTTAGCTTCAATTCAAGACATTAAATGCATCTTCTATACATATAATAAGAATGTAAATGTAACATGTCTGTACTTATTAGATTTTTGTGAAAAAAAAATTGATGCAGGTGTGTAGGAATAAGTAATAAAATACATTTCAATCATTTTTAGAATTTTTTGTCTTTTTTCTTTTTTTTTATTGTAGCTCGGCAAAGTGACCGTACTGTGCCTGATGGTAAGCACAGTACAATCCAAAAACAATGGCGACCACCGAAAGACATACTATCCATCGCCGGTCGCCGCTGTCGTGCCGGCCTGAAAGCGACCCAGTCAGGGACAGCCCCCCCCCCCTCCCCCCGGTTGCTGGATATACACCGGCTGATCCCGGAACCCGACACGCCCAAACGTGCCACTATAGCGGGTGTTCCACCTGGTGTACGGTGGTCGCGATCCAGTCGGGTACAGGACACCCTACCACCCCGCACAGTACACTATCATATCATATCATAAAGCATATTCTCGAGTAACATTTAGTCTTAATTTCATTAAAATCAGTATACTTTATCAAAAGTTATTGTAATTTTAATCACCACGTGCCTTAATTAATTACGAGAGAAAAGTAGATAAATAAATGATTTTTTTGCTAATTTTAATTTAAGCCGTGAATTCGTACACGGCGGCGAGAACTCCTGCCTCCAGCTCCCAGGACAGGGAGCCGGCGAGCGTGAAGGCCGCCGCCGAGGACACCGTGCGGTATGCCCGGATTGCCCTCAGTCCCACCGTGCGCTGCGCATTACGAAGCGCGCGCACGTTGGCGGCACCGAGGGCATCGGCCCAAACCGGTGCCCCGTAGGCGGCCTAAGAGCTAACCTAACCTAAGCTAACTATTCATACATATATGAGTTGTTGAAACATATATGTATACCAGGCATACATACCTCAGCAAATCTTATATATATTTCGTATCGGATAATTTTCTAAACTATTTCAGTTTGATAAGGGAAAAAATAAAACCCTTCCACTTGCATGTGTAAGCGTGTATGCGTGCACGTGTGTGGAGGTGATATGTGTAATGTTGTCTCAGTGATGTAAGATTTTGTGTCACTGTATCGCGCGAGCAGCGCATTCAAGGGCTCCACGCCGAGGGAACGGACCTAGGCTTGAGCCGCTGCCGAGGGGGGCCTAATCTGATATAAATAAATGAACTTAATACATTCGTATGACTTTATTAGTCACTGTTTTTTTTACACTAGGTACCATGCGGACGTAGTAGCGCGCAGAGCTAGTAAAACTTATAACATTTCTTATTATTACCGCTACATTTCAAGTATTTGATATAATGTGACCTTGACCACACCGCAGCAAGATAAAGCATTATACACAAGATATATAACACATGATTATAAAACTCACAATAATGTTTGTTTGGTATTTTATCCATTCTTCTCCCGTTATTCCCTGTCAACAGTATACTATGATTAACATCTTATCCAAGCGTCACATAAAGCTGATTCCGGTGAAGACATTTGGTAGGTGGTAGAGCCACGCTGAAGCTATTACTGGTTTCAGCATGAATGGGTCGCCTCGCCCGGAGTAGTACCACCCTCTTACAGAAACACCCGCGTGAAGTAACAGTGCTTGCATTGTTGCGTTTTGTTGGGTCAGTGAGAGCGCCGGAGGCCCACATCCCCTTCCCTACCCCCTATTTTCCCTTTCTCGCTCCTTCCCCCAAACACAGGCTGACAACGCACTTGCGACTTCCCTGGTGTTGTTATTGTCTATGGACGGTGGTGATAACATCAGGTGACCCACCTGTTCGTTTGCGTCCTATGACATAAAAAAAATTCGTTTTTTGTTACTTTTATTTTCCCAGTTTAGTAGCTACTGATGGGCTCAAATAAAAAATGTTTGAATTTTCTGTTTAAAAATCGATTATGCGATTAATCAACCTCAGATCGCTATTCCTATATTGGGGGGTTATTCCTTATATACACATATGAAATAGCTTATATAAAGTTATTCTTTCGGATTATTGATTCAGAGTTAGCAGATCAAGGCAGACCACGTTAAATACTAACGTCTATGCGACGATGAAAACACCGGTTCTCGTCTTATCACGGAAGTTAAGCAACATCGGGCGCGGTCATTACTTAAATGGGTGACCGCCTGGGAACACCGCGTGACGTTGGCTTTGCCTCCTTGCACTTTTTTTTTTTTTCCTTGCACTACCATAACCGAGCCCATCTCCTCATCTCCTCATTGCACAGGTGAGGCTGACAAGGGGAGGCGACTTGGCTGTGTACCCAGCTTATTTCTCTATAGTAGGACAATGGCGATCAATGGCCAGGCTGCCGCATGGGCGGTTTTTCAGGAAGACAGCAGTTTCGGTCCCTAGCCGCCCCTACCATGCGGCGGACGGTACACCGTTGGGTTTTAGTCCGTGCGAGTCGGACATAACCCACTCTCTCCCCCGAGAGAGTGGCGTATCCATAACGTTAATAAAAAAAAAGTGGTGAAGTTAGATCATTGTCGCGAACCCGCTGCTCGAATATAATTGTCTGGTCAATGTATTAAGATTTAAATAATGAAGTAGTTATTAGTTTAGTTACTTTGATATTATGGAAACCATGATTAGATTATAAAGAACAGTGAATACTTAGTTCTGTCCAAAAGAATAGGCTCAATTGACAGCAATCTCCTTCAACATATATACAAATTTAAGATCCAAACATAGAACTGATAAATATGTTTATTATACAAAGGTATGTGAGGTAATTTAATCCACACCCTCTCGGTTCGATATTATAGATTACTATCACTCTGCCAAACCTTTGTTTTTCACCTAAGCAATAATCTGCAACATGTCAATATAACAATAATAGATAAAGA
This sequence comes from Antheraea yamamai, assembly GCA_036509395.1. Classification (NCBI taxonomy): domain Eukaryota; kingdom Metazoa; phylum Arthropoda; class Insecta; order Lepidoptera; family Saturniidae; genus Antheraea; species Antheraea yamamai. Next base: position 13,054,125 of record AP028443.1, on the reverse strand, counting down.
AGATAACAAGATCTCTTGTATATCTAAAGACTGCTGATAGAATCATTCGACGAGATGACAACTTTAGGTGTGCTCGTATTTTGGTAAGATCTCCTTATTTAAATATTTTTAAGGCTTTTGATATCTATTTCATATCATATCATTTTAATGGTGGTAGAGCCACGCTGAAACTATTACTGGTTTCAGCATGAATGGGTCGGCTCGTCCGGGGTAGTACCACCCTCTCATAGAAAATCGACGTGAAGTAACAGTGCTTGCAATGTTGCGTTTCGTTCAGTCAGTGAGAGCGCCGGGGGCCTATCTTCCCTCCCCTCTCCTCTCTCCTCTCCCTCTACCCTTTTTTTTTTTTTTTTTAACGTGGAGAACCCTCTTCACAGACATTGCCAGGTCCCCGGGGGAGGTCCTGAACTGAGTCGACCTTTAATCGACTAAAAAACTCCACGATAACCTACGCCGCACTATGGGAGTGCCTCGGGGTAGCGTGAGCAAGCTCCGAGACGCCCCCGGCGGCAGGCGTTTCCCACGCCGCACCCGCTGAGGCAGCCCGGTTACAAGACTGCCTCCCAGCCCGCCGAACCCGTGCAATGGGAAGTCAGGACCCCCGCCCCTTCCCCCCTGGGTTCGGCTGGCAGCGGAGAGGCTAGGCCGCTCCGCCGCCGTCACACGATTGATTTTTTATCGAGGTTTATTCCTCATCCGCCTCAGCCTTCCTGAAGGACCTTCCAGCCTAAATTAGCCTACACTACCTCCCCCCCTATCCTACCTAACTCTAATCTAACCTATCCCTACAGACCTACTCCTAGCTCTAACCTTACCTTCCCTCACCCTCCCCTAACCTTTCCCCCCAAAGGGTGCCAACGCACTTGCGACTCTTCTGGTGTTGTTAGTGTCCATGGACGGCGGTGATCATTTAACATCAGGTGACCCACCTGTTCGTTTGCCTCCTATGTCATAAAAAAAAAATAATGTGTAATTTTAAAATTTAACCATGAACAAAACTATCGAAAATGTAGTCTAACTCCTGTTGGCCTGACGGACTTTCGCAGCTTCACCGGGGGAGAGCGCTTAGGGCACTGAGCAGAATAGCAACGACTGCAAGGGTGCTCCAGTGACCGAACCTCGGCTTGGGCTGTTGCCTTGTCGAATAACTAACCATGTAGCTAAGCTAACCATACATGTATACTTTAGTGAGTCACATATAACATACCTTCATATACTTTGCAAGAAGGCGTTCATGTATTCATTGTAAAGCTCTATACAAGTTTCCTTTTTATACTTTACCAATTCTGTCACTTCTTCAATATAAGTTATTAATACTTCTTATACTATTAATATTATTCTATTTTGAATAGTTTCTAAAAATTCCATTCAGTAATAACGTCATTAACATGTACAGCGTCTTTGTGACTTCAGTCTGGGGTTCCGAAGGTCTTGTATTTCCACCAGGATTTAAATTCGGCGCCGGATCATCAGCTTATCAGGTCGAAGGTGCCTGGAATGTCAGCGGTAAATATATTTTTTTTGTTAATATTAAATACTGATACGAGTGAAGATTGCACAGGGTAAAGAATATAGAAGTAGCCCATGGACACACATGTATGCAGCAGCATTAAAACAGGGTATACTAAGTAATCTTGGATCTAGTAAAAGACCAACATAATTTTAATACTAGAAACAGCAACAAATTTGTCATTCCACGCTTCAGGCTCACTAAGTCCAAAAATATTTTTTTAGGTAATAGTGTTAGGTTTTATAACAAAGCCCCAAAACACATTACTGATTTGCCGGATAGTAAGTTCAAGAACCATGTCTAGCGGGTTTTAATATCTAAAGGCTATTATAGGGTGAATCAATATGTGAACGATTGTGACGTCTGGAAATGACGCCCCTCTCTGTGCATCCACTAATAAGGAATGTAACTATTTATGTTTTGTAAAAATATATAACGTGAAGAGATAAACCAGATCGCGTTTCTTGCCGGTTCTTCTCGATGACTGGGTTGTTTTCCGAAACGGTGGTAGGTTTGACGTTCATAAGCGCCTTTTCAGAGCCTAAATTGATTAAAGGATATTTTGATTTGAATCCTAAGTCTAGTCAGTAAACTAGCCGTTTCACGAAATTTCAAGTGTGATATTCCACTGTTAGTCGTTCTTAATTGTAACAGCTAGAATACACGTACAGGTGCTGAGCTCGACAGATTTTCAACTTCAACTTGTTTATCACTAAACACGGTTTTAATGCATGGCTTTAACTCCGTTCATACCTAACTCGTAATGAAAATAATTTTTCACTCATTCTTTTAACTATATATAGTTTAAACTAATAGTGAGCAGTGAACATTTCTTTTAAAATAATAAACTAAAACGTTTGACGCAAGTAAGTAAATGAAAATAAATCATTATTTGAGGGAGGAGTCATTTAAAGTCCCATTTTTTAGACAAATAAGTATTATTTAATTTTGAATATGGCATGAAAGTATATATATTAAACAATAAATACTGAAAATTTTGCATGAAATCATTTTATTTAAAAGCCTTCAAAATTTAGATTGTAAAAATGTTAATTAAGAAAAACTATTTCAGGATTTAATTCTTGGTAGTGACTTCTACGTAATAAAATAATTATATTTATATTTCATGACCAAATGGGAAATAGAGGGATCACTTAGTGATTTTTTTTTATGTCATAGGAGTCAAACGGACAGGTGGGTCACCTGATGTTAAGTGATCACCACCGTCCATAGACACTTGCATCACCAGGGGAGTCGTAAGTGCGTTGCCAGCCTGTGTTGAGGGAGGGAGAAAGGGAAGGGGGAAAGGAGAGGAGGAAGGGGAAGGGAGTTGGGCCTCCGGCGCTCTCACTGACCGAACGAAACGCAACAATGCAAGCACTGTTACTTCACGTCGGTTTTCTGTGAGAGGACGGTACTATCCCGAACGAGCCGACCCATTCATGCTGAAACCAGTAATAGCTTCAGCGTGGTTCTACCACCTAAAGATTTATAATCTTAGATAATATGAAGTAAAAGATATTAAATTATTCTCCATTATTATATTTCCCTAGGCTTTAGAGAGACAGAATTTATACATTAATTAACAATTCCTATTATTTGAACAACTATACTAGCGTCCACTACATAAAAGCTAAGAATTAAAAAATATTAAACTGAGTCTTGATAACATAGACATATATATTTCAGACAAAGGCATGAGCATATGGGATCATATGCTGCATTCGGAAAAACTTGTCAATGAAGATGGTAGCAACGGAGATGTGACTTGTGATTCGTATCACCAGTGGAGGCGAGATATTGAAATGGCTGCAGAATTAGGATTGATACATTATAGGTACTAAAACTATTTATTTATATCGCAACTTTCTGAGATCATTTTGAGTTTGAAACACCGATGGCTGGCGATAGAAATCTTGGACACGGCCTTGATTTGCCAAGGAGGTAGGCCATATATTAGAGCTTGCTTAAAAAGTTTGGTAAGAAGGTTAGACTTGATAGTGACCCCTTATATATTAATCTGACTCTAAGCATTTTAATAGTTATCTTTCTATGCCCAGTATATTACCTTCCTTGGTAAAATCTTCAACATTAAAATACATTGTGGCCAAACGGTCTAAGAATTATTAAAAAATTATAAAACTCGTAGTCTTAAAGAGTTATGGCTTACAAACTTTAACATCAGAAGAGATTGTGATAAAACATTAGAACCTATGAAATATTAAAAAATATATATGCAGAGGTGTATGTAAAATAAAGATGTTCTACCTATCGTTTTTCTTTTTTTACATATGAATAAAAAAAAATTACAAAAAAAAATAAACCGCGTACGATGTGAAAAACTAATAACGCACTAAAAAGCGAAAAATAACTGAATTATGAAATTACCCAATTAAATAAAAAAAAATTGATATTAGGGAGAGGAGGGAAGGGGAGGTGTGCCTCCAGCGCTCTCACTGACCGAACGACAATCAACAATGCGAGCACTGTTATTTCACGTCGGTTTTCTATGAGAATGTGGTAGTACCCCGGTCGAGCCGACCCATTCATGCTGAAACCAGTAGTAGCTTCAGCGTGACTCTACCGCCTTATATTAAGGCATCAGGTCTAAAATCGTAATATGTTGAGACTAGAGATGGATTATTTCTCAAATGTACTTCTCAAAATCTACCTATGTGTATTTGAGGATATTGGATACGTATTTAAAATTTGAGAGCGACAGATAGACTAACAGGTATTAGATAACGTACTAAGTAACTTTAACATTTGTTCGCGAGGTTCTCAATATCCTGGCCGCGGTTACTACCCAACGGTTTCGCAAACCGTATCAGTGAGGACGGCAAGAAGTACTACAATAACTTGATCGATGGACTCCTGGAAAGAGGCATTGAACCTATAGTTACCATATATCACTTCGATTTACCACAATCCTTGCAAGATCTTGGTAATAACCTATTTCTATAAATTAAGATTTATTTATGACAGTAGCTTACATCATATAAATAGCATGGTTTCCAAGCAGTATACTATTAGGTTTAAAAATGATACCAAATATTCCAGAAAAGATTTATTTGCATTAATAATACGGTGAACATGAGTCTTAATTAGGATGTTTTTATGATATGGTAGAAATATTTCCTTTATGTGGCATCTGTGATGGGTATAACTTTCTTAGAAATGTTCTATTACTGTATCAGTTGTTTAAATACTGGAAAAGGTATTTACATTTATATTTCATTGACTATTGCTATTCAAGCATTTCAGTACAAGGCTCCTTGATAACACATACATTGGTATTGTTCATCTATTATTCGTCGATTGATAGATAGGAACGTGTAAAGAAAGGAACAAAAATTGATAAAACAGTCTAAGGTATCGTTGTGCCTTGATTTTATTTTAGTCGTTTAACCTCTGTGGTTTCGCTGTCTCAAAATTAAATAGTACAATAATTTATTTATTCCATATAGGTCCTTCACAGCTGACAATGTGTTTTAATAAAGAAAAAAAATACAATATATTCAATACGCCAATTACGAAGTACACAAATTATAACAATTTTTATTATTAGAGAGTGAACAAATTACTATAAAAACTATTACTTTAACGAAAATTTAGGTACAAATATAGGTGTGTGGGGTGTGAGTGTGTGTGTGTGGAGGTGTGTGTATAGAGTTTTGTTTTATAAGGGAGAGTGTATGGTATGGGTAGGTATGTTTGTGAAAGTATTAGTGTTAAGTATACATTGATGATGAAATTACAATTACAATTATGGCACTACTTTTTCCGGGACAGAGATTGTAGTATTTCATTTCTGTAAGAATAGCGAGAAGTGCTAAATGGATCTAGTTCAGAGAATTCGCTGTTATATATGTCTGGAATGCGAATGAATGGCGACATTTGCGAGTATCTTGTTTTGGATGAGGGAACTGAAAATAATGGAGTATGCCTAGTGCGTCTGGGAGGTACATTAAAGCTTATCTTTTCTTATCTACAAAGTAACAAATTCAAATGATTAGAAAAACACTTGTATAAGCGATAATCCTTGGACAGTCTTTATTTCTAAACTATATTAGTGTGGCCCAAAAACGATTTTGTAGGGTCTTACGAAAACAAAATTTTCTTTATCATTTAAGTTTATCATGTAAGAGTCAAAACCTCCAAATCAAGCTCAAAAAAAATTGTTAAGAGTATTGCTCAAATTTTTAAAAATTTCCATAATCGTCGACAATCAATTTCTTTCTCGTTATTTCATTATTTTCAACCATTAAAATGAGTAGGATCCTGAAATTTTCAAGTCGATATTTTAATTAAATCGCTCAATTTTTTTTAAGTTTTCACGTATAGTACCTTAGACCTTTTCGAGTGATTAACGGCAAAATAACGAGAAAAAAATCGAATTTCAAATTTTTTTTTAATTTTGAGTTACGTCATAATTTTTTTTTCGAGCTACGCTATTGAGTGTGTTCTTAAAACTCGATAAAGTATCATAATTTCGTAAGAGACTTGAAAAAAAAATTTTGGTTTTTTTGCCCACCCTAATACTTATTATACAACTACCTATGCCCGCGACTTCGTTCGCATGGAACCTTATGTAAAAATAGTGACTTATAAAGTTATCTGTATGTATTAATTCCGTTTACTTATCGACTTTTCTCTCGTACTTATGTCGCGTCGTCATTAAAATTACAATAACTTTTGATAGACCAAACCGATTTTAATGAAAATAAAACTACATGTTACTCCAAAACATGGTCTATGACCATGATTCTTGGTGACGTTTTATGATATGGCAGTGATACGTGTTCAAACAAACAGACAGATATTTCTAAAAATGATTGAAATGTATTTTATTACTTATTCCTAGGCACATGCAACAATTCTTTTTACAAAAATCTAAAAAGTACTGATACGTTTGATTCACATTCTTACGTCTATAGAAGATATAATTTATTTATTTGTAAATGCAGGTGGATGGTTCAATCCTCTCATCATTGACTGGTTTGCGGACTATGCTAGAACAGTATATTCGCTCTTCGCGGATCGCGTTAAGACCTGGACCACAATCAATGAGCCGGTCGCTATTTGCGAAATGGAATACAACCTTGGCATATTCACTTCTAAAGCTATCAGTAGCCTTGCAGCTTACAGGTGTAATAAAAATGTCCTGTTAGCGCACGCCAAAGCTTGGAGGATTTATGATGAGGAATTTAAGCCAAAATATCATGGTAAGAAAACATTATTGCGGATGCAATTTTTTATTTATATTATGAATGAACAAATGCTCGTGGACAGTCGTGGTGGTCTTATATATTTTTTTGCGGACATGCTGGTCACCTGGTGTTAAGTGATCACCACCGTCTATAGACACTTGCAACACCAGGAGAGTCGCAAGTGCATTGCCAGCTTATGTTTTGGGGGAGGGGGAGGGGGATTAGAGATGGGAATCTGGCGCTCTCACTGACCAAACGAAACGCAACAATGCAAGCACTGTTACTTCACGTCCGTGTTTCTGTGGGTCGGGTGGTACTACCCCGGGCGAGCCAACCCATTCATTCTGAAACCAGTAATAGCTTCAGCGTGGCTCTACCACTCCCCTTCCCTCAAACATAGGCTGGCAACGCACTTGCGACTCTCCTGGTATTGCTAGTGTCTATCGATGGCGGTGATCACTTACCGTCACTTCACCCGCCTGTTCGTTTGCCTCCTATAATTAAAAAAAACTATTAATTTACATTAGTATCAGTATCGGCTGACGGTTAAGGAAAACATCGTGAGGATAGCGGACCCTGTGAAATTTTCTTGTAGTGCTACTTACTGTTTGTAGGAAAACATAGAACTGTGAAATTTGCAGAGTTTGAGATTGCCAATGGGTCATGAGCTAACGTGGTGATTATACCCATACCTATCTAAGGGAAAAGGCCTATGACCCTGGAGTAAGTCTCTTACAGGCTCATGATGATGTAATGGATGTGCGATCTATCTTATATTCAGTGGTTATTACAGCCTGTGTATATCTTAATCTCAATAGGGATGCAGTTTTGAGACTATGCATAATAGCTTACTACATATACGGGCTAAGTTGGAAAACCTAATGTACCAGTGTATTGCCAAGCTCACCCTTTGAACCAGATCATAATGTCACGAGTATTGCTGTTTTGCAACAGAAATAGATGTTGCTATCACAGTCAATTATTGTATAGAATTTACCATTCTTCATAAAATTGCTTTTTATGTGTAAATTTCGAAACTTTATACCCAAAGTGTCACATTTGTTTTTCTATTCCCATTTAACCAATTGTATGAGCATCAATCATATAATTATTATTTATGAAAACGAAAAATATTTTAATTTTTTATATCTAAAAACGCTGCATATATAGTTCTTGTTTTAAATAGTAGAACTGTTTTTGATTTTACATTTTAATATAACCATAAGATGGATTTTTAAATTTTCCTTGGTAATTTCAAATGCATCGTGTGAATATTTAAAAAAGTGTAAATTTTGTAATTACTCTTTTACGCCCTTATGGAACTTGATATTCATGACGGAACTATGCAAAAGATTATCTCTTTTGATAATCACTACATATTATAAAACAAAGTCTCTGCCACGTCTATCTGTCTGTTCGTGATAAACCCAAAAACTACTGAACAGATTTTCCTGCGGTTTTCACAAGTAGATAAAATGATTCATGGGGAAGGTCTAGGTATATAATTTGCCAAGGTTTTTTATTATCAGGGCGGGATAACGTTCACCGGGTCCGCTAGTTTCTAATAATGGTATCCTATTTCGAAATTACAAAAATGTTAATACGAATTGTAATGATATTTAGTATTTGTCTAAAATTGTCGCATAGAAATCTATTTATTACCAAAATCTATAACAGTGTAAGCCTTATTTCATAAACAAACTCAATTTCGAAGACATTCTGCAATATATTAGGTCTTTACCTATGAAATTGCCGTTTTGTATGAAAAAATTTAAACGAATTTTTTTCATGAATTTTTTATTTGTATTAATCGAAATAATCACCCATGCAATCAATGCATCTTTGCCAACGCAGTGGCAGTTTATTGATGCCCTTCTTAAAGAAATCAGCTGGACGGGAGGCAACAAATTCTTCAAAGGCATTTTGTACTGCCTCTCGGGTATTGAATTTTTTTCCCGCCAAGGAGTTATCCAAATTCTGGAAAAAGTAGTAGTCTGTAGGCGCAAGGTCTGGTGATTAGGGCGAATGACGGAGAACTTCCAACCCCAGTTCTTGCAACTTGGAGACCGTCTGCTGTGTAGTATGAGGTCGCTCGTTGTCGTGCAGGAGCAGCGGAGACGAGCGATTGACCAATGCTGGTTGGAGATGTGCCAGCTTCTCCATCATTGTGTTCAGTTCCTCACAGTACACATCTGCAGTAATGATCACCCCGTTTGGTAAGAAGCTGTGATGAATCACACCGGCGCTAGACCACCAAACAGTGACCATCACTTTTCTAGGGGTAAGTTTTCGTTTAGGGCATTGTTTAAGTGCTGAACCAGGATCCAACCAACTTACTGAGCACTTGCGGTTATCGAGCAAAATCCATTTTTTATCGCAGGTAACAATGCGGTTCAAAATTCCTTCATTTGTGTGTCTGTTGAGCAGTGCAAGGCACGTCTCGACGCGTACTTCGCGCTGGCGATCATTGAGTTCGTGAGACACCTGTAGCGACACAGTATAGCGCGTGCATAGCAATTTGTCTGCGTAGACAAATTGCGAGGCACACGCCCGACGCTGCTGGCCGCAGTCCCCTCCAACCGATCGTAGAATACGTCCGTGTACACATTTGTATTAATAGTGTTTCAGTTAATGTTATGAAATAAATACCATTGTATGAGATAACCGGTGTCTTTATTGATCTCACTGATAAAATTGGCTAATTGGTAAATTGGTGACCCCGCGGACTTTCGGTGGAGGGTGATTCAATTTCACTGAAATAAAGTATTATTATTTAGTGAACGATAATCCGGAACTATTTGTGTTTTGTGGACTTATATGAACTTTACTGTGACTCAACAATCGTTAATAGTTTTGGTACGCAATGTTGCCAACACCTGTACAGAGTTTTGTGCCCGGGCCTAAGAGCAGCCCGTCGCTTACTCCTGCCGCCCAGGTGAAGGAAGAAAGCATCGCGGAGATGGCTACCATTTCAGTCACCTCACGGGTACCAGAGTTTTGGACTGATCACCCGAGACTTTGGTTTCTACAGACGGAGGCTGTACTGGCGCCGCAAAAGCTATCTGACGAGGCCAAATACCACCTGGTGATTACGAAGTTATCCAAAGAGGCCATACAGCAAGTCACGGACATACTCCTATCACCACCGGAAACCAAAAGGTATGACGGATTGAAAGAGCGTCTTCTGGATATTTACGAGGAATCGGAGACACGCCAGATACAGAAGCTCATCAGTGAGATGGAGTTAGGTGACCAGCGACCTTCTCAACTACTCAGACGTATGAGGGATCTAGCCAGATCGAAGGTGTCAGACGAAACACTTAAAATTTTGTGGCAAGGACATCTTCCTTCAACGATTCGTGGCATCATCGCCGTTACGGAGACAAGCGAGCTGGATGTGTTAGCTCGCATAGCTGACAAAGTAATGGAGACTACAACTCCTGTCAGGGTGGCGGAAGTTCAATTCAGCAAGTCTCCTTCCACCAGCTACAACTCCAATGACGCGATTATAGCTGAGATCCGCAAGATTAATAGACGGATTGACAAAATGCAGAAAACTCAGGTGTACAACTCTCAGCGTTCCCGATCCAGACGTCGCAGCCAAAGCAAGAGCAACTCACCAGCTCCTGCAAACGCACCCAGAAAGTCGCAGAAATCCGACTGGAAATGTTTCTACTATTTCCGATATGGAGCAAAGGCGAATAAGTGCGTCTCTCCATGCTCATGGAAACCGGACGAGGGAAACTAGTGAAGGTGCAGGCTGTGACGGGTTCCTGTACCAACGTATCCAACAACCGTCTTTGTGTCACGGACCAATCAACTGGATTTCGATTTTTAGTAGATACTGGTGCCAACGTATCAGTATTACCTGCACGTAAGTCAATTAGTGATAATAGTGCCGATTATAAACTTTATGCTGCCAATGGAACAGAAATACGTACTTTTGGTGTAAAGACTCTTGTGTTAAACTTAAAAATGCGTAGACCGTACCGATGGACATTCGTGTTAGCAGCAGTAAATCAGCCTATTTTAGGGGCGGATTTTTTAATACACCATAAACTCTTAGTTGATCTTAGTAATCGTAGATTAATTGATTCAGTGACCAACATAAAGATAGTAGGTTCTATTGTATCTTGTAGTCAACCTTCTTTGAGTACTTTGGATGAGTCACACCCATTTTTTAATATTTTATGTAAATATCCTGATATAACTAAACCTGTTACTTTCAAGGACACTCCTAAGCATACCGTCCTACATCATATAGAGACAACCGGACCACCTGTGCATGCACGTGCACGCCCGTTGCCTCCCGAACGTTATAAAAAGGTTAGTGAGGAATTCCGTATTATGCAAGAATTGGGAATCTGCCGTCCTTCGAAGAGCCCGTGGTCTAGTCCATTGCATGTTGTTCCGAAAAAGAACGGTGAAATCCGACCTTGTGGAGATTACAGGCAATTGAACACGGTTACGAAACCGGACAGATACCCAATTCCCCGTTTACATGATTTTACTTATATCTTGACAGGCAAGAGTGTTTTCAGTAAAATCGATGTAAATCGAGCTTACCACTGTATTCCTATTGCGCCTGAAGACGTTGAAAAAACAGCAATAATTACGCCTTTCGGTTTGTTCGAATTTCCAAGAATGTCATTCGGATTGCGTAATGCGGCGCAATCTTTTCAACGTTTCATGAATAACAGCGTTTTACAAGGTTTAGGTATCGAAAGGGAGGACGGAACTTTCGAGCCCAGTTCCGAGTTTATATTCTGTTATATTGATGACATCATAGTTGCAAGCCCATCGCGATTACGTCACGAACAACACTTAGAAGTTTTGTTCAAACGTCTGAATGATTTCGGTATTACTATTAACTTGTCAAAGTGCGCGTTCGGACAGTCACATGTCGAGTTTTTAGGACATGAGGTTACTGTTGACGGCATTAGGCCATCATTAGATAAGGTCAAGGCCATAGTGGACTATCCAAAACCGGAAACAGTAGCAGGACTTAGACGTTTTATCGGTATGGTTAATTTTATCGACCACACATGCCTAATGCTATGCTTTATCAAGCCGAGCTTCTCAAGCATGTAGGCGGTGCTAAGAAAAACGATAAAACACTAATTACGTGGGACGACACGGCTACCGAAGCGTTTTTTAAATGTAAACTGAGTCTTCAGGAAGCCGCGATTTTATCCTATCCTGTGCCTAACACACCTTTGGCATTAATGTGTGATGCCTCGAATTCATGTGTGGGTGGCGTCTTACAACAGTTAGTCGACGGTCATTGGAAACCCTTAGGCTATTTTTCGCGTAAATTGACAGACACACAAACGAAATATAGTACATATGACCGCGAACTACTTGCTATTTATTTGTCGATCATACACTTCAGGAAAATATTCGAAGGTAGAGCGCTTACCATCTACACAGATCGTAAGCCTCTAACTTTTGCATTTTCTAAATTATCAAACGACAAAGAGACTCCACGTAGAACAAGACAACTTAGTTATATTAGCGAATTTACGACCGATATCCGTTACATTGTTGGAAATGATAACCTGATCGCCGACTCGTTAAGCAGAATAGAAACGATAACATGTCCGAGCAGCTTGGATTTCGCTGAAATTGCAACCGCACAGTGCGACGACACCTACGTCACACACTGGCAATCGGATGCAAGTAGCAACGTCGTCATTAAAAAAGTATTTGTACCTAATATTGCAACACATATTTTTTGCGAAGTATCGACCGACAATATTAGACCGTATATACCTATAGCGTTTCGTAAGTTAGCATTCGACTCAGTACATTCTCTAAGTCATCCCGGAATTAACACTACTGTTTGCGCTTCGATAGCTCTGATAATATTATGTTCTTGCTGGTTACTAATAAATAAAAGTTCTTGTTATATATGACATGTATAATAAACAATTAACGAGTCGACATTGCGCTAGCTTAAGTCCGAGTGTCCGAGTGTCCGCGCGGCGCGTGCGTAGGCGCGCGAGGGTGATGTTTCGGTGCGGGTGGTCGGGGTGAGTCGACGCGTTCGGGGCTCGTGGGCTGTCCTTACGTGTCAAGGCGCGTGTAGGCGTGTGCATAGGCCGTAACATGCTCCGGGGGTTGAAGTATGTACTTCAAGATGAAGATGTGATGGGTAGTGGACATACATTGTTGTATGCTCTCTGGATGATGCCTTTTCTTGTCTGAATGTCGGCAACTCTGGTGATGTTGTCAGGACCGGGATGTAGCTTGATGATCCGGCCTAATAGCCACAACAACGGTGGTTGGTTCTTGTCTCGTACCAGGACCAATGTTCCCTCCTTCAGGTTATTCGCTGAAACATGCCATTTGACTTTCTGTTGGAGAAGTGAAACGTATTCGTGCGAAAACCTTTGCCAGAAATGTTGCTTCAATTTCTCAACCCTTTCGTACCGCTGAAGGCGATTTATGTTTAAATCGATGACTCGAGGCTGAGGAACCGATAAGAGGTTTCGTCCAACTAGGAAATGAGCTGGTGTGAGGCATGATAAATCGGAAGGATCAGATGATAAAGGAGTTAGAGGTCTGGAATTTAAAATTGCTTCTATTTGACTCAAACATGTTGACATCTCTTCGTACGTTAAATTCGTCAATGAAAGAATGCGCCTAAGATGGTGCTTAACTGACTTAACAGCTGATTCCCATAGCCCACCAAAGTGTGGACTGTATGGGGGAATAAATTTAAAGTTTATACCTTGGTTATACATTTCATTTTTTATGTCATCTGAATAAGAAGTAAAAAAAATCTCTAAATCATTACGAGCTCCGAGAAAGGTGGTAGCATTGTCTGATGAAATGGTCTGTGGTTTACCACGACGGCTGATAAACCGGTATAAGGCGGCCAAAAAAGCGTCCTTGGTCAGGTCAGTGACGAGCTCAAGATGTACAGCCTTAACAGCGAAACAAACAAAAATGCATATGTAAGACTTTGTGACCTTGCCACCTCTACCTTTTCGATCAAGTATCAGCACTAGCCCGGCATAATCAACTCCTGCATGTAGAAAAGGAAACTCTAGCTGTGTTCTCTCTTGGGGTAAGTCACCCATTATCGGTTGCACGAGCTTTATGTACGCAGTTATGTACCGTACGTCTCGCCAGGTTCCTCCCCCCCAATGGTCAGTACAATTGTCTGACGTTAGAGAGTAATAGGTTTGGACCTGCGTGAAATAATTTTACGTGTTCTTTATTAAATATAATTTGCGACTACGACAAAAGCAAATGTTGCATAGATATGTATGACCTAGGCAAAGACAAATGTTTCATGTCTATGTATGAGTAAGGCAAAGACAAATGTTTCATGTCTATGTATGAGTAAGGCAAAGACAAATGTTTCATGTCTATGTATGAGTAAGGCAAAGACAAATGTTTCATGTCTATGTAAGACTTAGGTAAAGACAATGTTTCATGTCTGTGTAAGACTACCTGAATGCCCGGGTCGTAAACAATTTTTGCAAATATTAAAATGAATGATTATTCTACGACGCGGGAAGACGTCTAAGATTTTGGAAATCCTGGCAACTGAAAAGAAAATGATTCTTTTTACAGTTCGGGCATATTACATGGGATGTATCTAGTAATTTTTTTTGATTTATTGGATTCTAAATGTTGTGTATTGTGATTATTTTTATTGTATTTGTATTGTGTTTGTGTATATTTCTTATGTGACATTTCTTGAGCGATTGTATCTAATAAATCAGCTCTATTTGTTAAAAAGGTAATAAATTCTTTTAATGAGGGAGAACTACTTGTTATTGTATTACGATGCTCTTCCCAGTGACGAAAAGTAACAATATCTAATTTTTTCGACATAATATGTACAATAAGTGTATCCCAGTGACATGTTGGCTGTCCTAAGGTAGCTAGTGCACAAAGATTCTTACTAATGACATCAACAAAGCTTTTTTAAAAAAGAACTCGATTCTTTATGACTTTCTTCTAGATTTAGAATTGCATTAATATGGCTACTTATTAAAAGTCGCTCGTTATTAAATCTATTTTGTAATAAATCCCAAGCAACTTTATAATTATTTTTTTTGAAAGTCAATGCTTTGTATAATTAATGCTGCACTGCCTTTTAGGGCCGCACGAAGGTAGTGAAATTTATTTATGTCGTTCATATTTTTATTGCTATGTATTAAAGAAATATACGTATCCCGGAACTCGAGCCAGTGCTGAATGTCGCCATCAAAAATAGGTAGGTTAATTTTAGGCAATCTCACAAAATCCTGATGCGAATCAGAGGTAGTTGAAGCGGCGTCATCATACAGCTGCGATTCATCATGGCGCTTCCGCTTTGTTTTTATTAGTTGCGTCGCCTGCGCCAAAACCTCGTAGTATTTAGACTCGAAGAGCTGCCGTTCAGCATAATTATCTTCTTCGACGACTTCAACAGACAACACTTCAAACTCGCTCTGGAATTTATTAAATTCGGTCTCTATAGTGGGTAGTTTTTCTAAACGTATTTCTAATTCCGTTAGCTGTGGATCATCTACTGTTTTAGAATTTAGTAATGTTTTTAAATAATTACTAAAATTTGTTAATCTAGCTTTAGCACCCCCACGTAATCTAATAATTTCTTTGATTCGACTTTCACTCATATTTCGGTATAACAAGACAACAATAATGTACTAAAAGCAATAAATATCTCAACAATGAGATAGCGTTATTGTAGATAAATCGTCGACTCTTTACAAATAATTATAAAAAGAACAAAGAGATTTTCACATGTTAATTACGTTTAAAAAAAAATACAACTACCGCGTAAAAGGTTCTAAAAAAATTAATTACGACGTTCGTATGACGAGATTCTCAAATGTAAGATAGAAACAAGGCTAGCAGGAAAAATGTAAGGAAAGATAAATGAATAAATAGGAATTTGGAACGAACTCACTCGGTTAAGTCATTCCTCAATCGCCGAACTTGTGGATGTTGCGCGGCACAGCGGTGGGTCAAAGTCCACCAAACAGATGTTAATCTTGAATAAATGTGTATCTTCTGTTCCTTTAATGTTAAGGGAGAAGGACCATTGTTTGCGCTTCGATAGCTCTGATAATATTATGTTCTTGCTGGTTACTAATAAATAAAAGTTCTTGTTATATATGACATGTATAATAAACAATTAACGAGTCGACATTGCGCTAGCTTAAGTCCGAGTGTCCGAGTGTCCGCGCGGCGCGTGCGTAGGCGCGCGAGGGTGATGTTTCGGTGCGGGTGGTCGGGGTGAGTCGACGCGTTCGGGGCTCGTGGGCTGTCCTTACGTGTCAAGGCGCGTGTAGGCGTGTGCATAGGCCGTAACACTACACGTAAATTGGTATGCCAGCGATTTTTCTGGCCGGGTATGAATAAAGATGTGAGTACATGGTCGAAAACCTGCATACAATGCCAGAAGTCGAAGGTTCAGCGTCATTCTGTGTCATTTCTGGGTCAATTCGCCACAGCCGATCGCTTTGAACACATTCATACTGACATTGTAGGACCATTGACAACCACATCGAACGGATACAGATACTTACTTACCATTATAGATCGAGCTACGCACTGGCCTGAGGCTTTTCCTCTCAAGGAAATCACGGCCGAAACGGTATCTAAAGTCATCTATGATGGGTGGTTCACGAGATTTGGTATTTGTAAATTCTTGACAACCGATCAAGGCCGTCAGTTTGAGAGTGGATTATTCTCAGAATTACTGAAATGTATGGGGGTACATAGGATACGTAGCAGTCCTTATCATCCGCAGAGCAATGGAGCGATCGAACGGTGGCATAGGTCTCTCAAGGCCGCGTTAAAAGCCCGCCTTAATACTACGACCTGGGTAGATGAGTTACCAACGGTATTGTTAGGACTCAGAACCACACTTCATAGTGATTGCAATCTTAGTGCTGCAGAACTAACATACGGACGCACCCTAAGATTGCCCGGCGAATTTTTCGTATCGTCACGATCCGAAGCCTCTGATCCTATTACACTCGTTCATGAGCTACGAAACAAAATACGTGAACTGAGAGCCGTACCAACTAGACAGCGCGATTCCCGGACTTTATTCATCCATCCAGATCTAAAATCCTGTGAATACGTTTTCATTAGAAATGACATGATTCGTAAACCTTTACAGACTCCATACGATGGTCCTTATCGAATATTAAGCAGAAATGACAAGGTATATAAAGTGCAGTTACCTAATAGACAGATCAACGTTTCTATTGATCGTCTGAAACCTGCATATTTATTAAACGATGATCATAATATGGATATTCCTTGTACGGGTAATGACGATACGACTACTTTGGTCAAACCTAGTGATTCAACGTCATGTAAGACAACCCGAAGAGGTCGAGTAGTTCGTCCACCTGTACGATTTAATCCGTAAAACTAATTTTCATCGTCTTACATAATTTTTTTTACCTTTTTGCTAATCAACGATATAAAAATTACTTCAGTAAGTCACATCCATACTATGGATATCCTTACATAGTGAATGTTTATAAATGTGTAATCAAATGTGTATTTAATGCTTAATCCTATGGATTTAAGACTCATTATTGTATGGAAATGTAACTATTATTCTTTTCTGTTCAAAGTTCAAGTTATTATAGCATGTAATGCAGATTTTATTTAGGTTAAGTATTTTTACTTTACATACAGATATGATTTGGAGATATTCATTTATAGAATAAATTTTAGAGTTGTAACACGGCTTATTATATTACTGAAAATGGGCAGTCCTCATTCCAAAGAGGAACAAATAATCATAGCTCAAAACTCCACAGATGTTAAAACTCATATGTCACGGCAGAGTTTATTGGCTATGATAATAGTCGGATTACTTGTATTTGTCGTCGCGTGTATACTAATACGTAGAATACGAAAAGGCCTAGCCCGACTTTTCCGCAGCCACGTGAGGGAATGGCTCCGTTCCGAAACTAGCGGGGCAGCACCCCCTCTTAACCATGTCCAGGTACTTCAGCCGGTGACAGCACCTGCAGCGGTTGTGAGTCATGCAAACACAAATACCGCGCCTGTTGCCACCCAGTACATGTGACAATGTGTGATAAACGTTTGAGCGTGTAATTTTCATCATGGGTTATTTTTTATACATGTGACTCCAAATCATCTCTGCACAAAATATCTATTTTTTTACGTTTGCATAAAAACACTTTATTTGTTTCCATTTTCTGTGTATTATGTATTTTATTATATTGTGTTATGCTTTGAATTTCCATTTAATAATTATTGTTTGTATAATGAAACTTAAAAGTAGTTTGTCACTCAACATTGTAATTGCTACGTAGTTGATAATACGAAACGAGCACACCTGGTAGCTCGGCTAACGATCACGTTACATACACAGCGCAGTCAGCACTATAACTGTAGAATGATAATGTTGTAATACTAGCGTAAGTATTAAGTAAATATATTTTCTTATTTTTTCTAGATGTACTTAACATTTTTTCTTTAAAAGGGGGTGGTTGATGTAGCGACACAGTATAGCGCGTGCATAGCAATTTGTCTGCGTAGACAAATTGCGAGGCACACGCCCGACGCTGCTGGCCGCAGTCCCCTCCAACCGATCTAGAATACGTCCGTGTACACATTTGTATTAATAGTGTTTCAGTTAATGTTATGAAATAAATACCATTGTATGAGATAACCGGTGTCTTTATTGATCTCACTGATAAAATTGGCTAATTGGTAAACACCCATTTGTCAAGCTTTTTTACTTTGCCAATTTGACTCAAATGGACCAATGTTATTGTGACGCTGTTACGGCCTATGCCCACGCCTACACGCGCCTTGACACGTAAGGACAGCCCGCGAGCCCCAAACGCGTCGACTCACCCCGACCACCCCGCACCGAAACATCACCCTCGCGCGCCTACGCACGCGCCGCGCCGACACTCGGACTTAAGCTAGCGCAATGTCGACTCGTTAATTATTTATTATACATGTCATATATAACAAGAACTTTTACTTATTAGTAACCAGAAAGAACATAATATTATCAGAGCTATCGAAGCGCAAACAGACGCTAACGTCGAAAGCTGCTGCTAATTCAGCCGTAGATTGTGTATCATCAGCTTCCACAATCGCGTTTAATTCGTCATTGTCGACCAAAGTCTTCGGACGACCGCGAGGTTCATTTTTCAGGTCGAAATTCCCAGAACGGAAGCGAGCAAACCAATAACAGGTGGTGCATTGGTTTGTAGTATTAGCTCCGTTAACGTCGTTGATGTTGCGTGCCGCTTGTGCCGCGTTGCTGCCACGACGGTACTCGTATTCTATAATTACTCGAATTTTTAACGTATCCATGATGACAAAAAAGATTGAAATGCGATGAAAATGTAACACTAATCAATAAACAAATGACTACTTTTGGAAAAAGAATTCCATGTTTTAAAAATAAAATTAAATTGAAATTAGAATTCTTAGCCAAACAAAAATTATTTTGACTTGAAATGGCCAGTACTGCAGAACGGCAATTTCATAGGTAAAGACCTATTATCTCCCACTTTTTTATTTTATTTTATATAGTTTTAAGATTGGTTATTGTAAGTGAAATAATAGTTTAAGACTCCGGTTCGGTTACCATAATTATTATAATTTCTATATATTTCCAATTAATTCCATATAATCAGCAGAATAACTTCCGTAAAAACTTCCCCAGTAAAAAAAGAATTAATGAAATAGACAAACAAAAGATATACTTTCTGCCTTCAGGAAAAGTGTCAATATGCAATCACTGGGCTTGGTTTGAATCCGCATTAGAAGGTGATGAAGAGGTCGCCAAACTTGTTTTAGATTATCAAGTAAGTTATTTAATACCCATTAATATACAGTTACACAATAGCAAAGTATATGTATACTTAACTAAATCTTGAACGTCAAGTAATAAATTATCTTGACCTCAACATTAAACACACATATAATTTTCAGCATGGTCGCTTTAGTGATCCCATTTATTCTAAAGAAGGTGATTGGGCACCACACATTGAAAAGGCTATAAACGACTATGCATCTGAACTGGGATATGCTCGACCTTGGTTACCAGCTTTCACTCAAGAGGAAATTGAATTCGTGAGGGGCAAGTATTATAAAGAATCTATAAGTCAACTATAAAGTACTTTATTGTGCTTATGAAATAAATCGAGTACACCTTCTGATTTTAATTGCGCTCTTCTTCCATTATTGAACAGTTATTGTGAAAGTGCCGTGAGAATTTATATACACAAGGGAGTATACACAGAGGAGGAGGGTGGCTAAACAGAAATGGCACACCTTTCGGATAATATTGCAATGATAAATAGGTATATAAACAGCATAAACTCAGCAAAAAGGAGAACTTGCATTTCCAAAATATCTTACACTTTATCATAAATATGTAGTTGATATCCACAAAATTATGTCATGATTCAGCAAAGAAAAACCTTAAAGTATGACAATCCTAAAATTAGTCTATTTTATTATTTCTTATAACAAGACGTTATCTATCAATGTTTGCAGGAACATATGACTACTATGCTTTCAATTATTATACGAGTCAAACTGTTAAACCTGCTGTGCCTGGTGAAGAAACTAATCCATTAATTTACATGATCCCAGAGTTTAATGTAGTACTAGACACACGACCGGAATGGGAGCAAACATTCGCACCAATGTTTTCTGTACGTAAATTTTCAAGTTTAGTAATATATTAAACTCTTCACTTTGCAGAAAGTAATCGTAATTCAATGCGCTCAGACCGATGGTTATTTTAATTATTACAAAATTCAGTTGTAACAAATGACAAAGTGGTAAAGTTTCAATTGTAGAAACAACGTCTCCGAGCTTTGTTGATAACGTGTTCGGATAAGGTATCGTTGGACGTGGGTTCGAATCCTAGCAATGAAGTCGGAACTTTTGGTGAAGGAAAATCTAGTGATGAAACCATAGCATGGTGGTATGGTTTTTCCTAATTCCTCCCAGGTAGATACCACTCTCAAGTTGATAATCTGTCGTTAAGTACCTTTTTTTTTGTACATGGAGAGATCCCTAACAGATACCCATCCCGTCGGGCAACTGAGGATGGGTTATGTCCGATTTGCACGGACTAAAACCCCATTGTGCCTTCATATACCTTTTTGGGTGGGGGAGCAGGGACTGCTGGCTGGCACTGCGTCTGCTCCCCCGATAGGTGTAAGCCCTTCAAGAGGCCCTGACTGCGGTCTGAGGGGTCAAAGATGGTAGACCCCTCAAAGGGGGAGTGAGTGTTAGACCCCCCCTGATGAACTGTGGGAGTCGCGTCGGCACAATGCGCCTCCACCACATGGGCCTGTGCAGTTTAAACTGCCAAGGCGACGGACATGCCTGTGTCCATCGCCCCCAGGCCCCATCTACGGCGGCCGGAGGTCATCACCTACTCATCGCCGCCGTGTGGTTCGTCGACCGCTGGAGGGGAGTCTAGTGGTCCACTCCCTCTCCCTCTCCGCCGCCTCCTTTGCAAGCATGACTGTCTCGCAATAGCAGGCGACGGAGAGCCACCCGGCCTCGCTCTCGACCATCTTATTAATGACGATCGGGAGCGAGAGATCCGAGCCGATGGCCGCGACCAGCTCGTAGCGTGGCACATCCCAGGCGGTATATTCACTCATCGTGCGCTGCGCGGAATCATCCACGCAGCCACAGTGATAGCACCCTGGAGTTGGCTCCCGGCCAATGCGACACAGGTAGCGCCCTAAGCAGCCATGCCCCGAAAGCACCTGTGTCAGCCGAAAGCTCAGGGTGCCATGCCGCCTGGTGAGCCATTCGACCATGACTGGTCGAACAGCCTCGATTATTACCACGCTCCAGCTAGGTCGCTCAAGTCGTCGAGACCACTCTTCCACCACTAGGAGCGGGTGGAGTTGGGACCTTAGCATCCCGATTTCTCGAGGTGCTAGACGTTGACCCCTCTCCAGCGCCTCCACGCGTCGATCATACAAAGACGCGTGGGCTCTCGCTTCCAGGTCCCAGGGTGGGGATCCGGCAAGTAGGGAGACCGCCTCGAAGGAGATCGTACGGTACCCGCGTATGGCTCTAACGGCCATCGCCCGCTGCGGTCTCCGTAGGCGAGCGATGTTATAGGCCGTCAGTTTAGGCGCCCACGCGGGGGCCCCGTAAAGGGCCATCGACCGCACGGCCCCTAGGTACAGCTTCCGGCAGACAGAGTTTGGCCCCCCGAGGTTGGGTAACAAACGGGCGAGGGCGCCCGCTGTGCCCATTAAGCGGGAGGCCAGCTGCCGGAAGTGTTCCTTGAACGTCCATCGACTGTCGAGGAGGAGGCCGAGATACCTCATACTCGACCCGACGTCGATGGACTCGCCTCCTACAAGAATCTGAGTTCTTTGAGGTGGCGCTTTCCGAGGGCCGTGAAACCACACGGCCTCGGATTTGCACAAGGCCACCTCCTATCTCAGACGCCGGATCCTGTCGACAACCTGAGTGACCCCCGCTGTAGCGATCGTCGCGACCTCGCTGTGCATCCTCCCACGGGCTATCACCAGCGTGTCATCCGCGTAACAGACCACGCTGGCGCCGCGGGGGAGCGCACCACGCAACACTCATTCGTATCCGATGTTCCACAAGAGAGGGCCTAGGACGGACCCCTGCGGAACACCGGACACGACGTCTCGTCGACTTTCCCCCCCACTCTGATCTGGGAAGGTTACGTACCCCTCCGAGAGGTACGCTCCAACTATGCGGCGGCGCACTCCATGATACCGAAGTACCTCTTTGATGCTAGCCCAAGGCAATGTGTTAAAAGCGTTGGCGATGTCAAGGGACACCGCCAACATCACCTCACCCCGGGCAACTGCTTCCTCCGCCTGAATCTTCACTTTCATCACTGCATCTATGGTGGAGCACCCCTGGCGGAAACCGAACTGGTTATCCACCAGATCCGGCCCGACTCGTGTTAGATGCTGGACGAGGCGGCCTGCGATTACACGTTCGCACAGTGTCGTTAAGTGTTGGTGTGTTCCGGCAGTTGCACTTGAGAGTTAGTCTCCTTTAAGTTTCGCATGTTGTAGTACATCTTGGACCACGTCATCATTTAATATTAGATCTAGTCAACCGTTGAAAGCTATAAATTATAAAAAAACATACATCCACAAAGCTGTAGTCGTTGTTATACCACGTTTCTTTGAGTATATAGTTGTCTTCACAAACTAATTCTTTATCGGGCATCTGGTCCTAACGATTTCGAAAAAGATTGCAGTTCTGGTTATCGTTGGTTATAGCCATATCTAATCCCTTCACGACATTAGATTAACAATAATGAGGTTCAAAACCATCTCCATGATAAATGAAGATTAAAAGAGTTTTAAATCGGGGTGATAATTTAGTGGTAGGATGTTTTAACAGCGCGTTTATCAAAAAAGAAAACGACTTGAGGAATCGAAAGCGTCCTCGCTAAGTACTGCAACCACGGTTAGTATTTCTTATCAACTACCCTACTCTTTTCTTCACCAACTTCAATGGATGGTAGTTGCTATTTCTAGGTTTATCCTTTCATAATCTTTAACCACACCAACACATAATATTTTAGTGAATAGGTAACCAATTACTTTGGTCCTAAGAACAAGGAATAATTGGCATTCATTTTGATTCCAGATTTATCCAGAAGGTTTACGAAATTATTTATCATGGGCACGGCAAAAATACGGTGATATGGAATTCTTCATAATGGAAAATGGTCTGGCTACTGAGGGATTAATGAATGACGATGAAAGAATTGACTTCATTTACAATTATTTGGAACAAGTAAGCAATAAACTGACGTTGCCTTAAACGTAATGGAGTATGTCAAGTCATATACAATAGAATATTCTTCTGATGATAAAGTGAGAATTTCTGGGGAATAAATTTGTCCAAGATATTAATCGACATGTAGGAGTCTAGACTGAGTTGGACAGCGTAATAATAAAACTTGGAGTGCGTAAAATAGAATAGAAATGTTTATTTTTAACTCTATAGTAGGTAGTTATAGCTACAAGAGATCTTTCAACTATTTTAATGACATATTATTTTTACAGTGAATTCATACGTTTCATGCACGGTTTCTGAGGCACTTTAATTGTAGTTTATCTGTTCAATAGCATTATTTTGCGATTACAAATTGCGTTTCTGAACACACAATCATACGATAAGTGTCAGTAAAACTCAACGGGCCATTTGACAGTTTATCTTATGGATAACTTTGTTGAGTCAATAATTATTGGTAGTTTAACTGAGTATCTCAGAAACCGGGCATAAGTCAGTCTGCCAAAAATGTATGTCAAAGGTATGTCATATACTCGAATCATCAAAAGCTATAGACACAATTTCCACTTTATTGTATTTAATAGCTCCGGAGACCTCTTCAATTATTTTGTATATGAAAACATAAGTAACTTCAATATTACTAATTTAATATGAATCTGGGACCTGAGTGTCTATATACGTCAGTGATATCAGTTGTGTTTTTCTCTCTCTTGACTACCAATAAGACTTTTTATTAAACCTTGCACCCTTTTTGAAGTCATGCATTTAAAAACCGATTCACAGGTGTGGCTCGCTATAAATGAAGATGGAGTAAACGTCACTGGGTACGGTTATTGGTCTATGATGGATTCCTACGAATGGAATAATAATATGTAAGTATTCAAAATATATACATTCCTTTAAAGTCGTTTTGGCGACTGAAAGATCAAAGTCTTTTTCTTTATTGGTTATACTATTTACTGATTGATACACAACCTCACCCGATGTTTAGTAACTATGTGGCTCAAGATGGTAAACATGCTAAACTTACGAGTAGAGGAGAGCTAGCTCTCAAGTGCAATAACATATCTTTAAGTGTTTAGCGATATATCTTCATTTCCATGAGTAGTACGGACAGCGAGCATATGCAAGACATTTAGTGACATTGAATAGTGAATTGTTGTAGGAAGTGAAAGACATGACTTTATTATGCTTTAGTTTTGTATTCCATATTGTTCTAGTACGTAGAAATTCACAGTGTGTTAGCAATAAGTTTTTATATGAACATTAACGAACGAATGGACAGACGATTTATTAAGATTAAGTATTGTTGTATCAAATATAAGTGAATGCCATAATGAATGGACCATAGACAAAGGACGTAGCCACATGAGAGCTTTAGGATCGTGTGAAACGGGCGTTTTCTAAAGGGGTCTCGATCGAGCTGATTTCGACCTAATCCGAGCCACATGCACAGAGTACGTTAATCGGCGCGTCACAGCTACGAGACCATTAAATAAGAAGTACCAACTTTTAACAAGCATTAATTTCATAGACTCTGATCGGAACGGTCACTGGGTGGACTTTGATCGATAGAATCTAATCGGAATATTGACACGACAGTCTGATAAGAACATACATAATAAGAACGAGACATAGTTCGAGTGGTTGTTCAATATTACTTAATCTTTCGAGAGCAAGATACTGGGAACTTCGATTAAAAGAAAGAACTTGTGTTAATAGAACACATTCCACAAATATTGCGGATAGAGGTGATTTAAGACCACCTCAATATATATTCGTAATATTGAGGGTGGTGGAAAAGCTTACGCCTATGATACGCATTCCTCACGATGTTTTTCCGTCACTGAAAGCTTAGGACTATTACAAACATTCGAATCTATGCCAATCGACTCTGTTTTTGAACATGTTACCGTTGAATTACTATACTTGAGAAGTTCATAAAAGTACATTGACTAATTTGAATTGAATTGCAAAACGTTTATGAAGTGACATTATGTAAGGTCAAAATACGGAACATTTTAAATTTAACTTTTTAGGTTAGTAAAGCTCAATTATCTTTATCATTTGCTTCAAACTAGGCGTTATGCTAAATGATGATATTCTATGCTCTAAAGATTTTTTTTTATATCATAGGAAGCAAACGAAGACGTAGGTCACCTGATGTTTTAAGTGATTACCCCCATCCATAGACACTTGCAACACCAGGGGAGTCATAAGTGCATTGCCAGCCAGTGTTTGGGAGGTGGGGAGGGGAGGTGGGCCTCCGGCGCTCTCACTGAGCGAATGAAACGCAACAATGCAAGCACTATTGTAGCAGTGTTTGCATTGTTGCGTTTCATTCGGTCAGTGAGAGTTAACCACCTACCCCCCCCCTCTCCTCCTCTCCCCATCCCCTCCACCTACCCCACTCCCCCTACCACATTCCCCCTCCCCAAAACAAGCTGGCAACGCACTTGCAACTCTCGTGGTGTTGCATGTATCTATGGACGATAGTGATCACTTAACATCAGGTGACCCACCTGTTCGTTTGCCTCCTATGACATAAAGACAAAGCCCTATGCTGTGTTTTTATCACGGAAAACTTCACGGAAAGCTCCGACTTAGTTGCAAGGATTCGAAACTACGTCTACTACAACTGCATATTTAGGGACTTTTATTTTGTATTTAGATTTGATATCAGTACTTAAGCCCCATTACAATATAAAGTAAAATGAATCCTAGATGATACCTTTATGAAATCATGCTCCCATAATAAAAAACGAATTATTATCAGTTTTAAAGTCTACATCCTTCATTAAACATTTCAGACTGAAGTTCGGGCTGTACCACGTCGACTTCGAGACGCCGGAACGCACACGAACGCCGCGCAAATCCGCAGAATTCTATAAAACAATTACTGAAACCAAGACACTCAGCAAACCAACTCGTCACGATTTTCAGTGATGCGTTCTCAAAATATTACGGCCTTCGGTCCTCGACTAGAAGATAACTACATATTTTTCTTTATTAATTAATTTGATATTTTTATATTTGAATATATATAAGATGATTTTAAATTTTTTAATATTAAAAAGAAATATATATTAAATATTTATCAATATAACGCTAGTTTAACAAAGTTATTACAGAAATCACAAATAGAAGATAGTATATTGAATTATAGATTTCCCGTCATTCGAAATTGCCCCTACTTTTTGAGCTGGTATATTTTTCGAGATCGTAACCGTTTTTGTGAGTGGTAGAGCCACGCTGAAGCTGTTAATAGCATGAATGGTTCGGCTCGCTCGAGGTACTACCACCCTTTTTTTTATTGACGAGTGGGAAATAAACCCCCCGATGTACCTCTACTGCCTTGATGGGGCGACACGGGCTCGAGCTAGCTAGCAACCATGTCGATTGCAGCCAGGCTTTGCCTCCGATGATATAAAAAAAATCTATTATTATTACTACAATACGAAATCTGGTCGTCGCTTAATCCCTGACCATGAACATTGCACATGACATTCACCGTGAAAGTGAGTAAGGAGCAGCGTAAGTAAAGGAGTGAAAGTGAAGCTGTTAAGGCCTTGCTTGGCCAATAGTGTAGTCAGTTCGAATAAAAAAATGATTACTGGTATTTTTTGTAATAGAAGAACTCCGAATTTTGGATAAAATTCGCGTTACAATTCTTCATAATGTTCTCGCAGCGAATGGTTCTTGATAATCTTCTTATAAAAGTCTGCTGAAGCTCGCGGTGTCCGCGTCAGATTTGGCGAACTGAAATCAACTTCGTAAAGTCCAAATTTTGCTGTGTATCCGTCCCTCCATTCGAAGTTATCCATGAGAGTCCAGGCGGTAAACCCCGTTATGTTCAACCCGTCCTCTTTGATTCCACGTAGTACCTATGAATGTATTTTTTTGTAATAGTATAAAATTTGTGGAGTATATTATTTCACTGATGAAGGCGTTACTTTGCGTAAATCCATAATTAAATATTAGGATGGATGTTACTTTGGATTTCAGCTTGGAGTTGGTCGGTCGCTGCTACGTTACACTGCAACACTAACATTCTATGTTGCTCCGTCTGCCCATTCACGGGCGTGCGCCCTACTATTTGGGAGTTATATAACATTATTTATTTAATAAATCAAAGTTATTACAGAAATACAAAAACATTTTAAGCTTAAACACATTACGTATACTCATGTATTGCATAGGGACCTGATTCAGCAACGGAATAACCTCGCTGACATAGGCATTCATAGATCGGCCTTATCGGCAACTCTCCGACCTCTTTACTTTGTATTGGATTAGTGTACTCTCTGACCCACATATAGTATGGTTATTACTGCGCTCCTAAAGGTCGAAGTTAAATACCTATAACTTTCGTCGATAGTCGGCTCCAAAATGCAAATCTGACTTGACTAGCAATTCAAGAGATTAATGCATTTAAATAAACAAGCAAAATAAAACTGTTTTTTTTATGCTAAAGGCATACGGTCCATCTGATGGTAAATGGTTAGCGACGCCTATGGACACCTGCAATATCGGGGGTATCGCTGTTGCGTTACCGGCCTTGAAGAATATGTTTCAATCCCTTTTTGAAGAGATCCATATCATAACCCTTGGAGAATACTGTACCGGGTAACCTATTCCACAACATTGTTACATGAGCCTTTTAAAATAACTGGATAACTCACTTCTCTCAATGATTGTTTATAGTATATCAAGCGATCTTGATCATCCAAACCACTGTCAGTAGGGAATCCATTCTCCGTGATGAAAAATTCTAAGTCACCGTATTTTTGTTTCAACCAAACCAATTGTCGCCGCAAGCCTTCAGGGTATGACTGGAAGGATAGAACTAAACAATGTTTACAAGGTTTGGTAGTTGCTGTGAAGCGATCTTGGATTTTGAATCAAAGTATTATTACAGCATTAATATATTGGGAACCAAATCAAGGCCAGGCAACGATTATGGCAGGTCATTGTATAACTTTCGCTTAGTTACTCTCTCTCAGTTTAACATTGAGAGATTGTTTCCAAGCACTTATTGGAGAGTTCTAGAAGCTGCAATCGAAATTCAGTAGCATTTTTAATTTTATTCAATGAGAAACTTACGCAGAAATATGCATTAACTGTCGATTTCCTCCATTTAGGATGACTCAGAAATTTTGCATTAATCTCAGGAGCATCACCGAATGGCCACGCATTAAGTTCCTCTCCACGATTCGCATTTCGTACCAAGCGGCCGGTGTAGTAATTAACTGCATAGAAATCATACGTTCCTGCGAAGTAAATTTTAAGTAATTCTTTTGAAATGAAATCTTCTTTAAACGCATTGAACAATAAAATAGAACGCTCGTGTTGGTAACTCTGAATCGTATATACTAGGCTCTAATCGTCATCGTTTGCTGTCTGAAAAAGAGTGTGTCGTTTTTCAGTATTATTTAGTTCTGTTATGTAGTCATACATACATTCCCTATTTTTATTGTGTACAAATTTCAATGTGCCGCTATCAAAAAATACCTACAGATTGAGTACAGACATTAAACATAAACATGGCACTAGTAAAAACCATGCAATCCGGTTCTGTTTTAATCACAATCAATTCCTGCATTGAATGCTTGGGTTCATTATAGTGATTCATAACTTCATCGACGTGGCACTACTACTGTGAGTCAACATTGCTTCCGTTGTTGTTGTTAATGCTAGATACTAGAAACAACACCATGAATTTACTAGTCATAAAACTAAGATGAATAAACTATTGATTGATGATTGAAGATATTATTTTCATTACATTAAGCGGGAAATTGTTTTTTAAGAATTAAAAAAAATAGTTTGTTCTGGTTAAACTCCATGCTAGAATATTTCAGGGCGTTATTGATATTCATGATAACTCAGAATTCATAATGGAAAAATTCATAAGTGCGAAATAGCTCACGTAAAATAGTATAAATATAGGGTTAAATAACGCAGTTTTATGTAAAAAAACCACTAGATGACAAACTAAGATCCTGTCAGAACTCATTTTAACTCTTAACTTGTCCAGAAAACAAGATTCAAACGCACAAAATAGGATAGCTCATGTTAACAATAGAAATATAATATTTTTACACTACGTAATTCGTTGAAATACTATAAAAAAATAAAAAATAAAAAGTCTTTATTTAACAAAAATGATTTACATGGCATAAAAATCAACTGTAGACTCCCACACTAGGAACTGAATCCTGTGTCGTGGGTAATCGAACAAAAACTCTTTACAAAATATATTTCTTGTTAGTGCCGTAAGTGGCTTACTTATTAGACAATTAAGATTAATAAAAATTTAGAAAGTACATATATATCAAACTGATTATATTACACAAATTTAATACCTAAAGTACACATCACACACACGGTTATTATATTTAAGCAGGAAGTGAAAAGTTTGGGTAGGTTTGTAAATCGACTTTATAATTATATTCATATTCATTGCTTGTGTCTGCAGTATCTATATCTCCATCTGTATTGAATATAATGTTTACATAGTATAATGCTAAATCTAAAACCTCGTCTAGACAACTTCATATATGCTCTCAATAAATATGAATCTATTTGCCTTTTGAAACAAAAAATTCATACATATTGTTATTACAATTCGTTTTTTGCTCTCACATACGAAATGATTGTATTCTTAGTATTGTTAGCATTTTAATTGTTTTATACTAATTGCTCACGATGCATAAGTTCTAAATAAAGTGATTTTACTTACACTTATCTAGAATCATGTTTATAGTCATACCGTAAATAGTGTTGGTATTTTAAATAAATAGATATTGTACCCGAATCTGATGTTGAGCTCCTAACCGATTTTGGTTACATCGACTGCATCGGCTTCAACATTAAATGATCTCTGATCTAAATCAAAATCTACATATACTTTATTTAATTTAGGCCTTGAGGAGGCGCTTATGAACGTCTAAGCTACCACTAGCTCGTGAAACCATTCTTTGTTTGGAAAACAATGCTAGCTTTTGATAGCGTGATTGGACACCGTATTGATGGACGTAGGTTCGTAGCTTAGCAACTGAGTCGGAACTTTCTATGAAGGTAAACGTCATTATGAAACCATCATAGCATGGTGACAGGCCTTTTTATAAGTCCGCCTGGCTAGCTTCCACCTTCTAGTTGGAAACCTTTCGCCAAGTACCTGTTGGCGTGTTCACCACTCTAAACCGCATCGTTATTTAACATCAGACGAGATTGTAGCCAAACACTGAAACCTTTGAAATATTTTAAAAAATTCAGGCACAGCGGAGCTATGAGAAAGCTGTTCACATAAGTGTCATTGAATGCCACTGGTAGATGGGCTTTCAATTCATTGCGTCTGGTATCAATATATTTTTGTAATTGAAGTTGTGCATTCTAGACGTATAACTGCCAGCTTCTCCCATTATGAGAGTTCCAAACTATATATTTCATGTGGTGTTTCAGCACATCTTATCACAAGCACAGCTCAGAATAAAAGAAGCACTCATCTAGATAATCTTGTCCACAGACTTTAAGTTTGATTGTGGTTAGAATTCATTGACGAACCTTGATTTCAAACTAAGCATAAATTTTACTATGATAATTATTCAATTAGACGAAACCCAGGCCCTATTTATTCTCAAAAGAAATGATTGAAATAGAAATTACCTCTAACAAACTCTATCTCTTTTCTGGTGAACGAAGGAAGGTAAGATTTAGGGTAGCCCTGTTTTTTGCTTATATTTGCCATAATTTTCTTAACAACATGCGGCCAGTCACCAGTCTTCGAATATATAGGATGTGTGTAACGCCCAGCCTGTTTCATTACAAATATTAGAATATACATTATCATCGCTAATAACTTTACTTGTGACCACAAATTCAACTGACTTTAATTATGGTTGTGATATAAAAGCGTTCTAATAATCTTCAACGCTGGAATGGAGGGAAATCCAGCGAGAGGGACCAAGAAATGCGGGCTCGATCGGACCACTCACTTGATTCCTTTCACCTCCATTATTTTGCGGTAGTTTTCTAAGGAGAGATGTGGACTGTATTTTGGTGGTTTGCGTGGGCAAGGTATCACGGGAAATACGCCCAATCATAGGATCAGGATAAAAAACAGCTTTTAACAAACTACACATCGTTAAAGAAAAATCAGTTAACGATCTAAATACGTATTTTTATTAAAACAATAAAATAGGAAATAATTGATCTTGATAGCAGAAATAACATTACCGAATTCTCTCGGGCCATTTCAGCTACATCTTCATCCGTTTTAGAATACGGCTTGAACCACATTAGGTTGTTAACAATAGTTACCTTACCTGGAGACAAGATAACATGATGATGTAAGGGTTAATGTTTCTGTATGAAGATCAAAATGAGACGAACTTCTTAGCCTTCCATGGATTCACCGTGTGGGTGCCGGGTCCATCGTGTGGCAGAGGGAGAAACTCAGAGCAGTTCCCAGGACTTGCGACCCAGGTGTAGGTTTAAGGAGGCCCCCTTTGAGATGCGCATCAATGCTCACCTTCACTGCTCGAGTTTCCCGCCCTGCATAGCCAAATTTGGTAGGAACCTGTTAGTGCAGCCTTTGATACTCGTTCTAAAATAGAACTTACTGCAGTTCTCGACAGGCCAAGGTCCTTCAGAAGGTTGTAGAGAGATTTTGCTGGTATACCCATACCCATACAATAAACATAAACGTCTAAATCTAAAATATAAACATCTAAATTACTTCTATATCGGAAACTGCTAATTTAAATCACGTCGGGGTCATCGAATTGCGTACCAACTACTTTGGTAAAGTAGATAAAACGTTCAAAGTCCGGTTTACTTTATTTAGTCATGATCGTTTAATGAAGTAACTTGCGAGCAATTGCCAGTTTCCATCCATAACAATTTTACTATCATTGTCACATATAGGTATATGCACACAAATATGAACCCCCAAATATATAACCAGTTCTAAGTTTTATTTAATGACTTCGCAAATTGTTTACTTGCAAGTTTTGCAGTTCTGAAGGAACCATGTCAACCACCATTTAAGCAAGCTTCTTTGATATCTTATTATAATCGTCCTTATGAAGAAACTGTTCACTCGGATCAATTTTTTTTTTATTATTGTAGCTCGGCAAAGTGACTATACTGTGCCTGATGGTAAGCACAGTACAATCCAAAAACAATGTCGACCGCCGAAAGACATACTATCCATCGCCGGTCGCCGCTGTCATGCCGGCCTGAAAGCGACCCAGTTAGGGACAGCCCCCCCCGGTTGCTGGATATACACCGGCTGATCCCGGAGCGCGACACGCCCAAACGTGCCACTATGGCGGGTGTTCCACCTGGTGTACGGTGGTCGCGATCCAGTCGGGTACAGACACCCTACCACCCCGCAGATTTACTAGGATATTGGATGAATACGTTTCTTTTTCATAAAATGTTTCGTGATTTTGAATTAGGTACACACTGTTTTGCATTTTCTACTACCAATTGTGACTAAAGACAGTATTAGTTGCGTCTTTCGTCGCGTATTTGAAAATACAAGACGTAAGAAGTTCGCTTGTGTTCGCTCGCATTCTGAAGTAAAGTGACAATTACTTAGTGCTAATGTGTTTGTATTCCACCTCAATCGACGTATACTTAACTGTTTTAATAAAAAAGAAAACATCGTGTTTTAAATAAAGCTTGTGAAAAGGACGTTGTTACTCGCTTGACTCCTAACCTCAAGTTCAAACTCAGTCACTAAGCACATTTGGTTGAATTACGTCACTTACAGCACTAGTACAGAACCAGTAAGAAAGTACTACGTGATTACTTACTTAAGTACTAAGTTTAGCGTGTCATCATTTTTGGTTACACTGTCAATAATTTATCATAAAACAAAAGACACTCGATTCCTATTACGAGAAGTTAATGCATTTTATATTTTAAAAAAATGTGTGTGTAGTTATGTACACGCGTTAGAAGCTATACTTCTTTGGCGTAACTAGATAAAAATATTTTCAAAACTTTTATCTTTCGCCTTATCCTACGTTTGTAGAAAAAACGACACTAACAATAGAAAAAAGGTATTTAATACATTGAAAGCTTTAATACAAAGAAATACAAACAACAAATACAAAGAAACAAAATGTTGACTATAGCTAACTTCAGGGTGTCGGTTTTTCGTGATGGTGTGCGCGCACTTCGTAAAAATTTACTCTCATCATTTTTCCCTAACGCACCAAAAGAAGTATAACTTCAAAAATAATTTTAATATATGTCAGAAACGAACTGTATTTAAACAGTTGAAATCCATCAAGGATTTACCACGTTTTAACTACTCATGAACGTTAAAAGTTATCATTACACGCTAAGTAAAATAGTTCCAATGTAATAATGTAAATTTGATGATAACAATTCTGTTGTAAATAAAATGAGTTGTTTGAAACACAGCTCTGGTCGGAATATTGTAATTCGTTCCGTTTTACAATACAGTATTTGTATAATACAGTTGATCGCCGTAACCCAGTGCCCGTAGATTCGTTATTTATAACATGTGGTAGTTTACCCATTTAATTTTTGCATATTTCCTTTC
Source organism: Antheraea yamamai (assembly GCA_036509395.1). Taxonomy (NCBI): domain Eukaryota; kingdom Metazoa; phylum Arthropoda; class Insecta; order Lepidoptera; family Saturniidae; genus Antheraea; species Antheraea yamamai. Next base: position 13,020,011 of record AP028443.1, on the reverse strand, counting down.
TCAAACTATTTCTATCAAACTCTGTTGTCTAACTGTCCTTCTATAAGACTGTATGCGCTGCTTATATAGTTACCCGTCTCACATTTGTGATCCGACAATGAGGGCGCAATCCGAACAATTACTATAATCTAACAAAACATGACTCATAGTTCGCTACAAATTCGGTAGCTTAAAAATAACTGAAATTATCAAAAGATGTTAAACTGACCTGTATATAATAATTCCAAACTTACACCACACTTTTCACCAAAGGTTGTACATAATCTAATCAATTAAGACCAAGTACGATAAATTAAGAAAAAAATAGTCCTTAAAAGTAAACTTACCATGGTATTTCGGTTTAAATTCCTGGTCATAAACTCTCCAAGCTTTAGCGTGCGCCATAATTACGTTCTTGCTACAAATGTTCGGAGCTACCTCAGGCGTTTGGTATGCTGGTGCAAACATTCCAGTATTGTAAACGACTTCACATATAACTATCGGTTCATTAATTGTCAACCATAGTTTTACTCTGTCTCCGAAGAAGGAGAACACAACCTTTGCGTAATCAGCAAACCAGTCTGCTATTAAGGGGTTTGCCCAACCTCCTGTGAATTTTTCATATATAATTCACGTTACTAGATAATACAGGTCTGCAACAAAATCCTCCTTCAAAAAATTATGACATATATATGAAGATTTTGATGCTTCGAATCTGTTCCCGATAGCCGATTTTTTCAATCACGTCTAGATTTTTCGATATGGTTTTTTTTTTCAAAATATCATAAATTGAGTTTTTTCTTATTCGTTTTATGCATTCACATCGTATATATACATACGAAATAGGTTTTTGTTGTAAGAGAAGGAAGGAAAATACGGAAAGTGATTTCTATGGAACTACATATGGAGCTTGCACAGTATTTACTGTGACTTTACAACAGTCAGTTGAAAACTTGTCTTTTAATAGTTTACGTTCTATATCAAATACTTTAGTGAGTTTTGCACAAAATTCATACTATATGTATATTTTTTTAAAGTAGTTTATGTGTAGATTATCCATTTTTCTATGAACAGACATAATAAATATAAAATAGATTTTTTTATTGAATTCCATTCATTTTTAGGCTATGAAATGCCGCGCACTTGTAAGAATTCTACAGACTGTTCTTAGAGAGCTATGACAGATAACGTTTTCAATTCGATGTTGAACAAAGCTGAAAACAATTTGGGTGGCTTCTGTAAAAGTGTGTGATAATTCTCTTGGTACCTAATACAAAAGCTTACAACTACCGACAAAACATTCGAGAGCTTTTTTCTGCTTATAAAGCTTTAGGATGCAATATTTCACTCATAATTAAGTTTTTGGACTCGCATGTAGATTTTTCGGAAAATCTCTTTGTCGTATCAGATGAGCACGGTGAAAGGTTTCCTAAGGATGTTATGCATATTTAAAGAGGCTACAGTGGAAAATAGTCAGCAGCAATGCTTGCTGACTTTTATTGGTCTATTCGCCGAGAAACTTCCATGCAAACTATGAAAAGAAAAAACTACAAAATAACTTGAATTATATTACCCTAGTGAGATAAATATACTGGTATTTCTATAACTTGTGACTGTAAAATTACCATTTTTCGCTGTAGAACTTAGACCGTAATCTTTCTTCACTTTCTTGTAATTGTTGCTACTTTGATAATACGTTTTTTAATGAAATGGACACTGTATTTAAAATCTATGTGCTGTATTTATATGCATGTTAAATTCCGTGTTTAGAGCACCTACTGTAATGTTATCATGCATGAAAACAATCAGGAGGTAAAAAAAAATTTTTTTTGCAGACCAGTATAATCAATCATGTATCAGACATTCGAACCAACTTTACAAGGTATGTCCTTTTCAAAGATGTACGCGACAATGGTAAAATAAGATTGATGCAAGAAAGGACTTCTCCCATGAACTGTCCATAATTGCCCTATCAGTGATAATAAGCCTTCAATCTCCTATTACTATTTCTTTTTTATACTATACTAGCAGGCAAGACGGACGTTGTCCTACCCTGATGGTAAAAAAAAACTTTGGCGAATTATATACCTAATTATTCCTCATGAATCATTGTACCCACTGGTGAAAACCGCATGAAAATCCGTTCAGTAGTTTTTGAGTTTATCGCGAACAGACAGACAGACAGACGCGGTAGGGGACTTTATTTGATACTATATAATGATGATATGGGCAAACTATGTTTATATAACAACATATTCAAGACATATTGTCAGATAATATATTTAGCTTAAAATTTTCATTACTTTCTTATATAGTTTAAGTCAGGACTGAGGGGGTTATATGGTGTCTTAAAGTTCCAAATATGTTGCTGATGGTAAATCCTATTCGTCACACGATTGGTATTTTCATATCTAATCAACACGTTACATGATTATAACAGTAGATGGCGTGCGTGTCGTACTTACAAATGTTTTTGAAAGGGAATTTGTATTATTCCCCCAATAAAAAGTAATATCTAAAAGTAAAATCTTCCCCAATTTTATATTTCGTGCATTTAATTTAAGAAATGTGTGTGAAACCGCAGACATCAACTAGTTTAGAAAATGTTCGGAAGAATAACAACAGGTTCCTATAGATTAAATTGACGATAGAACTTGTTAGGGTGCCATAGATTGTTTTGATACATCGGTAACCTCGTGTCTTAAAATAACCTAGATACTTGTTGGCTTTGACCAAGATAGAGAGATCGAGGAAAATATTTTAACTATCAATGGTTTATTTACAATTTATTTAGTTGGAATAGTGATAGTGCAATTCGTAATGACAGTCTCGTTTGCAATGAGTATCAAACGAAATATTTGTTGCCAAGCAGCAATAGACGTTTTTAGATAGCTATCTCTTAAACTATGTTACCATTTTAGGATATATTCCTATTTAACAAATCTACAAAATCAAGCAAATTAATTATACAGTTATACTCACCAAGGTCTTGCAATTTCTGAGGCAAATCAAAATGGTACAAGGTGACTAACGGTTCGATACCTTTCGCTAATAATCCATTAATCAGGTTATTATAATATATCTTTCCATCTTCACTAATCTTGTTTGGGAAACCAGTCGGCAATAGACGAGCCCATGACATCGAGAACCTGTAAAAATGGACACCGAGATCCGACAGCATTTCTATGTCTCGCTCCCATTTGTGGTAGGAATCGCATGCGACATCTCCGTTGCTGCGATCTATTATATGATCAGGCATTTCGTGGATGAAACGATCCCAAATACTTTCACCTTTATCTGCAAGAAAAATTTATGCTATGATATTATGTAGATACTTAGAGTTAATTATTAATACCAAATCAAATCAAAAATACTTTATTCAGTTTAGGTCCTAATAAGGCGTTTATAAATGTCAAAACTACCACCGGTTCGGAAAACAACCCAGTTATCGAGAAGAACCGGCAAGAAACTCGATCGGGTACTTCTTTTTAACATATATATATATATATATATATATATATTTCGAATACATTATACGTTACAATATCGTGTTTAGTGGATATTTTTAGTAGAGGAGTCAATTCCAGACGTCACCATCGTTCACGTATTGATCTACTCTATAATAGCCTTTCGACACTAAAACCTGCTTGACATGGTGCTTGAATTTACAGTCCGGCAAATCGGTAATATGTTTTGGAACTTTATTGTAAAACCTATCACTATTACCTAAGAAACTAGGTCGAAGTCCAAAGTACATACAATATCTATATTAGAAATATTGTATGCGGATGATGTATGCCTCTTGTCTGACAACATGATCCATTTACAAAGCTATATCAGTGCACTTCATCAATCATGTCAACGATTTGGCCTTGTTGTCAATATCTCCAAGACCCAAATACTTAAACAACCACCAAGAGGCTACCAAGCGGTTGAAGAGGGGCTATATCTAGATGGAAAATTACTAGAAGAGGTACCGCAGTTTAGGTATTTGGGTAGTAGTGTCAGAAACGACAACACTCTCGCCACGGAGATACCATCTCGCATTGCACAAGCCGCTGCAAGCTTCGGACGACTTAATGCTCGCGTCTGGAAGTCCCATGACTTAAAACTAGAGACAAAGGTCAGTGTATACAAAGCACTAATTGTACCTGTCCTTTTGTACGGAGCAGAGACGTGGTGTACTTACAGAGCAGATATTAAAAAGCTCGACATATTCCATCTAAGATGTCTTAGATCTATCATGAAAATAAAATGGCAGGACCATATATCTAACACCGAAATCCTGCGTCGTTCCGGAGTTCTTGGTATCGAAGCACTACTTATACAGTATCAACTGAGGTGGTGTGGACACATACTTCGCATGGATGACCGTCGCTTGCCAAAAGCAGTATTTTACTCCGAGATGGCAAAGGGTAAACGGAAGCACGGTGGTCAGTATCTGCGTTATAAGGATGTGTTTAAAAGGCATTTGAACGCTTGCAGTGTTGATCATACGTGTTGGGAGGATCTCGCTTTACAACGGTCGTCTTGGCGCTCTACCATCTTTAAAAGTGTTGCAAGGTTTGAGCATAACCGTTTGCAAATAATTGACGAAAAACGCCAATTATTAAAAGATAGACCGAAACCTTCGTACACGTATACATACAATCAAAATGGCCAGCTCTACTGCTCTGTATGTGATAGGGTTTTCAAGAGCAAGTTTGGTTTCGCAAGTCACATTAGGGCCCACGCTCGAAAGAAATGAAACGTTTTGAAGTCGCCGTCATCGAAATCGATGAGGAGGACTATATATGGTGTCTACCTCAGCAGCCGTCCCCCACAGCAGAATATCATAAGACATTAGGCTATGGAAGTAAGCGAAGTAGACTAACCTAGCAGTGACAATATCTGTAAGCTGGCGAATTTTACGTATTGCGTATGCAGCCGAACTTAATCTGTTAGCCAATTTTTTAATATGAGGGCCCCATTGTAATTTAGAATCTAGTGTGATTCCCAAGAATACAGCATTGTCAACTAACCCTACCAAACTCCCTTCGATCTTGATTCTACTATTAACCTGTCTAACATTTGGTAAGGTAAATCTCATACATTTCGTTTTATCTGTATTTAGCAATAAATTATTTAACGCAAACCAATGACAAATTTTATTTAATGTATTATTCAGATGCCCAACCTCTGAATCTATCCGTTTCACTTTAAATATAAGTGAAGTATCATCTGCAAAAAGCACCATGTCAGCACAGTTATTAACCATTAGCGGCAGATCATTTATATATATTAAAAACAAAAAAAGGCCCTAAAATAAAGCCCTGAGGGACAACAATTCGCGCAATAGATCCCGCAGATGTTACCCCATGTATGTTAACTTTCTGAGAACGATCTTGTAAATAAGAGACTAGAAGGTCGAGAGAAGATTCACAAACACCATAGTGTTTTAATTTAAGAATAAGCGTACTATGGTCAACGCAATCAAAGGCCTTAGACAGATCGCAGAACACACCAATTGCATCCTGCGAATACTCCCAGGCTCCCAATATATGGTTCATGAGCATTGCACCAGCGTCAGTAGTAGATTTCGATTTTGTGAAACCAAACTGTCGACCATTCAGAAACTTTTGCACTCTAAAATATTCTACCAATTGCTTGAACATAATTTTTTCAAAGATTTTACTAATCGACGGTAGTACAGAAATAGGTCTATAATTTCCAAGATTACTTCTGCAGCCTGATTTAAACAAAGGAACCACTTCGCTTACTTTTATTAAATTAGGGAAGGTTCCTTTTGCTATACACTGATTAAATATATTAGCCAAATATGGTGAAATAGCGACAACTATTACAGACATTTCCCATATGTCTTCGGTGTTTTTAAGTTTAATTGTTTGAAAGCCCTTATTATTTCACCTGCACCAATAGATGAGAACTTAAACTTAGAATCTGTACGTTCACTTATATTTTTTAAAAGAGCGGCAGCACCCTCGTCTGATGATGTTATACGCTTTGTTATTTGTAAAGGTATATTAGTGAAGTAATCTTGGAAAACAGTTGCTACCTCTGAACTGTTAGAAATACGTACTCCGTCGACACTTAGATTAAATGAGTTATCATATATTTTTTTTCCTAATTCTTTGTTTATTATATTCCAGACAGTTTTGGTCTTATTACTAGACTCGAGAATTTTATTTCCTAAAAATTTTGCTTTGGCAGCTACACAAACATGTTTAAAAACTTTAGAATAATTCCTAACGTAGGCATGAAATAATTCACTATTTGTTAGTGATCTCTTATAATATAGCTCGTACAATCGATCTCTACTTATTTTAATGCCTGTAGTTGCCCATTTACTAAAACTTATTTTTTTCCTTACACTAATAACCTTTCTTGGACAACATTTACTAAATTCAGTGCTTATGATATTAAATAAGCTGTCATAGTCACTATCTGGATCTAGATTAGGAAAAGTATTTATAGTATAAGTATTTATAGTATAGTAATAGTACCCATACAAATATTGCAGTATGAACAATACTATTTAGAAATTAGTTCTTAAACAATAATCTTAATTTTAAGAGTTTTCCGAAAAGGGTAACCTCGGCATTAGCACTCATTTCGTCCATCACTTGAAATCTTAATTTACCTAACACACTATGCACGTGATTCAAAATAAACTCGACATCCAACATTCTTTAATAAAACAAGGACATGACGTTCTTTAAATGCGTCATGCTAACGAAGCGTGCTTTTAAAACATGACTTTCATGTTTATATCTCCATCAGTTTGTCTCCTTGAATCTGGTGCTAATAAACAGGGTAGATTTCTACTAACGCACAATAATCGTACACAAAATAAGAAAGTCAGCCACAGATTACAACGATTTGTATTCCTTGGTCTGTTTTTATTTCGCATGATTCAAATTCGAAATTCATTGATCACCATTCCACTGTAAAATTTAATAGAGCGTTCAACTTTCTAGAAGATCATAAATCTCCATTTTCCCATTACAATATAGACCATGAAATTATTTTTTAAGTCATTTTATTTTCCTTACAATCTATTTCCTCATCGTCACTTACTGGTACATGCTTGACTCGGTTCCGAAAACGTCGAGAAGAAGTCACGTTCGAATGGTCTGAACATTCGATTTCAACTCACCGCTAACATTCCATCCACCTTCTATTTGATAAGAAGAAGAGGCGGCACCGAATTTGAATCCTGGAGGGAAAGATAGATCGTCCGAACACAAGCAAACACCCACGAGAACGCTGTGAATACAACAAAAACGTAAATGATTAATGCACTAAAACACTTCATTGAAATATTTCCTTTAAGCGCGATTTATGGGACTGGCATTGACGAAATAACATAGATATAGATGCAAAGATGGCTCTATGGAAAAATGTCCGGCTACTGTGTCGATAGACGCTGGGTTGAATCTTGCGATGAATTGGAGTTTTCAGTGAAGGAAAGCACTGATAGGAAACCACTAAATGCCTAAAATGTACCAATGTTTTCATTAAAATCGACTATATTTTCCCAAATACGTTGCATCTAGAAGAACATTTCTTAGGTTCATGTTTCCTCACGATGTTTTCTTTGACCATTAGCCGATAGTGTTATCAATCTAAATTAGTAGAGGCGACTTCCTAATAATTCGTTCCGAAAAAAAACATGCTGGATTATGAATCACTCGACCACCGTGACTTTTAATGTTATCATTCTTATCATTGTTATTATATCAGCCTCTAAACGTAAGACGTTTAGCTGGACATATTAGTTACTATTCCCGAAAGTAGGCAAATTAAATGGATCACTGTGGCGGATTTATTTCTATGTATGTAAGTCACGACACAGCTGGGTACGGATCTCCAAGATTACATTTATTGCTGGATATTTACCAGTTGATACTGGAGCGTGACATTAGGGTGTCCGTTATTTCCCAAGTTGATTTTTTTTTTGCTGCCGCCCCCTGAAGTTTTAGTTTTTACCCTAAAAAAAAATATCCAACGTAAACAAACTCTCAATTTTCAAGTTAAACCGTGCCCGTGTCATGTTACTTTTCCCATTTAAATAACATGGGATTTTTGTACTTTTTGCATTTTATTTTTTATCTCCAAAGCAAATGAACCTACAGCTTTGATAAAGAAATATTCTAATACAAAATTTTGCGCTCTACAAAAAAGGTCTCTTTAGTTTTTTCGCTAAAATCATTCCTTTAAAAGTTATACGCAGTTAAAGTCATGTTCATCATTTTTATCATAATTATTTTAGTTTTATCGAAGTTTTCTGTGATATAATTATAAAACTCACTTATAATTGTCATAAAAATTTTATTGAATAATCTTATCAGTTACAATAATGGAAACATTGCATGACAACTAATATTACGATGGATTACTAGTTTTTTTTTCTTTTTTTAGTCACGTTTCTTTGTTAAGCAGCTTTTTGTAGCGTTAGGGAAAGCATCCTTGTATTCTCGTACAACTTGTATTAAATACTGTTTTTGGTCTTCTTTCGTAGTCAAAATGTTAATGTAATCTTGAGTTAACTGAACTGCTCTTTCAGCTACATCATTAACAACTTGCAGATTATTCACAACATTCAAACCTTCTAAGTAATCATTATTAGTTGACCATGTTTCAACATCAAACTCTAAAAAATTTTTGTTTATGTTGAATCGATCAAAAAACTTTCTCGAATTAGAATTAATAAAAAATTCAATATCTTTTTTTTGTATGTTGATAATTTCACTGTCTGAGTTTACTACGACGAGAATACAAGGATGCTTTCCCTAACGCTACAAAAAGCTGCTTAACAAAGAAACGTGACTAAAAAAAGAAAGAAAAAACTAGTAATCCATCGTAATATTAGTTGTCATGCAATGTTTCCATTATTGTAACTGATAAGATTATTCAATAAAATTTTTATGACAATTATAAGTGAGTTTTATAATTATATCACAGAAAACTTCAATAAAACTAAAATAATTATGATAAAAATGATGAACATGACTTTAACTGCGTATAACTTTTAAAGGAATGATTTTAGCGAAAAAACCAAAGAGACCTTTTTTGTAGAGCGCAAAATTTTGTATTAGAATATTTCTTTATCAAAGCTGTAGGTTCATTTGCTTTGGAGATAAAAAATAAAATGCAAAAAGTACAAAAATCCCATGTTATTTAAATGGGAAAAGTAACATGACACGGGCACGGTTTAACTTGAAAATTAAGAGCTTGTTTACGTTGGATAATTTTTTTTAGGGTAAAAACTAAAACATCAGGGGGCGGCAGCAAAAAAAAAATCAACTTGGGAAATAACTGACACCCTAGCGTGACATGGCTGTGCATTACGGTATGGGGGATATTACACATGGTGTATCTTGGTCTGTTAAACTAGCTTTTAGAGTAAAATTTCAAAGTCGAATTTTAACGCAATCTTTCTCACACAAAAATATCAGAGAATCGGTACTTAGCTAAAGAAATAACTGTGCAATAAACTGACAGATATATATATATGAGCGAGATAAAATCAGACACCGTACGTATGCAGATATTAGAACAAGTACAGTAATAAGAAAAACCAAGGTCTTATTGTTAATTAGTATCTCATTATACGTATAAAGACGTGCAGTAGCTGATACAATATACGTAGAAATCCCAAATAGCATGAATCATTCTTTCAAAACCTTGGCTTACAAAACATATAATGAAACCGACGTAATAAATGTTATATGTATGTATAAATAATCACTACCCGAGACTGCGGCCGAGTTGACTCGCAGTATCCTAGCTTATATTATAAATGCGATATTGTGTTTGTTTGTTTAACTATTCAACCAAACATAATTAAATTATAGAAAAGGTAGGTATAGAAAAGGACATTTAGAAAAATACTGTTCCTGTGGTATAGGTAAAATATATAATACATTACAGCGAGCAAAACAGTAGCAAAACTACAATGAGTAGTTGGAAATACTCTGAATACCTAGAAACCGCGAATAGTACAACTTAAAATGCAGTCGCCGGGAATAGACTACAATTGGCTAGTTTTCTGTTACCTAAAAATGACGAATATAGTAAGCAAACCATATTGAAGAACTTCGTTTTTAAACCGAAGTGTAGTGCCGTTCAAACAGAAACTATAAATAATCTGCCAAAGATAAAGCCTACAAAAAGATTATAAAGCTAAAAGATGTACCTATCAGATCTCGTAATGATATATAATAATTATAAATATATACGGTGTTATCACAAAAAAGTTATATACTTGCTTTAAAAAGGTTTCGTATTAAATGCACCGCGCTCGCCCGAGGCAAGTTCGCGTTATCCTTTCTCGCAAGTCTAACCTAACGTAACCAAAGCGAGACAAAAGAGCAAGACGGCGAACATTCAGCGACGGCGGTGCATTTAATTCGAATCCTTTTTAAAGTAAATATTGAATATGTATTTAACTTTTTTCTATTAACACCGATAGTGGTACAAGAATATAATCCCAAGGAGGGTTGATGTTAGGCTGGCGGCTGATCGTAAACATTAAGCCAAATCATACATCATAACATGACAAATATGTTGTGCTATGTGGGATAGCGGTAAGAAGTAGATAATCGCGAGCGAAGCCGCGGTCAAAAGATAGTTACAATGAGAATGCTAGTGTGTTTTTATTACGCTTCCACGCTTTAATAATTCCAACCGACCATCATGAAATTGCATACACGTTGTCAGAGTTGTAAGGGTTACAGAAAATATGGTATTATTCATGTTAAAAAAGTATTGTCCCCGAAGGAACGATAAAACGCACATGAATACAAGCAAAGATGCGAACTAAATCTAGTGTATTAAGTACGTAATCCTTAAGGAAGAAATTTTCTAAACGATTGCGAAAACTGTACCAATTTTCAGTTCGTAGTTTAGCAGAACTAAGAGAACATATAGGCAGACGCGAAAAACGACCTCGTTTCATGACACTTGTAGCTGAATGGAACTTTTTATAAACGAATGAATTCTTAGAAAGTGATGAATAGTACTTGATATTACCTACCACAAATATTCACAAACTTTATAATAAACTACAATATAACAATTAATAGGCGTTTATATGTATATGGTACAGGAAATACACTTAATAAAAATATAGTGAAAATGTTAGAAGGAAAATCCTAAATGAAACAACTTCACCTAAGTTGTCTAAGTCCTAACATGTTGATTGTTCAAATATACCAACATACATTTTGTTTTATATATGTATACATTGTAGTGTACGCCTAGACATGTACGTCATTTTAACAGATTTTGTACACTGTACGACACTTCTTTGTAGAAATAAACACTTTTTTGATAAATAAAAGTATGTGTGCACTTATTTACACGTAACAAGATAAAAATCATTTCAAAAATTTTATCTTTCGCCTTATTCTACGTTTGTAGAAAAGACGACACTAACAATAGAAAAAAGGTGTTTAATACATTGAAAGTTTTAATACAAAGAAATACAAACAACAAATACAAAGAAACAAAATGTTGACTATAGCTAACTTCAGGGTGTCGGTTTTTCGTGACGGTGTGCGCACGATGCGAGATCCATGATTTTTGTTCACACAAAAGTTCTGAACGCCCCTAAAGAAGTTTTCACTTCATCAAGCACAAATCATGAAGCACACAAAACCAACAAAAAATCTAGCAGTAAAGAGGAGTGCAATAGAAATTTTCTTAAAATAGGACTCGGTACTTATTAAAATAAATCTATTATACTATAAAATAATTTGTAATAAATATTATTTACCTGAACGCAACCGTCAAGCGCGCGGCCATGTTAAAAACTATGGTCACAGCGAATTAACTCTAGCTTACAGAAGGTATAAGGTATCGTTCACGTGTTCTTAATTTCCATTCTCTAACAAGACATTCGTTACTTAACAAGTTTATAATATATAAATATTATTCACTTTTAAATACCGTATCAATGAAAGAATATTAGAAAATAAATACAGAAAATTTCATTAAGATATCTCTAAGGTTTGGTTGAAATATATTTTTAAAATTAAAAGTCCTTAACATTTCATTCAATAAATGGTAATTAAAAAAAACTGTTTCAGGGTTTAATTATAGGTAGTGACTACTTTAAATTCCATAGCCAAGTGGAAAATGGAGGGTCAACTTAATGTAATCTTGCCCCGCTGTTGACGAGCGTTAGTGACAACGATACATACTACTTTAGTCCTACTTTTTATATACTTACTAGTGTATTGTCATGTTGACGATCCTAAAATAAATAAAATAAAAAAAATAAATACAAAGGTTTACATAAAAATCGTTTTCTATACTAATACAAAAAATATTATAAAGAGGTAAAGTTTGTGAGTTTAGACGTTGTGAGTTTGTGAAGTTGTAGGGGGTAATCTCAAGAACTACTGATCCGATTTGAAAAATTCTTCCAGTGTTATATAGCTCATTTATTGAGGCAGGTTTATAGGCTATATGTCATCACGCTAAGACCAATAGGAGCGAACCACCAATGAATAATGTTTAAAAATCGGGGGCTTTTTCCTATTGAGAGTCTCCACTGCGTGTTAGCGTTAGCCCAAAGTAACTATTCCACGCGGACGAAGTCACGGGCAAAGACTAGTATTCTATAAGACTGAAACAGTCGAATTTTTAGAAGGTCACTTGGTGCGGATACACCAGCCGGAATAAAATTCTCTGAACGATACTGAAAATTGTAACAAATCTGTTGAGTACTCTCGTTAATTGTTTTACTTTGAGACAACATCCTAGATTGTATTATGAAAAACTGACAAATACTCGTTAGACAACTAGCATTGCTATTGTGGATATGTAGTTTAAACCAGTGCTTCATGCTCAAATATAAAGAATATTAATGAGTATTGAAGCAAGAATAACAAAAGAGTCATATTCTCAAATATTTAGTAAGTATTCTCATCAATGATTTGCTTGCTGTGACAAATTAGAAAATAAATCAATTTTTTTTTCTATCCTAGGAGGTAAACAAACAGGTAAGTGATCACCGCCGCCCATAGATACTGGCAACACCAGGGGAGTCGCAAGTGCGTTACCACGCTGTGTTTGGGGGGAGAGGAGAGGAAGGGAAGGGGAGAGGATGTGGGCTTCCGGCACTCTCACTGGCCGAACGAAACTAAACAATGCAATCACTGTTACTTCACGTGGGTGTTCTGTGGGTCGGGTGGTAGTACCCCGGGCGAGCCGACCCATTCATGCTGAAATCAGTAATAGATTCAGCGTGGCTCTTTTTTGTACTATATAAACAAATTAGCGTTAATTAAAACAGAAGAGTTCTAAAGCATATATAATTAAAAATAAAGATTAAAAGACAAATATATGCAAATTACAAGTTAAATAAACTCGATGTATGCTTAAATTTAGATAATTAAATGTCTTTTTGTATTTATTGTGTAAGTTATTCTAGAGATTAGAGAATTTATACCTAAATAGACATCAGTCCTCGTTTTACATACTTGCTATGAACTTATACGAGGTCATAAGAGTACAAGCAATCTTGATACATTCGTTCAATTTATCGGCTCTTAGATATTTACAGTTTAACAAAATTAAAATGGAGCCTTCACTATCCATGTTGAACGATTAAAACAAAATAGGTAGAGGAAAACTTATGGCTTCACATCACAAATGACCTCCACATCTCGACATACCCGTGACGTATTGCACTTGCATCAGACTAGCGACGCGTAGAATAGCAGCTATCAGATAGCGGATATCTTGTAACATATTAAATTTAAATCTGAATCTGTAATCCTTTGGAAATGGTATTTTAATATGTATTATATTCTCAAAATAATTGACATATTTAATTGGAGAAGGATGAAAAAAATTTTTTATTATTAGTTTATTAACCTGTGATATATAAACACATATCTATTTATAGATATATACATTTAATATCCAAATACAGAACTAACAGTTATGCTTATTACAAAAAGGCAAGTGTGGAAATCGAATCCACGATTTCTCGGAGCTGCTATCACACCGGCGGTGCGTTGTCTACCACGGAATCAACATAATCTGCAACATGTCAATGTAACAAATATTGATAAAGATAAAACATCATTTCTGGTATTACTAAAGACTGCTGATAGAATTACTCGACGAGATGACAGCTTTACAAGTGCTCATAATTTGGTAAGATTTATTTACATATTTTTAATGCTTTTAATATTTATTTTAAAGATATGAGTAATTATTAGGCTTAGCCATGAACAAAGCTATTGAAAAATTTCATAGTCCCATTAAATAACCTAATGCAAGCTTCCTTTTTATACTTTACAAACTCTGCCCACAGCTTCGCACTGTTTTGATATTACTTCTCGATTTTCTTTACGATATTAATCTATTTAGAATAGGTTCTATTAATTCTATTCAGTAATTACCTCATCAACCTTTACAGCGCTTTGGTAACTGCTTCGTGGGGTTCCGAAGGTCTAGTATTTCCATCAGGATTTAAATTCGGCGCCGGGTCATCGGCTTATCAACTCGAAGGCGCCTGGAATGTCAGCGGTAAATATTTTTTTATGTCAATATTAAATTGTGATATGAGCGAAGATTCCAGTAGCATAGGAAACATAGAATATGCCCGTGGAGACACCTGGATGCAGCATTAATACGGAGTATGCTGAGTAATCCTAAGACGTAATAAACTCATCGTTTCTCAAAATTTCAAGGGCTACTATTAGTTGAAACTTTCCTACATAATCTAAGATTAGAGAGCCTCTTCTAACTGAGAGAGTTCTTAATTGTAGTTGCCAGAACACACCTACATAGCATCAAAAATGTTCAGTTCCAAGAGTTACAAGCCAGGCGAATTTGACAATATACACTGGCATCGTGCTATAGTTTCACTATGATGCTTACAATAAAGGGCATACAGATTCCCTTTGCAATTTCATCTAAGCAAATTAATTTGTTAACTAACTTTGTCCAACTCGTAGTCGCGTAAGGTATAATTTAAATTTAATAGAAAAACTATCTACTAAAATCTCTTAAGATAGTCCCTGTTAAACTCACGTTTAAGCCCAGTCTAGTGTAATATCAAGTGTTATCAAAGATTCAGGCAAGCTGTTAACTAACGATAACTGTTAACTTGTTTAATGCTAAAGGAAAGTTTATGATAAATTTCCAAAAACGCTATATTTAATTTTTCTTCCTTTTACATGTTTACCACTCCCTTGAAGTAGATTATTTTTCATCTCTGATAGTTGAGATCCCATAAAATTTTCTAACATTTTCTAAATTAATGACTAGTGAGGAATTAGCCCTTATACATTTTTTTTCGATTTAGCTGGTGAGTAAGATCACGTCAAGTGGATTCCTCATTTCCCATTTGGTCATGAAATTTAGATACAGATAGTTATTTTATTATGTATTAGTCCCAACCAATAATGAAATCCTAAAAAAGTTTTTAATCGTTTTTACATAGAATGTATATCATACTATTGTTAATTAACCTTTCAGTTAACAAATGGGATTTTCAATGACTTCTCCCCAAATAATTGTTTCTGTTAATTACATAGGTATATCATACATTCGAGTTGATTATTTTAAAAGAAAATTGCATTAGTCGATATTAGTTTAAACAATATAAATTTATTCATCACCGAGCGGTGAGTGCTGTCCACCGCGCTACCCGCGCGCCATTAACATGGCTTCAAATCTGGTCATTAGTAACTCCTAAGTCTAAGTAGACTTAGAGCTTGCAGGCCTAGGGCCTAATTGCGCAGTGGCGGCTGCTCACTTGCCGGCGGCCAATGGTAGCCATATAACTTTTTTTTGGATAAGACGGTCCTCCGAATTCTCCAAACGAGCATTATCACTCTCTCATAGAAAATAAGAGAGAGTGCTCATGCCGCTCCACATGGACCACTCATGCCTCTTGTAACATTTGAGCGTGAGATTCCTTAAAAGTTTCAAGGGGAAGCGTAACTATATTCATGTTCGCGCTGGCTTCACGACACCACGCCAAGACTTCCACTTTCAGATTTGCAATTGGTCGGAGATTCTTGATTCTAAGGCGGATGGACTCCTCTGTCTCGATGAGCTCAGTGAGCATCTTCACTATGTTCTTCAAATAGCTTGACGGTTCCCTTCAGTCTTTTGATAATACTCCCTGCTGACGTTTGAGTTTGAGTAGACATCATAAATCTCTGTATTCCTCTATCCTGCCAGACCCTTCATGATCGCGTGAAGTAGACCAACGTTCATGAAGTTGTAGGTGCAACCATCGTCCGTTCCCTCATCGGTGGCGGCAGGAACTATTGTTGTGCCTTCACTTCTAGGAAAGGCACAGTCATTGCTCTCTCTCCCTCCCTTGTAAGACTATAATTAGTCCAACTAGTCCCAAAACAATTTCCTCGGCCACGATTCTTACCCATCGGAGCTCTGCTACCACTTCATTTTGGTACAAAAGAGAAAGAAAATGAGATATTCTCTGAGATATATTTTCCCTTATCATAAAAATCTAATTAATCAAATCACTTATAAGAGCGATTAAACAATCATTAACAACAAATAATTAAAAAAGATTATTTTATTTTATTTTGATAACGTATGCATATATATTTCAATTTACAGAAGTTATTTATGGGAATAATTATAGATATTCCTTGAGACATATCTTTCCTTTTCAGACAAAGGCATAAGCATATGGGATCACAAGCTACATTCGACAGAATCATCGAATGATGATGGGAGTACCGGAGACGTGGCTTGTGACTCCTATCATCAATGGAGGCGAGACATTGAAATTGCTACCGAATTAGGACTGAAACTTTATAGGTACTAAAACAATTTATTTATCCCAAAGATTTCTGGGATTATTTTGAGTTTGAAATAGCGATAGTGATCTCGGATTTAGCCTGAACGTTCCATGGAGGTCGGGTATTTACTAGAGTTTGCTTGACGAATTAAGTAAGGAGATCAGAATTTCAGGATGGTCCCTAAATATAATAACCTGACTCTAAGCACTTTGAAGGCAGTAGATGCTTTTCTACTCTCAGCAGATTTCTATCACTGACGAAATTGCCATTTAATATTAAAAGACATTGTGGTGAAATGGTTGTCTAAACAACGATTAAAAATTATAAAGCTTTCGGCTTTAGAAGTTAAAGCCGCATTGCTTCGAAAATTATATGTCGAATACAAAAAAGAGGTATAATTTCTAAAGTGCTTATACTTACGTATTTCGAATATTACATATTAATTTCAAAAATACTGTATTAAGGGTCCATGACATTTATAGATATAGGTCGTGTCAGAATGTAGGCGTTGCAATTCTTGTTTTTTTGGACCTGAACCTTTATACTGAGACAGAAACATTTTTTTGTCTACATATAACAGTTGTTTGTTTGCTTCTTTGTATATTATTTTATTCGTATACGAATCTCATTGATATCGGTAGGTGTATGTCAAATAAACGTTTTCCTATCTACTTTGTTTCTTTCTTTATTATATTAAACACTAGCTGATATCCGAGACTTCATCTGCGTCGTTTATTACCTCAATTGTTTTGTTATATCTCAAAGGCAGCGTTTTTGACAAAAGCTCCCAGGTGGCTTAACTTTTTTCGACACTTCCAACAAGTGCCATTATATTTTAATCAACGTATAAAAAAACTTAACAAATTATATGCCTATACCTTCGTCATGAATAAATCCATCTATTAATGAAAAGCGCATGGAAATCTTTTCAATAGTTTTTAGTTTATTGTGAACAGACATGCAAACAGACGCGGCGGACGACTATATTTTATAATATGTAGTGATACATTACGCCATTACGAGGAAAACTAATAATATTTAAAACAAAAATATTCTACAATCTCAACTCATATTAGGACACCATGAAGTGAGATGCTAAGCCTAAATATGGACCACCCCTCAACTATAGCTCCCAGAGTATATCTATATGTGTTACAATATATTGGGTAAATATTTTAAACTTATCATGTAAGTCATAGCTAGTTTGGTAGGCATTTGAAAAAACTTCTTAACAGAACATTACCAATAACTTAGTATGTATGTAATTTTAACATTTATCCTCAAGGTTCTCAATATCCTGGCCGCGATTACTGCCTGACGGTTTTGCGAATCGTATCAGTGAGGACGGCAAGAACTACTACAATAAGTTGATCGATGGACTCCTGGAAAGAGGCATTGAACCTATGATTACCATATATCACTTTGATTTACCACAATCTCTGCAAGATCTTGGTAATAAATAATTAACCACATTACATACATATATATATATGAATTAAGATTTATTAATAACAGATTAATTACATCATATCATATAGAAATTCCAAACATTTTAGCTTAGTGCCTTAAGCGTTCGCCCAAAATCCTTTGAGGTTGTAAAAGCCATCAAATCAACAAGGTAGAGTCAGTTAAAAAAAAACTCAACTGGAACAAAACTTGATAAAACAGTTCAAGATATCCTTGTGCCGTGGTTGTCCTTGGTATTATTTTGGTCGTTTACACGATGTAGTTTCATTGTCTCAAAATTCAAGAAGCATTATGATGATTATCTTCAACGTAACAAACCCTCAAATGAGTTGAGTAGAAAAGCAGTCATATAACTGATAACCCTTGGGTGGTAGCCTTTTCTTCTAAAGCAAGTATATTTATTCAAATGTAAAAAATCCAGTGGCATGATGTTTGTCCACGGTGAACTCTGGAACTACTCAACCGATCTTCATGAAAGTTGACATTTATGTATAATTTGGTTCAACTTGAGAGATAGGATAATTTATATTACGATTAACGACCTCAATATTTTATAGTTAGATATTAAATGATTGTCAATGTTGATTATTGTTACTAATTGTAAGTTTCACCAGTGTTGAAGAGATGGCGCTTTAAATTAGTTTGTTGACAGAGAACTGTAAGACCGACTGTTATAGATATATCATAGATGGCGTCACGCAAACACTTTACCATAATTTTAATTCAGCATGTAATAACTGAGCCACAGCAACGCCTGGTTGACTCAGCTAGTTGTACAATAAACTTGTATTTATTAATGCAGGTGGTTGGGCCAGCCCTCATGTTGTTGACTGGTTTGGTGATTTCGCTAGAACAGTATATTCTCTCTTTGCGGATCGCATAAAGACCTGGATCACAATAAATGAGCCGGTCGCTATTTGCATGATGGCAGACAACGATGGTAGTTCAGTTTACACGTGCAATAAAAATGTCATGTTAGCGCACGCCAAAGCTTGGAGAATTTATGATGAGGAATTTAAGCTAAAATATCATGGTAAGTAAACATCATTTCAATATAATTTCATGGTAAGTAAACCAATGTATGCCAATATATTACCAAGAACACCCTTTGAACCAGAGCATAACATCACGAGCGTTGCTGTGTTGTAACAGAAATAGATGTAGCGATGTTACTGTTACAGTTAATCTTCGCATAAGATTTACCACTCTTCATAAAATTACTTTTAGGAGCCAATAGTTTTCTACTTACATTTTACCAATTCTTCGAATTTTTTTACACTATAGATGTTTAATAAATTTTTATATCTTAAAACTCCGCACCATTTCATAATTCTGGCTTACTTGTATGATGGATATAGGACATATTGTTTTAGTCTTAAAAGTCCCTAATTCATTTATAGTACATAAAATATTTTCTTTTTACTATGTGTGAAACATTTATAATTGCCTTATATTCCAACTTAAAATATCACTTTCATCAACACAATTACATTTGTGCCGAAAATTCTGTGAACAGACAACACAGAGAGGCAACAAAAAACACAGAGTTTGGATAACGTTTTAAAATCTATATATAGAAGTAATATCACAAATATAGTTCGAATACAAATAAAGACTCAACACTCCACACAAATACTAACAACGAACAAACAAATAAGTGAATAAATCGATGTGGATATTACAAATCATAGTTTGGGTGATAGAAGATGCATTAATCCAGTATAGATACCTTTGTTATTCTCAGACCATTTCGATCATGAAGTAGATAAATGAATGGTTATAGGTATGATTCACACCATGATACACCATGATTCAGATAGTCTGAGAATAACAAAGGTACCCTAGGAATCTTACAAATAAACTTCCTCGTAAAATACGTATTAATTAAATATATATGCTTATTTATCCGCAAAAGATTCCCATTTACCCCCCTTCCTGCACTTCAGAACGTCTCGTTCGTAACGACCTCAATCCCAGGGATTACATTGAGAGCGTGATCTCCACTTCATTTCGAGATCATTCTAAACAGGGTGGGACGGTTTTTCACGCCAGAACAGCTATATCTCCTTTATAAGGCACAAGTTCGGCTTTGTGTGGAATACTGTCTGCATCTGTGGGACGGTTCCGCAGAGTACCTATTGGCTACCCTGGACAGTTTGCAGAAACGAGTTTTCCGCATTGTTAATGATGCAAATGTAACAGATTATATAGAGTCGCTTCAGTTGCGCAGGGACATAGCTTCACTGAGCGTGTTCTACCTTCTATATCACGGCGAGAATTCTGAAGAGTTATTTAATTTAAAACTTTCCTCCCCTTTCCACAACTGAACCACACGCGCTGGGCTCGGAGCCACATTTTTATGGAATATTGATTATATCTGAGCACGAACTAAAAAGTTTGCAACGTCTTATCTTTGACGTACCGTGAAGCTGTGGAACAATGTCCTGGCCAGTGTGTACCCTCCTTCCTATGACATCGGGTCTTTCAAAAGTAGCGTGAAGACACATTTACGCAGGCCGGCATGACAGCGGCAACCGCCGATAGATAGCTTATCGCGGTGGTCACCATTGTGTTTGGATTGTAATATGCTTACCATCGGCATAGTGCAGTCATTTTGCCGTGCTACAATAAAAGAGGGGCACACAAAAAATATACTTTCTGTCTACAGGAAAAGTGTCAATATGCAATCATTGGTCTTGGTTTGAACCAGCATTAGAAGGTGATGAAGAGTTCGCTGAGCTTGTTTTAGATTATAATGTAAGTTATTTAATATTAAAATAATATTATAATATATATACGAGTACTAGAATATCAAAGTATATGTGGAATTTTTCAAGGGAATCTTGATCTTCGAACAGATCTCAGCATTAAATATAAATGAAATTTTCAGCATGGTCGATTTAGTGACCCCATTTATTCTAAAGAAGGTGGATGGGCACCAAACATTGAAAAGGCTATAAATGAATATGCATCTGAACTGGGATATCTTCAACCTCGGTTACCAGCTTTCACTCAAGAGGAAATTGAATTTGTGAAGGGTAAATATTATAAAGGATCGATAAGTCAACTATAAAGTACTATATTACGCTTATTAAGTCGAGCAAACCTTCTGATTTTAGTTGTAATCTTCTACCACTACTGAACAGTCATTGTGAAACTTCCGTGGAAGTTGATATAAACAAAACGGAAAGTGTATATGGCTAAACAAAAGTGATACACTTTTTTGGATAATATCACAGTGATGAATAAGTACAAGAATATTACAGATAAAAAGTATTAACTCCGAGCAAGGAAGGATTATTATGTCCAAAACACATGTATTGAGCTTTGTCATAAATAGCTAAATTATGCCCATAAAATTATTTCAAGACTAGCTGACCCGGGCCTCTTCGTTTTCATCAAACCAAATTATCCAGTAACTCCCTGAAACCCATACCTAGTTGGTGTGCAAAAAATCTTCTTAAATAAGCCTAGAACCCGTTTGCAAAGCAACCTAGCGGGTCCAACTGAGATAAAAAGTACCCTTCATATATTGGCAATAAATGTATTCCCAGTACCCTCTAGGTTGCTCCTGCGCCACTCACCTCTACGCCCCGTTTACTATAGGCTTAAGGTCAGCGGCAGCGTCAATGCAATAACTAAATTACGGCCACAAAATTATTTCATGATTAGCAAAGAAAACTCTTAAAATATAAACTTCGTCTATTATTTCTTAAAGCAAGATATTATTTATGAAATATTTTCAGGAACCTATGACTTCTACGCTTTCAATTTTTATGGCAGTCAAACCGTTCGACCTATTGTTCCTGGTGAAGAAATAAATCCATCACTTTCCAAGATTCCCGAGCTTAATGTGGTACTAGATACACGACCGGAATGGAAGCCAACTTTGGCTCCGATGTTTTTTGTAAGTAAATTTTAAAATTTACTAATAACTGACATTATCAATTTGTGAAAAGTAATCACAATTTACAAGTTCATCATCATTACATAGTATAAAACAAAGTCCCCTACTGCGTCTGTCTGTCTGTTCGCGATAAACTCAAAAACTACTGAACGGATCTTTATGCGGTTTTTACCAGTGGATAAAGTGATTCACGAGGAACGTTTTGGTATATAATTTGTTCAGGATTTTTTTATAATCAGGGCGGGACAACGTCTGCCGGGCTCGCTAGTGTATTATAAAACTCAGTTGTAACAAAAGAGTCATTTATTTTAAAAGGTGGTAAAATATCTACATGGTTCAACTGCAGAAGCACCATCGTCCCACAAACTCGTAAAGTTGTAGGGCTTGTTGTAACACATTTCTTCTTTGAGTACGTAGTTGCCTCCACGAGCTGGTTCTATGACTGTCGTTGCGTCCCAAGAATTCCAAAAAAGGCTACAGTTCTACTCATGGTGGTAATAGCTATATCTAATCCCTTCACGACATTGAATGAACAATAGTGAAGTTCAAAACCATCTACACGATAAATGAAGATTAAAAGGCTTTTAAAACAGTATGATAAGTTAGTGGTAGGGTGTTCTAACAACGTATTATCGAGTTAGATACGAACTATGTAGTTAGATTTCGTCTAAAGAAAACGTCGTGAGGAAACTAAATCGTACTCATAAACTACCTAACTATTCTTTCCACCAAATCAATTTGAATACAGGTGCTGTTTTTAGATTTATCCTTACACTATCTTCAAGCAGACTAACGCTTAATAGTCTAATGTATAAATAACCAACTATAATCGTCCTAAGAACAAGAAATAATCGGAATTCAATTTTATTCCAGGTTCATGCAGAAGGTGTACGAAAACATTTAGCATGGGTGCGGGAAAAATATGGTGATATTGAATACTTCATAATGGAAAATGGTATGGCTACAGAAGGATCAATGAATGACGATGATAGAATTGACTTCATTTATGATTATTTAGAACAAGTAAGTGATAAACTGGTCTTGCCTTGAACCTAATGGAGTATGTAGAATACTATACGATATATTCGTCTTATTGCAAAGTAGTAATTTCTGGAGAATGCATTTATCTAAGATAATAATTGACAAACTAACTTCGCTAGTGGAGTTTTAATAGCTCTTATCTCGCATTTGAAGGCTTAGACTCCAATTATTTTTTTATATAAAAAACTTAAGGAATTAGTGCCATATCTAAGGGCGTAATATGAATATGGACTCTGAGTATCATCAGCTGTATTTTTGGTTTAGTTATCATAGAAAAAGCTATACTTAACTTATGTTTGCGTAAAGACACTTTCCTTCATCATAGCTAAGACTTAGAAGAAGAACATTACACCCTCTCTGAAGAAATTCAATTTAAATATCATTTCACAGGTATGGCTCGCTATAAATGAAGATGGTGTAAACGTGACCGGGTACAGTTATTGGTCCATGATGGATTCTTTCGAATGGACTAATAATATGTAAGTTGCAAGAAATTGTATACATTCATTTGAATTAGCTTTGCTGATCGAAGATTCAAAATATTTATTGTATATAAGCTTTACTGCTAGACCAAAATCTCACCTGACTGTAACTATGTGACTAGCTTTCAAGTGCAAGAAGTCATGTGTAAGTATTTAGCGACAGGTCTTCAATTGGAAGGTGGTAGAAAACCCCTACTCTCGTGGTACACATTCATCACGATATTTTTCCATCACTGGAACCTTAGGGTTGTTGAATGTATTCCAATCTACGTCGATGAATGCTGTTATCCAACATACTGTCATTGAATTACCTCACTATATAAGTTCATATACGTACTTTTTTTCCTGCTAACTCTTGGTCCTCACCTTTGTTTGTATTCATTTCTTTTATTACTTAAAAAGTCGTTTTAAGTGTAATGCAGCTTTTACAGAGAGCGAAACATATGATATTATAATTATTATTTTACTTAACTATTATTATTATAGTTATGGTTATGATACATTAAGCACGGATTTTTAATTGAGACTATAGCTTTTGTGAGAGCTTTGTACGAGGTGTTAGGTTAGTCGCTTATATAATTCTAAGAGATGTTAGTTCATGGTCACATTTATCATATAAAATAATAATATCAAAACAAATACTAATAAACTATTATACTTAGTTAAAATTTATTCTAAGACTTTCAAAAGTATAAACATAAACGTAATAAACCTAGGTTCAATGTCCGGTGCCGAAAGCTGTAAGAGGCGATGCAGAGTTAATAACCTTCGATAATAGAACGGACAATAAACCCTTTTGTTTTGTTTATGCCGTACTGCGTATAATTTTTGTAGATAATTAGGTCAAATATTAAACACCAATATTTTTAATTGATCTAGAACGAGAATCGAGTGCAGAGTATCCTCCATAAATATTGCTACTGTCTAAACTTTCACCCTGTATAAGTACATTGACTAATTTGAATTGAGTTATTAAATGTTCTCGAAGAAATATAAAATAGTGCAATATTTTTAAATTAGTTGGTGCCTGCGTCTTTGACACTAAAGAATTTGATTTTTAATTTTCCACGGGAACGACAAATTTAAGGACTTTTATTCATTTGACTGTAGTTTTACCATAACTGCATAGACTGCATAAAGTATAGTGAACTGTAACCTAGATAGTACTATTATTAAGACGTGTTCTAATAATAAAGTATGTGCCATTATAAGTTCTAAAATCTACATCCTTTATTAAACCTTTCAGATTGAAGTTCGGGCTGTACCACGTCGACTTCGAGTCGCCAGAACGCACGCGGACGCCGCGCAATTCCGCAGAATTCTATAAAAAAATTACTGAAACCAACACACTCAGAAAACCGACTCGTCGCGATCTTCAGTGATGCATTATCTAAGTATTACGGCTTCGATCTTCAACTGGATTATATTACTTTCCGTTTTAATTTAACAAGTCTCGGAATTTAAACTAAGATTTTTGAGGTCCATTCTATATAGATATAGGCTGCAGTAACCACTTAACATTAGTAAACCGCATACCTGTTTGCTACTTCGTTATATAAAAAAATGACAACCGTATACAACGTAAAAAAAATCTGAATAGAATAATTTTAATTATTATCATTACATAGTATAAAACAAAGTCCCCTACCGCGTCTGTCTGTCTGTCTGTTCGCGATAAACTCAAAAACTACTGAACGGATTTTCAAACGGTTTTCACCAGTGGATAAAGTGATTCTTGAGGAAGGTTTTAGTATATAATCTGTCAAGGATTTTTTTTATAATAAGGGCGGGACAACGTCTGTCGGGCCCGCTAGTATCTAATAAATCTATTAATTTGATCTTATTTCTGTTTAAATATGTATAAGTTTATTTATTAAATGATATATAGTAATACTAGCGGACCGGGCGGACGTTGTCCTGCCTTGAAAACAAAAGAAATCCTAAAAGTCGATCGCAGCGCCACCTGCCGGGTCTAATTGTTAATCTAAACCATTCTCGAATCTCCACGAACACACACAAAAAATTTCATCAAAATCGGTCCAGTCGTTTAGGAGGAGTTCAGTCACATACACACGCACACAAGAAATATATATATTAAGATACATTAAATATTTAACAATAAAACTGTAATTTAATAAAGTTATAATAGAACTCTCAAATTGAAACAAATATAATGGTCATTCCACATTGCCGCTACTATTTTTTAATTTGATTTTCTCTTCGAGCTCGTAATTTATTATCATTACTACAATATGAAATCTGGTCGTCACTTAATCTTTGACCACGAACGTTGACATTCACTGACATTTACCATGAAAGTAGGTAAGGAGGAGCTGAAAAAAGTTAGTAAGTTTCGTTACCTCCGGAATACGATAACATCGAAGCGTGACCTTGTTGCTGAAATCAATAGAATTGGTGCTGCTGCCACAGCGCTTAATAAGCTGGATTCCAAAGTTTTCAGCACACACTATTTCAAACAGGCTACTCGAGATTTCAGTCTATATGGTGATCGTGTTCTGGAAGATTTTATATGCTGCCTTTCAATGCTGCAAAGTTCGTCAAAACATTTTTTTTCAGGATATGGACACCCTAATCACCTAGCCGTATACTTTACTTTACGACATATTCTCATACCTACCAAATGTACATAAAAAAATTATAAAAATTGGTCGAGCCGTTTCGGAGGAATTCAACCACACACAGCGTGACACGAGATTTTTATACAGCGCGACTGGTTAGTCGCCAGCAATATTTTTACAGGATAATCATAAGCCGATTCTTGTTCTAAATCAATAAAAAAATAGGTGCTTAATATTTGACCTAATTATCTCGAGAAACACAAAAACTATATTGAATCCATTAAGCGGCTTTAGCCGTGTAACCGGTTTTTTGTAAAAAAAATATTGTTGCGTCTTTACACTGATATACCTATGAATTATTACTGTTATATTAATACGTGAAGCCAAATCTTTGTATCCTTATTTGAAAGAAATGCGCTAACGGATGAACGTGAAATTTGGCATAGTTAAAGTTTATATGGAGGAGAAGTGCAGAAAGCTATTTTTTTAATATAAAATCCATTACAAGTATATTAAATTAATTAAAATATACATTACTCACACTACTGCTTGAATTTTACACAACAGATACACACATGTAAATGTTGACAAAGTCATCCGTCATTTTACTCTTACGTTCCAATTACCTTTTTCAATATTTTTAACATGACTGCCCTTTGAAATCAACTGGTCAAATTGTAGGTTAATTGTATAATAATATAAATATAAATATTCATAACATATATTAAAAATTAATTGATACATAATTTATGGAACCACTGAAATAATTATTATTCCCTTTGGTGTTATTGAATGTCAAATTTTTAGGTGACAGGACTGCTTCCATTTTGCTTCATGTTGTCATAAGAGTAAGGCAATATTACCAAAGTCAATGTCAATATTTTAATATTTAGTATTTTTATGGTGAACTCACTTTAAATGATGATTCAATAAAATGAGCCAAAAAATGTTTATAAATTCAAAATAACAAAATTTGTTTGCTCATGAAAGTAATCCATCTAGATATCCGCGGTTACAATGATGCAGTTCAAACTGATGTAGCTATTATATTTGGTACAGTTGATGATGAATTTTGAACAAAAATGAATTCTTTTCAAAAGTTATTGGTAGTATTAAAAATATCTTTGTTTTAGATTCATCATTTGATTCTATTGTGTATCCATTACTTTTCCAAGCGATGTTACTGGGCATATAACTATTCCTCATAATGTACAGACTTCATTTAATTCAATATCATTCAGAAATGCCACCACTCATGGTGTCGTTTAAAATTAATTGAGAATTGTATCATGAGTGAATTATTTTCGTAAAGTTATATTTACTTAAAATTTGAGACTTTTACCACCTTATGTAACCGCCTGTTTTTTGTTTCAAATTTATAATTATTATTTCATTTAGACATAGAACCGTTTCGTGTTTATATAATTTAAAAAAAAAGTGGCAAATAACTGAGTACCCGTGATGAAAACCTTTGATTATAGAAGTAAGTTGACAAAAGAACCCTAATAAAGTTCAAACTTTAAAAAATCAATGAACTATGGTCGAATGTCGACCACTGGGCGTCCACTAGTTACTGTTAATGTTTATTAAAGTGAAAGAGCTCGATTAAAACTTAAACATGTAAAAAAAAGTCTCGTGTATGGATGAAGCAGTTAAGGTTTAGGATTTTTTTAATATTTTTAATACTGTGCATCATGTACATGCAATCTTATTTAAATATTACTTAATTTATTAATAACAAAAAGAAATAATTATAAATGTTTAATTAAGATAATAATTTTGAAGGATGTCAAAAGAAAGGTTTCTTTGCTTAACGTTTCATACTGAGTAGGACTAATTATAAAATAAAAAGATTAATAAACAATCAAGGTTTTATTTAATGTAATTCCCCCTACATACTTTTTATTGAGGATTACATAAAAAGTAAGAAACTAGATACTTGGCGTAATAATTTTTCTTAGTTTTAAAAAAGGGGTTAGTGTCGGTATGTATTATTATCCAAGGTTCTATTATATATTAACTCCGGATTCCCACGTTGCAGATTACGAAACCGGTCATTGCATCTAGGTTTATTTCGTTTATATCCATATTTTGGAATGTCATAGAACAAACTTTAGCTAAGGTCCTCTTTGTTGTTTATTAGTGTTTGTTTTGATATTATTATTTTATATGTTATATGTGACCACGAAGTATTAATTCTTAGAGTACGGCGAGTGTATAACCTATCACCTGGTATATAAGTAGATTATAAGGTTTCTAATTAATTCCGATAGTAATACATAGGAATTTAAATGATTCCACAATCAACTTATAAGATTTTATTAAGCACATTCCTCAATCATAGAAGTTTTTTTTAATTTGAAAATAAAATTTCACTACTCATTGTGTACGCATTAAAAATATTTTTTCAGTTATACAAAATTACATTGAACAAATTTTATTCCTTTTATATTTATTTTATTCTCTTTCCCTTGATTAATAAAGATTTACTTTACCAATTTATTTATTGTATTATATGAGGTGATTGTTTAGATAGTAGCAATATTTCTAGATGATATTCAACACTGGATTCTCGTTCTAAATAAATTAAAAAATAGGTGCTAAACATTTGACCTAATTATCTAGAAAAATACAAAAATTACACACTACGCATCTATATTAAAGCGCAGTGTCAATGACCGTTGGGTTATTTCACTTTCATTTGAAATGGAACGCGGGAAAGTCAGGAACAAAATAACAGGGTTTATTGCCCGTTTTACTATCGAAAGTTATTATTATATACTCGCCCATTGTAACTTTTAACACCGGTCATTGCACTTAGGTTTATTATTTTATTGGGACCTTTATTGCTATACTTTTGAGAATCTTAGAACAAATTTGAACTTACAAGTTACAAGTTACAACTTACAAGTCTTACAAAGACGTGAGGAATAGGATAAATGCAGGCTGGATAAAATGGTGAAAGGTATCTGGTATAGCGTGTGACCCACGAATGCCCTTGAAAACTATTATAAGACCAGTCATTATGTATGCATCTGAGTGCTGGGCTACGAAAGAAATGGATGAGAGAAAACTATATGCGGCAGAGATGAGAATGTTAAGATGAATGTGTGGTGTAACTAAAATGTATAAGATTAAGAATGAGTATATCAGAGGAGAGTTTGAAAATAACACAAATGACAGAGAATTTGAGGAGTAATAGGTTAGCATGGTATAGGAATGTCATGAGGAGAGATGAAAACTATGTAACTAGAAAAGTATTGAGTACGATGGTGGATAGATACAGGAGTAGAGGAAGACTGAAAAAGGTATGGATGGACTGTAAGAACAATTATATGAATGTAAAAGTGCATAAACTGAGGTGCTAGAGTGACACCTACTGGCGAAAAATAATAAAATTTACAACATTATAAAGTTATTTATGAAAAAATACTTAGGTGAACCAATTGTCGTGATAATCAATCAAACGATTTCGGGGTTTAGTAATCTCTAATATATGTATATACAAACACTGTTTTTATATATATACATTTAAAATCCA
This sequence comes from Antheraea yamamai, assembly GCA_036509395.1. Taxonomy (NCBI): domain Eukaryota; kingdom Metazoa; phylum Arthropoda; class Insecta; order Lepidoptera; family Saturniidae; genus Antheraea; species Antheraea yamamai. The sequence continues at coordinate 12,990,213 of AP028443.1, read as the reverse complement.
AACATAGAACTAACAATTATGCTTATTAGAAAAAGTCTAGTGCGGAAATCGAATCTACGGCCTCTCGAATCAATAATAAGAGTTGCTATCACACCGGCGACCTTTGTATCTCAAGTAATCAACATAATCTGCAACATGCCAATGTAACAAGAATAGATAAAGATAACATGATCTCTTGTATATCTAAAGACTGCTGATAGAATCAATCGACGAGATGACAACTTTACAAGTGCTCGTGTTTTGGTAAGATATCTTTATTTACATATTTTTAACGATTACAATATTCATAGTGTGAGTAATTTTTAAGCATAGCTGTGAATAAAAAAAAGTATTGAAAAATTTTATAGTCCCATTAAAATTGTTAAATAAACCTACATAATTTTCTTTTTTAGATTTTGTGAACTCTACCCGCACCTCCGCACTGCTTTGATTTTACTTGGCATTTTTTTTTACAATATTAATCTATTTAGAATAGGTTCTAATAATTATAGACCTCATTCATATTTACAGCGCCTTTGTGACTTCATCATGGGGTTCCGAAGGTCTAGTATTTCCAGCAGGATTTAAATTCGGCGCCGGATCAGCAGCTTATCAAGTCGAAGGTGCCTGGAATGTCAGCGGTAAATTTATTTTTTTGGCAATATTATATGGTGATACGAGTGCAGATTACGACAGAGTATAGGGAATATAGAATATGCCCAAGGACACACCTAGATGCAGCATTAATAGAATATAGAAGGTATACTGAGCAATCCTAAGCCGTAATAAACTCATCGTTTCACGAAATTTCAATTGCAATAACCCACTTTATGACTCTTAGTTGACAATGTAATACATACGCTAAAATAAAAGGGACTCGTTCTTAATTGTAACTGCCAGAACATACCTACTTAGCATCAAAGATTTCCAACGCCAAGAGTTGCAAGCCAGGCGAATTTGTTTAAATGCACTGGCATTGTGGTATAGTATCTTATGATGTTTACAGTAAAGGCCATAAAGGTTTCCTTTGCACTTTCATGTAAGCAAATGATTTTTTTTACGTGGGGTAATCCTTTTGGATACGCCACCTTCGGGCGAGAGGATGGGTTATGTCCGACTCGCACGGACTTAAACCCCACGGTGTACGTCTGCCGCTATAGTTAGGGCGACACGAGATTTCTATAGACTTCATCGTGTCGCCCCAGCAACCAAACCACCGCAGCCGGACCCCATCTTGTTAGGAGATAGCCGTGTATACACCGACTGACTCCTCCGTCCGTCAGACCTGTGCAATGAGAAGATGGCGCGCCCTACCCATTTCCATAGTCCGGTTACGGTGGGAAGAGGCGGACAAACTGCCGCCTACTCCTGCGGGTCCTCCGCTGGCGGAGGGTGTCACTTAGAGGATCCTCCTCAAGTACATGAATTTGCCTCAGCATATAAACAAGTAATACTAATACTTCGTATAAGTAATGGTCAAGTAGGGCATAATTTGAATTAAATAAAAAAATACTTACTAGATTCTCTTAAGGTTGCCTCTGTCACCCTTATCAAAGTCACATCTAAGCCCAGTCTAGATTAACGTCAAGTGTTATCAAAGATTCCGCTAAGTTGTTAAGTAACGATAAATATTAACTAGTTAAATGCTATAGGAAATTTGAGAACAAAATGTTACATATCCAAAAACGCTATATTTCATTTTTCTTCCTTTTACATGTATTTCACCCCCTTGGAGTATATTATTTTTAATCTCTGATTGTTTTTGATCCCCAAAAAACCTAATATCCTCGAAATTGCTAGGGAGAAATTGGCCCTTATACATTATTTATTTGATTTAGCTGATGAGTAAGATGCCGTCAAGTGAATTCTTCATTTTCTATATATGCTACATAATTATTAACAACCAATAATTAAATCCTGAAACAGTTTTTTTAATTATCGTTTTTACAAAGAAAATTTTTGGTACTTTTATTATATAAAACAAAACAATTCAGTGATTTATTTATGGGGATAATTATAGATATTCCTTGAGACATATCTTTCCTTTTCAGATAAAGGCATGAGCATATGGGATCACAAGCTACATTCGACAGAATCATTTAATGACGATGGGAGCACCGGAGATGTGGCTTGTGACTCCTATCACCAATGGAGGCGCGACATTGAAATCGCTACAGAATTAGGACTGAAACTTTATAGGTACTAAAACAATTTATTTATCCCAAAGATTTTTAGGATTATTTTGAATTTGAAATAGGGATAGTTTAGCGATAGTTACATAATGACAGCGATAGTTATTTAGGAAAACCTTTAATAATTATACACTCACAATATAAATTACCAAAGACATATTCGTAGCTCATGACAATGCAAAAATCGAAGTCGTTTCATTTGACATTTTCTAATATATTTTATAACGCGCAGTGAGAGTTGCAGTAAAAAGATTACTAGCACGTAAACATGAGAATGGAGTTCCTACAGTTACATAGATACATCTTGGAATCAACCTTGATTTTCCATGGAGATATGGTATTTACTAAAGTTTGCTTGACGAATTAAGTAAAGAAGTCAGAATTGCGGATGATCCCTAAATATAATAGCCTGACACTAAGTACACAGTACAGTTGCAAGCAGTAGTTCCCTTTCTACGCTCAACAGGTTACAATCCCCGACGAAATCTTAATTTATATCAGAGCGACGTTTGCTTAGCGAAGCGATAATGGCTTACTCGATAGCGTGTTTGGACACTTTGTCGATGGACGTAGGTTCGAATCCTAGCAATTGACTCTGAGCTTTCGGTGAAGGAAAATATGATGATGAAGCCACAGCATGGTGGTAGGGCATTTTCTACGTCTACCTGGCTAGCTACCACCCTCAATAAGAAACTCTGTCGTCAAGCACCTGTTAGTGTGTTCCGGCAGCTGCACTTTAGAACCAGTCCCTCTTTAGATTTAGCGTGTTACCCATCTTAGAGTTCATCGTCATTTAACATCAGATGATTGTGTTCAAAGGTTGAAGCGTATAAAGTATAAAAAATAATGATATTGGGGTAATATAGTGGCCTAAAAAACGATAGAAATTTGTAAAACTTTCGTTTTTATAGCAAGTTATAGCATCATTGTTTCGAAAATTATATGTTGTCTACAAAAAAGAGATTGTTTCGAATATTTCTTTTGTTTTTTTTTTTATGTCATAAAAGGCAAATGAGCAGATGGGTCACCTGATGTTAAGAGATCACCACCATCCATAGACACTGGCCACACCAGGGGAGTCGCGTCGCAACTGCATCGCCATCCTGTGTTCTGGCGGGAGGGGATGAAGGAAAGGGGAAAGAGGAGGGTAGGTGGGCCTCCGGCGTTCTCACTGACCGAACGAAACGCAACAATGCAAGCACTGTTACTTCACGTCGGTTTTCTGTGAAAGGGTGGTACTACCCCGGAGGAGCCGACCCATTCATACTGAAACCAGTAATAGCTTCAGAGTGGCTCTATCACCTGTAATATGTACTAATATGTAACTAACATGTTAATAATAAATATATTTAGAGAAATATCCGTCTACGTGTTTTGTAAGTAAGTTTTTGAATACCTATAAGCGTTACAATTGTTATTCTTTTGAACTAGCACCTTCATACCCAGACAGGAACACTTATTTGTCTACAGAAAATAGTTGTTTATTGCGTCTTTGTATATTATTTTATTCGTATACAAATCTCATTGATGTCGGTAGGTGTATGTCAAATAAATGTTTTTCTTTCTACTTTGTTTCTTTTTTTACTATATTAAACATACATTAGTGCAATTACGAAGAAAAGTAATAATATTTAAAACAAAAATATTCTACAATCTCAACTCACATTAGGGTACCATGAGGTCTAAGATGCTAATGTGTTAAGTCTAGAAATGGACTGTTCCTCAACTATAGCTCCCGGAGCATATTTATATGAGTTAGAAGATTCTGAGTACATATTTTCAACTTAATAGTCATAGTTAGCTTATTAAACATTTGAAAAAAAAATCTTTTTATTTATATAATACGAGGCAAATGAACAGGTGGGTAACCTGATTTTAAGTGATCCCCACAGTCCATGGACACTAGCAACACCAGGGGAGTCGCAAGTACGTTGCCAGCCTATGTTTGGAGGTATGGGGAGGGGGAGTAAAGGTAAAAGGGAAGAGGCAAGAGAGATGAGTCTCTGGCGCTCTCACTAACCAAACGAAACGCAGCAATGTGAGCACTATTACTTCACGTCGGTTTTCTGTGAGAGGGTGGTACCTGGTGGCCCGGGCGTGCCGACCCATTCATGCTGAAACCAGTAATAGCTTCAGCGTGGCTCTACCACCTACAGAGCGTTACCTCGTACCCCGTAAACGAACATTACCAATAACTTGCCAATAAGTATGTAAGTCAACTTCCCATTTGTTCGCAAGGTTCTCCATATCCTGGCCGCGATTACTGCCTGAAGGTTTTGCGAATCGTATCAGTGAGGACGGCAAGAACTACTACAACAACTTGATCGATGGACTCCTGGAAAGAGGCATTGAACCTATGATTACCATATATCATTTTGATTTACCACAATCACTGCAAAATCTTGGTAATAAAGAATTATCCATATTACGTATATATAATATGACTTAAGATTTATTAATGACAGTAGCTTACATCATATAAATAGCATGGGTTTCAAACTTTTTAGAGCCTAATTTTATGATAGATCAACGTAAGCCAACACCCCACGCCGAGGTTCGGTCGTTTTGGCACTCTTGTCCTAATTATCATTTTGGCTTAGTGCTTTTAGCGTTTCCCTCAAAACGCTTAAAGGTTGTAAAGGACCTTCTGGCCAACAACGTGAAGTCAATTCGAAAAAAAAACTCAAAAAAAAACCCAACTGGAACAAAAAATTGATGAAACAGTTCTAGGTATCCTTGTTCCTTTATTTTATTTTGGTCGTTTTTCGTTGTGGTCTCCTCTCAAAATTGAATAGATATAGCGATGATTATCTTTCTTCAAGGTAAGAAACCCTCTAAGGAGTTGAGTAGAAAACAATGATATAACTGACAACCCTTGGGCGGTAGCCTTTCCTTCTAAAGCAAGTATATTTATCCAAATATATAAAAATCCAGTGTCATAATGTTTGTTCACGGTGAACTCCGGAACTACTCAAGTGATCCTCATGAAAGTTAGCATTTAGCTTTAGTTTAGTTATAAATGTATACATATATATATATACTTATACATTTAGTAGTACAATAAAATTGTATTTATTAATGCAGGTGGTTGGGCCAGCCCCCTTGTTGTTGACTGGTTTGGTGATTTCGCTAGAACAGTATATTCTCTCTTCGGGGATCGAGTAAAGACCTGGATCACAATAAATGAGCCGATCGCTATTTGCATGATGGCAGACAGCGCCGGCAGTTCAGTTTACATGTGCAATAAAAATGTCATGCTAGCACACGCCAAAGCTTGGAGGATTTATGATGAGGAATTTAAGCCAAAATATCATGGTAAGTAAACATAATTTCGGATGCATTTTTTAAATTTATGGTGTTAGTTAGTCGGGCGTGCTGTCCATCTTATATAAAGAGGTTAATGCAGCGTGTGTATAATCTAGTCCGGTGAAGCTGTTAAGACCTTGCTAGGTCAATAGCGTAGTCAGTTCGAGAAAAAAAAACTGTACATATTCAATCTCAATACGGATGCAGTAGATATTATTATATTTTTAATTATTATATTTATATTAATTATATATTGTATAATTATTAATTGAGTCGCTTTTTGGTGCAGTTAGACGTAGTAGTGGTCAATCAATTCCAGGCGGAAGTGCAATGTAGCGTCCACTATAATATCTTTTTTTTTAATTGTTAAATTTTTGTTTTCAAACTTGTTGGTTTCGCCCAGAGGTCAATTAAAATTAGCAATATAAATGGAGAGAGGAGTGATCGCAATTTGATATAATTCACTATTCACGCCCTTGACGTGCTGTATGGGCATAATATTAAATAATAAATTATTCATTAACATACAGACAGAGACATTACCTAGGTTTATCATTTTTATAGTTTTTAAATACACCAAGTTAATAAAGATAACTGCAATTTAACCTAAAAAGTTCAAATTGAAACTTTGGCAATTGCATAAAATGACCTATAAACTTTTAAGCGACAAGGGTACTCCAGTGAAGCTGTAAAGGCGTGTGAGGTCAATAGCGTAGTCCGTTTGGAAAAAAAATAAGAGACAAGGAACTGAACTATACCTATTATTCAATACAACTGAATACATTATTAAGGACAAGATTATTATTGTAGAAATACGTATGGCTATACTCTTATATTTGTTTATTTTTACTACTATTCTTTTTTTAGTTAAAAAAAAATCGACATTGATAAAGTAAACATACACAATCACTACATATTATACAATAAAGTCCTGCGCAATGTCTGTCTGTTTGTTTGCGATAAAATCAAAAACTACAGAACGGATTTCCATGCGGTTTTTACCAGTGGATAGGTGATTCATGAGGAAGATTCAGATTTAAGGTTGTAGAGCCACGCTGAAGTTATTACTGGTTTCAGCGTGAATGGGTCGTCTCGTCCGGGTTGTACCACCCTTTCATAGAAAACCGACGTGAAGTAACAGTACTTGCATTGTTACGTTTCGTTCGGTGAATGAGAACGTCGGAAGGAATTGTTTTTCTACTCGCATTTAATCAATTCTTGTAATTTTTTGTTATCATTTTTACACTATAGAAGCTTAATATTTTTTTATTTAAACTAATAGTATAAAACAAAGTCCCCTACCGCGTCTGTCTGTCTGTCTGTTCGTGATAAACTCAAAAACTATTGCTTTGATCTCCATGCGGTTTTCACCAGTGCATAAAGTGATTCATGAGGAACATTTTGGTATATAATTTGTCACGGATTGTTTTATAATCAGGTCGGGACAACGTCAGCCGGGCCCGCTAGTTTAAACTAAAAGAATATTTCAGTTTTTTTTTATATCTAAATACTCTGCACTATTTCAAAATTCTAGCTTACTTGTATGACGGACATTATATGCCTTAAAAGTCCTTAATTCATTTAAAGTAAATAAATTTGTGGGGTGTATGGGGTGTCGAATAACATCATAAGACTTGAGACACCCAAGCCAACCTCACCTGCACGTGGTGCACCCTGCTGACTAACGAACAAGGCAATGGCGAAAGCGGGGTGGTAGGTTGTATAGCCTGACTGGGTCGCAACCATCATGTATATGGTGAAAAAGCCCGTCATAGTGATTTGCTGCTGCGGGTCGCGTTTCGGGATCAGCCTGTGCATATCTAGCTTTCCGCAGGCCGGCATGACAGCGGCGACCAGCGATGGATAGTGTGTCACTCGGTGGTCGCCATTGTTTTTGGATTGTACTGTGCTTACCATCAGGCATAGTGCAGTCATTTATTTTGCCGTGGTACTATAAAAAAAAAAGTATTTTCTTTTTACTAGATGTGTAAAATTTATGATTGCCTTATATTTCACTCTCATAGATACAATTACGACTATACAGAGTAATTCATGAATAGACAGCACAGAGTGATAATAAAAAAACACAATATTATTTTTATTAAGTTTGAATAACATTTTAAAATCTATATAAAGAACTAATAATATAGTTCAAGTACAAATAAACAAACAACAGTCCACACAAATACTAAACAACGCATAAACAAAGAAATGACATGGGTATTACACATCATAGTCTCGGAGAGAAAATATGTATTACTGCAATATTACCTTTGTTACCCTCACACCATTTGGTTCATGAAGTAGCTAAATAAACAGTTTAGAGGTAAGTAGCTATACCATCATTCAGATGGCCTGAGATTAACCATGGTACCCTAGGAATCTTCCACATATTTTTTTTTTAAATAACAGGTATTAAACGAACAGGTGGGTGCCTTGATGTTAAGTGATCACCACCGTCCATAGAGACTAGCAATACCGGGAGAGTTGCAAGTGCGTTGCCAGCCTGTGTATGCAGGGAGGGAGAATGAGAGGAAGGGGAGGGGGAAATGGGAGGGGAGGTGGGTCTTCGGTTTTCTCACTGACCGAACGAAACGCAACAATGCAAGCACTGTTAATGCACGTCGGTTTTTCTATGAGAGGGTGGTAGTACCCCGGGCGAGCCGACCCATTCATGCTGAAACCAGTAATAGCTTCAACGTGGCTCTACCAACGAAAAAAAATCCCCTTAAACTATCTATTACTTAGATGGAAACACAAAAAATATACTTTCTGTCTACAGGAAAAGTGTCAATATGCAATCATTGGTCTTGGTTTGAAGCAGCATCAGAAGGTGACGAAGAGACCGCTGAGCTGGCTTTAGATTATAATGTAAGTTATTCCATACTAACTGTGCCCGAGACTTCGTCCGCGTGGAACCTTATGTAAAAAAACAGTGATTAATAACATCATCTGAATGTATTAAGTCTATTGACTTATCTACTTTTCTCTCGTACTTATGTCGCGTCGTCACTAAAATTACAATAACTTTTAATAGAGCGAACCGATCTTAATGAAACAAAAACTAAATGTTACTCGAGGGTATGTTTTGTGATTTTCTTGGTGAGGTTTTATCGTGAACGTAGTATTTTAGCAGTGATGCGTGTCCAAAGAAACAGATGGACGTTTCTGAAAACGTCTGAAAACGAAAACGTGGAGAAAGACGGGAAGGGGAATGGGAGAGAAGGAAGTGGAAGGGAGGTGGGCCTCCGGCGCTCTCACTGATCGAACGAAACGCAACAATACAAGCACTGTTACTTCACGTCGGTTTTCTGTGCGAAGGTGTTACTACCCGAGCGAGCCCAACCATTCTTGCTGAAACCAGTAATAGCTTCAGCGTGGCTCTAGCACCTACCAAAAGTACAGACACGTTAGATTTTCATTCTTATTATATGTATAGAAGGTTAGTTTACATTTGGGTACTAGAATATCAAAGTATACGTGCAATTATTCAAGGGAACCTTAATCATCAAACAAATCAAGATACAGAAAATCATCATAACCTTAGCATTAAGTGCAATTCAAATTTTCAGCATGGTCGGTTTAGTCACCCCATCTACTCTAAAGAAGGTGGATGGGCTCCACACATTGAAAGGGCTATAAATGACTATGCATCTAAACAGGGATATCTTCGACCTTGGTTACCAGCTTTCACTCAAGAGGAAATTGAATACGTGAGGGGTAAATATTATAAAGAACCGATAAGTCAACTATAAAGTATTCTATTATGCTTATCAGGTAAACCGAGTAAACCCTCTGATTTTTGTTATACTCTTCCACTGTCATTGTGAAAGTGCCGTGGAAATTTGTATAAACAAAGCGGAAGCTGTATAAGGCTAAACAGAAGTAATACATTTTGGATAATAACACAAATAGAAATAAATACATAAAAAGCATTAAACTCCGAGAAAGTGAGGACTAGTATGTCCTAAATACATTTCTTGAGCTTTTTCATAAGTAGCTATATTATGTCCACAATATTATATCATAACTAGCCGACCCGCGCAACTTTATCTGCATCAAAATGGCTACTACCGTTTCCAATTGTATTTCCAAAAGCGAGAAATCTTAAAAAAACAATAATACGATTGCAGCGACACCTACCGTTTTCAATTTTGATGAAACTATTCAGAGACTCGCTCAAATACATATCTAGTTGGTAAGCGAAAAATCTTCGTAAATAAGCCTAGAACCTGTTTGCAGCACCACCTACCGGGTCTAAAATAAAAAGTATCCTATATATATTTGCCAAAACGTCTTCCCAGTACCCCTTGGGTTGCTCTTGCACCACTAACTTCCGCGCCACTATTTACTATTCCTGTAGGGCCAGCTGCAGCGATAACGCAATAGTTTAATTATGACCACAAAATTATATCATGATTAAGCAAAGAAAAATATTGAAATTCGTCTAATTTATTATTTCTTAAAGCCAGACATTGTTTATGACATATTTTCAGGAACCTATGACTACTACGCTTTCAATTTTTATACCAGTAAAATCGCTAGAACTATTGTTCCTGGTGAAGAAATAAATCCATCACTTTCCACGATTCCAGAGCTTAATGTGGTACTAGATACACGACCGGAATGGAAGCCAACTTGGGCTCCAATGTTTTTTGTAAGTAAATTTTAAAATTTAGTAATAAGCTGAAATCATCAATTTGTAAAAAGTAATCATAATTTATAAGTTCGTTGTATATTTCGAGTATCATAAAATTCAAATGTAACAAAATAGTCATTTATTTTACAAGGTGGTAAAACTAGGTACTAGGTACTAGGTAGGTAACTAGGTAAGTACTTGCTAGGTGGTAAAATGTCTACAAGGTTCAACTGCAGAAGCACCATCGTCCTACAAACCCGCAAAGTTGTAAGGCTTGTTGTAGCACATTTCTTCCTTGAGTATATGGTTGCCTTCACGAACTGGTTGTGTGCCTGGCATTGCGCCGATGCCCAGTGGGTACGTCCGGAGAGTCGATCTTCATATGGACCTAGAGATGCCCTCTGTCTGGGCGTACGTAAAATCACTTACGATTAGTTATTTTCAAAAAGTCGTGAATCATCCCAGTCCATTAGTGGTATCCGCCGCAAAATACGAACCCGTACCAAACGCTGCGCATTATGAAAGACGTCCGCGATATATTTTTACCGACCCTTCCGATGAAATAACGGCAGTGAACGATCAAGTACCACCCTGTCTTTCCAAACAGAGCGTGTTCACACCCACGCCCGCGTAACCACAGGTCACGCCGCCGTAGTCTGGGAGTCAATTTCACTCCCGCACACCAGATTGGATCCCCCTCGGCAGCGGCCCAAGCCTAGGTTCGTTCCCTCGGCGTGGAGCTCTTGCGTGCCCTGCTCGCGCGATACAGTGACACAAAATCTTACATCGCTGCGACAACATTACACATGTCACCTCCACACACGTTCACGCATATACGCTTACACATGCAAGTGGAAGGGTTTTATTTTTTTCCTTATCAAACTGAAATAGTTAAGAAAATTATCCGATACGAAATATATATAAGAGTTGTTGAGGTATGTATGCTTGGTACACATATATGTTTCAACAACTCATACATTATGAATAGTTAGCTTAGCTTAGGTTAGCGCACCCCGGGCAACGTCGACCGCTTCTCGGTCGGCGGCTGATCTCTGGTAGGGGGGGGACGCTCGTCGAGCACTCCTCTGATTAGCAGAGGAGGCGGATGACGGAGCGTTGGCGGGCCCGGCGTGCACTCACACTGCCGTCGGGCTGGCGGATGCGGCGTTTCTGCCGTATCTGCCACCGCCAAAAACTCGTAATCCCGTTTGGAGTGTCGTGGTCACGTCTCGCGGCTCCAAGCGGGACCGAGGGTCTCGGCTTAACCGCCCGGACTGCGAGGAAGAAAACCTCTATAAAAAATTACCCTAATCCCAAGCGGCGGCGCACCGCGAGGGGATGCGTGGCGGATAGGGAGATCCGTCGCCAGTGCGACCCCCGTCGGAGAACCGGCCGACTCTCCGGCGGGTTACGCTAGGCTTACCCAGGTACAGGGGGCACTGCCTGGGCGGACCGTCTTTCCCCCACACTCGTGGGAACAAAATTTCGTGTCCAAAATCTTTAAATTTTAAAACTAGTTTTAAGAAAAAGGGGGGAGCCAGAACTCGATCCACCTCAAAGGTGGCGGAAGCAGAGGCCGCTAAGGCGGCAGTGGATTTGGCGGAGGCCGCTAAGGCTGAAGCCATAGCCGGGGCGAAGACCGCAAGGGTAGTTTTGGGGCCAGTGCCTAGCTCAAGCCGCAAGCGCGAGCATGAGTTGGCCCCAAATGACGCCAATGGCGCGGCATACGTGGAACGCAAGACTCCGCGTATAGAGGACGAGTGGGTCGATGTGGAGGACGACGGGCTGACTCCGGTGGCTGAGCCGCGGGACATGGAAGTCCAGGATCCGCAATCGCTGAGGGAGATCGCTGGTGAAGAGATCGCGGCGATCTACCATGTCTGCAAAAAGTCGGGCCGACTCCAGGGGCCCATGATTAAAAAGCTCAAGGGCGCTGCCAGAGCGCTCAAAGATGTCTTGTGTGTGGCTCTCTCGCGTACTGCCAACGACGAGAACCTGTGCCTTCGTAGGCTGGTAAGGTCCCTTCAGGGGGACATTACCAGACTTAACTTGGAGGTACAGAGGTTGAAGAGTGAGGCCGAGAAGGCAGCTGCTCCGCCCAAGCCTCCTACCATGGAGCTAATTAACAGGGAGGTTATTGAGCTCCCGGCGGAGGTTATTGAGCCCCCGGCGGAGAAGGGACCTGAGCCCGTTAACCGAGGACAGGACAGCCTGGTGAGTGCCATCCAGGGGCTGGAGCGCTCCTTCCAGCAAACTGCTGAGAAGTTGAGCGCCCGCCTGGTTGTCCTGGAGGACCGGTTGTTCCCGGTGGAGGCTTCACGTCCTCCTCTGGCGGTGGATCGTGCAAAGACTGCGGGGGCACCAGTGCCTGCAGCAGCCAGACCAACGGGGCCTAAAGTTCCTCGTAAGCAACAAGCCCGTAGTACTGTGGCCGAGCAGGCGAAGAAGGCTGTCCCGCCTTCCCAGATCCCGCCTTCCCAGGAGTCAGTCCTGGGAATGGACTGGGCCCCACTCCCTGCCCCAGCTGACTCTGATGCGGCGTGGACCAAAGTGTCCCGCCGTAAAAGAAAGAACAAGGTGGCGGTGGCGGCGACTCCTGCCGCCCCCACGATGCCTAAGGTGGTAAACCCGGCTCCTGCTTCAGCCAAGAGCCGACGCAAGTTGAAGTTTCCCTCTGTTCCGCGCACTGCGGCGGTAGTTCTGTCGCTGCAGCCTGATGCGGAAACGCAGGGGGTTAATTACAGAGATATGTTGCTCAAGGCGAAGCAGGAGATTAACCTGCACAGCTTGGGGATCGAGGGCGTCTCTGTCAGGAGAACAATGACCGGAGCCCGAATTCTCCGGGTTGCCGGCCCACAACGTGCGGAGGGAGCTGTCCTCCTGGCAGAGAAGCTCCGCGAGGTGTTGGCGGACGCTGCTAGCGTCAAGACCCCGGTGAAGCGGGCAGACGTCCGCGTCGTCGGTCTTGACGACACCGTCACGGTCGAGGAGGTGGTCGCGGCTGTGGCCCTGAAAAGTGACTGCGTGCCCGCCTTAATAAAGGCCGGGGCTATACGCACAATGGGGGCAGGAATGGGCAGCATCCATGTGTCGCTCCCCGTCGCCTCAGCGAAGTTGCTAGTGGAGGGAGGTCGCCTCCTGGTGGGCTGGTGTGTGGCCCGCGTGCGACTCCTGGAGCAGAAGCCTATGCGCTGCTTCAGGTGCTTCGCCGTAGGCCACACCCGGGCTTTGTGCCCGTCGGAGGTGGACCGAAGCAACTTGTGCTTCAGGTGTGGGCAGTCCGGCCACAAGGCCTCGGTCTGTGTGGCCGATAAGCTGCGCTGCGCTTTTTGTGCCGACGCCGGTAGGAATGCTGAGCATTTCATGGGGGGCGCGACCTGTAGGCCGCCTCCCGTGAAAGGGCTCCTGTATCCTCCGGCGTCACGACCTCCTTAGAGGTCAACGTAGGCGTTGGGTGGACGTGGGGAGGTTCGCCTCCTACGTTCGTCCTTAAGCCGGACCAAGGGGGATGGGTCGGGGGGCCCGTCTCTCATTGCACTGGTTCGGCCGTCTGGGAGACAGTCTACGGTTGCCAGGCTGTCTCTCTTTAGCGGGAGGCCCAGGATCTCCTTTCTGGGCCGGCCGTCGGGGCGACATGCGGAAGTGCTTCTGTGCATCCCTTGTCCCCCATCATGGCGGTTGCGGGCACCCATGGGGTTTTAGTCCGTGCGAGTCGGACATAACCCACTCTCTCCCCCGGGAGGGTGGCGTATCCAGTAGGATTTCCCCATGTAAAAAAAAAAAAAAAAAAAAAAAAAAAAGCTCCGATAGGTCGCGAATTGCATGTATCAGGCAACAACCCAAGCCGAGGTGCGCCGTGCACCCTTGAGCTAGTTGTAAAATAAATGAGTGCCTTAAGTGCTTGCCTTAGTATTTCGGTGATGCTGTTAAGACCTTGCTAGGTCAACAGCGTAGTCAGTTCGAAGAAAAAAGACTGGCATTGTGTCCTAAGAATTACAGAAAAGGCTACAGTTTTATTTGTAGTGATAATAGCCATGTCTAATCTCTTCACTCTGAAGTTCAAAATTATCGACATCGATATGATCGATATGGTAAATGAAGATTGAAAGGAATTTTAAAGCAGGTAGATAGTTCTAACAACGTATTTGTCAGCTTAAATACGAAGTATGTAGTTAGATTTCGTCTAAAGAAAACGTCGTGAGGAAACCAAATCTTACTCATCAACTACCTAGCTGTTCTTTCCACCAACTCAATTTGTATGTATGCTGTTTTTAGATTTATCCTTACACTATCTTCAAGCAGACCAAAGCTTAATATTTTAATGTATAAATAACCATCCTAAGAACAAGAAGTAGTCGATATTCATATTTATCCCAGGTTTATCCAGAAGGTATACGAAAACAATTAGCATGGGCGCAGAAAAAATTTGGTGATATAGAATTCTTCATAATGGAAAATGGTGTGGCTACTGAAGGATCAATGAATGACGATGATAGAATTGACTTCATTCATGATTATTTGGAACAAGTAAGTGATAAACTGGACTTGCTTTATACCCAATGGTGTATGTAGAATCCTAAACGATGCAATATTCCTCTTATAGCAAAGTAGTAATTTCTAGAGAATGCATTTATCTAAGATATTAATTGACAAACTAACTTCGATAGTGAAGTTTTAATAGCTCTTTTGTCGCATCTGGATATCCCGTTACCAATTATTTTTGGAGTGAAAACTTCATGGGCGAGTTGAGCGGTATTTTTTGGCAGGAAAACTTATGATTTCACGTCAGATTACGTCAGCTAGTAATCATGACCGATCGTATTACGTTTGCGTCAGACTAGCGACGTGTAGTATAGCGGCCTGTGTACATGTAATATTGATATATTATATTGAGATAACAGCCCGTCGTATGGTTGATTAATTAATAAATCATATATCATTACTGTTCGGAGTGACAATAGAAAACCATACTAACGATAATAATTTCAATTTACGAATTATGAAATTTACATAATTCAAACTATAATTGATTGAAAAAATAACAGAGTTTTTGTGTTATCTTATAAACTAAGGTACTTATTAAGTAGGTAAGCCTGTTCATCTGATTATCTCCCTAGAGGTTCAATAAAAAAAATGCTTTTTTGTAAGAAAAACCTAAGTAATTAGTGCCATATCTAAGGGTTTAATATGAATCTGGAGTCATATGAAATGTTTCTTTGGTTATCATAGTAAAAGCTAGCTAGCTAGCTTATGTTTGCGCAAGAAAATTTTACTTCAACATAGCTAAGACTTAAAAGTATTAAGGCATCTCAACAAAAAACTTTAAAGAACATTACACCCTCTATGGACTAATTTAATTTAAAAACGAATTCCCAGGTGTGGCTCGCTATAAATGAAGATGGTGTAAACGTCACCGGGTACAGTTATTGGTCTATGATGGATTCTTTCGAATGGACTAATAATATGTAAGTTGCAAAAAATAGTATACATTCCTTTGACTTTACTTTAAGCTTTACTGCATGACCAAAATCTAAACTGATGTAAACACACTAAACTTAGAGGGCTAGCTTTCAAGTACAAGAAGTCATGTGTAAGTGTTTAGCGACAAATCTTCTATTGGAAGGTGGTAGAAAAACATTCATGGAAAAACCACACTCAATACGATATTTTTCCGTCACTGAAACCTTAGGCTTATTGTACATATACGGATTTACGTCAATCGATTTATTTTATTACTGAAGAATCGAAAATATTTTTTTATTATTATTATTTTAATTATGAGTATTGTATACAAATTATATATATAAGCATCGAATTTTCATAGATAGTGGTGGTGATATCTTCGAACGGAAACCACCTGTGATGCGAATCAAACGCCAGGTCAGCGAGAACTAGTAGCGAATGTTGTGATCACTCACCGGCTGGTGCGAGTTTCGATTCCAGTGGTCGGCGCCGACGAGTTGCGATGGTGATAATAGGTTATTGCGATACAAGGAGCGCGTGATTCCTTTTAGGCGAACGCTCTTCGCATACGACGTGTGCGATCGAACTGGTCCGGTGACACAAGCGCCGGGGGCGATCGACAAACAAAATGCTCCCACTCTCGCTGACACAATTTTTCCTAATTGACTATTTACGCGGCCGCAACAGATAGTATAGCCTTTAAATAGCTATTGACTAATTTGAATTGAGTTGTGAAATGCTCTCGAAGTAATATAAACAGTGCAATGTTTTTAAATTAGTTGGTGCCTGCAACATTCATACTGGAGAATTTGATTTTAATTTTCCACGGGAACTACATATTTAGCGACTTGTATTCATTTCACTGTAGTTTTACCATATCCACTTAGACTGCTTAAAGTGTTATAAAATGTAACCAAAATAGTGTCATTATTAAGTCGTGCTCCGATAATAAACAAGGTATCATTAACAGTTCTAATATGTACATCACTTATTTCAGACTGAAGTTCGGGCTGTACCACGTCGACTTCGAGTCGCCAGAACGTACGCGAACGCCGCGCAAATCCGCAGAATTCTATAAAAAAATTACCAAAACCCACACACTTAGTAAACCGACTCGTCACGATCTTCAGTGATGCATTTTCTAATTATTACGGCTTTGGTCTTCAACTGGAACATAATTTTTTCCCGTTTTAATTTTGCAAGTCTTGACGTTTCAACTAAGATTTTTAAGGTTGATTATACATTATAGGCTGCAGTAGCCACTTAATATCAGGTAAACTGTATATCTGTTTTCTACTTCATAATATTTAAAAAAAATGTCAACCGCATACTACTTCTAAATACGAATATTTATTATTACGAATATTTATATGGATGTAAACTTTGTCAATTCTTCAGGGAGCTGATTAAACTGATCTAATTTCAATTCGGAGTAAAATAACAACACGATTTTTGATGTTCCACACTCAATTTGTGCTGTAGCCAATATAATACACACACGTACCTTGGACTTCTCCAGTGCCTATTGAGATCCAAGGTCACGGAATCAAGTTGCCACACAACTCAAAATACATAATGACTGTTCGAAATAAGACTGACTTTGCATTTCACTTAATAACACAATATCTATTTTGTTGTTAAGAGATGGTGCCACAGTACAATTAGATCGCGCTTACATTATCATTATTTCATCCGACATTATTCTATTAGTCAGCTGCCCCCTAATAATCAATTGTCCTCTTGTCTCGTAGTAATTGTAGTCTCGTTCTCGTTTCGTCATTGTGGTCGTGTTTGTCAAAAACAAAGTATCGGTCTATAACATGTCCGTAAACAATGATGATAATAGATTTGCGGGCGTAACGGGTTCTTTTACACAAACACACAATGTTAGCTGTATTCTGTATATCGCATTTGCACATCTCGAGACACCCATTAAATTGTCGTACACTATGCCGTCCCACGTAACTATTCCTATATGATTCTCCTTTCATTTTATGAAGATGAGCAAACTTACCAAACACTATTTATATTCGTATTTCACACACCTTTATTTAATGTATCTTCGGCATTGAAATATGATCTATTAAAGTTGTTTCAGTTTTATTGCTGTACATATTTATACTACAGACGCATACTGAAGTGACCAAAAAAAAAATATTTTTCAGTCTCATCTAAAAATAGGCAGTCGCGCGTTGAACGCATCCGAGTACAAGCGCGGAACCGGTTTGTTATCGAGCGTTTGTTTCGTTTGCCACTCATTTGCTTGACCGTGAATATTATAATGCGAGATTACAATGGATCAATGTGGTGATAATGTTGAATTGTTTGACTCAAGTGACAGTGAGAAAGAAAATGACCAAATAAATACAATTATGGAAATTTCGAAAGAGGGTAGAATATGTGAAAAACGGACTAGAGAAGACAGTGAAGAGAGTAAAGAAGGTGATTTCACTACAGTAAGATATCGAAAGCGCCTTATAAGGAGTTCTTCGAAGAAGTCGGATGATATGTTTTCTAATAAAAGTAGTGTGTCGGAAGAATTCACTGTATGCCTCACAGCAGAGAATACGTTACCTAGACAGTTTGGATTAGCTAAATTATTACGATCAGAAAATATCAGTAATATATTAAAAATTCAACATAAAAATCGGTATAAGGCTTTAATTTACTTTGATAACAAAAGAGACGCAGAATATTTGATAAATTGTGAGAAATTTCAGAAAGACGGCTTTAGATGTCATTTTGCAGAAGCAATCAGTATCTCGTATGGTCTGATTCGGCAAGTGGATTTGAATTTAAAGGAAGAAGAGATTAAAGAAATTTTAAGTTGTGAATTCGACATTGTTTCTATCAAAAGATTGAGGAGGTCGTCTGAATCAGAAGGCTGGGTAGATTCAGAATCGATACGAATTGGTTTTAAAAATTCTACCTTACCCCCGTATGTTTTTGGATACGGGTGTAGGTTTAAGGTGGAACCATTTACTTTTCCTGTAACACAATGTTCAGGCTGTTGGCGTTTTGGACATCGTGTAAAAATATGTCCAACAAAAAAGATTATTTGCCCTAAATGTGGCAAAAACCATAGCAACTGTGAAACATCTACCTATACGTGCATAAACTGTAAGGGCACACACATGGCTTTGAATAAAAATTGTCCAATATATTTAAAAGAAAAGAATATTCGCAGTCTAATGTCAGAAATGAACTGTACCTATAAAAAGGCATTACAAATTTATTTAACCAAAAATAATTCTGAAAGAAAAACGGATATTGTGAATGATGGCCCTAGATACACTCCACAGGATATGCCAACGTATAGAGATATATTAGTAGAAGAAGGAATTATGGGGCAGGAATATGACATAACAAAAGGAAAAAAAAGATTCGCAAATAAAGGTGAATAATTTAAAAAAAGTAAAGAATAACAAGAAAGAAAACACAGATAATCGAGAGATACTTCATACTGAGGAAATGGAACATGAAGCTATAGAAGAAAATTACAGTAAGAAATCGACAGACAATTATCCACAAGTAGACGAAGTATTAAAAGGAAAAATTAAATTTAAAAGACTTCTTATTAAACTCAAAGAAATAATTTCATCTGATAGTAGTTGGGAGGTTAAAATTAAAATGGTATTTTTATTCATATTTGAAAAAGTTGTAGAAGTAATTATTGAATGTATGAGTGAGGGAAATCTGCTTAAGAACCTTTTTAAATATTTCAGTGATGGATAAGTCCGATCAAATTTCACAGTTAAATATATTACAGTGGAATGCACAGAGCTTGAGACATAAGTTAACGGAATTTGAAGCATTGCTAGCTCAAGAAAAAATACACGTTGCTCTCATATCAGAATCATGGCTTAATGCTGATATTCAATTTCGAATGTGTGGTTACAACATATATAGAAGAGATAGGTTAGATTCGTATGGGGGTGTAATGATTTTGTGTCATAAATCAGTAAATATTGAGAGGCTATCACTAAATATCAATAATCCAGGTATAGAAGCTATATGTATTAGAGTATTGAACTGCAAAAGCATTGAGTACATTATTTCTCTATATTGTCCACCGGCAATTCGCATTAATTTATATGACTGGAATAATATATTTTCTAGATTTCCCAACAAATGTCTCATAGCTGGTGATTTTAATGCTCATCACAGTAATTGGTCTACAAAAACGGATACAAAGGGTGACTTTCTCTACGAATCAGCTTTAGAATTTGGATTTGCTTCTCTTAACGATGGAAATGCCACGAGAGTTAAGTTGGTAAACAATTTGGTCCAAGAAACCTCTCCAGACGTAACTTTTGCTTCAGCTGACCTAGTTCCCCGGTGTCACTGGGCGGTAATGTGCGAAAACCTACGTAGTGATCATTTATGCATTCGTATTAAAATTAACTATAATGCTTCAAATACCACGACGACAAAAAGGAATTTTAAATCAGCTGATTGGAAAGGTTACAGGTCTCATCTCAGTAAGGCTTACTTAGAACCTGTTACTGGTAACGAGATTCAATCTTACTATAATAAACTGATTCAAAATGTTATAGAAGCAGCGGATAGGTATATACCCTTTCGGAAAATACTTGATAACCCAAATCAAAACTTTAAACCTAAGTCTTATTGGAATCCTTCCATTTCGAAACTCGTAGCCCAGCGAAGACTAGCTCTAACAAAATTTAGAAAGAATCCTACTCCTGCTAATTTAACCATTTTTGAAAATATAAGTAAAGAAACAAAATGTGCAATCCAAAAAGCTAAATGGCAAAGTTGGCAAAATTATTGTAATAATATAGATGGATCTACGTCAATAGCGGATATGTGGCGACGTATGCGCTGGATAAAAGGATATTCATCCCAGTCCTTTAACGTTACAGATGAAACAAAAATTAATTTGTTAAATAGTCTAACTCCGGATTTTGTTTCAACATTAATACCAAATTTCACTTCAAAAAATGCTGCATTAGATTTAGAATTCACTAGTCAAGAATTATATCATTGTCTTAAAAAGAAAGATTCAGCTGTAGGTGTTGATGGAATATCATACTCTATGATAGCTAATATGCCAGATAATCACAAACTTTATTTATTATTATTATATAATAATATTTTTAAACTGGGTAAGATTCCTATGCAGTGGCGAGATATACGTATAATCCCTATCCCAAAAGTTAACAACTCACCTAACAGTAATATGAAAGTAAGACCTATATCCTTAATTTCTTGTTTCTGTAAAATCTTACATTTAATGATTGCAAAGCGGCTTGAATGGTTCATTGAAAGTAACGAAATTTTGTCAAACTATTCCACAGGATTCCGAAAAGGACAATCTAGTTATGATTGCTTAGTTAGGCTTATCACACAAATACAAATTGGATTCACAAATAAGATCCCCACCGTTACATGTTTTCTCGATGTTGAAAATGCATATAATAATGTTTTGGTAGATAAAATAGTAGCTATATTAGATGATCTAAATGTAGGTAAATTAATATGCAATTATCTTTGGAATTTTCTGAATCAGCGTCATCTTAAAATTAAACTTTCTAATGGTTATGACGTCACTAGACATACTAGTCAAGGTCTCGCACAAGGGGATCCTCTCTCACCTTTACTATTTAACATTGCTACATATAAAATTTGTCGTGATATTAAAAACGTATTTATTTGTCAATACGCTGATGATTTTGTTTTATATTCCAATTACAAAAGTCTCATAGAAAGTACTGAAAAAATTCAGCATTCCTTAGATATGTTCACAGCATTTCTTGAAGAATTAGGACTAAGAGCTTCTGAAAACAAAACTAAGGTTTGCCTATTTAGTAGAGGTCATATGAGGAAAACTTTAGATCTTAAATTAAATAATAATTTACTTGAAAATGTAACGACATATAAGTACTTGGGGATATGGTTGGATCAGTCGTTACGGTGGACAAGTCATGTTAAATATATAGTTACTAAAACACAAAGATTCCTTAATTTGTTACGAGTTCTGGCTGGATCGTCCTGGGGTTTACACCCTATTCAATTACGTAGAATATATATATCTCTAATTAGGAGTAGAATGGATTATGCCTGTTTTCTTTATGGTAGTAGTGCTAAAATGCATATGTCTAAACTTGATAAAGTTCAAAATCAGGCGTTAAGAATAATTGGCAGCTTTATTAAATCTACTCCAATACATGTTATGGAGAGTGAACTGTGTATACCACCTTTGGAGCTTAGGCGACAATTTTTAGCATTTAAATACAAGCTTAAATGTAATGCTTTATCCAACAATAATATAAACACCTTATTATTTAAGTTGCATTCTCTTTTCTCTCGAAGTTATTGGCGAAATAAAAAACTACCTATACTTGCAGATACTTATAATAAAATGGATTTTGATGTTATGGCCTCCACTCCACGATTAGAAATGTTCTCGTTACAGATTTGGACTAGCTATATAAATGTAAATAGTATAATCTCAACTCAATTAGATAGTGTCACAAAAAAAAAACAATTTTATGAAAATGTTAATTTTAAACCTAAAATTGTAAACGAACTACAGAGAAAATATAACGGATTTAATTTCATATATACGGATGGCGCTAAAAATGATAACGGTAAAGGTGCAGCGTTTTATGATTCAGTTAGAGGTAATAGTACATATGACAACTGTATTAAAATCATAGGTGATATTTGTATAATGTCGGTGGAACTCGCTGCAATCTCAGAGGCAATAGCTTACGTGGCAACTATGCAATACAAAAAAGTAGTCATATGCACGGACAGTAAAAGTGCTTTGCAACATATTGCTCGCTGCGCCTCTGGTTTCAGAGGTGTATCGATAGCATATATTATATTGCAACAAATTATGAATATTCACAATAGCGGAATAGAATTAAAATTCCAGTGGGTTCCGTCACATTGTGGTATAGAGGGCAACGAAAAGGCTGACCAATTGGCTAAAATAAGTGTAGTTTGTGGCAAAGAAATGAATATAGCACCAAATTTCTCAGAACTGATTAATAAATATAAAGATAAATGCTTCCAGATGTGGAAATCAACATTCGAACGCTCATCCACAATGAAAGGAATTTGGTACAGATCAATTCAAAGTGAGCCTTGTCGTTACCCGTGGTTTGCAAGTAATAATTATCCTAGAGAGAATATTGTCAACGCTTTTAGGGTAAGATCCGGACACATTCCATTGAACAAATATAAATATTTAGTTAAAAAATCGCCTACACCAAACTGTGAAGTGTGTGGGGTAGTAGAAGATGTGCATCATGTATTAACAGAATGTATTCGGTTTCAAGCGGGTAGACAATTACTGATGTCGACTCTTAACTTGGATTTACAAGATATTGGAATGTTTCACGGGTTATTATCCAAACCTAATAGTATTGAAGCACTGAATTTATTTAAGATGTTGAGTCGTCATTAATGACGCTCTAGTAGTTTAAGTAGCTTTAATAATGTGTTTTATTTAAGATATTCAGCGTGTAAATTAAGTTAAGTTTACTATGGAGCTGATATAGTTAAAAAAAAGCTCCTAAATAAATAAAAAAAAAAAAAAAAAAAAAAAAAAAAAAATCTAAAAATATTTTATTTACTTTGTTTCAAGATCTCTGATCAAAAGATCGCCCTTCGTCTTTTTAAAATTTTCAAAGTCTTCGAGTTGTTGTTTTTTCTCGTCATTCTATTATTATCTACCTTAAAAATAAAATAAATAAAATGAAAAAGCGTTTTATTTCATTAATTGCATGGTTTACTTATTATATCTACCCTTTAGTTGGTTAACATTTTGATTAATATTATTAAAAGAAAATTGCAAATTAAGTACTTCAAAATAAATTAAAAATAATTGTGCAAAATAAAGCAAACACACATGCGTTATTCGAGGGTATAGGGTTACTATATTACTTTTTCGATAGCTACTTCTTTCCTGCAACATGTATTACGTTATGTACGTTGTGATTTTGAGTGTTTTTCTCTCTCACTATTTAAGTTTTTAATACCATATAAAGTGGTCTCTGGAATTCACAATATTTCTCAATTATTCGTCACAGACTTGTAAAAGCATGTAAATAAGAAAAGTCATTCTCAATGCACGAATAATTTAAAAAGTCCTTTTAAAAACGATGACGAACTAACAAGATACAAGGTTCAATAAACAAAGGTCAAATACAATCTTATGCAAAGGCAAGATTAGATATCTGGTATGTCATAGACAAGAACTGCATAATATAAAACCCGAAACACGCGCTACGAAGAATGAGATAAAAGCATTATATACATCAATAAGCAGATATAAAGAAGGATTATATAGATCATCGAGCGCCTATTATTTAAAAGCAATATAACAATAAAAGTAGCTACAAAAGAGAGTACTAAGTGTTGAATTGTTACAAAACATGGCTCCAAAAATCAAACAAAGAAACAAAGGACAAGACGGATATTATAGAGATTGCAACAATTTTCTATAAAAATCTAAATAGCACAGTGAAACTTGTTAATTATACATAGATTAAAATTAAAAATAGAAAGATTAAAAATCGAAAAATGTACAGGCCTAGAAAATATATCAAATGAAGTAATAAAAATAGCGAAACATCAATTAGCAAGTCCTTTGGCTCGCCTGTTCAACATGAATTTGAACATTTCTGCTCTATCCGTTAACAATAGTAGGTAATCAGTTAAACGGTGTTAGAGTTTTTAACTTCTAATATAAATCCAAAAGTCAGTTTTTATATATACCAGGTGAATGTTTAAATGGTGACACCCTTCAATCCTGTGGTAGTTCATGCTCGCATTTAACATATAAAATTATAATCACAAAACAAATACTAATAAACAACAAAGAGAACCTTAGTTAAAGTTTGTTATAAATCCTTATAAAATATAGGAACGATACTTTTAAACGTAAAAAATCATGCTTAGACTCAATGAACAATCTTAAAGGTGCGCTTTTTAAGGTTATCATTACGTAACTGCTTATCGTGGGAATGCCGCATGGTCATAAAATGGGAAGCGAGGCACCGGTCGAGGTGCGGGACGTAGGCCGGAATGCGAGGCAGGCGGTAATTCATTTATTACACGAGTTCGTTTTTGCGTAAATCCCCTAATGTTGAGTGTATATCAGTTTTGCGTTTCTCGAGATAATTAGATCAAATATTAAGCACCTATTTTATTAATTGATTTAGAACGAGAATCGACTAATGATTATCCTGTAAAAATATTGCTAGCGACTAACCAATCGTTCTGTATGTGTTGAGGGAAGTAGTTTAGAAGGTGTAATTACTTCACATAGTTTACGTTACATAGCTCAACACATCGGTTATTTTTTACAAATAATTTGATGATCTTAATGTAATAATACTATCTGAATTTGTTATAACTTTAGTAATTGTGTAAATGTGTAAAAGGATATTTAGTGTTACTTTATTGTATTGTTTTGGAATCGAACACGTAAATACTAATGATGTTCATGAGACTAAGCTAGCCCTGACATATAATCTCGGACATCAGGCTATTGGACATAATCTCCAACATACATTTAAAATCCAAATGTAGAACTAACAATTATGCTTATTACACAAAGTTACGTGGGGAAATTAAAACCGCTGACTCTCGGTTCAAAAATATGATTTACTATCACCTTAGCAACGTAATCTGCAGCATGTCAATGCAACGCAAATACATGAAGATAACATCATTTATCTAAATACTGCTGATTGAATCAATCGGCAAGATGACATCTTTAGGAGTGCTCATGTTTTGGTAATATGTTTTTATTAAAAAATCTTTAACGCTTTAGTATGTATCTCATAGCATTATTACATTTTCAGCCCTAGCCATGAAGTAAACCATTGAGAAATTCACAATCGCATTAAACTAATTGAAGTTCTCTATGCAACTTTCCTTTTTATGCTTTACCAACTCTGCCCGCAGCTGTCCACTCCTTTGATATTACTTATATTTTTTCTTATAATATTAATTAATAGAAATTATATTCAGTAATTACAATCAAATAAAAAACATTTACAGTGCCTTAGTGACTTCATCCTGGGCTTCCGAAGGTCTAGTATTCCCAGCAGGATTTAAGTTCGGCGCCGGATCATCAGCTTATCAAGTCGAAGGTGCCTGGAATGTCAGCGGTAAATGTATTTATTTTTTCACTTCCACGCCAACTGAGACAGTGTTGTCATATTTATTTATTTATTTATTTATTTATTTATTTATTTATTTATTTATTTATTTATTTATTTATTTATTTATTTATTTACACTTTATGCGTTAAATACGCAATGGCGGACTTAATGCCTAAGGCATTCTCTACCAGTCAACCATTAGGTGGTGCAGAGATAAATGTCGGTAGGTGTAAAACGGTGAGGTTTCCATGAAATTATGTTTAGCCTATTTAATATTACAATATATAAATAAAATATCAACACCAATATACTACATATATAATACATATATACTACACATATACAATACATACACATAACAACATCATACATAAATATCAAAACATCAACATCAAGTACTAAATACAGCATTAACCAGATAATTCTGCTAAATGACACTGGTAAAGCCGACGTACCCTGACTTTAAAACTGAAACGGTTAGATGACATCCTGATTTCATAAGGAAGCGCGTTCCATAGGAGAATAGATTGGATATAGAAAGATGAATGTACTAGACCGGAAGTATGGACAGGACAGCAAAGAATAAGATTATTAGAAGAGCGAAGGTTAAGGTCATGATTAGAGCATAAGAACTGAAAATGTGGAGTTAAGTAAGAGGGAGTGTTGGGAGAAAATAGAATAGAATACAGAGTTGTCAGAGCCCGCAAATTCAGACGCTGGCGTATGGGCAACCAATTAAGCTCTGAACGATGGCTCGATACATGGTCGTACTTACGAAGATTAAAAACAAATCGAATGCAATTGTTGAGTAATCTGTCAAGTTTGTTAAGAAGGTCAGCGTTCAGATCGTAAAAGCACACATCACCATAGTCAATTATAGGAAATATTATAGACTGCACTAGCATGGTTTTCGTTTTAACTGGGAGAAAATTTTTCAGGCGATAAAAAGACTTTAGAGTACCGATCACTTTCTGGCTAACCTTGGAAATATGAGTTCTCCAATCCAATTTGGCATCAATATATAAACCAAGGTCCTTTACATCCGTACTAAACGGTATAACAAGACCACTGAATATAATCTGAGGCAGCGAGTTGAAGTCTATTCTGGAAATCATACGAGAGCTCCCTATTACAATTGCTTGACATTTGGAAGGATTAACTGATAAGCCAAATCTCTCAGACCAATCCCTTAAGGCATTTAGATCCCGGTTAATAGTATAAATTGCAGCTGATAGAGAATCTACTGTGGCCTGAGTGCATAATTGCAGGTCATCAGCATACAGATGATACGTACATCGCAGTTCATGAGTTAAAAGGTTAATAAAGAGGGAAAAAAGAATATTAAAAAGATATTGTACGCAAGCATGAGATTCTTATGATCGATTCTTCGTCTGAAATGGCAGGACCACATTTTTAGCAGGACTAGGCTCAGTGGCATAGAATCTATACTTATTGCATGTCGACTGGTTTGGTGCGGTCACATTATACGTATCAGTGACTCTAGGTTGGCTATGAATAAAACACAGTTTATTCATAGCTGAAACATAGAAAGCGCAAGTCTGGGGGTCAGTACTTTTGATACAGAGTTGTGATTAAGCGTCATCCCATCGCATTTGACAAGCATCTATAGGACTGGGAAGAGCTTGCGAAATAGAGATAAGAATGCCGCAACTCCATTAAAAATACTGTAGAAACATTTAAGGACTATCGCCAAAACGACCTCAATTCAAAACGTCCTAAAATCCTTAAATTCTTTACGACAGTTTTACCGCGCGCCTTACCTTCAAAACAAAATTTGGTTTTCCGAGCCATACTCACTCTCATTCCCGAAATTGACAAGATTTGCCGTTAATGGATACAACGGATCCTGCAATAATTTCATTATGACGGTTACTATAAAAGCCATACAGATTCCTCTTTCAATTCCGTCTGAGCAAATAAATTTACTCCAGCATAACATATATTTCTTAACTTTCTTTACCACCTAATGAAGTAAGGCATCATATTGCAAAATTAACTTAAAAAATGTCCATAACAATCTCTTAATTTAAGTCTCTTACCTTTGTCACTCTTATCGATCTCACTGACGTTTAAATGCAGTCTAGATTATCGTCAAATGTTATCAAAGATTGCGACAAGTTGAATCTAAAATAAGAAATGAGTCTCAAACTTTCTTGCATCGTACCAATTACATTTGCAACATAGAAACTGTTAGCTAGTAAAATGCGAAAAGGAATTTGAAAACACAATAACAAAGACCCAAAAAGCCTCTTTCTTACTTCTAAATTCTTTCACCTGTTTGTAGTATATCATTTTTAATCTTTGACCGTTTTTAATTTAGTTATAATTAGTTCTTATACATTCTTTATCCAATTTAGGTAATTTCACTCTGCTTTGGTGCCAAAGAAAAAGAAAATAATATCTATTCCTTGAGAATTATTATGACGAACTGATTTAAATTACTCCCCTAAAGTCTAGCGAAACAGGATTATTTCTTGTTAATATTTAGCGAACTATTAATGAATTATTCTTATTAGCAAATAAACTACAAAAAGCGATCAGTAAAAAAATAGTAAACTGTGTTTTGATAAAAAATACATAATATATAAATTGCAGCTAAAGGCTTAAGCATATGGGATTACATGTTACATTCGACAGAATTAGTTAATGAAGATGGAAGCAACGGAGATGTGGCTTGTGACTCCTATCACCAATGGAGGCGAGATATTGAAATCGCTGCAGAATTAGGATTGAAACATTACAGGTACTAAAACAACTAATTTCTCCCACTGGTTTCCGCGATCATTTTGAATTTGCAAGGGAAGTAAGGCATGTACTAGTGCTTACTCGACAGTTTTGGTAGAAAGCTCAAACTTCAAAACCTCAGAAAATATTGATCAGAGTCTAAGTGCTCTAAAGATAGTTCCCTATTTATGTTATTAACCTTGATAAGATCGTCATTGAATATTAAAAGACGTTGTTGTTATTTACTGGACTTTTTTTACGTGGGGAAATCTCTTATGGATATACCACCCTCTCGGGGGAGAGAGTGGGTTATGTCCGACTCGCACCGGGCTAAAACCCCACGGTGTACGTCTTCCGCTATAGTTGTGTTATTTACTGGCCTAAAGGCCGATTATAGATAGAATTGATTAAAAATTATAATACTTGTGGCTTTAAAAGTTATGACTAGCAAATCGCTATGATAAGCACATATGTAAGTAGTCCGGTGAAGCTGTTAAGACCTTGTTTGGTCAATAGCGTAGTCAGTTCGAAAAAAAAAAGCACATATATACCATTGTTTTGTATGGAGTGTTTTATACTTATGCATTTAGATTATTAGATTTCAATTGACCATTATTGTATTCAACCGTCAGTGCGGTTAATACATATAGGACGCGTTAGGATATCAACGTTGTAATTCTTGCACTATTGAACTTGTACCTTTATAGCGAAACAGACACATTTGTTTGTCTATAAGGGAAAGTTCTTTATTATCTTTGTGTATAATTTTATTTATATATGTATTTTCTTAACTGTTCTCCAATTTCAACTCATTTAAGGTCTAAAAGATGGTAAGCCTGCCTCTCAAGGGTAGCTACGTGAATATTCCTATTGTGCGTTTGGAAGATATTGGATACATATTCTCAACTTGAGTAATAGCTAGCCTTATAACCATTAGAAAATGCTTTAAAGCGTTTCCAAATAAATTACTACTAAATATGTAAGTAATTTTAACATTTGTCTGCAAGGTTTTCAATATCCTGGCCGCGATTACTGCCTGACGGTTTTGTGAATCGCATCAGTGAAGACGGCAAGAACTACTACAATAACTTAATAGATGGACTTCTAGAAAGAGGCATTGAACCTTTGATTACCATACATCACTTTGATTTACCACAATCCCTGCAAGATCTTGGTAATAAATTTTTATACAAATTTACTAATACTTATCTATATATAGTATATTTTTATACTCGATACTATAATAAATACGACAATCGACGTGGAGTCTGAACATTATAAACCCTGCATCATCATCACTTCCGTTTATATTATGATTTATTGTGATAGGTAGTTTCCATTATCTAAACAGCATCAGCCTCGAGCATTTTCTGTACTAGGTTTGATAATGGTGCCAAAGTTTCTAAAAATGATTTATTTACATTACTAGGTGTACCCGCAGCTCCGCAAGCGTTTTTAAAATTTGTATTAAAGAAATATAAAATTGTAAGACAATGTACAATTATAGAAATGCTCTTTAAAACAATTGTAAGTACGACACGCACGCCACTTACAGTATACTACATGTAACGTGTACATTAGATATATAAATACTAACAGTGTATCAAATGAGGTTTTATCAGTAACATATCTGGAACCTTAACCCGCTTATAACTACCTCAGTGTTCACTTACACTGTATAAGAAACTAATGCAAAAATAACTTAAAGATAGATAATGATATAATATGCCCATATCGTCAATAAGTAATACGTTTATGGTCTAATATCTTATGAAAAAGACACATTCTATCTTCAAAATTACTAATTATAATTATAATATTGAATTTTAAGCAATGAACTTCTTGCGATCGGGGAGAAATAGAAAAGAGACGGCAGGAACTTGTCATTGAACTCGACCGGTCCTTGCATCTCATATCAACATGGGAAACAAGTAACTTGGTCGAGTTTAAAGCTAACAAAACACAGGTAAACGCGCACACCTGCAAAACATCTATATTTACCCCTCTTCTTGCTCTCCAGAACATCTCGCTCGCAATGTGAGACAGCCTCAATATTTTAGGTATAGATATTCGCAGCGACCTCAATCTCAGGGATTACATCGGGAGCGTAATCTCAACTGCATCTCGGAAACTCGGAAACCTGAACAGGGTGTGACGGTTTTTCACGCCAGATCAGCTATACTTCCTTTATAAGGCACAAGTTAGGCCTTGCGTGGAATTTGGTTCGCACCTCTGGGATGGTTCCGCCAAATACCTATTGGATGCCCTGGACAGGTTGCAGAGACGGGCTGTCCGCATTGTTAACGATGCAGACATTACACAGTTTATAGAGCCGCTTCAGTTGCGCAGAGACATTGCCTAACTGAGCGTGTTCTCCCGTCTGTATCATGGCGAGCGTCCTGAAGAGCTATTTAATTTAATCCTTTCCTCTCCTTTTCATAACCGAACCACGCATGCTGGCCTTCGGAGCCATAGTTTTACAGTAAATCCTATCTGGGCAGAAACTAAAAAGTTTGCAACTTCTTATCTTTGCCGTACCGTGAAGCTGGGGAACACTCTCCCGGCCAGTGTGTTCCCTCCTTCCTATAATATGGGGTCCTTCAGCGTAACGTGAAGAGACATTTATGCAGGCCAGCATGACAACGGCGACCAGCGAGGGATAGCGCATCTCTCGGTAGTCACCATTGTCTTTTGATTGTACTATGCTCACCATCAGGTACAGTGCAGTCACTTTGCTGTGCCATAATAAAAAAAAGGAATGAGCTGACGTCTTGAAACCTTGCATAATAATAACTCAAGATATAAAACTTTATATCTATCTAAGGAGTTTTTTTATATTTGACAATTTAAATAGTGCTTATTGAACTCGATACAATATAGGGGACGATGGGGGAATTGCGGACACAGGGTAAATACGGACTAACATATATCTACATAATTCTTTCTCACCGCACCCTGCTGCCGTGATCACGTGCTACTTTCCGTCATATTTAGTGCCGAGCAAGCATTCACAACGGACAGCTGCGCACGATTTTCAAGGTAAATAAAATCAAACATTTTTGTGAATTTTGATCTAATTTTTAGCGTTTACTATTTTGAGTCTTATGTCATAAAGCAAGTCACAATAAAAAGTGTTCTTTTTCTGTTGATTGCCTTGTAAATGGAGAATAGATTTCACATTATGTTTAGATTAAAAATTTTGTCAAACTACAAATTATTGTCGCTATTTTATTTTGTAACTGGTTGGGTTAATTGCGGACAGGCTCCTGGGGAAAATACGGATGTCCGCAATTACCCCTGAATATTTGACGAAGATTAAACAAATTTATTATAAATTTTCAGATGCCTCGAAAATATAATAGAAAAAAAGAACGAACTTACACCATCAAACCTTACAAAAAACCGCATAAGAAATAAAGGATAAGAAGAAGACTTTTTATCAAGCGGAAAAAAAGTACGGTATTCCTAGAGTTACACTTTTTGATCAGGTGAAAAAGGGTTTCACTACTAGTTTGGCTAGTACACTACTACACTAGTACACTACTACTAGCACACTACTTGGCTTCAAGTTTGTTGGTATTTACCCAATGGATCTGGATAAATTCATAGACATTTTTGCAAGTTTTGGTGATATTATTGCACCAGAAGATCCATTTGACAACAGAAACACAGATTTAGGTCATTCAAACCAAATAAAGTCTTACAATGAATTTCAAATTATCTGTGATGCAGGTGATGACAGTACTTTAAATCAAACAGGATCTCAAGAAGCATTTCAGCTCTCCAGCAACATCGTTAACGATAATGATTCAAACCAAATAAATTTTGAATTGAAAATGAAATATGCACGTATGATGTAATTAATGAATCTTTACGCCAAAGAATGACAAGTCATAGGAGCCAACCTTATTCAGTACCACTTATTGACATAGTAAAGGTGCCAACTCCACGACCTAAACGGTTAGTTTAAAAAAAAAACATTCTGTATTTTTACCAGTACCCCGGGAAAAGATAAACTAGAAGAAAAAGAACAAAAGAAAATAGAATGAAAAAGAAAGAATCTGATACAAAAATAGTACAAAAAACAAACAAAAGAACACAAAAAACATGAAACTACGACTAAAATGTGTAACAAACTTAAGAAGACAATGATGATTATTCTTGTATTTATTGCCAGGAAAAGTACTGTGACCGACCCAACGAAGACTGGATTATGTGCTTAAAATGTAAGAATTGGGCTTAAAAGAACGGCACGGCTGGGACTTCTTCCAAAGGCTATGTTTGTGATTTTTGTAAATGATATTGACCATCGTCCGTAAATACCCCATGCTGTCCCCTAGGGCTACGGGTAATTACGGACAGACAAGGTTTTGTTTTTGATATAAAATTTATAGTAGTTGATTGATCTCGTATTATAAGTAATGTTAATTTTGTAAGTATATAACTTAAGTTTTATAATCAATAAAGTCAGACTGATTATTTCTAATAGTACAGGTTTTGTACGTTATTTCCCTTAAGCGTCCGCAATTCCCCCATCCTCCCCTACTTATATATTACTGTGATTACTAAGTTATGTAGACGAAAGCGCGGTAAATAAAACAAAATGGCCGCCAGAATGACCAAAAAGACAATATAATTCAAATTACATACATAGATACAGATATATGAATTTTAATTATATTTATTACTGGAGTCCAGTACAACGCAAGTCTGATGCACATGTATACAGTGAACAACATATTTTTGCAAAATTTCATGTGGATGAAATCACGAATAACAGCTAGTCTAAAATAGAATAACCTAAAGTACTTCCAATAAAGTCAGTTATCTGCCAGTGAAAGTCCCCTGAAAATCAGTACAACAATTTTGGAGATAGCAATACGGGCGAAGCTACGGTTAACAGCTAGTCTAAATTAAAATAGACTAATTTACTTTTTATGATGTCCGCTCTCTGCGGGTGAAAGTCTTGTAAAAATGGGTCGAACCGTTTTGGAGATAGCACTACGGGCGAAGTGACAGCTAGTCTAAATTAAAATAAACTAAATTACTTTTTATAATGTTTGCTATCTGCCATTCGTAGTCCTATAAAAATCGGTCGAACCATTTTGGAGATAGCACTGCGGGAGAAGCCACGGTTAACAGCCAGTCTAAATTAAAATAGACGAAATTACTTTTTATAATGGCTGCTATATGCCAGTGTAAGTCTTGTAAAAATCGGTTCAACCGAGTTAGAGATAGTACTATTGGCAAAACCACAGTTAACAGCTAGTCTAATTTAGAGTAACCTAAGTAAGCCGCTGTAATTTCAGCTATCTGCCAGAGAAATTGCCGTCAAAAATGGTCTAGCCGTTTCGGAGATTACCCGGAACAAACAAAGAGACCGACAAAATTTTTAAAAATTGCATTTTTGTTATCAGTAGTTTGTATACTTTCATTCCCAATCAGAAAAAATAATTATTTTGACATTGCATACAGACACTTTACTTTTATTATATGTATAGATAGATAGAATAGATATAGATAATAAGATTGGGAGCATGATCCATGATTACAATGATCTGAGATAAATAAAAATATCTTCTTTATGTGACACTTGTGAATATTATGCAACAAGCGATGCATATGAGCTTCTTAGATATTGATTTATCGTATCACGTTATCAGCAGTTTAAACACTTGAATATATATCTACGCTAATAATTTGTACTTAAATCCTTACTAATATTATAAATACGAGTGTGAGTTGGAAGGTTACGCTTTCACGCCTAATTAAAATTCTCCTTTGACTTTGTCTGTGGTAAACAAAAGGACATAGAGTTAGTTACCTTTCATCTTGAAAGAAATTACAGCTCCAGTAGGAAAGGTCGAATCTATTTTAACATGAGCAAAGCCGCGAACAAAAACAAGTAATTTATACTCAAACATTTATTGTTTAAACTTATCCATAAATATAGTCTATGCTATCAGTATTCTTCAGTATTTAGGTAGGAATATTTGGAAGAATGATCCAAATTTCTCTCTCAAGTTATTGAATGTTTCGTAATTCATAATGTTATCAATTTATTATATTCTTTTTATATTTTCCCATCATTCAGACTTATATTATTTATTTACGTAGCACGACTAACTGGAAGGGTTATTGGCCTCTCATCTGGTCCTCTGTTTTGTTATATTGCCCTAATAGAGTGATGAAAGGTGGAAGTACTGATGGTAAATATAGTACCATCCAAGAATATTGAACAAACAAAAACAAGAATAAACAAAAAGCCACCTCTGATCATCACCAGAGTGCAAACTATTCCGTTGTTAACTACACATTAGGTAATCCCAAAATGTGGCAAACTATAAATGTAACGTAAAATATGTTATATTGTGTACTCTGTTAAACAGATAATGCCGGTAGAATGTCCACGACGTAATACCATCGACTTTTCTAGATTCGCATACATTTACTAATTTAAATTCGTAACACTATCCTCTAACATTTAAAGATCTGGAGGAAATCTGAACCTGAGAAGTGTTCTTGTGGAACCACTACGTATAGAAAAAAATACAAAAATATCGATTTCTCAGTCTGAAATCATCAGTACATTGTCAGCTGGCGTGGCGGTTATCCCAATACATTTCCCTTCAATCTAGTAGCCAGATTCTTAAAGACTATTATTATTATTATCACGATGAGTTCAATGTAATAAATGAGATGAGAAATACATCAGTTATGTAACTTAAAAGTCTCCGGTGGTAGTGTTTACCTCTGAAACAATTATATACACTGTGCAGTAAAATTACATTTATCAATGCAGGTGGCTGGGCTAGTCCTCTCGTTGTAGACTGGTTTGCTGACTATGCGAGAGTTGTATTTTCACTCTATGCGGATCGCGTAAAGACTTGGATAACAATAAATGAGCCAGCCGCCGTTTGTGATATGGCATATGTCGTTGGCATGATCGCTCCGAGAATAATCAATAACGTTTCAGCTTATACGTGCAATAAAAATGTATTATTAGCGCACGCTAAAGCTTGGAGAATTTACGACGAAGAATATAAACCAAAATACCATGGTAAGGAACATTTGCCAATTATCATTTTACCTTTAGACTTTATTTTAATTTTAACATGATTAGTAAAGCTATATTGGTACAAAAAATAAATATATTCTACATGAATCTCAGATACGGTCGACCCAAGTTTTGGTCGGGGCTATCGAACCGTAGACAATTGTGATTGGATCTTGATCTCCTAGAGAACTTTCTAGATCCCAATAAAAATTACGTTATATTAGGGATAGTTAAGAACACATCCCCACTATCAAATCGCTTTGCCTTCGCATGAATTTTATGAAACTCAATGTAGTAAGAGTAGGTTTGACGTCACATCTTCCTCCTCTAACTAAACCTAAGTCTAGATCAAAAATTGTCACGGCATTGACATTATTAATGAAATAATTGGTCCAATTTTAAATGCATACATGCCTAAATTATTGTACTTTTCTCTATAGGAAAGGTGTCGATATGCAACCATTGGTTGTGGTATGAACCAGCGTCAGAAGGTGATGAAGATATAGCCGAGCTTGTCTTAGAATATATGGTAAGTTCTTTAATATATATTGACATAGCTGCTTGTATATTAAAGTGATTATGCAGCTATACAACTGGATTTTGATTATAATAAAGAAAGACATACCGAAAATTAACATCGCCTTGATACATAACTAATTCTTCAGGATAGTCGGTACAGTCATCCTATTTACTCCAAAGAAGGTGGATGGGCTCCACACATTGAAAATGCTATAAACGAATATTCATCTAAACTGGGATATCTTCGACCTTGGTTACCAGCTTTCACTCAAGAGGAAATTGAATTTGTGAGGGGTAAGCAATATAAAGAGTCAATAAATCTATACATATAACAAAAGGGTAACAGGGCGAAATCTGTACATCAAATATTTTAAAGAAAAAATACTCTGAAGGGACTTATAATCAATGACAGTAACATTTCCATGGTTTTAATTTTATTTGCGTCTATCTGTCATTTGTACAGGATTCACGCAAACATACTGGACAGATTTTGACAAAATTTGGAATGGTTTTAGTTTACACACCAGTATAAGATATATGATATATTTTACTTACATAACACATTCGTATATATGTATATCTAACTTATAAGAAAACACAAAAGGGAAGACTTTTACGCAAGAACTACTGGGCGCATTTTGAAGAAATCCGATACTGATCTGAAGTCTGGTTGTAATACACTATATAGTCCTATGATTTTACTAATAACTGTTTTAATAATTGAAATTTCACGCGGACGTAGTCGCAAGCACGGCTAGGCACTGATAAAGTAGAATGTTGTTATGAATTCTTTAAATATCTTTATTTTAATTATGATCTTCCATGATAATTGAACACTCAGTGAAAAAGCGACGTGAATGTTAAAGGGAATTCATATAAACAAAGTGTAAAGTGTATATGGCTAAACAAAATTTTTTTCATTTGGGAAAATGATACCGTAGCGTGTTGTTCGTTAAAACAGTCTATGCACACTGGCCACTTGAAAAATAATGACACATTTTATGTCACAATTTTTCCTCTATGACAGTCCAATCGATATAATAAGATATATATACGTCGCAAAGTTAATAAATTATTCTATACATTTACAATTAAAAATTGGGTAACAGTATGTCCAAAATATTTGAACTTTGTAAAGAGAAAACATTAATCATGTCTACGAAATGAAGTGATGACAATAATATTAGTATTTTTCATCGCCTTTCATGAGTTGTTATGAACAATTCCTGTTTTGCTTGTTATTTTCAAATGAAAATATGTGAAAACAAATGAATACGGATCACTTATATTTCATTTCAGTTCAATCCACAGTATACTTATTTTATATTCATCCGCACAATTGTACAGACGTGGTAATAATATATTCTACTAGCTGACCCGTGCAACTTCGTCTGCACCAAATCGGTTATTACCTATGGCTATTAAAAAATAAGGGTTGATCGTAGAAGGGTGAAAATTGAGGATTGTATGTATTTTTGTATGTTGTATCATAAAAAAATAGAAATTAAAAATTTTGTCTAAAGAATAAAAAAAAAATTTAGGGGTGGACTACCCCTAACATTTAGGGGGATGAAAAATAGATGTTGGCCGATTCTCATAGATACCGGATAAGCACAAAAAATTTCATCAAAATCGGTCAAGCCGTTTCGGAGGAGTATAGCAACGAAAACTGTGACACGAGAATTTTATATATATTCTATGTGTTATCCTACATGGTACTACAGTATATAAATTATACAAGATTTCTTCACAATCGTTTAAGTAGTTTCTGCGTGATACATGTACAAGAGATAGACAGACAGATAACATTTCCAAAAATAATGGAAATGTTTTTCTGTCATCGGTTTTAGAGTTCACAGAGTATTTTTTATTTTTATATATTCAATATACAGGTGGAATTTTTTAATTCCACCTTTAGGGAAAGTACTTTAAATAATAGAGATAGTAAATTTAACTCCAAAGAATCATTTCTTTATTTTCGAAAAGAAATAAAACTGCATTCAAAGATTTTCGAAAATTTTCTTACTTCACCCGGGAATTGAACCGACTAAAATCTGTATGAATTACACCCTGTAATATTATTGCATCGATCGTTGGGGTCAATCACAAGGATGAAATCTCTCTGACATACTTGGTAAATTTAATGAAAGGAAAACCATGAAATCTTCAATTTTTTACAATATATATATCTATATATGTACACCTATACATAGATAATTTAATATTTTCAGGAACATATGACTACTATGCTTTTAATATGTATACCAGTCGTGTCGTTAGAAATTCTATGCCTGGTGAGGAAATCAGTACATTCATTTACATTTACGGAATACCCGAGCTTAATGTAGTACTAGAAGCGCGACCGGAATGGGTGCAAACGTTCGCACCAATATTTTCTGTACGTACATTTTCACATTCATTGAACTTCTCTCTCCCCCGTATCTAATGACTCCACCAGTTCATTAATTATTTCAAGAATAAAAAAAAAACAGATGTTACAAAAGGGCTATTCATTTTACAAAGAGGTAAATATGTACAAAGTTGAACTACAGAAGCTCCATCTTCATATAAGAAGAATAAAGAAATTGTTTTTATTGTTGAAACAAAATCATATAACGATGTAATGAATAACATATATAGGCACTAGCTGACCCGGCCACGCTTTGCTGTGGCTCAGTTATTACGTGTTGAATTCAAACAATGAAAGTATTATTCAAACTTAAAATGTGGCGCCATCTATGAGATATCTATAACAGTCGGACCTGCAATTTTCTGTTAACAAACTAATTTAAAGCGACATCTGTTCAAGGCTGATGAAACATACAATTAATAACAATAATCAACATTGACAATCATTTAATTTGTAATTAAAAAATAATAAGACCATTAATCGAAATATAAATCATTACATCTCTCAAGTTGGACCAAATTATATATAAATGCCAATCTTAATGAAGATCGGTTGAATAGTCTCGGAGTTCATCGTGGACAAACATCGAGACACTGAATTTTTGTATATTTGGATGAAAACATCCAACTACCGGCAAGTTAATTCAGATTCATGCAAATACAAAGTAATACTGTTACTGAATACGCTGATTTTGAAGCGGGGTCCAAAACAACACACAGATAGTTGCTGAAAAGAGACAAACACAGAGAGTGTGATATTTTAGTGACGGGATGTTATAACAGAACGGTTATTAATTTTGATACGGATTCCATAGTTAGCTTTAGGCTAAAAAAAAGTGTGCGTGCGTACTTATGTATACGCGTTAGAAGTTATACTTCTTAGGCGTAACAAGATAAAAACCTTTTAAAAAATTTTATCGTTCGCCTTATTCTACATTTGTAGAAAAAACGACACTAACAATAGAAAAAGTTGACTATAGCTAACTTTAGGGTGTCGGTTTTTCGTGACGGTGTGCGCGCGCATCGTAAAAATTTACTCTCATCATTTTTCTCTAACGCACCAAAAGAAGTATAACTTCAAAAAACGTCGTGAAGAAACTAAATCGTACTAGCTAACTACTGTTATGACATTTAAAATTTCGCGTCAAACATCTAAACCTGCTTTCCACCATCCTCATTTCAGTGCAAATGCTCTATCTATGTTTATCGTCTATTTTGAACGTGGACATCATTACATAGTATAAAACAAAGTCCCCCACCGCATCTGTCTGTTCGCGATAAACTCAAAAACTACTGAACGGATTTTCATGCGGTTTTCACCAGTGGATACAGTGATTCATGGGGAAGATTTTAGTTTATAATTTGTCAAGATTTTTTTTTATAATTTTTGTTTAATATATTAACAAATACATAATCAATTATCTTAGCTTTTAGCATAAGAAATAATCAACATTCATTTGTATCCCAGATTCATCCAGAGGGTTTACGAAAACATTTAGCATGGGGACGGGAAAGATACGGTGATATAGAATTCTTCATAATGGAAAACGGTTTAGCTAATGAGGGATCAATGGTTGACGATGATAGAATTGACTTCATTTATGATTATTTAGAACAAGTAAGTATTATGACAAATTGACCTTTCCTTGAACCTAACGGAGCATATCAAGTCCTAGTCAATATAATATACCTCTTATGACATAGTCGTAATTTCTGGAAAATACATTTATCCAAGATATTAATTGACAACTTAATTCCAATGGTGAAGTGTTAATAACTCTTATGTCCCATGTGGAGGCCTTACCTAGACCATATCTAAGGTTCAATATGAGTGTCATCAGCTGTTTCTATAGTTATCATACTAAAAGCCTTACTTAGCTTAAGTTTGCGTGAAGAAATTTTCCTTCAACTACTCTCTGACCACGTTTTTATCCGGGATGATACAGTACGTGGCTCCCTTCAACCAGCTTACACAGGCCCTTACAGGATGCTACAGAGAGGACCGAATGTATACAAAATAAATATCAAAAATAAAATTGTATCAGTATCTATTGACAGATGGAAGCCGGCCTACATACTGACACAAGAAACAGAATTAGATAGCTATACACCATCATTAACTAAAACATCATCAGTGCAAGGTGACAAAAATCAAACTAAAGATCGGACACGCTGTAATAGACGTGTTCGCTTCCCAGATTCACATCATCCTTGTCCTACACTTGGGGGGAAGTAATGTAGGAACTTCATTCTCACGTTTACGTGCTAGTAACCTTTTTACTGCGACACTCAGAGCGCGTTATAAAATATATTAGAAAATGTCAAACGGAACGATTTCAGTTTTTGCATTGTGATAAGCTACGAATCTGTCATTGGTATTTTATATTGTGAGTGTATAATTATTAAATGTTCTCCTAAATATGCAAAAACTTGCACCCTTTTTGAAATCATTCAATTTAAAATGAATTCACAGGTGTGGCTTGCTATAAATGAAGATGGTGTAAACGTCACTGGATACACTTATTGGTCTATTATGGATTCCTTTGAATTGACTGATAGTATGTAAGTTGTAAGAATCTGTATACAATTATGTGAAAAATCTTGATAGTTCTAAGGTTGAAATCGGTTAAGTATGGATCCTATATCCATTGGTTTGGGCCTCAGAATTTGCTTTATTATCTATAGCTTTAACAATTGACCACCAAAAGTTCTGATGTTAAGTAAAAATGTGGCTCAAGATAGTAACACGTTACACATAGAAAGAACTAAGTCTCAAATGCAACTGGCGGAACTCACGGATTTCTGATTCGAGAATAGTAGAAAAAGAAAATACAAGAAAATGCGGTATCTTTCTAATAATAGCATGTTGCGTCAAAATAAAGAGTATTTTAACATCTATGGCATATAAAATCGTTAGAGAGCTAGAATGATGTTCAGCTAAGTATCGCTCTGAAATAGATTTTTGTCTAATAATAAGGACATTTACATATTCCTTTGCGTTTGCAGTTTAATTTTGTATAATTTGGTTTTGATATTTCTCAAGAATTACGTCTTTATTTTTTAATTATAATTTTATCCTCTCTGTTTAGAACATATAGAAAAGTGTAGTGAAATTTAGACTAGATACTATAGTTAATAAATCGTCGTCTATAAAAGTTTTTATTAATTCTAAAGTTTACATCGTTAATGAAATATTTCAGATCAAAGTTCGGGCTGTACCACGTCGACTTCGATTCTTTAGAAAGGACACGAACTCCACGCAAATCTGCAGATTACTATAAGAAAATTACTGAAACCAACACACTCAGCAAACCGTTTCGTTATGACCTTCAATGATGCATTATCCAAGTACTACAGCTCCGATGCTATGAAAGATGGCTAAACTTTCTCCCGCTTACATCTTACAGCTCCTATACTATACAATAGTAACTGTGCAAAGTTCACATGTGAAAATACTATCACCACACTTAATTCCACCGCAACGCAACCCCGTCAAGAGTGCAACTTAGTATGATTGGTCTCAGGATTACCTTTTTTGGAATTGGATGCAGAGCGTCATAAAATAGGACGACTACATATTGCAAAGTTGTTCGCTACTATCTAACATTAAAAGTTACTATTTTATTATTATTTAATGTTGCATATTTAATGCTTTTTATACTTACTTCTAGCCTTTGATATATAATCCGATCTCTAGTGATCAATAATATTTCAAAAATTAATATTTTGATTGTAATTTTCGCACCGAGACGAAACAGCGTGGTGGCTTAAGGCTAATATGAGGTAGTTTGTGTTGTAGCAAATACATGTACCTTGGATTGCTCCAGCACTTGTTGATATTCACCAACACGGAAACAGGTTCAAAATTAAAAAAAAATATATTAAATTTTTTGTATATTTTACAAATACTTTTACAGTGGCTACCAAATAAGGCAGCGCCTGTATCTATATCTTGCCACACAATTCAAAATACACAGCAACGATAATAAATTACACACACGATGTTACCCCTATTTTACACAGCGCATCACTGCTTCTCGAGATACCCATTACAGTGTTGTATACTCTGTCATTTCACGTAGCTATTCCTATACGATCAAAATGAACAAGCCTACGAAACACAATTTATATTCGCATTTCACACACGTTTACTTGCTATATCTTACGCATTCAAATATGGTCTAATGAAAGTGTCGGAGCTTTAATAATTTTTATTTTCAGTTTAACCAGAAACTATTTTGTTTATAATATTATCTTTTAAAAACCCTGTCCCAAGATTGTCCTAAAAAGAAATTGTCAATATTTTTTTAAATTTCCAAAGTCGTCAATAATTGTTTATTTTTCGTCATTCTCTTATTTTATACATTAAAAATGATAATAAATTAAAAGCGTTTTATTTCACGCATTACATGATTTCTTTAGTTGGTCAATATTTAGGTTAATATAATCAAAATTAATAAATTGGCAATTAAGTACTTTTTTTTTTTTTTTTTTTTTTTTTTTTTTTAACGTGGGGAAATCCCTTATGGATGCCCACCCTCCCGGGGGAGAGAGTGGGTTATGTCCGACTCGCACGGACTAAAACCCCACGGTGTACCGACAGACCGTTGTGTGGGGGCGGCAAGGGATCGTTCCAGCTAATCACCTTGTAGAGCCGCCCCCACGGTCCGCCCGGCGGAAGGTGACCGCCGGGCTCCTACCTATAGAGGGACAGACCGGGTACACACCGGCTGCCCCCCCTCGTCCGCCGGACCTGTGCAATGAGGAGATGGGCCCCCCGGCCCATCCCCTCAGGTCCGGCTACGGTGGCGGGAGGAGTTGGGCGAAGCGCCGCCTCCTCCCGCCTGTCCTCCTTTGGCGGAGACGGCCACTTTGAGGATCTGCCTCGCGAGCCCTCTCCGCCTCCTCCTTCTGCGAGATAACCTCCTCGCAGAAGGAGGCCATCGCTCGCCAAGCCTGTTCGCTGCCGAGCATGGCCGAAACCACGCTCGGCAGCGATAAGTCCGTTCCCACCGCCGCCGCCAGAATGCGGCGCTGCTCCCCCCACGCAGCACACTCAGACAGAGTGTGCTGCGCGGTATCTTCGACAGCGCCGCACTCGTGGCAGGCGGCGGTCGGCTCCCTGCGTGCGATCCGGTGCAGGTACCACCCGAAACAACCGTGTCCGGTGAGTACCTGCACCAGTCGAAACGTCAGGGAGCCCCACTTCCTCCCAATCCACAACCGCATGACCGGGCGGACGGCGTCCACGGTAAATCGTCCGAACCGCTCGTCCGCCAGGTCCTGCTGCCACCTTTCCACGGCGTCCTCCCGCAGACGCCGTCTCTCCGCTTCTACCTCCCTGGGAGCCGGAGGCTCCC
This sequence comes from Antheraea yamamai, assembly GCA_036509395.1. NCBI lineage: Eukaryota > Metazoa > Arthropoda > Insecta > Lepidoptera > Saturniidae > Antheraea > Antheraea yamamai. The sequence continues at coordinate 12,946,402 of AP028443.1, read as the reverse complement.
CCCTTCGTTTCCTCGCCGCCGTGAACTCGTACACGGCGGCGAGAACTCCTGCCTCCAGCTCCCAGGGCAGGGAGCCGGCGAGCGTAAAGGCCGCCGCCGAGGACACCGTGCGATACGCCCGGATCGCCCTCAGTGCCACCGTGCGCTGCGCATTACGCAGCGCGCGCACGTTGGCGGCACCGAGGGCGTCGGCCCACACCGGTGCCCCGTAGGCGGCCATCGCCCGCACGACTCCCATGTAGAGTCGGCGGCACCCGGCGCCCGGCCCCCCTATGTTGGGGAGCAACCGGCCGAGTGCCGCCGCCGCCCCAGCAATTCGTGGTCCGAGCCCCGCAAAGTGGGGCTCGAACCGCCAGCGCCCATCCAGGGTGAGGCCCAGATATTTCATCTGGGTCCCCACCCTGATCCGGGCGCCCTCCACCACTATGTGGGCCCCTGGTGGTGGCCCTCGCCGAGGCCCATGAAAGAGTAGGGCCTCGGTCTTTTCGAGGGCCACCCTGAGGCCCAACCTCCTTATGCGCCTGACCACGAGGGTTGTGGCCATCGTGGCCAGGCGCTCCACCTCCCTCCACTCCCCCCCCCGGGCTACGACTAGGGTGTCATCTGCGTAACATATGAGGCGTGCCCCATATGGGAGCACGCCGCGGAGCACCCAGTCGTAGCCCATGTTCCACAGGAGCGGCCCCAAGGCCGACCCCTGTGGAACCCCCCGCCTTGTGGCCCGTCGGACCATCCGCCCGTCGCCGTCGACATAGGCGACCTCCCTACCCTCGAGGTACGCCTCCAACACCCGCCGCAGGTACGGGGGCACTCCGAAATATCGGAGCGCCTCCCGTATGACACCATGCGGCAGGGTGTTGAAGGCGTTGGCGATGTCGAGTGACACCGCCAAAACCCTGTCCCCCTGGGAGGTCGACTCTGTCGACAGCGACTTCAGGAGGCACAGGGCGTCCACTGTGGAACGCCCTGTCCGGAAGCCATATTGCGCGTCCGCCAGATTCGGCCCCACGCCCTCTAGGTGCTGGACGACCCGGGAGGAGATAATCCTCTCCAGCACCTTCCCGGCGTCGTCCAGCAGGACGAGGGGCCGATACGCGGACGCGCAGTCCGGAGGGCGGCCTGCCTTTGCCATGAGGCAGAGCCGCCCAAGCTTCCAGGGCTTCGGGAACTGCCCGACCAAAAGACACCGGTCGAACAGCTCCCGAAGCCACCCCCCTAATTGGCCCAAGGCGAGGCCGAGCACCCGACCCGGGACCCCATCAGGGCCGGGCGCTCTTCGCCGGTTGAGGAGGCGCTCGACAGCCCTCCCCATCTCCTCCTCCGTTATCGGAGGGGGAGGACCGTCGAGTACCTCCTCGACTACCTCCCGAGGCGGAGGCATGGGAGGAGCTGATAGCATCGGAGGGTCGGGGAACAGTTCTCCCACGACCCTCGCTACCACCTCCGGCCGGAGGGTCTCCGTCGCCGGGGGCGCCCAGGATCGTAACTTCATTCGTACGATCCTGTACGGGCGCCCCCAAGGATCCCCCTCCAGCGTCTGGAGCAGCTCCTCCCATGCTGCTTCTTTCGCCCGGCTGATGGCAGCCTGCAGGGTCTTCCTGCACTCCCTATAGCTGCCATACAGCCGGGCCTCCGCCTCCGGGTCCCTATGCCGGCGCCGGCGGCTGCGCCCGAACAGCCGCCGGGCCGCGGAGCAGGCCGCTCGGAGAGCGGCGATCTCCGGCGACCACCAGTACACCGCCCGTTTGTCTGGGCGGTGTACGCTCCGCGGCATCGACGCGTCGCAAACCTCCGTGAGGGCTGCACGGAGGCGGGCTGCTGACGCGTCGACATCAGCCCCTGTGGGGGGGGGGCATGGCCCAGGCCTGGACGATGGCCGCCTCTTCCGCTAATTCACGGTTGAAGCGGCTCATCGCCCAACAGGGGAACTTCGCGCCCCTCCGGGGGCGGGTGCCAATCCCGACTTGGGAGGTGGAGACCTCGAACCTGATATATCGGTGGTCCGATAAGGTCTCCACCTCCTCCAGCACTCTCCACCCCCGGACACGGCGTGCGACAGACGGTGTGGCGAACGAGACGTCCACCACCGACGCCCCGTTCCATCGCACGCACGTGGGGACGCTCCCCTGATTGAGGAGGGACAGCCCCAACTCGGCTGCCCACTCCTCAACGGCCATGCCCCTCAGGTCCGTGACTGCCGCTCCCCAGGTCCTCGATTTAGCATTTAAATCCCCCATGAGGACCACGGGGAGCGGCGACAGCCGTCTGACAGCTCCCTGCAGGGAGCCGAGGTACGCCTCGAACTCCCGCAGGGGCTTGTTAGGGGAGAAGTACGCCCCCACAATGGCGTACTCTCCCCAGACGGCCGTCACGAACCCGGCCCCTCTTTCTCTTGCCGCCAGGGACGAACCTCGACCCGCCACGATCGCCACGGAGCCGTTCCGGTCCCCAGCCCACTGCGGCTGGGAGGGAACGAAGTAGGGCTCCGTGGCGACCGCGAGCCCGATACCCCACTCCGCCACTGACTGCACGAGGAGATCCTGTGCAGCGGCGCAGTGGTTGAGGTTCGCCTGGAGGAAATTGCATATGGACCAATCCATTATTGGTCCATTGCAACTTCCTCCTGCCTGGCGGCCACCACCCTTGGACCTGTGCCCACAACCGGGAGGTCCCTACCCTTGGTGGTGGGGGGCCTGCAATTTCGGCTCCCCATCACGTGCCCTGAGGGCCTCCCGGCGTCAGCACATACGGCACAGCGGGCCACCTGGCAATTAAGTACTGCATTAAAATAATTTAAGAATAGTTGTGCAAAATGAATTTAGAGCAGAAGGTCTCCTCCGAACTATTCCAGCAGTTTCTATAATTTGCTGGCATTAGCCATTTCTTCCTTGTAACATGTTTTATTTCAACTTCCTATTGGATTTTCAGTGTTCTTCTCTTTCTTTTAGCGAACATATAAGGGAAATTTGTTTGTTAATTTAATAACTTAAAATGAAATATCAAGATGTAAATATCAAGACAATCAAGACATACGCCAATATCAAGACGCAGAGAAGAAATATCAAGACGCACGCCAAGTACGTTTAAAAAATGGTTTTTAATTGTTAAATTTACCAAAAAATTTTTTCAATTATTAAAAATCATAACGGCTACTTGGTCTGTTTTTTTTGATTTTACATCTTTTTGTAAGATGATAATTTCTCCTTAGTATTTTTCTAAATGAAGAGTTGTGAACGTGTACTTGGCGCAATTTTTAACAGTGAAACTGTTTTTGTTCGGATTGGTATTATATCTAACACAATTAACCTGTTCAAATTTTTGGAGTTTATTGGAGTTTACTCCTTAAGAATCGATTTTCATATATTAGGCGCCCGGTATGAGAAAAATGTGAGGAGTAATATCTACTGACGAATGACCTCGTTACGTTTTTGGTGCGCGCCTATGGTGTTTAACTTTCTAATTTGGTTGTAAGTGTATTAAGACGTACATAGGGTATGCTGCAAGGCGACTATACCTATATGTTATTGGGCTTGTTTGTTTCTATCAGTGTCGATGTACTTATTTTATTTATATCTATCGATATTGGTTTGCGATTTGAAAATATTAACAAGTTATTAAAGTTAGCTATTTTGACAACTTAATTGTACACAGAAAAAAAGGTTTACTTGAGCCTTAAAGTCAAGAAAATCTTCTTGTTTTGAGAAAATTCAGTCTTTTGCTCCCAAAAATTAAGTATCTTGATAGTAAATTTTCAGTAATATTTTTATTAGTTGAGTTGTCAAATGGGAAGATAATATAATATTGAATCATTTTTTTTTCATTCAATATGTATAATTGCACGCTAAAATAATATAAAATGGGTATCAAATATTCAAGAGAAAAATTTTCGCAAGATGAGAAAATTTTTAACTTCCCGCTAAGAAAATCAATGATTTTCGAACAATCGGGAAGTTATTGTTTTTACCCCGTTTTGAAAAAATCGAGGTTTTAACAGATCTCGACGTTTTGAAGCCCTACGAAGCTTTCCTGACTATTTTTACGATGATATCACTATTAAATAAATAATATTGACACATAAACCTGAAAAAGATTTATTAATTTTGACAGAGAGTGTCAAATAATTACAGATATTTGTCTATTTTTGTCATCAATAATTTCTTACAGACGATGATCACTGCTGCCTGGTGTAATAGTTCCATATAATGGTACCGATATAATGGTACCGAATAAGAGTTAAGATCGACAGCCAGTGCAGCCAGCTGATTAGATAATAAAATATATACTTACATAGTAGTGACATCTAGATGCGACTAAAACATCGCAGAAGTATTCACACTGATCTGATGTCAACATAAATCCTTTTTGGCAGCTTTAAATAAACTCAAACACGTATATGTATGGTTGGTGGTTGGTATAATCCGGCTCGACTGGACCAAAACTAAAATGGTGGTGCCGGTGCGATGTCGACGTCACCGATGGGGCTGCGGGTGCGGGTTTATCTATGTTCAATTTAAGTGGACTGTATTTGCGGGGGTGCTATATTGATAATCAACTATTGCGATCAGTTAGAATTAAGGAGAGAAGGGCAGGATGGAAACTTGGCAGATACCTAGCGGCGATACAGTCTCCACGTGGCTAGCCGGCTACGTGTTTCTCGTTTCTTTCCTTCGAGTCTTCTCTCACACAACACTTATTGTTTACAATATATGTCGGCACGTATGTAGCGATGCGTTTATTTCTCACTCGACCGTGCAAAAACTCAAAATGCCAGCATGCGGCGCGGCTCGGCACGGAACTGCGAGCCGCGTAAACTACACGACGATAGCGGACGAAGTAACACAACACAATGGCCGCCGCGCGTCGAACACTGGCGGCGGCAATCGAAACTATTGGCGGCGCGAGCGTCGCGCTCGCGGCGAATAAGCATGTGCCATAGTTAAAGGGAAATGTGATTGGGGAAGACTAGATGGCGTGACCTGATCGCATTAATTGGTCAAAATTCAAAGTGACGCGATTTAATCCATAATGCGGGAATTTTCAAACATACATAAAGCGGCGCAACCATCTCCCCCGGCTTGAAGGTTTCCCTTCAAAATGACTAATCTAAATCGAATCTATATCAAATCAAGTCGAATCTATACCAAGCCAAACCGAATCTATACTAAGCTAAATCGAATCTACACTAAGTTAAATCGAATCTACACTAAGCTAAATCTAAGGTATGCTAACCACTGCTATTGCTGATTAGGCAGAGGACAGAGACGAATAACAGGACGTAAATACGATCCGGTTGCGGTTTTAACTCGAACAATGCGAGTAATTCCATTAGCTCCGGGAAATACTTCCTCAACAACGCCTAATGGCCAATGTAGAGGTGGTGCATTTTCAGTTATAAGAATCACGATAGTTCCAACAGTAATTGGAGTCGATGGTGTATTCCATTTTTGACGCGACTGTAATGTGTGCAAATAATGTGTTCTCCAACGCTTCCAGAACGACTGGACGAGTTTATCCAATAAATCGTAACGCGAAAGAACATGCAATCGATTTTCATCTATATCTCTACAAGGTAGGTACTTGAGAGGAGTCATGTTTAAAAAATGTGCAGGCGTTAGTGCTAGTGGCTCTGAAGGATCACTAGACAACGTCCGACATAGTGGGCGGGTGTTCATAACCGCTTCCACCTGAGTGAGCACCGTGCTCAACTCTTCAAAGGTAAGTATCTGCTCGCCTATTACGCGATACAGATGTGATTTTAAGCTTTTTATATTGGCCTCCCAATTTCGTCCAAAGTGACTTGCGGTGGGAGTATTCAACGACCATTTGATGCGGTTTTCAGCTAATACTTGAGCGAATTCAGTGTTAAAATACTTTGATCTTAAAAATGCATGCAACTCTGTAATATTACGTTTAGCTCCTACGTAATTTGTGCCATTATCCGAATACATTTGCCCCACACAGCTTGATGTGCTTAGGTCGCCTACTAATTCTATATGAATTGCACGAGTTGTTATGCAAACAAAAAGACAGACGTAAGCCTTCGTCGAACGAATACCACGACCACGTGAAATCGTTACTCTAAATGGACCGGTGTAATCCGTTCCAGTGTGTGCCAATGGCTTAACTGATTCTACTACACGACAAGAACGATGGTCGGCCATTTCCGGAGCAGCAGCTCTCGGATGGAGCCTATAACATGGCATTTGTGTACCCTAGAGCGAATCAAATTACGAGCGGAAAATATCCAGTATTTTCGTCGCAGGATCGACATCAACAAATCAGGACCAGCGTGACAATTTACCTTGTGATAATAATCTACTAAAAGATTAAGAACATGGTCCTTTCGCGGCAAAACCACCGGGTGCATCTGGTCAAATGCCAAGTTTGATTGGCTCAAACGGCCACCAACTCGTATAAGCCCATCTTGTAAGAAGGGTTTCAAACGCTGAGATGCGCGACTACAGGGTTTGTTGCATTTAAGATTCTTCAATTCTGTTTCAACAGGTGCGGGCGAGATGTCACCTTTATCTAGGTACTCGATTATAACGTCGTCGTAAGCTTGTTTCAACTTAGGAGACGCTAGCATTTTTCTTTCTAAACAATAAAAACGTTTTTCTGCTAATCGACGGGAATCACCGAGAGAAAAAATATCACCCTTAAAGGGGAGCGCGACAACACAACGACCGTCTTCCTCTCGAGCAGTCGTACGGCTATAAAACTCATCACAGGCTTGTCTTCTGGGCTGAGAATAGGAGGGCAACTGACTTCTTCAATTTCCCAAAATTTACGAACGGCTTCTAGTGGCTCGATGGTGCAGCAGTAGGCCACGGTCGAGCAAGAATTCATGCGAGCGGGAGCGGTACCTACAATAACAAATCCAAGAACTGTTTCTAGTGCGTGCGGTGCGGTTTGTGACGGATGACCGGGAACCTTACGTGATAACAGGAGGTGCGGGAAAATCGAAGCTCCAACCAACATCTCAATATCTCCTGGAATAGCATAAGTATCGTCGGCCAAAGGTAAGTCACCAAAATTCGACAACAATGAAGTGTTGACTGAGATCGTCGGCAAACGTTCAGTCACCTTATCTACAACTAACGAATCCATTTCAAAACTAATTCTCGAATCAAAACGTGAGCAAAATTTAATTTTTACAGAGCCTTGAATGGCTTTTGCGGAACCTCCAATTCCCTTTACAACTGAACATACTGAGTGATTATTTATATTTAAACCAAGGCGTTGACAACACTCAAGAGTTACAAAATTACTCTGCGAAGCGCTATCCAATAGAGCGCGAACACTATGTTCCTTCCCACAAGTATCTACAACTATTACACGAGTGGTCGCGAGAAGCATAGTAGTAGAAGTTCGTGATAACGATAACGAGCACAATGCAACGTCATTTGAACGACCTGTGTGAGCGGCAGCGGCGCGCGCGTTCACAGTGTCCGACTGCACGCGGACAGTGGGCGTTCGCGAGGCAGCGCCAGACGGCGACCGCGCGATCTCGCATCGGCCGGGCTCCGCGTTTTTTCGGAGCGAAAAATACCACGGCGCGATAAACCAACTCTGCTCACATTAAATGCGGCATTATTATCATTAAAATGAAGCAACGTATGATGCCTGCTTTGACATCTACGGCAACTAGAATTGGAATTACAAAAAGAAACACGATGTCCAACACTAAGGCAATTGATACACAAATTATTGACCCGAACATATTTATAACGCTCACTAGGTGTAAGTTTTAAGAAACTCGAGCATTTATAAATATGGTCATGATGAGCGTGACACAACGAACAAACAGACTGCGATGTAGTATTAACATATGTCTGCGTGCATTTGAGTGGTTTGGATACCACCTCCATTCTACGATCGTAAATAATTTTCTTTGTAACTTCATTTTTTGGTAACGAAGTCCGTTGCAATATTTTAACTTGATCTCGTACAAATAACGATAATTCATCGAAAGATGGCATTTCACAACCACGCCTATCTGATTCGAATGAACGTGCAGTTTCTGAATCTAATTTCTTTAGGGCGAGATATACAAATACAAAATCTGAGAGATCATCAACTTTCAGGTTTTTTAAAGCGGCGACCGAGCATGCGAATTTATCTAAAAATTGTTCTAAATTATTAGGCGTTGCAGACGAAATAGATTTTAGTTCAAACGTTTGATCTAGATACGAAGTGGCTAGTAGTCGTTTATCTTCGTATTTATCTTTAAGAAGATTAAAAATCAATAAATAATTATCTGCGCATGGTGTTATACCGGCGCAGGTGGATCGAGCCTTGCCAGTTAACTTCCCTATTAAATAATACAATTTTTCTGAGTCCGTTAATGACGTATTATTATGTACAGTACTTTCGAAGCTAGCGAAGAAAAGTGGCCACTTTTTTATATCGCCATCAAACTCAGGAATCTCAATTGGAGGAAGCCGAGGTAGTCTATTATGGCACACTGGTTTGATCTCTCTTTCCGACTGTATTGTTTTGGCGGCTCGCTTTACACAACCTAATAAATCTTCTAACGATGACAGCGATTGATAATCAATTACTGACGCGGGATTTAAACTTAATTCTAGACTAACTATTTTGTCTAAAATGGTTTCAAAGTCGCTATGCAAGCTATCTACAGTTTCCATTTCACACAAAAATGATTCTCTTGATGCTGCATTAGAACTAAGATCCTTCACGCGATCACAAATGCTTTGCATGCGAGCGAAAATTCTATCTCTTTTTGTATATAACACCTTTAACTGTACATCCAAGCTTTGTGTAGGTGCCATGATGATTCAAAATAAACAAAATAAAACAGAATACGTCCGTATATTTTTAAATGTACTTCTAAAATAATAAGCTTGAAATTTTACGTATCGTATGTACGTCTCTGTTACCGTGCGGTCTATTTAACGAAAAAAATATAAATACACTACAAAAAATAATACCGAGATAATATTTACATAAACTGCCTCAAGTGATTATAAAAAACTAGAATATGTAGGTATGTACGTATCGACGAAAATAATACCGAGATAACTTTTACATAAACTGCCTCGATTAATTGGAAAACTAGAATATGCAGGTAGGTACGCATCGACGTTCACTGAGCTCGCTTCTTAACCAATGCTAATAATAATTATGAGATTCTACGCGGGGTGAACGAAATATTACGAAAACAAATTAAGTATAACTTGTAATGAAATACTTTTCAACAATTTATTTGTATACTAAAAGAATACGAGAACAAAGATCGTTATCTTATTTACCTGATGCGGGGCGAACTATAATATAAAGGTAAACGTAACTATAAGAATACGAGAACAAAGCGATCGTTATCTTATTTACCTAATGCGGGACTAACTACGCGTGAATACTACTAATATTGAACTGTGAACTAGTGAACTGAAACGAAATAATTAAGCATACAATATACTTAATAAATATGCGGCTAAAGAACGATTTATAGTTTGTTCGAGTGAGAAAAACGGTAATTGACATTATAAATGCGATTTCTTTTGACTAATTAACTGCTAATATCTATCAATCTACAACTACAACTGGCACAATCCGGTTCGAAACGGACCAAACTAAAATGGTGGTATAATCCGGCTCGACTGGACCAAATAAAATGGTGGCGCCGCGGCGATGTCGACGTCACCGGAGGGAGGTGCGGGTGCGGGGCTTTCTATGTTCAATTTAAGTGGACTGTATATGCGGGGGTGCTATATTGATAATCAACTATTGCGATCAGTTACGATTAAGGAGAGAAGGGCAGGATGGAAACCTGGCACATACCTTGCGGCGATACAGTCTCCACGTGGCTAGCCGGCTAGGTGTTCCTCGTTTCTTTCCACCGAGTCTTCTCTCACACAACACTTATTGTTTATAATATATGTCGGCACGTATGTAGCGATGCGCTTATTTCTCACTCGAGCTTGCAAAAACTCAAAATGTAAGCATGCGGCGCGGCTCGATACGGCCACTGCGAGCCGCGTAAACTACACGACGATAGCGGACGAAGTAACACAACACGATGGCCGCCGCGCGTCGAACACTGGCGGCGGCAATCGAAACTATTGGCGGTGCGAGCGTCGCGCTCGCGGCGAATAAGCATGTGCCATAGTTAAAGGGAAATGTGATTGGGGAAGACTAGATGGCGTGACCTGATCGCATTAATTGGTCAAAGTGACATCTGTATACGACTAAAGAGCATTGCAAATGTGTATATCCAAATTATTATGTTATTATTAGCATGATTAATTAAGATTTGTTATTTTGTTAAATCGTCATTTAAAACTTTCGATCAATTTGATTGAAGTACCACTTATATCTGTACACCGCTCGAACAAAATTATACTTAGAAAACGAAAATAATAATAATAATAACAATAATAATAAAAATAATAATAATAACAATAACAATAATAATAAAAATAATAATAATAATAACAAAAATAATAAAAATAATAATAATAACAATAATAATAATAACAATAATAAAAATAATAATAAAAATAACAATAATAATAACAATAATAATAACAATAATAACAATAATAATAACAATAATAATAATAATAACAACAACAATAATAACAATAAGCCCAACAGCAAAAAGCGGACATTGAAAGATTATATTTACCCATCGAAGAAGGAGGCAGAGGACTTACAAATATAGAAATGCTACACAAAACGCAGATTATTAAATTTAGGCGATATTTAAACAATGAACAGGACCATATCATAAAAGCAATAGTTAAACATGATAAACATAGGGATAAGTACTCAATACACAAAGATAGTAAAGATAACGCAATAAGCATAGGATTAACCGAAACCAGAAACTACACCGATAGTGAAATTAAGAAAGCAGCTATAGAAACAGGTATCAGTACATGGAAAATGAAACAGCTACATGGACAATTTCTCAGGTCAGTTATAGAGAAGTCTAATATAGATCGAGAGTATTCGTTTCGTTGGCTCAAAAAACAAATCGTGTCCCCCACATTAGAATCTTCGGTGTTCGCAATACAAGATCAGGCAGTAATTACAAGACAAATAGAAAGGGATATTCTAAAGAAATCTGTCGACGGTAGGTGTCGATTATGCTTAGCCAAAGACGAGACCATACAGCACATAATCTCGGGATGTGAAAAGCTGGCCGGCACCTACTATATGAACAGACATAATAATATAGTAAAGTACATTTGGTGGGCTCTAGCAAGAAAACACAATTTTGAAATTGATCAGCTATGGTGGAAGGTGAATTTGACTCAACCCCAGATAAAGGAAAACAGCTCTGCGAAGCTAATGTGGGAGATACCAGTGCAGACGGACGTTACAATAACACACAATAGACCAGATATAATATACATAAATAAGACAGAAAATAAAACCTACCTAATAGACATAACCGTACCATCTGACTACAATATAGGACCAAAAGAAATAGAGAAGCTTAGTAAATACCACCCATTAAAAGTAGAACTAACCCGACTCTAGAATACACACACAGAAACCATCCCCATAGTAATAGGCACAACAGGCGTAGTAGCGAAAAGCATACATAGATACATAGATAAATTGGAAGCAAACATAAACATACACATACTACAAAAACAAGCAGCCATACACACATGCACAATAATAAGTAAAGTTTTAGGAGACACCGTGTTCATAAATTCAAGGGAATCCGAACCTCCTCTTCCCTGAAGGATTCAGGGCGGGAGTTAGGAACTAAACCGAGTCAAGAACTCGAGAGAAAACAATTTTTCAAACAAAATAACAATAATAATAATAATAACAATAATAACAATAATAATAATAATGACATAAAAAATCATAAGAATAATGAAACATTAAGTAGAATAAAATTGCATTTAATTATTTTACAAATATTCAAACGAATTAAAATTTGAATTAACCGCTTAATTTGTCAGACGTCTAATGGAAACGGAATAACTCTGATACTATACAGTAGTACACTATCGTCGACCGAAATTAGTAAAATCTCTTGTAGAATCACAAAACGGGGGATCGAAAATTGTATAAATTAGAATAACATTAAATAATTATAAAAACAAAATGGTTGTTGGTGTTTTGTAGAAAGGACGAATAATTAACATATTTGAAGCTAGTGTAAAGTGTTGGCGTAAACGTAGTAATAAAATAAATCAAGTTAAAAATATGGTGAGGTTATGTTGACATCTGACTCGAGAATAATAGGCACTGTAGCCTCACGCCTACACGTTCACGCACATTATTACATATGTTGTTGAACGTGTACTTGGCTTGAGGCACTACAGTGCCTCCGGATTTAAGATTAAAAATAGGTAGATCAAAAATCGAGAAATGTACAGGCCCAGGAAAGGTATCAAATAAAGCAATAAAAATAGCGAATCATCAATCAGCGAGGTTTCTGTTCTATCCTTTACAATAGTAGGGAATCAGTCAAATGATGCTAGAGTTTTCAATCTCTAATATACATAAAAATATCTGTTTATATATATATGTCGGGGGAAGTAGTCTAGAAGGCGTGATTACCAGTTACATAACTCAATACATCAGTTATTTATTGCAAATAGTTTGATAATCGTAATTTAATACTCTCTGAATTTGTTATAACTTTAGTAATTGTGTAAAAATATTTAGTGTTACTTTATTGTATTGTTTTGCAATCGAACACGTAAAAATTAATGATGTCCAGGAGACTAGGCTGACGTATAATCTCGGGCATCAGGCTAATTGTACATAATTTCCAACATACATACATTTAAAATCCAAATACAGAACTAACAATTATGCTTATTACACAAAATTACTTTCCGAAAACAAAACCGCTAACTCTCGGCTCAAAATTTTGATTTACTATCACTGTGTTACCTTAATCTGCAACATGTCAATGCAACGCAAATGAATGAAGATAACATCGTCTCTTATATATCTAAACACTGCTGATAGAATCAATCAGAGAGATGGCAACTTTACGAGTGCTCGTGTTTTGGTAATATATCTTAATTTACATATTTTAAATGTCTTAATATTTAACTCATAGCATAAGTAAATCTTCAGACTTAGCCATGAATCAGACCAACAAGAAATTCATAACCCCATAAAAATCGTTGAAGATCGCTATGCAAATTTTATTTTTAAACTTCATCAACTCTGCCCGCAGCTCGACACTCTTTTGATATCCCTTTTTTCTAATATTAATATTTATCTATCTAGAAGAGGTTATAGAAATTCCATTCAGTAATTATCTCGTCAATCTTTACAGCGCTTTAGTAACTTCATCATGGGGTTCCGAAGGTCTTGTATTTCCACCAGGATTTAAATTCGGCGCCGGGTCATCAGCTTATCAAGTCGAAGGTGCTTGGAATGTCAGCGGTAAATGTTTTTCTTTTTTTAATATTAAATTAATACTGGTGAAGAATGTAGTACCACAGTGTAAAGAATGTATAATCTGCCTACAGAGACACCTAGATACGTATACACCTTAGCAACCCGTTCAATATGACATCTAGTGTATAATCGAAAGCTTCTTTTCTCAAGAGTTTCGACAACCACCTGGTCCTACACAAAGCTATGGACCAGAGTTTGGGATTCTAACGATTTGAAACTACATACTAAATCGCAGCATAAAAAAAATTGTACTTCTTATACCGCTTTACCCTAAGTCAGTGTTTATTCACAGCTAAAACATAAAAAATGCAAGCCTGGAAAAGTCAGTACTTTCGCTACAAGGATGTGATTAAGCACCATGTAAACGCATGTAACATACCTCCATACGCCTGGAAAGAGCTTGTGCAATAGAGATCAGTATGCCACAACTTTGTTAAAAAGGCAGTAGTACCATTCGTGGATCATCTCCTCGCAGGTGGCCTTTTCACAAACAACCATCCCAAGCATTTCCATCTTTTAGATCCTAAATTCCATATGCTTATGCGCCTTGTAATCATACCTTCAAAACAAAATTTAGTTTCCTGAGCCACATTCGCTCTAATTTCCGAAACTAACTATATTCGCCGTTAACGGATACGAAGAATCGTGATTTAGTGTTATTATGACGGTTACAATGAAGGCCATACAGATTCTTTTACAATTCCAACTAAGGAATCATGGAAAGGAAAGGAAATTACTTCACCATAATATATGTTTCCTCAGCTGTCTTTAACATCTAATGAAGCAAGGCATCATATTGTAAATTAACTAAAAGATTGTCAATCAAAATCCCTTTGTCAACCTTATCGATCTTACTGACATTTGAACGCTATCTAGATTATCGTCAAATGTTATCAAATATCGCAACAAATTAAATCTAAAATAAGAACTGTGTCTCAAACTTTCTTGCATCGTACCAATTATATTTGCAACATGAAAACTATTAGCTAGTAAAATGCTAAAAGGAATTTGAGAACACAATGATAAAGGCCCAAACAGCCTTTTTCTTCTTTATAAATTTCTTTCACCTGTTTGGAGCATATTATTTTTAATCCTTGGTTATTTTTGAGTTAATGAGGAATTACACACCGATCACCAGTGATCGATTTATCTGATGCAATATACATCATGAATTCAGATCCGCATAAGATAGGATATTGGGCTAATTTCCACGGACTGTTTCTTAATCCCAAGAAATCCCAATGTTTACTATTCAGTAGTACTAGGCCACTGCAAAAGATAGACTGTAACTTTTTAGCACCCATCTACGTGAAAAATATAATTTCCTATTCAACCACAGCCACAAATGTAGGTGTAATCTTTGATAACAATCTATCCTGGGAAAATCATGTGAGTGAAGTCGGTAGAAGAATATTTTGCTTCTTTGAGTTCTTTGAGAAAAATGCGCAATTTATTATCTATATCTACTAAAATCATGCTTGCAGATTATTTACTTCTATCCATCCTTGGTTATGCTGATGTCTGCTATATAGATGCTACTGAGGAATAAGTTGATAAATTGGAGCAGATACGGAATGCACGGACTCAAAAAAATTCATACTGTGCCTGAATATCGCCTAAGCTCAAATAGCTACCTGTTTAGCGCCTACAAAATAGCCACATCCTATGTTTCCTATATAACATCCTTCATAATCGCAATTCTCTTCCCTACATAAAGAATAAATTCGAAATGTTAGGTTCCAGAGATCCAAAGAGACTCACAAAATGTACTCAAATGGCCTATCTCTCACACTCTATTTTATAATAAATCATTTACGGTTCAAGCTGTACGGCTATGGAACTCTCTTCTACCTGATATTAGGCAAGCAAGAGTGTGACAATATTTAAAAAATATCTTCGTTGACTGTTACCTCTCGCTGTCCTGAAATAAGCTATTTTACTAGAACACCGATACCAGGATAAAAAATTCTGTTTCCAAAGTAATGAGAGTATTATACTTTGTTTTATCTTTCACAAGCACCTTTAGAATTTAGAGTGTAGTATGTGTTTTTAATATATTTGATTAATATTAGGTTTATACGTTATTATTACTATTTTTTTCTCTGTAATCTTTATATGTTTGTGTATTTTATATTGACACCGGATTTTTGAAAATTAAATGTCTTCTAAGGTTTGCCTGAAAGAGATCGCTCCAAGCGATAATGCCGCCTAACTGTACACGTATATTTTAAATTGTACTTTAATTTTGTACATTTTAAGGAGTGCTATAAAGAGCTTAATATAATTATTATGTATTCCTTGAGGATTATTTTTCCTTACTATGACGAGGTGACTGAAACTTGGCTTTAAGACGATAATATGAGATATACGGTATTAATTTACTCGTCCAACATTTAGAGAAACAGGGTTTATCAATTAATGAAATATTTAAACAATATTAATCTGAGTTGTGATAAGAATGTAAGTATAACTAGTATAAGATACATACAAATTGCAGATAAAGGGTTAAGCACGTGGGACCATATGATACATTTGCCAGAATTCGCCAATGAAGATGGGACAGACGGAGATGTGGCTTGTGACTCGTACCACCAATGGAGGCGAGATATTGAAATGGCCGCAGAATTAGGATTGAAACATTACAGGTACAAAAACAACTTATTTATCCTACTGATTTCTGCGATCATTTTGAATTTGCAATGGAAGTAGTGTAAGGGGTGTAGAATAACATCATAAGACTTAAGACACCCAAGCCAACCTCACCTGAACGTGGTGCACGAGGCAATGGTGAAAGCGGGGTGGTAGGGTTTTACAGCCTGACTGGGTCGCAACCACCATGTATATGGCGAAAAAGCCCGCCATAGTGAACCGCTTCTGTGGGTAGCGTTTCGGGATCAGTCTGTGCATATCCAGCTTTTCGAAGGCCGGCATGCCAGCGGTGATCGGCGATGGATAGTGTGTCACTCGGTGGTCGCCATTGTTTTTGGATTGTACTGTGCGTACCATCAGGCAAAGTGCAGTCATTTTGCCGTGCAACAATAAAAAAAAGTAGGGCATATACTAGAGCTTGCTTAGTAAGAATATTAGACTTGATTACTCCTTAAGATATTGATAAGATGAGATAAGATATATCAAACCCTAAAGTGCTTTAAACATAGATACCTGTCTATGCTCAAATTACCATCCTCGATTGTCATTGAATATAAAAATACATTGTGGTCAAATTCTAGCTAGTGAATTCTAGTGATTAAAAATTATAAAACCTGTGGTTTTAAAAGTTAGGACTAGCAAATTGCTAGGATGATCACATATGTCATATTGCTTGGAGATTTGTCTTAAATACAAAGATAAGGTATAATTTCTCTAGTGATTATTACTTATGTATTTCGAATAATACATTTGAATTTAAAAATTACTGTGTTAATCCATCAATGAGGTATGTAAATATAGGCCATGCCAGAAGGTAAGCGTTAGAATTCTTGTTCTTTTGAACCTGCACCTTTGTACTGAAACTGCGACGCTTCTTTGTCCACATGCAATAGTTGTTTGTTGCGTCTTTGTGTATTTTATCTATATATACATTTCATTGATATGGCTATGTGTATGTCGAATAAATATTTAGTTTCCTTCTTAGTTTGTATTTTATTATATTAAACAAATTATAGTACTCACCGTACAGAAATTTATAAAAAGCATTGAAAACAAAAATATTATAATTCAACTCATACTAAGTTATCAAGATGGTAATATGCTTATCTTAGAGATTGACTGCCTCTCAATGATAGCTTCCGAAACATACATATATGTCCTTGAAGACATTTATATAGTTGGCTTCTTTAAAAATATTACCAAACTAGCTGACCCGTGCCCACTTCGTTGGGTAGTAAACATTTATAAAAAACTACTTTTTGTTACTTAAATATAAAAGTTAGACATATGCTGTTAATAACTTTTTTGTAGGCATTATTAAGCTCTACAACTTTTCTCTAGAACTCAATCATATATATATCATCGTGAAGGCAGCGTTCGTAAGAAACCTTTTCGTTCGACCGTTTTTTCTCAGACTTACTTTGTAAATTTGACTACCACAAAAAAGTCTTTTCACTTTTCGGGTTAATATATAACCTACACTCACAAATAACGTGGCTTTTTATTGGTAAAGGAACTTTCGAAATCGGTTTAGTAGTTCCTGAGATTACCCCCTACAACCTCACAAACTTTACCTCTTTATAATATTACTAGCTGTTACCCGCGGCTCCGCACGCGCTTTTTAAAAATGTATTAAAGAAATGTAAAATTGTGAGAGGGTGTGTACATTACAGAAACGCTTTTTCAAAAACATTTGTAACTACGATACGAACGCTATCTATTATAACATGTAACGTGTACATTAGATATATGAATACTAATAGTATATCGAATGGGATGGAATTTATCATCAGCAACATAACTGGAACTTCAACCTACTATATACCAAACTCAGTGCTCACTAACACTATATAAGAAAGTAATGAAAATTATAAGCTATACATTATCGAACAATATATCTTAAATCTTTTATTATATAGATATAATATGCCCGTATTGTCGATATACTTAAGTTATTCTTATACGTTGTTATAATCACTGAGTTGTAAACGCGGTAAATAAAACAATATGGCCGCCAAATTGACCAAAAAGATGATATAATTCATATTACATACAAATATATGACTTTCAATTATGTATATTTATTCTTGGAGTCCAGTAAGGCACACGTCTCACGCGGTGGTAACATATTTTTGATCAATTTCACATGGACGAATGCACAGGTAGCAGTTAATCACTACATAGTGTACCAATTCAAATAAAAAAAGAATCATTAAAATCGGTTCACAATTGACGAAAATATCGATTAACATACATAAAAAAAATACATACAACCGAACATAGTAACCTCGTCCTTTTTCGATTTCGGTTAAAAAGAAAGTAGTAGATAGAATGATGATTCATGGGGAAGGTTTAGGTATAATTTGTCAAGGTTTTCATTTTATTATCGGGGCGGGACAATGTCCTCCGAGCCCACTAGTTATCTGCCCGTAAAAGCCCCGTGAAAGTCGGTCCAATCAATTAGGAGATAGTAGGATATTGCGGATAAAGTCTTGAGTAACAAAATAAAATAGTCTAAGTTACTTCTTATAAGGTGAGTTAACTGCCAGTGAAAGTCCCGTGAAAATCAGTTCAAGCATTACGGATATTCCACTGCGGCCGAAGACGAATAAAAAACCTAAATGACTTTTTATGAGGTCTGCTATCTACCAGTGAATACCCCGTGAAAATCGGTCCAACCATTTTGGAAATAGCAATGCGGACGAAGCCGCGGACAAATAAAATAGAAAACAAACAAACAAACAGACAAAATATAATAATATAATTTTTATATTTAGACAAAGTATAAAAAAAAATTTTTTTGGTCATTTGTAGCCATATCCATTCATCAAAAAGTTGTTATTTTAATTGTACATACACAAACTTTATTTTTATAATACGTAATAGAGAACAAATAAAAAATTGGAAATAAAAGTAGTATATACTTTTCGCATAGGAAAACAAAATAAACTTTGAAAATGTTTGCGATAGAAACTTACCACGTCACCATGGCAACGTATATAATACTAACGCTAAAGAAATCTCTCAAAAGGAAAAAATTGCCCGATTTTGAAACATTTTTCATTGGTGCTCTGCTCCTATTAGTCTTAGCGTGATGATATATAGCCTAAAGCCTTCCTCGATAAATGAGCTATCTAAAACCGAAGGATTTTCTCAAATCGGACTGGTAGTTCCTGAGATCATAGCGTTCAACCAAACAAACAAACAAACAAACAAACTCTTCAGCTTTATATATTAGTATAGATAATATAATATAAATAATAAAATTATTTTTGTAAAAAGATAAAAATGGTTACTGTGGGTTATCCTATAGAGATAAATATATACCATCGTGGACTTCTTTATCGACCTTTTTAAGATATACAATTCCGTAGTACATTAATTTGATCTATCTCGTAAGGTTTACCCAGCGTTAGCGATTTAAGCGCACAAAAAGATGTTTGTTAGGACATCACATTACAAATGTTTGAATTTGTCGGCTTTTCTGTACCATAATATGTAAGTATGTATTATGCATATAAACCTCCCTCTAGAATCACTCTATCTATTGCTGAAAACTGTATTAAAATCCGTTGTATAGTTTAAAAGATCTAAGGGAACAGACAGCAGAAGTGACTTAATTTTATACTATGTAATGATTTTACATATTTACTGGTTATTTTACTCAGAATACTCAGAATTATTATCTAATCGGAATGGTATTTTTGTTTCACGAGAACCTCGCATTTTATCATAATTAAGTTTTAGGTTAATTGTGCAATATTTTTTTTTATTGCAACGATGTTTCTTATCGCGCGTTACACAGAGGTGGTAGAGCCACGCTGAAGCTATTAGTGGTTTCAGCATGAATGGGTCGGCTCGTCCGCGGCACTACCACCCGACCCACAGAAACACCGTCGTGAAGTAACAGTGCTTGTATTGTTGCGTTTCATTCGGTCAGTGAGAGCGCCGGATAACCCACCTCCCCTATCCCTCCCCCCTTCCCCAATACCCCTCCCCCAAACACAGGGTGGCAACGCAATTACGACTCTTCTGGTGTTGCAAATGTCTCTGCACGGCGTTGATCGCGTAACATCAGGTGACCCACCTGTTCGTTTGCTCCTATGATATAAAAAAATTACGCTCTGTGCGGATGGGGCGAGACGGAAAAAAATGTAATAAGACTTTTTCTCGACACTTCTTGACATAGTTACAACCGAGTATAAATTATTATTTATAAAATAAGATTTATACGGATCATAAATTTTTATTTGCTAACTTAATTATCCCACATCATTCAGTGCTTAATTTATCATTCTTTATTCTATACGACTATCTATCTATCTATGCGACTTCGTCTGCGTCGTTTATTACCTATATTGTTTTGTTATATCTTATATCAGCGTTTTTGGCGAAAGCTCCCAGGGGACTTGATTTTTTTCGACACTTCCAACAATTATCGTTTAAATTTCAACCAATTTATATAAAACCTTGACAAATTATATACCTAAACCTTCCTTGTAAATCACTCTATCCATTAATGAAAACCGCATGATTATTACATTTATTTATATATATATATATATATTATATTTTTTTTTGCGAACAGACTACGCTAATGACCTAGCAAGGTCTTAACAGCTTCACCGGACTACTGTAATTATATTATTACCATATTATATAGTTAGTTAATGTTAATGTTAGAGATAATGAATGAATATTTTATTGCACCTTTTAGTTTTCACATTGGCGCGCTTAATGCTTCTAAGCATTTTCTTCAAGCTAATTTGCTGTAATGGGGAAAAATACATGATATTGTAGATATTGGAAATTAAAAAGTAAATAAGAAAAAATAAATAAAAAAAAACCTAACTTTTTTTATAGATTTCAAATTATCTCAGCTACATATTCGTATCAATGTCATTTAGCATCAATGTCAGTCGGAATAATATTTTGGAAACTTATTTATTTTGTCAGTAAATGCCGTCAAAGTTTGTTGACTAATTTCGGGAACGAGCCTGGAAAAAAACACCTCAATTTCATTCGTATGTTTAGATCAGGGATCCCCAAAGGGATCGACTCAAACTAAACTGATTTTTGACCTCAACAAGTTCTAAAGATCGTCCCGGTTATTAATTACCACAAGTTCATATTTAAAACTTTCAAGATACTGTATTAATTGTGTTATTTGTAGCAACTTGTTATAGGAGTGATTAATATCTTAATAGGAAGTATAATTGTTAAAGGAAAAAGGTGCCCGATTTTGAAACATATTTCATTGGTGCTCTGCTTCTATTAGTCTTAGCGTGATGATATATAGCCTAAAGCCTTCCTCGATAAATGAGCTATCTAAAACCGAATTCTCAAATCGGACTGGTAGTTCTTGAGATCATAGCGTTCAACCAAACAAACAAACAAACTCTTCAGCTTTATATATTAGTATAGATTATATTAGTAGAAGTATAGATGACAACTTGCTACTAAGTATGTAAGTAATATAATTTCAACATTTGTCTGCAAGGTTCTCAATTTCCTGGCCGCGGTTACTACCTGACGGTTTTGCGAATCGTATCAGTGAGGACGGCAGGAACTACTACAATAACTTGATCGATGGACTCCTGGAACGAGACATTGAACCTATTGTTACCATATATCACTTTGATTTACCACAATACCTTCAAAATCTTGGTAATAAATAATTATATATTTTACTTATATATATTTTATGATTTAAGATTTATTAATGACAGTAGCTTACACCATATAACTCTACTATATGCTATAGTAATTCTATATCTATAAATATTATATCTATATTATAAATCTACTCTACTATACTGTATATGTATATATAATTCACTAACATGGGTTCCGACCTTTTTCTCTGGTAGCTTTGATTAAATACCAAGGGTTCTATAAAGGATTTTTACTCGCAATAATAACGTCGTAACCATGAGCTTCTATTGGGGTGTTTTTTATGTTAAAAAAAAGTCTTTCCTGTATGTGACATATGTCGTGTTGCAAATGATGGGTATAATAAATTGGGGTGTTTTTTATGTTAAAAAAAGTCTTTCCTGTATGTGACATATGTCGTGTTGCAAATGATGGGTATAATATTCGAGATAATTAACTAAAGAGAGATAACTAACTAAAAAGAGATAAAAAACTCTCGATATACGACGTGGTACTTAAATCAACAGTTAGTCGTGCCTCAGACACGTTTTAATCTCATGTCATCGATATGCGGTTTCTCGAAACTATCAATTTAAACTAATATCAAAGAGCAGTTATCAGATACATTCTTTACAATTTAACACCTATATAACAGTAGTATCAACTATATAATAAATATTCGTATCGGCTTTATTTAATTTTGTAACGCTGAGATACAGGGGCAAAAAATAAAATTAAAGAAAAATGTTAGCCTTGCATATGTGGTGTTAATATTACGTATGTACAAATATTTAACGCCATCTATCGACGATAATAGTATACTTTTTATTGTAATAACGTTCCCATTAAACAACATGCACTCCAACAGTAACACTCTAAATTAACAATTTTAAAAACAATATCAATAAGCTTATAATGAATAATTTGTGTTTTAGCTATAATTGACTGCCAAGCTCATTCTTATTATTATCATAATCGTTATGTTATTATTTATTTGCAATACTAACAATTTTTTTTAATCACTATGTCACCAATTTGCTGGAAAAATATATATTGTGGCATTAAGTACATAGGTAGATAAGAAAGTACAGTTACATTCATTCAAAACATAATTTTGAAATATAAAGATAATCTACCTACCGCGTCTGTCTGTCTGTTCGCGATAAACTCAAAAACTACTGAACGAATCTTTATGCGGTTTTCACCAGTGGATAAAGTGATTCGCGAGGAACGTTTTGGTATATAATTTGTCTAGGATTTTTTTATAATCAGGGCGGGACAACATCTGCCGTGCCCGCTAGTAATATATAAAATATTTATTTTATTATAAAACCAGTCATGTTGTGCGCATCTGAGTGCTGGGCGACGCAAGAGACGAATGAGAGAAAACTACATGTGGCAGAGATGCGACTATTAAAGTCGATGTGTGGTGTAACTAGAATGGATAAGATTAGGAATGAATATATCAGAGGAAGTTTGAAAATAGCACCACTGACAGAGAAATTAGGAGTAATAGGTTTTTTTTGAGTCCCCCCTTCTTTGGTCTGTCTTTATTTCAATGAGTTTTAAATCTTTTAAAGCCATGACTAGGAGTTTTAAAAAGTCAGACACCTTATATTTATATTCTTACTATGTGTATAGATTTATTGTACGATGGAATTGTAATTATTAATGCAGGTGGTTGGGCCAGCCCTCTTATCGTCGACTGGTTTGGTGACTTCGCTAGAATAGCATATTCGCTTTTCGCGGATCGCGTCAGAACCTGGATAACAATAAATGAGCCCTTTTCTATTTGCGACATGGCCTACAACGCTGCCATGTTTATTCCTAAAATTGCAAATAACCAGTCAGGTTACATGTGCAACAAAAATGTCATGCTAGCACACGCCAAAGCTTGGAGGATTTATGACGAGGAATTTAAGCCAAAATATAATGGTAAGAAAACATCTTTTCTCATTTATTGAAGTGAAAACTTCTTTGAGTGCGTTGAGTGGTATTTTTGGTAGAAGATAAACGTATGATTTCGCGTCATGACACTATATAAAACTATATAAAAATGTATATGACTATTGTCAAGAGTACCAATAGATGTAAAAACCAATTTAATGTTAATAACTTCAATATGCAAATTATGAAATTTAAATAATTTCAGTTTTCACTTTTATCAGTAGTCCTTATGAGTGGCTCCACTTTTTTTTATTTATGTCAGGAAATAGCAAAGAGGTATGCGGTCCATCTTATATTAAGTGATTATCGTAGCCTGTGTATAATTGATCTAAATAGGCATGAAGTTCTGATAGTATTCATAACAGCTTACTAAATTTCGGGACTAAGAAGACTAAGAAAGTTTCATACTAGTACGTTGTCAACTAAACCTATTTAATCAAAACGCTATAGCGCGTATATTTCTACTTTGCAATGGATAATCAAACAAATGAATGACCCTCCAGCTACTCCAAGTGAAAGCACCTACGATGGGTTTCCACACTTTAAAAAAGCAATCTTCCACATAAGCCTCCCTTTAAAAATATGTACTGCTTAATTAACACACAATGATATATACTTTCTATCTACAGGAAAAGTGTCGATTTGCAATCACTGGGTTTGGTATGAATCAGCGTTAGAAGGTGACGAAGACATCGCAGAACTTGTTTTAGATTTCATTGTAAGTTATTTATAACAGCTGTAATCGCGACTACGTCCGCGTGGAACCTAATGTAAAAAAACAGTGACTAAAAATCATCTGAATGTATTAAGTCAATTTACTTATCTACTTTCTTCTCGTACTTTAGTCGCGTCGTCATTAAAATTACAATAACTTTGATAGAGCGAACCGATTTTAATGAAACAAAAACTAAATGGTACTCGAGGGTATGCTACATAATTTTTTATCATGAGGTTTTATCGTGAATGCAGTACTTTAACAGAGATACGTGTTCAAACAAACAGACAGATACAGACAGACATTTCTAAAAATGATTGAAATGTATTTTATTACTTATTCCAAGACACCTACAACATATTTTTTACAAAAATCTAAAAAGACCAGAAACGTTAGATTTTCATTCGTTTTTTTATATCGTGGGAGGCAAACGAACTAACGGGTCACCTAATGATAAGTGATCACCACCGTCCATAGACACCCATTTCCGACGACCTCAACGAAAAGGACATTCCTGTTCGTGAGGTACACCGCATGCGCTCTCCGCGCACGAAGGCACCCTACAATATGGTGTTAGTCGTTCTCGACCGCACCAAGGAAGGGAAAGCCATATTCGATCTCTCGACCCTCTGCGGCCTCTCCGGCATTATTGTCGAGCCGCCGCGCAAAACGTCCGTACCCTCACAGTGTCACAACTGTCAGGTTTACGGACACTCCGCACGTAACTGTCGCCTGCGTCCCAGGTGTGTTAAGTGCCTCGGCGACCACTCCACTAAGGAGTGCTCCCGCTCTCCGACCTCCTCTGACCCTCCGAGCTGCGTCTTGTGCCGCGGCGAGGGCCATACCGCGAACTATCGCGGATGTCCCCGCGCCCCGCGCACAAAGCGCCCCCGCTACCCCAGACAGGTCTCCCCGTCTAGGACGCCCGCCGCCACCTCCCGCCCCCGACCTCCGCCTCTCATATCCCGAGAGTCCTTCCCGAGCCTGCCGAACACATCTCGTGCACCGGCAACGTCCGTACCCGCGACTAGCGCGCCCCCCCGCCCCTACCGGGCCCCTCAGGCCCCATGGGCTCCTAAGCCCGCGTCCCAGCCGATCCCTAAATCCCAGGCGGCTAAGCCTCCACAGGCCGACCCCGCATGCTCCTTTTCCCTATCGAGTATTGACTACGTAGGTCAATTACTCATCTTCCACGAGATCTCGGAGATCTCGGCATATGAAGAGACGGTCCGAAATCCGACTCTAGGTCCCATAACAGCGATACATAGGTTCCCAGCCATCTCGGCTACCCTGCAACGGCTCGTGCGCGCCGCCGTTAATAAATAAATAACTCATATAAGTTAGAGTAAATCCGTGTATTTACGTCTAACTTCCCCTAAAACGATCGAGTAATTAATAATAACTTTTACTATTTCTATTTTTAGATTCCGGCGCCGACGCCGTTCAGTTAATTTTAAATTCGATCTTTTAATATGCGTGTTTGCGCCCACGCACGCGTAACCTTCCCTGACGCCGCCGTGAGGGAAGGAATCCCCGTTAGTTCCCGCACACATCGTGGTTCTCAGTGATATCTCGAGCCGAGGTCGTCCCCGGTTGGAGCCCCCGAGATATCACTTTCGCGACACAGTGACTCACCTACATCACTTGTACTCACACATGAGATCAACTCTCACCACACGTGCACATACATATACATAGTGGATGGGTTTGTTTTTTTTCCCTTTTTTTCGAGCTTTCGAGCTGAATTTCGATTGCATGATTCACAAATGAATATATGTATGAATAGCTTAGAATAGTTTAGCTAGGTTAGATCCGGGATAACAGCAACAGCCCAAGCCGAGGTGTGCCGCGCACCCTTGAGCTAGTTGCCTAAATAAAATCGGCTGAGTGCCTTAAGCGCTCGCCTTAGTAGTCCGGTGAAGCTGTAGAGGCCTCTAAAAAGGTCAATAGCATAGTCAGTCCGAAAAAAAAAAAAAAAACCATAGACACTAGCAACACTAGGGAAGTCGCAAGTGCGTTGCCAGCCTGTGTTTGGCGGCGAAGGGAGTGAGTGGGGCGGGAGTGAGGAAGGGATGGGGAGGAAGGAGTGGTGGGTCTTATTATATGTTATTATTCCATTATTATTCTATATATAGTTATCAAAATATATGTGCAGTTGCACAACTGAATCTTGATCATC
Source organism: Antheraea yamamai (assembly GCA_036509395.1). Classification (NCBI taxonomy): domain Eukaryota; kingdom Metazoa; phylum Arthropoda; class Insecta; order Lepidoptera; family Saturniidae; genus Antheraea; species Antheraea yamamai. The sequence continues at coordinate 12,919,853 of AP028443.1, read as the reverse complement.
AAACAGGTCACGATACAGAAAATCATCTTCGCCTCAGCACTAATCATGACTACCATTTTCAGCATGGTCGATTTAGTCATCCCATTTACTCTAAAGAAGGTGGATGGGCACCGCACATTGAAAAGATTGTAAACGAATATGCATCTGAACTGGGATATCGTCGACCTTGGTTACCAGCTTTCACTCAAGAGGAAATTGAATTTGTGAGGGGTAAATATTATAAAGAATCGTTGATTCAACTATAAAGTACTTTATTGTGCTTATCAACTTAGCAGAGTAATCCTTCCGATTTTAATTGTACTCTTCCACAATCATTGAATGATATTTGTGAAAGTGTCATGGATGTATATAAGGAATTTATATAAACATAGCGAAGATAGATAGATAAACAAAGCAAAGTGTAAATGGGTAAACATAAGTGATACACCTTTCGGAAAGAGTTACAATCACTACATATTTTAAAACAAAGTCCTTTACCACGTCTGTCTGTCTGTTCACGATAAACTCAAAAACTACAGAACGGATTTTCATGCAGTTTTCGCCAGTCAATAAAGTGATTCATAAGGAAGATTTAGGTATATAATTTGTCAAAGTTTTTTTTATAATAAGGTCGGGATAACTTCCGCTAGTGATAGATAAGTATATAAAATGCATTAAACTCCGAAAAAGTGAGACTTCCATTTACAGAATACATGCCTTGAGCTTTGCCATAAAGTATGATTATTCGTCTACTTTATTGTTGCTAATAGCAAGATATTAATTATGAAATATTTTCAGGAACATACGACTATTATGCTTTCAATATGTACACCAGTCGAATCGCTAGAACCGCTGTTCCGGGTGAAGAAATCAATACATTACTTTACTTTTACGGGATACCAGAGCTTAATGTGGTACTAGAGACACGACCGGAATGGGTGCAAACATTCGCCTCAATATTTTCTGTACGCAACACTAATAACCAATACATTAAATTTCTGACTTAGTAACTACTAACCGCAATCCGATAATTCTACTATTTAATTGCTTATTTAAAGTATTAAAAAGTTCAGTTGTAACCAAAGAGCCATTTACTGACGTAATAACGTCTTGTAAATCAATGAACGCCGGCTGCACGCATAAAAAGCACAACTCATTGTCACGTTCCGTCTGAGCGCTCGGTGTAAGCGCGAGCGCGGAACAAGCGATAGAGAGGCGCGATCGGGCTAAGCGTTCGGCTTGTGATGCATCTATCTCTCTTCCACTCCATCGGCCGATGCGTCCGAGTCGTTATCACGTAAAATTATCGTCCGTAAACCGACTTTACAGACAACCAATTTTTTTTACAAGATGTTAAAATTTGTGCAAGTTCAACCGCAGAAGTACCATCTCCCTGAAAACTCGCAAAGTCAAAGTGCTTGTTGTGCCACGTTTGTTTTTCCAGTATGTTATTGTCATCACGAACTAGTTCTGTGTCTACCATTTGAGTCTAATGATTTCGGAAAATGCTTCAATTGTAGAAACTGTATATATATGTCCAAGTCTTTCACGACATTGAAAGAACAATAATGAGGTTCAAAACCATGGACAAGTATTTTAAAACTTTGATAGTTTAGTGGTAGAGTTTCCTAGCATCGCATTTGGCAAGTTAAATACGAATTCTATAGTTAGCTTCCGTCTAAAGAAAACGTCGTGAGGAAACTAAAGAGTACTAACTTAACACTGTCATTTCATTTAAAATTTCATAACAAATGCCTTACTCTTTTTTTGACCAACCTCATTTGACTGCAGGTGATGTTTTTAGATTTATTATTTCACTATCTTTAACCACATCAAATCTTAATATCTTAATGAATAAACAAACAACTATTTTAATCCTAAGAACTAGAAATAATTAACATTCACATTTATCCCAGCTTCATGCAGAAGGTTTACGAAAACATTTATCGTGGGCGCGGGAAAAATATGGTGATATAGAATTCTTCATAATGGAAAATGGTGTAGCTACTGAAGGATCAATTAATGATGATGAAAGAATTGACTTCATTTATGATCATTTAGAACAAGTAAGTAATAAACTACTTTACCTTGAATGTAGTGGAACATGTCAAGTTCTATATAAAACAATATTCGTCTTATGATAAAATAGGAATTTCTGGAGAACGCATTTATTCAAGATATTAATTCAAAATCAAAAAAATCTTTATTTAATTTAGGTCCTGATAAGGCACTTATGAACATCAGAACTACCATCGCTTCGCGCAAACTACCCACTCATCGAGAAGAACCGGCAAATAACTTGATATGTTTTATCTTTTCATTGTACATATTTTTACAAATATGGATAGTTACATTCGTTTTGTGGATGCAAAGAGAGAGGCGTCATTTCTGGATGTCACCACCATCCACATATTGATCCACCCTATAATAGCCTTTATGTATTAAGAACCCCTGAACATAACACTTGAACTTACTACCTGGCAAATCGGTAGTGTACTTTGGGACTTTTTTATAAAATCTAACATTATTACCTAAAAAACTTTTACCGCTCTTAGTGAGCCTGAAACATAGAGCGACCGAGTTAATAGCTCTTAACAAAAACGTAAGTAATTAATGCCATATCTAGGAGTTTAATATAAATTTGAAGTCTTGAGTGTCATCAGTTGTTTCTTTAGATATGATAGAAAATGTTATGCTTAACATATGTTTGTGTAAAGAAATTTTCATTTTATATAGCTCTAACTTAAAAGCACTAAGCCAGCGATGCTCAATAAGATTCTATGCAAAAAATTGCACCCTTTTTGAAATCGTTCAATTTAAAATCAATTCACAGGTGTGGCTCGCTATAAATGAAGATGGTGTGAATGTCGCTGGGTATACTTATTGGTCTATTATGGATTCCTTTGAATGGACTGATAGTATGTAAGTTGTAAGATTCTGTATACTTTTTTTTGTTATAAATCCTGGTAGTTCTAATGTTGAAATCAGTGAAGTATAGATCCTATTTCCACTGGGTGGAGCCTCTGAATTTGCTTTATTATTGATAGCTTTTAATATTTGACCACTATATCTCCTAATGTTGGAAATGACGGCTAAAGATGGTAATACGCTAAGTCATGAAAGAACTGACTCTCAAATGTAGCTGGTGGAACTCATCTACAGGTGCTTGGCGACATATTTTCGATTTTAGAGCAGTGGAAAAACCATAAAACGTATTCAAACACGCTACTTCTGATCTATTATACTACAGAAGTTCACACGAGTATATTGAATAATTTTAATCGAGTTGTGGAAAAAATAGAACTTTATGGTAATTTCACGTAGCGTCAAAATACTCTATAAGTTTTGAAACATGAGGGAATCAATGATGAAATCATTAGGGAGTTAGAATGATGTTCAGCTGGCTATAGCTCTGCAATAGATTTTTTTCTAACATTGGGGATATTTATAAGTATATTACTTTGTGATCGCATGATTACAGCTTTGATATTGAGGAATCTGGTTTCCGTATTCCACAAGACATATTTATTTAGGGACTTCTTTGTAGATTTGTCTTCATTGCTTAGAATGTATAGAGAAATTTTGAATATATAATACCGTTAGAAAGTCGTCTTTGATAATAGAACGTGTCATTATTAATCCTATAGTCTACATTGTTCATGAAACATTTCAGATCGAAGTTCGGACTATACCACGTTGATTTCGAGTCACCAGAACGGACGCGGACTCCACGAAAATCTGCAGATTACTATAAGAAAATTACTGAAACCAACACACTCAGCAAACCGTTTCATTATGACCTTCAATAATGCATTGTCTAAGTATTACAGCTTCGATTCTCTACTACAACATAGCTAAACTTTCCTCCGCTTGCCACACAACTTCGATAATATACAATAGTAACTCTGCAAAGTTCACACGTGGAGGTATCGTCACCAAATATATTTTCACCGCAACACAATCACCTCAGGAGTACAACCTACCAGGATTGGCATCAAGGTTACCTTTATGGGGTCGGTAACACATCTTTATAGAATGGAACGACCGTTAAATATTACACTTGCTCGCTACTACATAACCTACTATTTCTTATCGGAGATATTTCCATCGTATACGTAAACTTTATCAATTCTTCGGGAAATTTTATCGATTTTTAATTTGAATATCATTACATAGTATAAATTAAAGTCCCCCCTACCGCGTCTGTCTGTCTGTCTGTCTGTTCGCGATAAACTCAAAAACTACTGAACGGATTTTCATCCGGTTTTCACCAGTGGATAAAGTGATTCATGAAGAAGGTTTTGGTATATAACTTGTTAAGGATTTATTTTTAATCAGGGCGGGACAACGTCTACCGGGCCCGCTAGTGTATGTATAAATTTAATTCATTGTTGTTAAAATTAAATACTTGTTAATAAAACAGTAATTTATTAGAATTATTACAAATGAGAAATTAGTACAATGAACTTTTTTCTTTCCTTTTTTGGGCTGAAGTATTTTGTCAAGTTTGTAACTTCTTGAAGAAACTTATATGACAAATTTACATTAACGTGTTATCAATATTATTACAATATAAAAACTAGTCTTTATATAAACTAAAGTTCTGTATGCTTAACCATTGGCTCCTGAAGGGAATGAGTTTCGATGACACTCTTGTAGTAATGCGCAGAGCTGCGCGGAGTCCGCGTACGCTCCGGAGAATTGAAATCCACTTCATACAAACCAAACTTTAAACTGAAAAAACGACATCACTCCTTTCAGTTGTAAAGCAATTAATATACAGCTGTAGTACATTCAGACATATTGGTAATTAACTTCTATGTAAAGAATAACAGCAATGTAACCCTATTGTAATAATCAAAAACCGAATTATATATATATGCATATTTACACATATATTTAATATTATTTTAACAAGCCTACGAAGTACTATATATTTTCGCGTTACGTACACTCTCATTCGTTGTATCTTTCGCATTCAAATGTGATCTATTAAATGTAATTAAGTTTTATTAAAATGGCTCAAAAAGAGGCTTTTTTCCAGTCTTATGCTATTTATCTTCTTTTCAGAGCCCTGAAACATGTTACGTAGGGATCGCTCAAGAATCTTTTAAAATTTCTAAACTTCGCAAAAAGTTATTTGCTTTTTTTCGTTATTCTATTATTTTCTACATTAAAAATGATACAAGTTTTGGAAACTTCAAGTCGATATATTAATTTCCAATGACGGCTCATAATTTCTTTAACTTTCAAAATAGATTACTAAAAACATTTTTTTTCATTAACTACATGCAAATAATAAGCGAATATTCATAACAAAACAAGAAATATTCATTCCTAAAAAAAGTATTTTAAAGCTTTCGAAATTAGAAAAAAACTTGGTCGACCATTAATAAAAAATTTCATCTAGCTGATCTCTAGAAGAACCCTTAGAAGGTGATAAGATAAAAAAAAATTACACGAGACCTGATGTAAAAAAGTCTGTTTATCCAGTGTCTGTATTTTTTGGGACGATAGTAAATCGCGGTCACGCCAATATACGTCTTTCTAACCTTCTTCTTAAGGATAAATAATATTTGTTTCAATTAAAACTACAGCTCTGTTCAAATTACTTAGAAATTACCACCATCTGTGCAATGATTATCTAACATTAGTTGGATAGTATATATATATTTACTATTTCAATACGTAACAAAAAATCTTGTAATTCTCATTCGATCCATAATTAAACTGATTAACTTACTTGTATCCATCTAACCATTCAAAGTTATCCATCAAACTCCAAACAGTGTAATGAGTAACCTTGACACCATCTTTGATAGCCAGTAACACCTGTTCCATATGATCTCTCATGTATTCAACTCTATCCACATCATTGATTTGATATCCAGCAGTAGCTAAACCGTTCTCTGTTATTACATATCGCAAATTCCCATAATGTTCCTTTAAATATAGCAACATTTTGCGTAGACTTTCGGCAGATGTCTGTAAAGAGACGAAATACCACTTATATTGGCAAAGCATCGATTATCAGGATGACAAAGGTATATATCTGTGAGGTATCTTCGATTAACTCACAACTCTGAACTATGCTGATCTAATCTTCAACTAGGATGGAAAGTATTCGCAAGAGATTGAAGATTGATGGGATAAGATTGAAGCGAGAAAAAAGGCGAAATATAATATCCGACAGATATGACTTATTGTCTACTACTCCATTGTGTTCGCAGCCACCTACAAGTTAAAAATTACTTTTCCTAACATTTTGGTTACTGTGACATTAATCGGCATTATAATTGGTAAAAACTAGATAAGACTATTATCCAAAATGATTATATATTAATAGATGATCTAATCTAAGATGGTAAACACGCTAAACCTAGGGGAGACTGGCTCTCGAATACAGCTGCCGGAACAAAGCTATAGGTGCTTGGCGACATAATTTTAACTCTGAGGTCGGTAGTTAGCCAAGTGGGCTTAGAAACATCTCTACCATCATGCTATAATTTCATCAAAATATTTACCTTCACCCAAAGTTCCGGTTCATTTGGAAGGATTCGAAGCTACATAGATCGACATAGTGTTCAAACATGCTAACTACTCAGCCACCGTCGCTTCAAATGATCAATAAACCATAATTTTTTTCTTATTTAGAAATTATTCAAAATGAGTATATCAGTATACACTATCTTTGGATGAGATGAGGAAAATCATTAATAACTATAATTTTAATGTTATACATTTTGGCATCATACAAATAATATTCTGCCTAATGCTGTCACAAATACCCGGGTAATATATTAGAACTGTAAATCCAAATTACCTTAAACCATTCAACGGAAGAGACTTTCCATTCTGGACGAGTGCCCAATACTGCGTTCAGAACTGGTGCTCCTGACGTTGGCCACGGTTGAATCTCCTCACCGTCATCGCTTCTCCGAATAGTTTTTGGTATATAGTAGTTGAAAGCGTAGAAATCGTAAGTACCTATTGGATGAGCAACATTTTAGTTTAGTATTCTAAAATAGGAAGTTTTTGAAGACTAACGGACGCTTGTTCTTTAACTCTTTCACGCAAAGACTACCGAATGAATTTTACTGAAAGCTTACAGCAATATTGCTTGAACGAGTACATTAGAATAACACAAAGGTTACAGTTTAATAAGATGTTGTTAAAATTGATCGAAGTATTAAAATATCTGTCAGACAACTTAGGAAAAATCCTCTACCATTTAAAACTGTCTAGGCGTGCATTATGTGACCATTATGTATTACACACTAAAATACATACTGAAAGTTATGGACGTCAACATTAGTACAAAATGCATTTGTTCTAATTACATTTTTACATTACAATTTTACATTTTTCAATTAATCCTGTATAAGTTAATTATGAATGTTAAAACAATACTAGCGGTGAGGAAAATAATTCAGTCTTCGAAAAAAGATACACACAAGGTACACGATCGGATATCTATACTAATATTATACAGCTGAAGAGTTTGTTTAGAATGTAACTGGACAATAATGCAACGGAAGTCCGTTACGGCAATATGGCGACACGTTTCTGTACCATCCGATTAGATAATAATTAAACATAACCAAAACGTCTATTAAATCATAACCAATTTAATTCGTTACTTATCATAGTAATCTGTTCGTACTTTTCTATATTTTATTTACTTTATAACAAAGAGTTGCTAATAATATTTCCTGTGTTATTCAAGTTCCGAATTAGCTGATAGATGGCACTACAGATAACGAAGCTTTGATTTAATTTGTTACTTACTTACATTGAAACCAAATGGCAGTACGGTCGCACGCTCATATATACATAATTAATTCTATTGTATGATTTTTATTATTGTTCAATTTAATAATTTTTATTAATATATTTTTTTATATTATATTTGATTGATTTATTTATAAACTATTTATTGACAAAATCAAAAATAGTTAAAAAGTTTTACTTCAATCGCGTGTGACGGTTACCCTCACTCATTATTTTTGCTTTCGAGAGCTTCCGCTGAGTGCGTTGCGTAGACGGTAACAATTCCACATGGATAAAATCGCGGGCATAAATACATATTTGGTAAAATAAATATTGTTTACATTCCATTATATTCTTTAGAAAAAATATATAGAGACTCGCCAAGTATTTATGTCATCCAATACTCCCAACAAATTTTCAATAGTAAAACCAGCTTTATATATTCCTTCATCTCAATGGTTTTATGGAAATTTTATTAGTATGTACCAATAAAACTTAAGAAACTCGAACCTTATGTAAATAAACAGTGATTAATAAAATTATCTTAACGTATAAAGTCCATTTATTTATCTTATTTTATAATGATAGGTGGTAGATCCACCCCGAAGCTATTACTGGATTCAGCATGAACGGCCGGCTCGCCCGGGGTACTATTACCCGACCCACAGAACACCGAAGTGAAATAATAGTGTTTCCATTGCTGCGTTTCGTTCGGTCAGTGAGAGCGTCGGAGTCACCCCTCCCACACCCCTCCCCGTCTCCCTTCCCCCTCCCCCAAACACAGACTGGCAACGCACTTGTGACTCCCCTGGTGTTGCTAGTGTCTATGGACGGCGGTGATCATTTAACATCTGGTGATCCGCCTGTTCGTTTGCCGCCTATGATATAAAAAAAAACTACTTTTCTCTCGTACTTAAGTCGCGTCGTTATTAAAATTACAATATCTTTTGATAAAATAGACCGGTTTCAATAAAACAAAGGCTAAATCTTACTCGAGGATACACTGGTTTTATTATGAACGCAGTACTTTAGCAGTTATGCGTGTCCAAACAAACAGACAGACATTTCTAAAAATGATTGAAATATATCTTATTCCTTATTCCTAGACAGCACGTTAGATTTACATTCTTATTAGGTATGTGTATAGATTTACATTTAAGAAATTCACAGGACGTACCCTTTATAAGTTGGATCTCAAGCGGAGTGAAGGCTGGTAGCATGGTGTACAAGAATCCTTGTTTCTTACTATATTCTGCTATAACTTCCTTCGCTACACGTGGCCAATCTCCGATTTGAGAGAAAATGGGATGCGAGTACATTCCGGTCTGAAATAGTCCGGTTACCATGTGAACTTAATATATGTTAACCAAATCTTTTGGCATACTTATTTCCTATACCGATCTTCGATACCGTAATTATAAATTAAGTAATTCAATATGAAGAGACTAGGGCATATAATGCTTTGGGACAATCTCCGTATATTCGACCTTTTGGGCTTTATGGAGAAGGAGTCTTCTATCAAATCGTTCGATAATTCTGTTTAGCATGTGATCATTAATCTCAAGGCATTTAACGGACTTTGAAATTACCACGACTCTCTGATTTGCATCTAAATCGTAACTGACAAATCTTGGTGACATTTTATAAAATGCTCATACAACGCGTCAAGGGAAAAAGAAGTGACTCCTATCAAATTACGATCACCCTTCTCTCCCTTTATATTGCTAATTCCAAATATTTCTGGATGAAAGCAACAAAATTGAATAATAAAAAGGTAAGAGCGTAATTAATTTAGCAACACATTTTCTTTAATATCTTATATTATATGGAACAGTGATGTTAAAGCTTGGAATAAATTAAGGTTATAATCATAGAAGTGAAATGTTTATCGGATGATTTAAAACAACATCAAAATTTCCACTCAGCAGAGCTATAGTAGGTGAAATGTTCTGTCTACAAGCCCTTCATCGCCTAGGACGCCATTTCGATATCAGAGACTCACCCAGATTCTATGCCATTATCCCATTAATTATAGAATAATAACAAAAAAACTGTTGCGGCCGCGTTAATAGTCAATTAGAAAATATTGTGTCACCAGGGTGGAAACACTTTGTATGTTGATCGCCCCCGGCGCTCGTGACGCCGCACCAGTTCGGTCGGGCAGTTCGTTCGGCAACATCGTATGTGAAGCGCGTGCGCCTTGAAGGATTGTGAGTTCCTCGCGTCGCACTAACCTATTTGTGATTACCCTGTCCGTTCGCTATCGTCGTACATTAAGAACGTATCGCGTGAGACAATCGTGGGTTCCTCACGTCACGCTAATTGCATTGTGATCACCATACACTATCATCATAGCACCATCGCAACTCGTCGGCATCGACCACCGGCATCGTACCTCGCACAGTACCGGTGAGTGATCACAACATTTTGCTATCGTTCTCGCTGACTTCGCATTATTCGCATCACAGGTGGTTCCCGATCTCAGGAATCACCAGTCACGTAAGGGCGGAAAATATTTGTTGTATTTAATATAATATTTCATAAATAAGCACAACAATGACTGAAAAATATAAACTCACGCTAAGCTGATTGGCAAGCTCGGCCAACTGTTCATCACCTTCATTTTCTGGTTCATACCATATTAAAGCATTCGTTAAAGATATTTTTCCTGTTGATGTAAAAATACACGTGTCACTTATTTAAAACAGAGCATAGGAAACTTTGTACTAGTGAAGTATCTACGTAAAATGAGTAATGATAATTTCAAGCAGTACTTTCGAGAAACTTATATTACGCATCATAACATTAGCCTATTCTTTCGAAGTTTTTACTCTACCTAACGGCATTTGTCAAGCCATGTTTTAACTCAAGATACGTTATACTCCAATTTTTATCATTTCTTAAACAATCCTAGCCACACCAATATTTAAATGTCCTAAATATAGATAAGAAATATGAGATTTTTTTTTGTGACAGTTTCCTATTATCGTTTGATTGAACTTCAGCATTAATCGTATACTACTTACTACTGACTGAACCGTACCGATTCGTTTCAGTATTTTATACATTACAAATATAGTATGTCAACCTTGAGTTTAAGATCTTTACTCAACAGAGGATTTGAGGATTCTTCTTCTCTTATCCACAATTTTTTACCTTTATACTGCGACCTGTATATCTCGTCATAAATTCTCCAGGCTTTAGCGTGTGCTATCAATATGTGTTTATTGCACAAATAATTTGCCACACCGGGATCTCTAATTCCTGGTGCCATTTTGCCTCCATTGTAAGCTGTTTCACAAACCATTAGCGGCTCGTTGATCGTGATCCAGGTCTTCACTCGATCAGCGAATAAATAAAAAGCCATACTGGCGTATTCAGTGAACCAGTCTGACGAGAGTGGGTTAGTCCAACCACCTGGAATATTGTTAAGGCTCTAAATTAAGTAAACACATTGTCAAAAATAAATTTTACGTAATACAACATCTAGACCTGCATCTCGTCGATCGTTCAGAGATTAATAGGCTGACGCTAGTAAAATTCTAGAGTATAGGTAATGTTATAATTAAATTCATATGAAACTACCAAAAACTTTGTAGGTGGCAGTGCCACGCTGATGCCTATTACTGCGTTCAGCATGAATGGGTCGGCTCGCCCGCGGTACTACCACCCGACCCACAGAAAACCGACGTGTACGTGAAGTAACAGTGCTCGCAATGTTGCGTTTCGTTTGGTCAGTGAGAGCGCCGGAGGACCACCTCTCCTCCCCTCTCCCCTCCCTCTCCCCCTTCCCCCAAACACAGGCTGGCAACGCACTTGCGACTCCGCTGGTGGTGCGGTGTTGCTAGTGTGTATGGACGACGGTGATCACTTAACATTAGGTGACCCGCCTATTTGTTTTCTTTCCTATGATATAAAAAAAACAAAATCTATAGAAAACGATTATAGTAAAAGCTACCGTCGATAGCAAAGACTACTAACATCACTGTCAGTGGCATAGATATACAATATTAATATATCATTAGTCATAATCTGAAGACCGATGATTTGTGGTAGGTAGCACAAAATACCAACCTTACATGTTTCCCTTTATATTTTTGAAGTTATACTTCTTTAGGCGCGTTATGAAAAAATGATGAGAGTGAAATTTTAATTTTTGTGACACAAAATTAACAGTATGAAGCTGTCTGCTTAACCGCTCATTAAGTCTCGAAAAAAAAGCTACCAACAAAATAGAAATTGAACCTCGATATTAGTCGCGCATGTTGGTACGCTCGTCGTTTTTTTTTTTTTTTATGTTCTTTTTTTCTACAAACGTAAATTAAGGCGAAAGATAAAATTTTTGAACAGATTGTTATCTTGTTACGCCAAAGAAGTATAACTTCTAACGCGTGTACATAAGTACACACACACTTTTTTTTTTTTATTATGGCACCAAAATGTCTGTTATTTAAAATTATTTCAACTAAATCTAAGTCTATGGTATTAAAAAGAGAAGATCATAAAAATAATATTAACTATTAAATGTACCTTGACTGGGCGATTTGAAACAAGTAGCGAGAAAAAGGGCATAAGGCAAGAAAGTAAAATTAATATGTATTTTTGTTTTATTAAATGATACTTGATTTTACAAAATTAATGCAAAACATCTAAGAAAACAATAAATAAAAAGGATTGCAGATGAATGGACTATATCTTCTTTATAATATACTAGCCTCTGCCCGCGACTTCGTTCGCGTGGATTAGTTACTTTGGGCTAAGGCACACTAATACGCAGCGAAAGCACTCAAGAGAAAAAAAAAACCCGATTTTAAAATACTCTTGATTGGTGCTCCGCCCCTATTGGTCTTTGCGTGATGATATATAGCCTCCACCTTCCTCGATAAATGAGCTATATAGCACTGAAATAATTTTTCAAATCGGACCTGTAGTTTCTGAGATTACCCCCTACAACGTCAAAACGTCACAAACTCAAAAACTTTACCTTTTTATAATATTACTATAGATTTACCATTACTATCTTAGCTCTTATTGTAAATTTTCTTAGCTAAAATAAATCTATAGGTTTTTTTTTTTGGCTTTTTACCTAAATCCTGAAGTCTCTGTGGTAAATCCCAATGATAAAGCGTCACCATGGGCTCGATACCCTTTTCTAGAAGACCGTCGATCAGATCGTTATAGTATTTGACACCGTCCTTGCTGATTTTATTTGTAAAACCAGTTGGCAATATTCTTGTCCAAGATAGAGAGAACCTAAAATGTTAAAACATTTTTATTGTGGATATTGCAACTTTGTATTAACTGAGGCCCCCCTCGGCAGCGGCTCAAGCCTAGGTCCGTTCCCTCGGCGTGGAGCCCTTGAGCACGCTGCTCGTGCGAATACAGCGACACAAAACCTTTCATCTCTGCAACAACATTTCACATATCACCTCCACGTACGTGCACGCGCACATGCTTACACATGGAAGTGGAAGGGTTTTATTTTTTCCTTTAACGAACTGAATTAATTCAGACTTTTTTTCTCGAACTGACTACGCTATTGACCTAGCAATTAACGCTGTTAACTGTGCCAGCAACCTACCTAGCAATTAACTGTGGCCATGCTCCTCGGAGCTTATTCCTTTAATTACGTACTGTTGTATACGCTGGTTGTGATTTCGATGAAAAAGGTTTAATAATTAGGCGGGATAGTTTTCTGGTGATCGCTAAGAATGCACAACGGTCGGAAGGATATGGGAAAAAAATAGGACTCACATTTTGGCTGTTGTCACGGTCGTAGGAGGCCTCCTCTTCTTTCACTGACACTTCGGTTCGCACCTTTCACTTTTACTCTCTAATAATATTTATGAACGTTTATAATGTAATTTATTATTAATATTCGATCACAGAGTTGTGCGCCGTAGTCATTATGTATTCGGACTGAGTTAAACACCGTTGAGGGAGTTGGGGGGAGGAAATATGGCACTTGATGGATTTAAAGAAGGATATATAATACCGTTGTGTACTGCAAAGCTCCTTAACCATTTTAGCCTAAACAACTCTCATATCACTCCTTTGGTCAAAACAAATATCTAACTCCCAAATTTACGTTTTTCAAATTTTCACCATAAAGAAAATTAACGTTCCGATAACAATACGTCCAATTCAACAGCCACTTCAATACGATTAAAACTACGAAAATAGATGACTGTTTTTCTCTGTTTAATAAAACGTGTGAAAAGCTTAGTCTCTGAAGATATTTAATAAAGTGAAGTAGAATAAAGTTGATGTTAGGTGGTAGAGCCACGTTGATGCTATTACTGGTTTCAGCATTAAAGGGTCGGCTCGCCGGGGGTAGCACCACCCGACCCACAGAAAGCCGACGTGAAGTAACAGTGCTTGCATTGTTGCGTTTCGTTCGGACAGTGAGAGCGCCGGTGGAAAACACTGACAACGCAAATTATGCGATTCAATCGGCTGTAAGCATTTAGCATAAAGTCATATTGGCCGATGGAATGCCAATTTAATGTCTGTAGGTTCGAACTTGGCATGTACTAACCAATTCCTCGGAATGCGCTTACATTTACTAATTTAAATTGGTATCACTATCAGCTGACGGTGAAAGAAAATTGCGTAAGGAATCTTAAACCTGATAAATATTCTTATAGTACCAACGTATATGGGAAAAGAGAACTGTGGATTGCTCGTGGTTTGAAATCGCTAATAGGTACGTCGTTTGTTGGCGTGGTAATTATAATTATAGGTACCTTTATTTAGAGACCTATAACCTTACAATGGGTTTCTTACAGATGAATATGATTATAATGAGAAGGACTTGACATAACTGGAAAGTAGATGGTAGAACAAGTCTGCAGGTAATGACTGTAGGACGTATCACAAGAATAGTATGGTACAGAATAGTTATATTTAGGATCAAAGAAAGAAAGAAATCGTTTATTCATAGCACATTATACGATACAAGGTATAAAAGAGTGGAAAAAAATCTGCACATCACAGCATTATGAAGAGGTGTCAAGCTCAGCATATGCTAAAGTGTCATAAGAAATACTCTGCGTGGATTATTAGCTGGAACCCAGTACAAGTGAAGGTACGTAATATATAAAATATCAATAAAAGAATTCTAAAATCACTACATATTATTAAAAAAAGTCCTCCGCGGCGTCTGTCTCTCTATTCGCGATGAGCTCAAAAACTAGTGAGCGGATTTTCATGCGGTTTTCATTAATCGATAGAGTGACTCACGAGGAAGGTTTAGCTATATAATTTGTCAAGATTTGTTGTACATTGGTTGAAATATAACCATGAATGTTGGAAGTGTCGGAAACATCAAGACACCTGGGAGCTTTCGTCGAAAATGCTGCCTTTGAGATATAATAAAACAATTGAGATAATAAACTACGCAGGCAAAGTCGCGAGAATCAGCTAGTATATATAAGAAATGCATATAAGAAAAATAAGTAATATAAAAGTAATAGAGTACATAATATATATATAACAAACGACGGGTGCTCTTTAGATAAGAGTCCTACAGCATTGATGAAGAGGTTAAAATTTTGGGTAAATATGAGCTGAATGGAAGAATCATCATTATCATCAGCCTGTAAGAGATTTACTGCAGGGCCATAGGCCTTTTCCCAAAGGAAGGTATGGGTGTAATCACTAAGCCCACGACGTATTGGCCGATTTCACAGTCTGAGAAATCCACAGTTCTATATTTTTCCCACATAAAGTAGAACATTTCTCAGATTCAGGTTTCCTAACGATGTTTTCCTTCACCGTCAGCCGATACTGTTACCAATTTAAATTAGTAAATGTACGCGAATTCCGAAAAATTCGTTGATACATGACGGGGTTCGAACCTGCGGACATCGAAATAATATTCCCGCGGTCAAACCACTAGGCCATCACGACTTAGAATGGAAGAATAGATCTCCATAATACATGAGTCTTAAAACTAACATTTGTGTTCTTTTGTTATGTAATGTTTATTTTCAGAGTATAGTTTCCAATGACAATTGCAATAACATTGTTAAAACATTATGGTGTGAATAATAACAACTGTTTAAATAAGTCATTTTTATAATTTAATCTAGACGACCTTTATTTTTTTTACAGGAACGTGCAAAGAACCTATTTTGTATTTTGTCTCGAGTATCAAAACTGAACTAAAATTACGTAGTCCTAAAACAAAGTAACCTTAAAGATGAGAGATCCTTCCGTGAATCCATAAATTGGATCATGAAATCCACTGACTGGCAAACCTATAACCATTCATTTCTAATTTAAACTCCTGTTGACAATCTTCAAATCTCAAACATACCCTTAATTCATAGACTTATTCAAGAGCTGTAAACAAATTTGGTCAGGGTTGATCGAAATGCTTTGTCTTACTAGACAAGGAAATAGTTTTTAGGTTCTAGGTTATTGATTAGATAACATTATTATTAACCTGTACTATTGATTATATACTATTTGGAAGTCATTTTATTTAAGACTAGCTGCGCCTACGACTTCGTCCACGTGGAACCTGATGTACAAAACAGTGACTTATAAAGTCATCTGAATGTATTAAAACTAATTACTATCTACTTTTCTCTCGTACTGAAATCGCGTCGTCATTAAAATTACAATAACTTTTGATAGAGCAAACCGATTTTAATGAGACAAAGACTTAATGCTTTATGATTTGAAGATGTTTTATCATGAACGCAATATTTTAGCAGTGATGCGTGTTCATACTAACATATAGACAGACAGACAGATAATTCTAAAATTGATTAAAATGTATTCTATTATTTACACCTGCAACATCTTTTTTACAAAAAATCTAAAAAGTACAGACACGTTAGATTTACACTCTTATTATATGTATAGATAATGTACTATACCTGTAGTAATGTAAGCCTAAGTCGGCAGCTATTTGTACGTCTTCCCTCCATTTATTATAGGAATCGCATGCTACGTCACCATTAGATCCATCAGCTATATTTTCTGGATGTTCATGAGTAAGACTGTCCCATATGCTCTGCCCTTTGTCTATTGAACAAAAGTTTATAGAAAAAAAGGTTAAGTTCCCTTAATGCTCTTCTTAATTACATATTTAGAGTGTGCTAATAAATATGGTCGTAAGATTACGTGCATTTATTTATACTACATAACGAGGTCAAATTGTTTGTAGAAGGTAATCACCAGAACTATTGGTCTGACTTTAAAGATTATATTACTTATAGGAAACTACATTTTTAAATAGTGGGATTGGGAATTGAATATAATAAACGATCTAAATTAGAATATAAAACTAATCTACACATGCATGACTGTAGATATACTTAAATAAAATAAATCAAAAAAGTGCAAACGGAAAGTCGATCCAGCGTGCGTTAAGGATATATGAAACGAATTGATGATGTCATTGTAGATAAACATACAAACACAGACAAAGTTGCGGGTGGCCGCTAGCATAATTATAACAATCGGAAGTATCTGGATTGTCTGGCCTTGTATCCGAAACGATAAAACATTCGGCACTTTTAGTTGCGCTAAGAGGTCTTTTCATAGTATTACCTACTTTATTTTGAATATAATTGCCCTTTTCCATAAGGACTAAGCAATAGCAATCTAGACAGGCGGTAGTGTGTCAAACCAAGTTCAAGCTAACAGAATAGCCAGCACGCGGTACCATGTGTAATATTACACGAACCATTTGGAGCTACTTTTGACACCCTCATGAGTCAAAAATGATTACACATAAACATGTCAAATTTGGTTCATATATTGAGACTTGCGGGATACATAAGTGCTGCATACGAATTAGCTAAGACAGACCTTGGACATTAATAAATTATCCTAAGTCAATCCTAAGTTACTATCCTAAATGCTTAATCCTAAGCAAAAAGGATATTTTAAGTTGTTATAACATATTTTATGTTGTTATAAATAAATTTCAGGACTGACCATTGAACTTGGCACCCATTTAAATCTCACTTCTTTTGTCGTTGAAGTCAACAACCAAGGCATACATCATAATATTGAACTTGAATCTCATTTCACCTTTATGTTTATTATGTGATTATATTGGAAAGAGGAAACTTACAATAGATAAGAAGCTTGTTCTGGTTAAGTTATAAAAACAGAATAGAATTACTTACCGCTGGCATTCCAAGATCCTTCGATTTGATACGCAGAGGTGGATGCCCCGAATTTAAACCCAGGCGGAAAGGTCAATTCACCCAGAGCATTGCTTATGAAGGCACTAAAAAAATAAGATAATTATATTTTGGTGTCTACATATTTATCTTTGACTGTCGATTAAAAAGCAAATACGATATAAAGCTTGATAAAACATATTCTTAACACAAATCCATAGCAAATATTTGCAGAAAACACAACTATCTATATGGACTACATGGTGTGGGGGGAGAGGAGCAGGTGGGTATCCGGCGCTCTTACTGACCGAACAAAAGGCAACAATGCAAGCACTGTTACTTCACGTCGATTTCCTGTGACAGAGTGGTACTACCCCGGGCGAGCCGACCCTTTCATGCTGAAACCAGTAATAGCTTCAGCGTGTCTCTACCACCTACGACCTACCTACCTACGTAACATCGTTACTGTAAGAAAATATAAAACTAATATGCCTTCCTACATATTTAGTGATATATTTTCATCTATAATTCCCATAAAAATCGGTGCCATATGGTAGGTAGAAATTTTTTGTTAATAAATGGCATCGAATGAGTTACGTACAGTAAGAAATACAAAAAACGGCAGTTAAGTATTGTAGAAGTATTGCCTATATATTATTTGTTTTAACTTTACGGGTTTGACCACAATGTCTTTTGATATTAAATGACGATGCAGGCTAAGATGGTAAACACGCAAAACCTAAAGGGGATTGGCTCTCGAGTGCAGCTACCGGAACACACTTACAAGTATGATGCACATCGATCCACGTGGAGTCCTAACACGTTAACTACTAAGCTATCATTGCTTCAACACAAACATTGATACATCTAACCTATATATAATTAACATCTCACAAAACTTCCTCCAGAGAACGCCTATTTGTAATTTTTGCTATATTTTGTAAAAGTTACCTCAAAACACATCCTGTGGAACTCCTCACTTACCAAATATATACAAAATAATATGTAATCTTAAATGAAATTATTCACATACCTGAAAACGACCACTGCAAAAGGCACCATCATTAAAAATGAACAACGTATCGCACAAATAAAAATGTTAACTTACAATAGAACAATTCGTTCCTATCCGCAATTGTGTGCACAGTTGTTCCTCATTCATCTACAGATACCGCTTAACAAAGTCTTGGGAACAAGAGTATTATAGTGTTCATTTAAAATTCTACATATTTTTATCACTTGCTTAACGACAACTTACGTAATACTCATTTATATTTAAGAATTTAATTGAGGCATTGTTAGTGAAAATGATAAATGTATTATGAATAACAAAAATAATGTACAACCTGAAAAAAAGAACAACTTTGTAAAAGAATAAAGAATGTAATAAATAAGTGAAAATTAAACAAAAAAGTGTACCCTGGTAACTTTTTAATAATGGACCAGTAGGAACTTTACACTGTAATGGCATATTAGTTCTCTTGAGTTATAATACTGAAATATCTAGTGTTTTTTAGAAATACAGCTTCATATTATGGAAATGTGTCAAAACATGTTCTTCTCTACTCTAATTTTAAAAAAGATTATTGGAACTCCTTGCAAACGAGCTTCAAGTATTTTCAGTTGATTTGAACAGACCAGTATATCCAATCCGATAACGTTATATTATTATACTTGTTGAATATATTCATCACAAGCTGTGGGCACGAACATTTTGATGGAGCAAGACTAAATTACTAATGACTAAATAACTAAAAACCCAAATTACTATAAAGAAAAGATAGGCATAGATGCGAAAGTGAGTTGATTTGTATCAACGTTTGTTTTGTCTATATTAAATTACACGATCTTCCATACTTACCGTTTTGCATGATCGCATAATTCTCGTTACGTAATCTATAATTCAATAGTATATAACGTGTGTAATTCTATCACATTCTCTCTACGAATGTTTCCATGCACACACGCTATATGTTCCATACGGTATAATTTTAATCTCATCTATCATGTAAATCCTTACTGAACGCGAATGTAATCTATAAGTCTCTCTATACTAATACACATAATTCTATACAATCCATAATTCAGTACGTCGCGCGTTGAACGCATCCGAGTACAAGCGCGGAACCGGTTTGTTATCGAGCGTTTGTTTCGTTTGCCACTCATTTGCTTGACCGTGAATATTATAATGCGAGATTACAATGGATCAATGTGGTGATAATGTTGAATTGTTTGACTCAAGTGACAGTGAGAAAGAAAATGACCAAATAAATACAATTATGGAAATTTCGAAAGAGGGTAGAATATGTGAAAAACGGACTAGAGAAGACAGTGAAGAGAGTAAAGAAGGTGATTTCACTACAGTAAGATATCGAAAGCGCCTAATAAGGAGTTCTTCGAAGAAGTCGGATGATATGTTTTCTAATAAAAGTAGTGTGTCGGAAGAATTCACTGTATGCCTCACAGCAGAGAATACGTTACCTAGACAGTTTGGATTAGCTAAATTATTACGATCAGAAAATATCAGTAATATATTTAAAATTCAACATAAAAATCGGTATAAGGCTTTAATTTACTTTGATAACAAAAGAGACGCAGAATATTTGATAAATTGTGAGAAATTTCAGAAAGACGGCTTTAGATGTCATTTTGCAGAAGCAATCAGTATCTCGTATGGTCTGATTCGGCAAGTGGATTTGAATTTAAAGGAAGAAGAGATTAAAGAAATTTTAAGTTGTGAATTCGACATTGTTTCTATCAAAAGATTGAGGAGGTCGTCTGAATCAGAAGGCTGGGTAGATTCAGAATCGATACGAATTGGTTTTAAAAATTCTACCTTACCCCCGTATGTTTTTGGATACGGGTGTAGGTTTAAGGTGGAACCATTTACCTTTCCTGTAACACAATGTTCAGGCTGTTGGCGTTTTGGACATCGTGTAAAAATATGTCCAACAAAAAAGATTATTTGCCCTAAATGTGGCAAAAACCATAGCAACTGTGAAACATCTACCTATACGTGCATAAACTGTAAGGGCACACACATGGCTTTGAATAAAAATTGTCCAATATATTTAAAAGAAAAGAATATTCGCAGTCTAATGTCAGAAATGAACTGTACCTATAAAAAGGCATTACAAATTTATTTAACCAAAAATAATTCTGAAAGAAAAACGGATATTGTGAATGATGGCCCTAGATACACTCCACAGGATATGCCAACGTATAGAGATATATTAGTAGAAGAAGGAATTATGGGGCAGGAATATGACATAACAAAAGGAAAAAAAGATTCGCAAATAAAGGTGAATAATTTAAAAAAAGTAAAGAATAACAAGAAAGAAAACACAGATAATCGAGAGATACTTCATACTGAGGAAATGGAACATGAAGCTATAGAAGAAAATTACAGTAAGAAATCGACAGACAATAATCCACAAGTAGACGAAGTATTAAAAGGAAAAATTAAATTTAAAAGACTTCTTATTAAACTCAAAGAAATAATTTCATCTGATAGTAGTTGGGAGGTTAAAATTAAAATGGCCTTTTTATTCATATTTGAAAAAGTTGTAGAAGTAATTATTGAATGTATGAGTGAGGGAAATCTGCTTAAGAACCTTTTTAAATATTTCAGTGATGGATAAGTCCGATCAAATTTCACAGTTAAATATATTACAGTGGAATGCACAGAGCTTGAGACATAAGTTAACGGAATTTGAAGCATTGCTAGCTCAAGAAAAAATACACGTTGCTCTCATATCAGAATCATGGCTTAATGCTGATATTCAATTTCGAATGTGTGGTTACAACATATATAGAAGAGATAGGTTAGATTCGTATGGGGGTGTAATGATTTTGTGTCATAAATCAGTAAAGATTGAGAGGCTATCACTAAATATCAATAATCCAGGTATAGAAGCTATATGTATTAGAGTATTGAACTGCAAAAGCATTGAGTACATTATTTCTC
Source organism: Antheraea yamamai (assembly GCA_036509395.1). Lineage (NCBI taxonomy): Eukaryota > Metazoa > Arthropoda > Insecta > Lepidoptera > Saturniidae > Antheraea > Antheraea yamamai. The sequence continues at coordinate 12,897,992 of AP028443.1, read as the reverse complement.
TATATTGTCCACCGGCAATTCGCATTAATTTATATGACTGGAATAATATATTTTCTAGATTTCCCAACAAATGTCTCATAGCTGGTGATTTTAATGCTCATCACAGTAATTGGTCTACAAAAACGGATACAAAGGGTGACTTTCTCTACGAATCAGCTTTAGAATTTGGATTTGCTTCTCTTAACGATGGAAATGCCACGAGAGTTAAGTTGGTAAACAATTTGGTCCAAGAAACCTCTCCAGACGTAACTTTTGCTTCAGCTGACCTAGTTCCCCGGTGTCACTGGGCGGTAATGTGCGAAAACCTACGTAGTGATCATTTATGCATTCGTATTAAAATTAACTATAATGCTTCAAATACCACGACGACAAAAAGGAATTTTAAATCAGCTGATTGGAAAGGTTACAGGTCTCATCTCAGTAAGGCTTACTTAGAACCTGTTAATGGTAACGAGATTCAATCTTACTATAATAAACTGATTCAAAATGTTATAGAAGCAGCGGATAGGTATATACCCTTTCGGAAAATACTTGATAACCCAAATCAAAACTTTAAACCTAAGTCTTATTGGAATCCTTCCATTTCGAAACTCGTAGCCCAGCGAAGACTAACTCTAACAAAATTTAGAAAGAATCCTACTCCTGCTAATTTAACCATTTTTGAAAATATAAGTAAAGAAACAAAATGTGCAATCCAAAAAGCTAAATGGCAAAGGTGGCAAAATTATTGTAATAATATAGATGGATCTACGTCAATAGCGGATATGTGGCGACGTATGCGCTGGATAAAAGGATATTCATCCCAGTCCTTTAACGTTACAGATGAAACAAAAATTAATTTGTTAAATAGTCTAACTCCGGATTTTGTTTCAACATTAATACCAAATTTCACTTCAAAAAATGCTGCATTAGATTTAGAATTCACTAGTCAAGAATTATATCATTGTCTTAAAAAGAAAGATTCAGCTGTAGGTGTTGATGGAATATCGTACTCTATGATAGCTAATATGCCAGATAATCACAAACTTTATTTATTATTATTATATAATAATATTTTTAAACTGGGTAAGATTCCTATGCAGTGGCGAGATATACGTATAATCCCTATCCCAAAAGTTAACAACTCACCTAACAGTAATATGAAAGTAAGACCTATATCCTTAATTTCTTGTTTCTGTAAAATCTTACATTTAATGATTGCAAAGCGGCTTGAATGGTTCATTGAAAGTAACGAAATTTTGTCAAACTATTCCACAGGATTCCGAAAAGGACAATCTAGTTATGATTGCTTAGTTAGGCTTATCACACAAATACAAATTGGATTCACAAATAAGATCCCCACCGTTACATGTTTTCTCGATGTTGAAAATGCATATAATAATGTTTTGGTAGATAAAATAGTAGCTATATTAGATGATCTAAATGTAGGTAAATTAATATGCAATTATCTTTGGAATTTTCTGAATCAGCGTCATCTTAAAATTAAACTTTCTAATGGTTATGACGTCACTAGACATACTAGTCAAGGTCTTGCACAAGGGGATCCTCTCTCACCTTTACTATTTAACATTGCTACATATAAAATTTGTCGTGATATTAAAAACGTATTTATTTGTCAATACGCTGATGATTTTGTTTTATATTCCAATTACAAAAGTCTCATAGAAAGTACTGAAAAAATTCAGCATTCCTTAGATATGTTCACAGCATTTCTTGAAGAATTAGGACTAAGAGCTTCTGAAAATAAAACTAAGGTTTGCCTATTTAGTAGAGGTCATATGAGGAAAACTTTAGATCTTAAATTAAATAATAATTTACTTGAAAATGTAACGACATATAAGTACTTGGGGATATGGTTGGATCAATCGTTACGGTGGACAAGTCATGTTAAATATATAGTTACTAAAACACAAAGATTCCTTAATTTGTTACGAGTTCTGGCTGGATCGTCCTGGGGTTTACACCCTATTCAATTACGTAGAATATATATATCTCTAATTAGGAGTAGAATGGATTATGCCTGTTTTCTTTATGGTAGTAGTGCTAAAATGCATATGTCTAACTGTCGAACTGTGTATACCACCTTTGGAGCTTAGGCGACAATTTTTAGCATTTAAATACAAGCTTAAATGTAATGCTTTATCCAACAATAATATAAACACCTTATTATTTAAGTTGCATTCTCTTTTCTCTCGAAGTTATTGGCGAAATAAAAAACTACCTATACTTGCAGATACTTATAATAAAATGGATTTTGATGTTATGGCCTCCACTCCACGATTAGAAATGTTCTCGTTACAGATTTGGACTAGCTATATAAATGTAAATAGTATAATCTCAACTCAATTAGATAGTGTCACAAAAAAAAACAATTATATGAAAATGTTAATTTTAAACCTAAAATTGTAAACGAACTACAGAGAAAATATAACGGATTTAATTTCATATATACGGATGGCGCTAAAAATGATAACGGTAAAGGTGCAGCGTTTTATGATTCAGTTAAAGGTAATAGTACATATGACAACTGTATTAAAATCATAGGTGATATTTGTATAATGTCGGTGGAACTCGCTGCAATCTCAGAGGCAATAGCTTACGTGGCAACTATGCAATACAAAAAAGTAGTCATATGCACAGACAGTAAAAGTGCTTTGCAACATATTGCTCGCTGCGCCTCTGGTTTCAGAGGTGTATCGATAGCATATATTATATTGCAACAAATTATGAATATTCACAATAGCGGAATAGAATTAAAATTCCAGTGGGTTCCGTCACATTGTGGTATAGAGGGCAACGAAAAGGCTGACCAATTGGCTAAAATAAGTGTAGTTTGTGGCAAAGAAATGAATATAGCACCAAATTTCTCAGAACTGATTAATAAATATAAAGATAACTGCTTCCAGATGTGGAAATCAACATTCGAACGCTCATCCACAATGAAAGGAATTTGGTACAGATCAATTCAAAGTGAGCCTTGTCGTTACCCGTGGTTTGCAAGTAATAATTATCCTAGAGAGAATACTGTCAACGCTTTTAGGGTAAGATCCGGACACATTCCATTGAACAAATATAAATATTTAATTAAAAAATCGCCTACACCAAACTGTGAAGTGTGTGGGGTAGTAGAAGATGTGCATCATGTATTAACAGAATGTATTCGGTTTCAAGCGGGTAGACAATTACTGATGTCGACTCTTAACTTGGATTTACAAGATATTGGAATGTTTCACGGGTTATTATCCAAACCTAATAGTATTGAAGCACTGAATTTATTTAAGATGTTGAGTCGTCATTAATGACGCTCTAGTAGTTTAATTAGCTTTAATAATGTGTTTTATTTAAGATATTCAGCGTGTAAATTAAGTTAAGTTTACTATGGAGCTGATATAGTTAAAAAAAGCTCCTAAATAAATAAAAAAAAAAAAAAAAAAATTCAGTAATTCTATTTATGCGTAAGTCACTATTTCTCTATTAATGTGCATAATTCTATCTATAATTCACATATTCTATAAATCCAATACTCGATAATTCAATATACACACGATTCTATATATTTATAATGCAGTAATTCTACACTTGATTCTACATATCCATAATACAATCCCTATAACAGTGAATAGCACATCAATAATTCAAACATAACATATCTTCAATTAATATACATAGTTTTTTATCCATAATTTAATATTGTTATTTGTATAATTCTTGTATCATTATTCTATTCATATACTACATACATCTTGTAATTCATGTTATGAAGTATCGCGAATTATGGTATTATATGTATCTATATCGGATATAACATACTTAGAGTTCTATATTCAATTTATATCTATATTCTATTATACTCGCATGAATTATCTAACAAAATCTATATTAAATGTCAATAAATCTATATATATGTTCTCTATAAAATATCACTAAATCTACGTATAAAACTATGTGTAAGCTACTCACCGTGTGCGTCGCCAACATTTCGAGTACTTTAAGCATATACTATCTCGTTCTCTCACAGCCGAAAGCGTATATATACCTATTTATAGCTATCTTTTTCTCGTTACACATTTTCGTTTCATAAAATCCAATTAACACCGTAACAAAAGAAATGTCACTTCAAGAAGATTAAAAAAAAAACATAGGTCTAAATATTTATTAATTACAACCCTTGCCTTGATAAGCAGAGAGAGATTAGTAGGTGGTAGAGCCACGTTGAAGCTATTACTGGTTTCAGCATGAATGGGTCGGCTCTCCCGGGGTAGTACCACCCTCTCATAGAAAACCGACGTGAAGTAACAGTGCTTGCATTGTTGCGTTTCGTTCGGTCAGTGAGAGCGCCGGAGACCCACCTCCCCTCCCTTTCCACTTTCCCCTTCCCCTTCCCTTCCTCCCCCCTCCTCCACACAGGCTGGCAACGCATTTGTGACTCCCCTGGTGTTGCAAGTGTCTATGGACGGTGGTGATCACTTACATCAGGTGACCCACCTGTTCGTTTGCCTCCTATGATAAAAAAAAAAAAAAAAATTGTTTTTTCTTTGTTATACACAAACGATCATCGTCATCACGTCATCATTTCCAACCACACTTTAATATCATAAAACTGAAGAGTTTGTTTGCTTGAACACGCTAATCTCAGGAACTACTGGTCTAATTTGAAAAATTCTTTCAGTGTTAAAGAGCTCACTAATCGACGTCCAATAGAAGGAGCGGAGAAAGGAGGAGGACCAATGAAGAACTCGAAATCGAGAAACGTACGTATTATTTAAAAACATCTTCTACTTCTAAAAATTCTACTACGTAAACGATGTCGCGAGTTAACGTTAGCCTTAGCCCAAAGTAACTATTCCACGCGGGCGAAGTCGCGGGCAGAAGCTAGTAAAATATATTTGGAGTCTCTGTACAAAATTAACGTCATTCCATGTCTATTTTCTTTCTAAACCAGTATGTAAAAACATTTGACATAGCTACCGAGTGTGTCATCCTCTTTGGTAGGCTGGCTGAAACTTTTGTATATATTGTAAATAGAATGTCATCCAAACAAATGAATGATCGCGACTCCGTATAAATACTGCTAGTGGGCGCCCAGTGGTCGACATTCGACCATAGTTCATTGATTTTTTAAAGTTTGAACTTTATTAGGGTTCCTGTGTCAAAGGGATTCTATAATCAAAGGTTTTCATCATAGCTACTCAGTTATTTTTTACTTTTTTTTTCAAATTATATAAACTAAAAAAAATCTATGTCTAAATGAAAATTGAAATTAATTATAAATTTGAAACAAAACAGCCGGTTACATAGGGGGTAAGGCTCTCAAATTGTAAGTAAACATAACTATACGAAAATAAAGAAATTTATCGCAACTCATGACACAACTTTCAATTAATTTTACACGACACCGTGGGTGGTATTTCTGGGTGATATTGAATTAAATGTAGTCTCATTGCTTGGAAAAGTAATGGATACACATTAGAATCAAATGATGAATCCAAAACAAAGATGATCTAAGTCATGGATTACTTTCATGAGCAAACAAATTTTCTTATTTTGATTTTACAACGTATTTTTTGGCTCATTTTTTTATTGAATCATCATTTGAAGTGAATTCACCATAAAAATACTAAACATTAAAATATTGACTTTGACTTTGGTAATATTGCTTTACTCTTATGACATCATAGAGCAAAGTGACATGAAGTGAAAGCAGTCTTGTCAGTAAAAATTTTGACATTCAATAAGACCAAAGAGAACAATAATTATTTCAGTGGTTTCATAAATTTACTAAAGATAAATTATTTATCAATTAATTATCAAAGTATATTATGAATTTACACATTATATTATAATAAAATTAACCTACAATTTAACCAGATTTCAAAGGGCATGTAAGGCACACAACGTCAGTCATGTAAAAAATATTGAAAATGTAATTAGAACGTAAGAGTAAAATGACGGATGTCAAAATGTCTTTTTCATTTACATATGTGTATATGTTGTGTAAAATTCATGCCGTAGTGTGAGTAATGTATATTTTAAATAATTTAATATGCTTACAATGCATTTTATATAAAAAAAATAGCTTTCTGCACTTCTCCTCCATATAAACTTTAACTATGGCAAATTTGGCAAAAGGGGTACAAAGTTTTGGCTTCACGTATTAGTATATAAGATATGAATAAACAGTCTATTTTATGCACTCCGAGTATTATTATTACGCTCGCCATGTCATTCTAGACTCTTATAGCAGTGAGCCCGAAGCTCCTACAGACATACTTGAGACGTATGAATTAGTAGGGAAAAGAAATATAAATTCTCATTTTATACTGTTTAATTCATTTCACTTTTACCAAAATACTCCAACTATTTAACATATAAAGGATCTTATACAACGTGATATTATATTATAAAAATAAATTTTACAAATTTAAAATTATAGCATTACATTACCCATCAACTTCACACCAAAAGGTTATTAGAAAAATTTCATACAATCTATAGTCCTTCTGTCTGAGGATTTTATAAATCCTCAATGGATCGAGTACTGATAACACTCTTATAAAATAACGCAGAATCCCGTGCAGTCCGTGTTCGGAATGGAGATTTGAAATCTACTTCGTAAAGGCCGAACTTTGCTTTGTAACCGTCCGTCCACTCGAAATTGTCCATTAAAGTCCAAGCAGTGAACCCTATTATATTGAGATCATCTTCATGAATCCCGACTAAAACCTGTAATAAGTGCCGTCATGTAAATATCAACTCATTTTACGGGTTAAGCGAATTTTATAACAAAATTTCAACTCTATCATTAATTTAGAAAACGTTCCAATGATTAAGAATCTTTATTAACCCCTCGGCTGATTTTTTAAAGACCTGTACCACAAAATGCCGGGTCAGGTAGAATCATGTAAGTGGTAGAGCCACGTTGAAGCTATTACTGGTTTCAGCATGAATGGGTCGGCTCGCCCGCGGTACTACCACCCGACACACATACACATAGACGTGAAGTAACCGTGCTTGCATTGTTGCACTCCTCCCCTCCCCCTTCCCACTTCCCTCTCCCCCTTGTCCCAAACACAGGCTGGCAACGCATTTGCGACTCCTCTGGTGTTGCATGGACGGTGGTGATCACTTTACATCAGGTGACCCACCTGTTCGTTTGCATCCTATGATATAAAAAAATCATGTCTTTTTTTTATTTTTTAATTTCACGATATTAGTACTTACGTCTATAGAGATGAATTTAATAAAATTATAATTTTACATTACATAATTTATTAAAGTTTTTCAGGTTTTGTAATAAATCCGTTCTTTTTTTAAGCTTTGCTGCCAACTGTCTATTAACCTGTGCCTCATAAGATCTACATTTATTTGGATGGAGCTTAAGCGTTTGTATGGAGCTTAAATCTTTATAGTTTTGGACAGTCCAGGGGTTAAATATATAAATTCAGCTGTATTGTTTTATGTTTGTTACTCAGAACTTTGTCATTTATAAGCGGACTAGCGGGAGCGGAGGGCATTGTCCTGCCCTGATAATAAAAAAAATACCTTGACAAGTTATACCTAAACCTTCCTCATGAATGACTTTATCTACTGGTGAAAACCGCATGAAAATCCGTTGAGTAGTTTTTGAGTTTGTCGCGAACAGACGGACAGACAGACAGCCGTGGCAGAGGACTTTGTTTTATAATATGTAGTGATTTGGAAAATTCCATTTTAATGGGATATTGTCAAGTAAGTCCTATTCTAATTTCATCATCTTTTGACCTTGAATTTTGAAGATATAACAAAGAACTTCCCCAAAATTGAATAGTGATTGAGATATTAGTAGATTTATGACGACTCATGACTAAGTACATGTCTATCTAACTATGGTCGAAAACATTCTGGTACATTTTGTTAAAGTATCTTAAAATCGGTTTCGTTAATTTTTTCTCGTTTAACTAAGTAAATAATCTTTATAGTTTGTCATAGTTTTAGTAGACGTAGAGAGAAGGAGTGACTTCAAGACATCGACTATCAATAACATAATGATCCACGCTATATATATAAAACGCTTCATACATTATCCTTCAACTTATGGGTTGGCAAAATTATAATGTGTCTCTTACTAAGTCTCAAAGATAGGATAATTATCTTTTTTTTATTTTTAGGCTAGAAAATTAGTTCATCATTTACCATCTGCGACCGTATTATCACTTCAAACCATATATAATTTTAACTACTAATTGCTAGTTTTATTATCCACGGTATATATTAATAGGCACCTGTCTCAAATGTTCTCTGTAATATTCAACCCGGTCGACATCGTTCATATTGGATCCGGCATCTGCATACCCGTTCTCAGATATGAGTATGGGGATATCACCGTATTGTTCCTTCAGCCAGACCATTTGACGGCGCATGCCTTCTGGGTACACCTAAAATTTTATAATAGGAATTAAATCTAATAGCTCATGTAAGTATTCACTTAAATGCATCTAATTTATCACCCATTCGATTGCTATTCAGTCTAAGAAAGGTAGTTCGATAGGAGGTTATTTGTAAAAGTCTTTTACGCTGCTTTCGATGCGTCCCTTAACCAAAAACTCTCTCTTACCTAAAACTACGCTGATGGACGCGGCAGCTAAATACTGTAATACTATTGAGCCATGATCACATGAAAACGTGTCCTTTGAAAATGCTTGCAAGGTATATCCCTGAAAATACCAAGGTTGAAGACGTAATAAAACTAATTCTACCTGAATCCAATGGTCAGGTGCTTTCTTCCAATCAGGACTCAGCTCTATTATTCCGTCAAATTCTGGTGCACCAACAAATGGCCACGGACCGATCTCCTCACCATTCTTTGCTTTCCGAACCAATCGGCTAGTGTAGAAATTGAATCCGTAAAAGTCATAAGTTCCTGGAACAGACAGACAAATTGTAACATTCAACTGCGCCCAAATGTTACCCATATGCCCAACTGCGCCTACTAGAGTTTCTGCTACTGTATTTGAAAGCGTAATAAGCATTGTTTTAAAGCGAGTTTAATCGATTAATTGATAATTTAAAGTATGTCTACTTTTTCTAATCAATTAAGCGGTGAAATTTTATTCCAACAAAGAGTACCAATATATTTGAATGACATTCTGAATGCAGTAGTGCTGCATTGTTAAGGCAGGACAAAGAACTACCTTTAACAAGTTCAATTTCCTCCTTTGTAAATGGTGGCAATTTAGATCTGAGATATCCTTCTTCAAAGCTATTTTCTGCTATTCTCTTTTCTACAGCGGGTGGCCAACCTCCGTCTTTGGAGTAAACAGGATGAGAGAAAAGACCTGCCTGTGAAAAGGGTTTTTATAATGAAAATGAATAAAATCGATATTAAATGTAGGACCTTATAGACACTCATACAAAATTTCAATAGAACCATTACTACATTACAACTACCAAAGTCAGTAATAAGGACTGTAAAAAAATTTGATGCAGTTTGTTATAGTGTATATTCTTTTTGTCATTTCTTTACTCTTTAATCCATTTACACTTGTATATTATGTTTTTAGTAAATATACTGAAATAGAATGAATTGAGGACACCACAATCATTTACATAGATACCCACACGATAAGTGATAGATTTTCAACAATAACTTTGCTATATACGATCTTTGGCATCCCGGATTGCCAAAGCAAAGGGCGCTTTCGCGTGTCTTAGGCCTATATGGTAAGCCAAGTACCTCTCTAGAAGAGTGAAACTGAAAATATTTAAGTCTAACGTCAAGTCAGTCTTGCTGTATGGGTGTGAGACATGGAAGGCTACCGTTGATCTCACAGACCAGCTCCAAGTCTTCGTTATTGAGAATCTTCTGGCCAGAGACAATCAGCAATGTAGATTTGTGGAAAATGTGCCATGAAGATCCCATAGACTATCTAGTGCGACGTCGAAAATGAACCTGGATCGGCCACATTTTGCGAAGGGACAACAGCTATATCCCTAATCAGGCATTGGACTGGAATCCCCAAGGCAGGCGGAAACGTGGTCGACCTAGACAAACCTGGCGAAGATCTGTGCTTGCAGAGTGTACGAAAATTGGGCTTACTTGGAGTGAGGTGAAGCGTCAAGCCATCGACAGACCGAGATGGAGAAGCATTGTAGCACTGCATTGTAGTAACTGTATTCCAATAATATGATACGTTTTTGTACTAGTACTCTACTGGCTAACGGCTACACGATATTAATAAAAACAATACCTGGTATTGTCTTAATAGTTCTGTAATTTCTTCGTCTTCCGGTGTTACCGGCTCTAACCATATCAACTGATTCGCAAACGATACTTTTCCTGAAAAAATATAATAAACTTAAAACAGACTATATACGATTGTAGGTTCTGAGCTAGGTCACTGTTATTAATAACTAAATTGAAGAGCTTAGACCATCCATAGACCATAGGCCATCTAGATAGCACCATTTTTTTGTACCAAAAATAGGTGCAGTAGAAGAAATGTATACTGCTAGCACTTACTAGCACATAGCTACCTAATGACTTACTTTCTGTTGTTACACAAATATTTTCTATTACAGTGAGACGTGAAAGTTGCCAATGAATTACAAGTGGAAGTGCAAAGTATCATGCACGCTAATACTCCACCAATATGGTTTCAAACTGCACACTGAACTTCAACTTTTGAAGAAATCATTATATGGCGATGGAGCAAATTAACTTGGCTAACTATTATTCGAAGTAAAAAAATCTATGGTCATTCTCCTATCTGTACATCCCAATAATCGAACCATTCGATGGCATATCTTACCGTGATATTTCGGTCTGAATTCCTCGTCATAAATTCTCCAAGCTTTAGCGTGGGCAATTAGTACGTTCTTATTGCATAGATAGTTTGCAAAATCTGCATCTACTATTCCAGGTGCTAGCGCTCCGGTATTGTATGCCAAATCGCACATTATAAGAGGCTCGTTAATAGTTATCCAAGTTTTAACACGATCTGCGTAGAGCGAGTATACCACTCTCGCGTAGTCAGCGAACCAGTCTGTTATAAGTGGATTCGTCCAGCCACCTTGAAGAAAAAACTTTGATTTAATATTAATAGACTATCTTAATTCTATTAATTACAATCATAGTAGACGAATAGGTGAAAAAATTATAGTGACTATCGAGTTGCCTACCTCCCTCCCCTCATTCCTTCCTTCACGACACCTATAATGTAATAGTGTGTATATTAGGGTGTACCAGAAAATCAACCTTTTTTTTCATTCATATGATTCATCATGAAATTATGCAAAAGAATACTAAAACAAAGACTATCAAAATCCGAGCCCTTAATATTAATATTTAGAGGTCGCGAATTGAATGTTTCCATCTCTCATTTAATCGACACAACACACACAGAAATTATGAAGAGAAAAAACAGTACGACACATATATATACATACGTGTGCACTTGTAAATACAAACCAAGATCCTGTAGTCTTTGTGGCAGATCCCAGTGGAACAAGGTTACAACGGGTTTGATACCCTTCTTCAATAGTCCATTAATTAGTTTTCTGTAGTATTTCTCGCCATCTTTACTGATATAGTTGGGGTAACCACTTGGTAACAAACGCGTCCACGATATGGAAAATCTGGAATTGTTTTTAATAATTTCTCCTGTTCACTTCAGAGGGCAAATAATTCTTCCCAAGAGAAAATAAGGGCTCAACCACCGCATAATCTAAGAAATAGTGGCAATTAGAAAGGTTTAGGGACTAACATTTTTGTATTTTCCTTTAAATTTTTATGCCTAAAGAATATTACTTGAGAAGCCAGGTTTCATCGGAATAGTTTCTTCCACCTGTAACGTTGCTAAATAAGCTCAAATTAGCATTTGGGTTCACGTCTGTAAATCTTAAATAATTTGCAGATCCGTGCTAAAGAACCTGGTTGCATCGGACTTCTACTCCACTGCTCATAGTTATTCGCCGATAACTTATAAAACAATTAGAAACTTTCTTGAATCCAGGATGATCAAAACGATCCCACTTGTCACATGAACAAACAACATTGTTCAATTCCAAATATAATGATCATCTTATCTATCTCATCTATCTATCATCTTATATATATCTACAGATCCACTACGAGATATAAAACTAGATTAAACTTATTGACTTTGACAAGCTCTCGACTATAATTATCATACTCATCCTATCAAGAATTTATACTAATGCCTATAGGCTGTAGTAGCCACTTTTCATGAATTTATAGATTTAACATTTGACCACAAAATATTTCATGTTAAGAGATGATGTTACAAAGCCTGTTCACGCTACCACTGCCGCTGAATATGAATTGCTAACTTATAGAGACTGACTCTGAGGCTCTGAGGTACAATAGAACATAATGATAGATGCTTGGCGTTAGATTCGCAACTTGCTAGTTATGTAAGTTATGTTAATTTGATCGCAACCCTGTTAATTGTGCGTTGCTATTTGGCAACGCTTCCTATGATTTGTCATATGTGTTAACTTCCTTTCTGATATTATGTGTCGTTCCGTCCATCAGCTAACTAATCGCTTCATTCCTATTTACACTAGTCACAATAATTAAAAGACATAAAAAGCAGCTCAAATTAAAGGGGATTAATTTTACAAAAGAGAATATAGAATTGAGCCCCTGGATCTTTGTGAAGATAATCAAAAATTCGAATTTTTTTCTTCGATGATTTTCTAAGGATTCCTCTGAAACTATAGATCTAATTTTTTTTTCAAATTTTTTTTGAAACTAGACACTTGACACTACATTTTCCTTTTATTCCTTTTATTGTACGGCCACTTGCATACGAATTACAGCTTCTTGAAAATCACTCAAAAATTTGGATACTTTTTTATATCCCTTAAATTTTATGAGTATCATGAATTTACTAAAAAACTTATAGCTAGCTAGCTCTATCACCAAGATATATTTTCATCACGATGTTTTCCTCCACCAAAAGTATAGTGTTAACATTAGGTGGACTGCACTTGCTATTTCATTTATGTAAATGATAATGTAATACCTGTAAAAATCCAAGCCTAAATCGGAGGCCATTTGTATGTCACTCTTCCAATCAACATAAGAATTACAAGCCACGTCCCCGTTACTTCCATCTCTAATAATTTTCGATGTATGCGTGAATCTGTCCCATATACTTTCTGATTTGTCTGTAACGAAACGATAGTTTTAAATATAAAATATTTATGCCATCTGGTAGAACACCATTGTTGTACCATAGTTGTCACGGCGGCACAGGGTCGATAATGACCTGAGGCCGCCTTAAAGAGGGCCTGGGGGCGATGGACGCGGACACGCCCGTCTCCGGTCGCCGATGGCTTGCTGAGCTTTTAAAAAGTACAACAATTATACTTCCTATTAAGATATTAATCACTCCTATAACAAGTTGCTACAAATAACACAATTAATACAGTATCTTGAAAGTTTTAAATATGAACTTATGGTAATTAATAACAGGGACGATCTTTAGAACTTGTTGAGGTCAAAAATCTGTTTAGTTTGAGTCGATCCCTTTGGGGATCCCTGATCTAAACATACGAATGAAATTGAGGTGTTTTTTTTCAGGCTCGTTCCCGAAATTAGTCAACAAACTTTGACGACATTTACTGACAAAATAAATAAGTTTCCAAAATATTATTCCGACTGACATTGATGCTAAATGGTTATACGAATATGTAGCTGAGATAATTTGAAATCTATAAAAAAAGTTAGGTTTTTTTTTATTTTTTTTTCTTATTTACTTTTTAATTTCCAATATCTACAATATCATGTATTTTTCCCCATTACAGCAAATTAGCTTGAAGAAAATGCTTAGAAGCATTAAGCGCGCCAATGTGAAAACTAAAAGGTGCAATAAAATATTCATTCATTATCTCTAACATTAACATTAACTAACTATATAATATGGTAATAATATAATTACAGTAGTCCGGTGAAGCTGTTAAGACCTTGCTAGGTCATTAGCGTAGTCAGTTCGCAAAAAAATAATAATATATATATATATATATATAAATAAATATAATAATCATGCGGTTTTAATTAATGCATAGAGTGATTTACGAGGAAGGTTTAGGTATATAATTTGTCAAGATTTTATATAAATTGGTTGAAATTTAAACGATAATTGTTGGAAGTGTCGAAAAAAGTCAAGCCCCCTGGGAGCTTTCGCCAAAAACGCTGATATAAGATATAACAAAACAATATAGATAATAAACGACGCAGACGAAGTCGCATAGATAGATAGATAGTCGTATAGAATAAAGAATGATAAATTAAGCACTGAATGATGTGGGATAATTAAGTTAGCAAATAAAAATTTATGATCCGTATAAATCTTATTTTATAAATAATAATTTATACTCGGTTGTAACTATGTCAAGAAGTGTCGTAAAAAAGTCTTATTACATTTTTTTCCGTCTCGCACCCATCCGCACAGAGCGTTTTTATTTATATCATAGGAGGCAAACGAACAGGTGGGTCACCTGATGTTACGCGATCAACGCCGTCCATAGACATTTGCAACACCAGAAGAGTCGTAATTGCGTTGCCACCCTGTGTTTGGGGGAGGGGTATTGGGGAAGGGGAGAGGGATAGGGGAGGTGGGTTATCCGGCGCTCTCACTGACCGAACGAAACGCAACAATACAAGCACTGTTACTTCGCGACGGTGTTTCTGTGGGTCGGGTGGTAGTACCGCGGACGAGCCGACCCATTCATGCTGAAACCAGCAATAACTTCAGCGTGGCTCTACCACCTCTGTGTAACGCGCGATAAGAAACATCGTTCCAATAAAAAAAAATATTGCACAATTAACCTAAAACTTAACTAGGATAAAATGCGAGGTTCTCGTGAAACAAAAATACCATTCCGATTAGATAATAATTCTGAGTATTCTGATTAAAATAACCAGTAAATATGTAAAATCATTACATAGTATAAAATGAAGTCACTTTTGCTGTCTGTTCGCTTAGATCTTTTAAACTATACAACGGATTTTAATACAGTTTTCGGCAATAGATACAGTGATTCCAGAGGGAGGTTTATATGCATAATACATACATATTATAGTACAGAAAAGCCGACAAATTCAAACATTTGTAATGTGATGTCGTAACAAACATATTTTTGTGCGCTTAAATCGCTAACGCTGGGTAAACCTTACGAGATAGATCAAATTAATGTACTACGGAATTGTATGTCTTAAAAAGGTCGATAAAGAAGTCCACGATGGTATATATTTATCTCTATAGGATAACCCACAGTAACCATTTTTATCTTTTTACAAAAATAATTTTATTATTTATATTATATTATCTATACTAATATATAAAGCTGAAGAGTTTGTTTGTTTGTTTGTTTGGTTGAACGCTATGATCTCAGGAACTACCAGTCCGATTTGAGAAAATTCTTCGGTTTTAGATAGCTCATTTATCGAGGAAGGCTTTAGGCTATATATCATCACGCTAAGACTAATAGGAGCAGAGCACCAATGAAAAATGTTTCAAAATCGGGCAATTTTTTCCTTTTGAGAGATTTCTTTAACGTTAGTATTATATACGTTGCCATGGTGACGTGGTAAGTTTCTATCGCAAACATTTTCAAAGTTTATTTTGTTTTCCTATGCAAAAAGTAGTTACTACTTTTATTTCCAATTTTTTATTTGTTCTCTATTACGTATTATAAAAATAAAGTTTGTGTATGTACAATTAAAATAACAACTTTTTGATGAATGGATATGGCTACAAATGACCAAAAAAATTTTTTTTTATACTTTGTCTATATTTTTATATTATTATATTTTGTCTGTTTGTTTGTTTGTTCCGGGTAATCTCCAAAACGGCTGGACCTATTTTAACGGGAATTTTACTTTTACTGCCAGATAGCCGAAACTATAGCGGTTGACATATTCTATTTTATTTGTCCGCGGCTTCGTCCGCATTGCTATTTCCAAAATGGTTGGACCGATTTTCACGGGGTATTCACTGGTAGATAGCAGACCTCATAAAAAGTCATTTAGGGTTTTTATTCGTCTTCGGCGCAGTGGAATATCCGTAATGCTTGAACTGATTTTCACGGGGCTTTCACTGGCAGATAACTCACCTTATAAGAAGTAACTTAGACTATTTTATTTTGTTACTCAAGACTTCGTCCGCAATATCCTACTATCTCCTAATTGATTGGACCGACTTTCACGGGGCTTTTACGGGCAGATAACAAGTGGGCTCGGAGGACATTGTACCGCCCCGATAATAAAATGAAAACCTTGACAAATTATACCTAAACCTTCCCCATGAATCATCATTCTATCTACTGGTGAAAACGGCATGAAAATGGTAGTTTTTGACTTTCTTTTTAACCGTAATCGAAAAAGGACGAGGTTACTATGTTCGGTTGTATGTATTTTTTTTATGTATGTTAATCGATATTTTCGTCAATTGTGAACCGATTTTAATGATTCTTTTTTTATTTGAATTGGTACACTATGTAGTGATTAACTGCTACCTGTGCATTCGTCCGTGTGAAATTGATCAAAAATATGTTACCACCGCGTGAGACGTGTGCCTTACTGGACTCCAAGAATAAATATACATAATTGAAAGTCATATATTTGTATGTAATATGAATTATATCATCTTTTTGGTCAATTTGGCGACCATATTGTTTTATTTACCGCGTTTACAACTCAGTGATTATAACAACGTATAAGAATAACTTAAGTATATCGACAATACGGGCATATTATATCTATATAATAAAAGATTTAAGATATATTGTTCGATAATGTATAGCTTATAATTTTCATTACTTTCTTATATAGTGTTAGTGAGCACTGAGTTTGGTATATAGTAGGTTGAAGTTCCAATTATGTTGCTGATGATAAATCCCATCCCATTCGATATACTATTAGTATTCATATATCTAATGTACACGTTACATGTTACAGTAGATGGCGTTCGTATCGTAGTTACAAATGTTTTTGAAATAGCGTTTCTGTAATGTACATACCCACTCACAATTTTACATTTCTTTAATACATTTTTAAAAAGCGCGTGCGGAGCCGCGGGTAACAGCTAGTATTTTATAAAATTATGGGTTATTTAGCAAGCTGTTTTATACAATACAGTATTATTACTTATCCAATTAAATACATTACATACGTTGTACACGTCATGTAGATCAAAACTGCCCTTAACAGTATTTCATTAAAATGGGTATCACATTACACCCGTGCGAAGCTGGGGCGGGTCACTAGTAATAAATATTTTACATATATTTATATCTATCTTAAACAAAACTTTTCTACTAAAAAAAACCTTTTTAATGAAAGGACTTTTCATTATTTAACCACAGTTGTGTTTTTACTTTGAAATCCATTTTATTTATGTTTATTTTATATATTTTTTTATTGAGGAACTATATTTTTGGTTTTGATATTTGTTTAAAATAAAATAAAAGAAAGCATAGGTTTGTAAAAAAACACGTTACAAAATATATTTATGATATCTATGGTTTTTAGTGCTAATCTCTCTGACTTATGATTCATGTAAAGGTCATGTAAAGGTCATTAAATCAAGGTAATGGAACTAAAAATTAAAAACTATTTTATAATATTCCGTCACACAGACAAAAGTAGTATAAATATTCAAGATTGTTACAAAAAAAAACATAATATCATTAATAAGGAAATATGTGCAAATTAAAAAGTATTATTTGAACATATAAGATAAAACTACGTAAAAGAATATTCAAATACAATATAATGTGGTAGCCCAGTGAAACCGTTAAGGCCTTGCTAGGCCAATAGCGTAGTCAGTACGAGAAAAAAATGAATCACTTTATCTACTGGTGAAAACCGAATGTAAATCCGTTCAGTAGTTTTTAAGTTTATCGCGAACAGACAGACAGACGAGACAGAGAACTTTGTTTTATAATATTTAGTGATAATTATTGAATTTATCCGCATATAATGTACACTGCTGTCTCCTGATAAGACAGAGACTGGCGGCAGCGTTTTTTACTGCTGGGCCACCCGCTGTGGCGTCATGATAAAGAAAGAAAGAAAATATGTTTATTGCAGCAAATACATGAATAACACAATAGTAGAAAAATAGAGTTACAAAGATGTATATAATATAGAAAATGAATAAAGAATGTACGTTAATACATATTAAAATTATACCACGGTTTAACTGCAAAGGCACACAATTCAGCATATGCTGCCACCTTTACAAATGACCCCAGCACTGATCTTCCATTGAGGCCAAGTGGGTTTATGTGTGAAGTCTGTAGAGATCTCATGTCGCCCCAACTATAACGGCAGATGTCCACCGTGGGGTTTTAGTCCGTGCGAGTCGGGCATAACCCACTCTCTCCTCCGGGAAGGTGGTGTGGTGTATCCATAAGCAATTTCCCCACGTAAAAAAAAGGAAAAAGTTTGAGATTGAGAGATGAGTTAAATATAAGATAGGTCAATGACATTAGGTCTATGAAATTGCCGTTTTGTATGAAAAAATTTAAACGAATTTTTTTCATGTATTTTTTATTTGTATTAATCGAAGTAATCACCCATGCAATCAATGCATCTTTGCCAACGCAGTGACAGTTTATTGATGCTCTTCTTTAAGAAATCAGCTGGACGGGAGGCAACAAATTCTTCAAAGGCATTTTGTACTGCCTCTCGGATATTGAATTTTTTTCCCGCCAAGGAGTTATCCAAATGCTGGAAAAAGTAGTAGTCTGTAGGCGCAAGGTCTGGTGAGTAGGGCGGATGACGGAGAACTTCCAACCCCAGTTCTTACAACTTGGAGACCGTCTGCTGTGCAGTATGAGGTCGCGCGTTGTCGTGCAGGAGCAGCGGAGACAAGCGATTGACCAATGCTGGTTGGAGATGTGCCAGCTTCTCCATCATTGTGTTCAGTTCTTCACAGTACACATCTGCAGTAATGCTCACCTCGTTTAGTAAGAAGCTGTGATGAATCACATCGGCGCTAGACCACCAAACAGTGACCATCACGTTTCTAGAGGTAAGTTTTCGTTTAGGGCATTGTTTAGGTGCTGAACCAGGATCCAACCAACTTGCTCAGTGCTTGCGGTTATCAAACAGAATCCATTTTTCATCGCAGGTAACATTGCGGTTCAAAATTCCTTCATTTGTGTGTCTGTTGAGCAGTGCAAGGCACGTCTCGACACGTACTTCGCGCTGGCGATCATTGAGTTCGTGGGGCACTCATTTGTCAAGCTTTTTTACCTTGCCAATTTGACGCAAATGGACCAATATTGTTTTAACACTAACGTCGAAAGCTGCTGCTAATTCAGCCGTAGATTGTGTATCATCGGCTTCCACAATCGCCTTTAATTCGTCATTGTCGACCAAAGTCTTCGGACGACCGCGAGGTTCATTTTTCAGGTCGAAATTCCCAGAATGGAAGCGAGCAAACCAATAACAGGTGGTGCGTTGGTTTGTAGTATTAGCTCCGTAAACGTCGTTGATGTTGCGTGGCGCTTGTGCCGCGTTGCTGCCACGACGGTACTTGTATTCCATAACTAGCTGACCCGTGCAACTTCGTCTGCACCAAATCGGTTATCACCGGTGTCAATTGTATTTTTAAACGCGAAAAATTTTAATATACCTAAAACCTTATTGCAGCCACATCTACGGTTTCCAATTGTGAATCCAAACTATCAAGGGACTCACTCAAACATATACCCAGATGGTATGTGAGAAATCTTTTAAAATAAGCCTACAACCCGTTCGTAGCATCATTTACTGAGTTCAATAAAAAATAAAAACTAACCTATATATATTTGCGATAATGTGAAAAAAAGCTTTAGAGATCTATGGACCCCCGGTTTCTAAAGAAATTCCTTTCCCTTTTTTGTAGACGTTTACTATACTGTCAGTAGAGTTTACATTATAAAATATCAAGTTTATGAGTTAAATTGTAAATTAAACGACAAAATATATTTATAAAATAAATAATGATAAATGAAACACTGAATGATATCATAACTATTTTTAACTTGTATTAAAACTTTTTCACACTCCATTGTATTGAAGAAAAATATAAATATTAAAAAGATATGAGCACGACGCGTCAAATGTCACTTGCCTGTAACTATTTGTCTAAGAGCTAGTAACGGTTTCGACAAATTTTCTATAAGACAGTTTTTTATATATCTTTATGTTCTTCCGAACAGCGTGCGGGCTACCTGGTTGCCGGTAAACGTTGCGTTTATTACTGCATATCGCACCTTTACTGGCAAACATAATGATTTTTATATAATTTTTGAATGTTTTGTTTTTTACTAACTTTGAAACCCTACTAAAACATGAAATTATTATTGCCAGACATTTTTGTTATAAACAATAATTTGCCCGATGCTATTTTTTTTGTAAATAAAATAAGTATGTTCTAACCATGTTAAGATAGCTGTAATTTTAATATTATTATTATTATTTTTTTAATGAAGGCTTAGTCACCTTAGCGACTATATCGCCTAAATGACATACAACTATATAACAATAAGAATGACAATAAACTTAACAATAGCTTATATTAATTTTGTACAATTCTTTAGCATCTTTCGAAATGGGGTCAGACAATAACGAATTGTACAAAAACCAGTGTGGAACAAACCAGAAGCATTAAGCCAAGATTTAATATCTTCGCTTCGAACACATTCTGCCAGGATGTGGTGTACATCATCGATGAGCTCACAACTCTGGCAGAGTGCTGATAGTAGTTTACGCATCAGGTAGGCGAACTTTTTACATGGCATGTGTCCTGAGCGTAATCTCATTCCTGTGATTGCTTCCCGACGGCAAATCGTACTGTCATCAATCCATGGTGACCGTAAGGGATGTGGCTGAATCGTTCTGTACCATATTCCTTTTGTTTTAGAACGCTCATCAAAGTATTCCTTCGAATGCGAGTAACAGCTATTTTTAAATACTGAGCATACATCCAAGTAAGTTGGTAAAATATCATAGGAACACCTTCGGAGGAACCTTCTCTTGCTAAAAGATCAGCTCTTTTATTCCCAGTTATACTTATATGAGAAGGGATCCATTGTAAAACAATTGCTTTGTTCTTTGCTTTGAAATCTAGTAATTGCTTCAAAATAGTGTAGGCTATCGGTATTTCTCGAAAAGTCGAGGTACATCGAGCTACGTGTTGAAGAGCACTTTTTGAATAGGATAAAATAACAATCTTAGTGGACTCAGTTGATTGAGCAGATGAGAAGGCCTCTGCAATTGCTATAAATTCAGTGTGCATATTTGAAATATTTTCATCAATTTGAAATTTCATAAAAGTTTTGGAATTTGACTCCAAAAATACGGCTCCTAAATAATTCCCAGCTTTAGATCCGTCAATGTATATTTTAACAAAATTTTGATAATATTTATTTATATATTGAAGACAAATATCTTTTATTTTAAGAACATCATATTGACGTTTTGGCTTCCAAATACCATCTACATTTATTTTAATTATATTGCACAAATCAATGTTATCGACCTAGGTGTGTAAAGTGAACATTTCATGTTTTATATTTATTTGAAGTGGAGTATTTTATATTGAGAATAAATAGAAACTAATAATGGTATTTTTCTTTTACGCCAATAGAGTGATTGGAAAGGGGTGGACAGTTCTTCTGATATATTGGTTAGTTCGTTTTTTTCGAATGACTTATATTTAAATAGAATTTGCCAGGTAAATATTGTCTCCTAAGATGTAACGGACATATGCTCAATTCACTTTCCATAACATAGATTGGAATGCTTTTAATGAAACCCCAGATAATTCTCATTCCCTGGTTTTGGACTTTATCAAGTTTATAGAGGTTAACCTAAGCACTACTATCATAAAGAAAGCTCGCATAGTCAATTCGACTGCGTGTAATATTGAAGTATAAACGGCTAAATGTTATGGATGAACACCCCAATTAAAACCGGCTAATGCTTTGAAAACATTTAGAAACTTAGAGCTAAATTCTGCAACTGCATTGATATGTTTACCGCATTTTATGTATGATAAAGATAGCGATAATTGTGGAAGCGCCTGTTATAGACGCATGTGTTCAAGATAAAATCAATCTCAAGTCGTATGTCTACGTTTATCGTTGTTTTTCAGTTTTCACGGTGAAATCTCAATATCATAATGGTTAATAAAATGAAATATGTTGTTTGCAATGGAAAAAAGAAATGGTTTGAAATGAATTATTTTGTTTATAAAGAATATCATCGGGCACATTATTTTCAATAACAAAATTGTCTGGCAGTGATAAACTCATGTTTTTAATAGCGTTAAAAAGTAACCGAAATTTTTTTTTCCTAAAATTAATTATAAATCGAAATTTTGACCTGTAAAGGTGTGATGCGCATTAAAAAACACAACGTTAACCGGCTACCAGGTATCCTGAATAGTGTTTGGAAGGGCATAATATATCTTCATATTAAAGAACCAGCTTTTCTAAAATTCTCGTTCTTCCAACGTTGCTGGCTCTTGTACTAAGGTGTCGCAAAAAAGTCTAGTTACGTTAACTACAATTTTTTGTTTTTAGTTTTCCTGGAGAGCCTTTTGCGTTTTATGGGACAAAAAGTATCGTAAATGTAACCTTGGAATATTAGTTATTACTGTGTTAAGTTTCGTTAAAATCGGTTCAGTACTTTCAGCGTGATGCGTGTTCACAGGGACAGAAAGACAGACAGACAGACAAAAATTGTAAAAAGATTTTTTTTTTTTTTTTTCGAACTGACTACGCTATTGACCAAGCAAGGTCTTAACAGCTTCACCGGACCACTAAGGCGAGCGCTTAAGGCACTCAGCCGATTTTATTTTGACAACTAGCTCAAGGATGCGCGGCACACCTCGGCTTTGGCTGTTGCCTGATACATGCAATTCGCGACCTATCTGAGCTAACCTAAGCTAAGCTAACTATTCATACATATATGAGTTGTTGAAACATATATGTGTACCAAGCATACATACCTCAACAACTCCTATATATATTTCGTATCGGATAATATTCTAAACTATTTCAGTTTGATAAGGGAAAAAAAATAAAACCCTTCCACTTGCATGTGTAAGCGTGTATGCGTGCACGTGCGTGGAGGTGATATGTGTAATGTTGTCGCAGTGATGTAAGATTTTGTGTCACTGTATCGCGCGAGCAGCGCACTCAAGGGCTCCACGCCGAGGGATCGGACCTAGGCTTGAGCCGCTGCCGAGGGGGGCCTAGTCTGTCAACAAAGTCAACCCCGATCAAAATTTTCAAAAAATATTTAATGTACAGATTTGACCTTGCTACAGTTTTATTATAGTATAGATTACTCGAATTTTTAACGTATTCATGATGACAAAAAAGATTGAAATGCGATGAAAATGTAACACTAATCAATAAACAAATGACTACTTTTGGAAAAAGAATTCCATGTCTTTAAAATAAAATTAATTTGAAATTAGAATTCTTAGCCAAACAAAAATTATTTTAATTTGAAATGGCCAGTACTGCAGAACGGCAATTTCATAGGTAAAGACCTATTATAAGTAAAAAGCTGTAGATACGTTACCTACATGATATTTTGACAAAACAAATGGCACGATAACACACACGTACGTAAAGTAATATTGTAACGCCACACTGTCTTAGACAAAATGTGGAAGTAAGTTAGTATATTCTCAATATCGGTGGTGAAAAATAAATAGTTATAAGTTATTTAGATACGGGTGGATTGACAGGCAGCCGTCAAAAATAAGCTAGTTAGCCAAGTTATAACAAAGCGCTGTCGAAGCGCTTATGAAGTATCTACAACTTTTTAGTTATAATATCACTGAAGATAGGTATGTGAATGTGTAAGTATGTATAAGTGTCTGGGTCCAGTAGTATAAGAGTAAATGTATATTTAAGTATTTCGCATAGTATATACTTTATCGTACATGTACTAGCGTTGTAGAGGCGTTTCACTTTAAGAACGATGCAATAAAATAAATGTCAGAATAAATGTATTTTGTGATTATATATTCTCTACGAAAAGTCATAAAAAAACAAGTACGCAAAATTGAAGGATGTCCAGATACAAAAGACGTTTTACTTTTTCACTGGATGTTAATTATCAATCTTCAATAAATCAAATCAAAAACATATAACACTATATAGCTATTACTAGTTTGAAAGTGGTAAAGCCATGCTGTAGCTATTACTAGTTTGGAGGTGGTAGAGCCACGCTGTAGCTATTACTAGTTATCAAGGTGGTAGAGGCACTCTGTAGCTATTACTAGTTTCAGCATAAATGGGTCGGCTCGCCCGGGGTAGTACCACCCTCTCGCAGAACACCGACGTGAAGTAACAGTGCTTGCATTGTTGCGTTTCGTTCGGTCAGTGAGAGCGCCAGAGGCCCATCTCCTTTCCCTCTTTCCCTTCCCCTTTCGCCTTTCCCTACCCCTCCACCATACACAGGCTAGCAACGCACTTGCGACTCCCCCGGTGTTGCTAGTGTCTATGGACGGTGGTGATTACTTAACATCACGTGATCCACATGCTCGTTTGCTTGCTTTTGACATAAAAAAAATGTGATATCCCGGTTGTAAAGAGAATTATTACAATTTAAATAGCATCCTTACCGCTCGCATTCCAGGCACCTTCAGTTTGATAAGCAGAAGTAGCTGCACCGAACTTAAACCCAGGCGGGAATTTGGCAGACATCGTGATGCTTGCGAAGAAACTGCAAAAAATAATTATATTGTTTTGTTTTTAAGGGTTAATTGCTCTGTATCGCTGAGCTGACCGCTGGGGCGGCATGGTCATAGTAACACACGGTGTCCCATGCCACCCCAACCAAAGCTGCGGCCGGACCATCGTGGGGTTTAATAAGTACGAGACTCACTCTTTTTACGATTTTTTTATATTATAGGGGCAAGCGAACAGGCGCGTCACCTGGTGGTAAATGATCACCGCCGTCCATAAACACTAGCAACACCAGGAGAGTCGCAAGTGCGTTGCCGGTATTTTAAAGGAGATGGGCCTGGAACATTACAAACACTGTTACTTCAAGTTGGTGTTTCTGTGAGAAAGTGGTACTACCCCGGGCGAGCCGACCTATTCATGCTGAAATTAGTAATAGCTTCAGCGTAGCTCTACCATAGCGTGGCTCTACGTGGCTCTAACTATGCGGCTATAGCGATTTTCTTAGTACGTTTCTTTGTGGAAAATTTTAATTACTATTTTACAAAAGGTTTAGATTCTTTATGGATTTTTTTATTACACTTATTTTTATTTAGAGGTATTTGAAGTGGAAAACTTCTTTAGCCGCGTTGAGTAATTTTTAGTAGGAGAAAAACTTATGTGTGACCGATGACCGTGATATGATAGTGAAGTATCACCGATATGCTTGTGACGTATTGCGCTTGCGTCAGATTAACGAGGCGTAGTATTGCGGCCGGTTATACTATTGATATTTTGGTTTGAGCTTATGCAGCTCGTCACATATTTGAATATATTAATACGTGAAGCGGAAACTTTGTACCCCTTTTTAAGCGAATTACGCGAACATATAGACGTGAAATTTGACATAGTTAAAGTTTATATGGAGGAGAAGTGCAGAAAGCTATGAAGTTTTGTGTCATACTGGAAATAATGTTTTTTTGCAAATAATTCACAAATTAAATGAACTTAATGTTCGTTTTATTCCAACAGCGGCCGATAGCATAACTTCATCTCTAGGTGGTTGGAGGTAGTACTTTACACAATGTGTTTCAAATGCTTAAAACCACTTTAGAAAATTGAAGTATCCATGTGTACAGTGTAAGTGATGATAATCATAGATAGACTATTGCGGGATCTATGCAATGAAATTGTTAAAACCATTTGGAAGAAAAACTATAATAATGTGCGGTAATATTCGGTAAATAATACCCGTTAACCGACACGGATCTCGTTTAAAATTAATCGATAATTGTATCATGAGTTGGAATTTCTGTACCATCCGATTTTTTAATATTTTTGATTTTGTCAATAAATAGTTTATAAACAAATTAATCAAAAAATTTTGAAAAACAAAAATAATAAAAAATATTTCAATTAATAATAATAAAAATCATGCATTAGAATTAATTATGTATATATAGGCGCACGATCGTGCTGCCATCTGGTTTCAATGTAAGTAACAAATTAAATCAAAGCTTCATTCTCTGTAGTGCCATCTATCAGCTAATTCGGAACTTAAATAACGCAGGAAATATTATAAGCAACTCTTTGTTATAAAGTATAGAAAAGTACGAAAAGATTAATATAATAAGTAACGAATTAAATTAAAATAGAAGTTTTGGTGACGTTTACGCCAAAGAAGTTTTACTTCAATCGAATGTGACGATTACATGCACTCATTTTTTTTACCATGCGATGTTCTTTACCTACAACACGTAAAACCGTATCGATAGATTCATTTTAATTGGGCCAAAATTTAAGAGAAACATAAAAAAAAAAGTTGTGGTAGTCATGAGGACTGCCGACTAAAATGATAACTCAAACCGATGGAATAACTGTGTTCTCTTTTGAACTTTTAAATTAACTATTAATATTAGTCTGGTTTCCACATCTATTGGCACACGAAGTAATAATTATCTATATTATCTATATTAATATTATAAAGAGGTAAAGTTTGTGACGTTGTGAGTTTGTGAGTTTGTGACGTTGTGACGTTGTGGGGTTGTAAGGGGTAATCTCAGGAACTACTAGTCCGATTTGAATAATTCTTTTAGTGTTATATAGCTCATTCATCGAGAATGGTTATAGACTATATATCATCACGCTATGGCCAATAGAAGCGGAGCACAGATGAAAAATGTTTCAAAATCGAGATGTTTTTTCTTTTTGAGAGCTTCTGCTTTGTGTCAGCGTTAGCCCAGAGTAGTAACTATTACTACTCGGACGAAGTAAATATATAAGCTTCCAATTGGGTATTTCATAAAGATAGCGAAACTTATTTTAAAATTAAATTTGTACATACAGAAGATTAAGCCGAGGGATATTTTGAAATGCCATGTCGCCTATTGGTCAACATTCGACCATAATTCATTTTTACATTCAATAAGACCAAAGAGAATAATAATTATTTCAATGGTTTCATAGATTTACTAAAGATAAATTTTTGACCAGTTAATTTCAAAAGGCATGTAATGTATAGAATGTTAAATATATTGAATGTAGGATGAACAATGGTAATTGGAACGTAAGAGTAAAATGAAGGATCGCGAAATATCTTTTTCATTTACATGTGTGTATATGTTATGTGTCATGCAAGCAGTAGTGTGTATAATGTATAATTATAATTAATTTAATATGTTTTTAACGCATTTTATATTGAAAAATAGCTTTGTGGACTTCCCTTATATATAAATTTTAACTATGCCAAAATTCACGTACATCCGTTCACGCAATTCGCTTAAAAAGGGGTACAAAGTTTTCGTTTCACGTATTAATATATAGAAATCCATAACAATCTGGAAAGTATTTAAATGTATAGACAAAATAACTAGTTCTTTATTATGTACTAGCTGTCCCGTGCAACTTCGTTTGCACCAAATAGGTTATTACCGGTTCCAATTTTATTTCCAAACGCCAAAAATCTTAAAAAACCTAAAACCCGATTGTAGCGAAACTTATCGGGTCCAATTATGACTCGAAACTATACTATATATATATTGGAAAGAAATGTCTTCCAGATATCCACTGGGTTGCTCCTTTGACGCTCACCTCCACGCCCCATTTACTATATCATATATATTTCCCTAAATAAAAAGTAATCTAATATACCTTTCTAACAGTGAAATAATTTTCAAAATCGGATCAGTAATATCAGAGATAACCCCGAACATTCAAACTCACAAATATCAACTTTTTAGTATTGGAATTTCATGGATATGAATTCTACAATTGTCAAATTAGTCATGGGAGAGTCACTTTATAGATAATATTAAATTTGTATTATATAATTTAGTTCTTCCAGTTTAGGCCACCGAGATACACAAAGACAAATACAATACTACAGACATCAGGCCTTAAATAAATATATATTTACATAATAATCACTGTTAGTTATTGTGTTATGTTGAAGTTTAATTTTGTTAAAACACATAAAATTAGAGTATTGACAAAGAGAGAAAATACAGACCTTTGTGCATTTGTTAAAATCAGACGGACGTAGTATATTGTTAGATAAAATATCATACAATGAAATGCTAAATTGGTGTAATCGAAAAAATGTGTTCTAGAGTGCCTTCATCCGGCCCCTATACACATATTGATTTGTTGCTGATTCTGAACTTTGTAAGATGCACTGGAGAGCACTCAGTCTACAGATAGTAGACGCAGCAAACTTACAACAGTCACGAAATTTATAAACCCATGGCTTATCAGGAATGTTATCCTAAATGGAAGCATAAGATTTGCCTTTAATTTGGTAGAATACATTCCAGTTTGAATTTCATGACAGTAACTAATCAGTCTTGTTTAGGGAGGATAAATCCTGAACATAGGTTTTATAATGATCGAAACATCCAGTCTCGTATCCAATAACCAGCTTCTTTAGCGATAAGATCAACAGCTTCATTACCCTGGATCACACTATGTCCTCGTATCCATGCCAGAACTACATAAATTTCTAAAAAAATGACATTGATACAAATGGAATTGGTTAATTGTGATAACTGATGTTTCATTGAAATATGTCAAACATGTCAAAGCAATATCAGAAAAAAGTTTCAATAAGAAGAAAAAGCCCTTTCTTTCTTTAAGGCAAACAATTTCATTAATATATTTAAAAAAACGTTTATATATATAGATTTTTTGATACAGGAACCTTCTCGGGCGTCCCAAGAATACCCTCCTAAATTATTATCACAATCTGATAAGTAGTTTGGCATGCATAGAGGACAAACTTATAAATATTGATTTTTATATATAAAGAATAATGATAAATTAAACACTGAATGATCTGGGATAATCAAGTTAATAAAAGTTAATACACAATAGGTAATCCTTGAGTAGGTTTGAAAATTTTATTTGTGTGTATATTATATACAGTCTCTCTCTCTATCTTTCTCTATTATGACACCTAACCTATGGTACATAGACTCTACACAATACGTAAAAATAAAATTAAAAAATAATCTCTACCGCTTACTTTATCATAACAATCTTCAACTTGTATTAAAACTTTTTCATACTCCATTGTATTGAAAAAAAAATATAAAAAAAAGATATGACGCATCGCGTCGCGTCGTCTCGTCAACTGACACTTACCTGTAACTATTCGTCTAAGAGCTAGCAACGGTTTCATTTTTCACTAACTTTAAAACGCTACTAAAACATGAAATTATTATTGCCAGACATTTTTGTTATTAACAATAATGTGCTCGAAGCATTTTTTTGTAAATATAAAAAGTATGTTGAGATTGCTGTAATTTTAATATTACTTTATTTAGACATAAAAGAGGGTAAATTAAAAATAATATGTAAAGAATAACTTAGCTATAGCGATAGCTTAGCGTGACACTGGCTGTATAATAAAGATAGCGATAATTGTGGAAGCGCCTGTTATAGACGCAAGTATTCAAGATGACGTCAGTCTCAAATTATATGTCTACGTTCATCGTTGTTTTTCATCGTTTATGGTGAAATCTCAATATCATAATGGTTAATAAAATGAAATATGTTCTTTGCAATGGCAAAAATAAAATGGTTTGAGATGAATTATTTTATTTATAAAGAATATCATTGGGCACATTATTGTCAATAACAAAATTGTCTGGCAGTGATAAACTCATGTTTTTAATAGCGTTAAAAAGTAACCGATTTTTTTTTTCCTAAAATTATTTATAAATCAAAATTTTGACCTGTAAAGGGGTGATGCGCATTAAAAACACAACGTTAACCGGTTACTAGGTATCCTCAATACTGTTTGGAAGGGCATAATATATCTTCATATTAAAGAACCAGCTTTTCTAAAATTCTCGTTCTTTCAACGTTGCTGGCTCTTGTACTAAGGTGTCGCAAAAAAGTCTAGTTACATTAACTACATTTTTTTGTTTTTCGTTATCCTGGAGAGCCCCTTGCATTTTATGGGACACAAAGTATCCTAAATGTAACCTTGTAATATTAGTTATTACTGTGTGAAATTTCGTTAAAATCAGTTCAGTGCTTTCAGCGTGATGCGTGTTCACAGGGACAGAAAGACAGACAGACAGACAAAAATTGTAAAAAGATTATTTTTGGCTTCTATATCGATTACAAAGTCTACCCCGATCAAAATTTTCAAAAAATATTTAATGTACAGATTTGACCTTGCTACAGTTTTATTATAGTATAGATTTATGACATTTTATTGTATCTACACTTGTTACAACAAAATTTATTGGATAATATATTCTAAGAATGTGTAACGTTTTATTTTAATTTTATTGGGAAATAGGGACAGAGTTTCAACACATCGTTGTTGGAAAATAAACTTAATATTATAAATGCGAGAGTTTGTTTGTTTGGTAACAAACGTCTTAACTACTAAGTCGATCATTTTGCATACACGATACCAGAGATATAAAAATGGACATAGGCTACATTTCATATAGAAAAAAGTACCTACCGTTTGTGTGAAATAGACAAAACTCGAGCGAAACTGCGAGAAAAATGGTGTATTATTATAGGCGTATCCATAAAAAAACGAAGTCGAATTAAAAAACAGTCAATAAATGTACATCCAAATTAATGTAGTTACCTTTGAAGCAGTTTTTTTAATAGATTATAAAAAAATCGTTTATATTATATAGATTTTTTGGGCCAGGAACTCTCACGGGCGTCCCCAAAACACCCTACTAAATTATTATCACAATCTAATCAGTAGTTTCAGAAAGCATAGAGAACAAACATACAAACATTTATGTTTATTTATAAAAAAAAGAAGAAGACAAAACTAATATTTATGTTTAACACGCAAAAGTCAGTTATGTTCGCGGTTCGAACCGCAATCTATTGACTCAATAGTACGGCTTACTACTGCTCCGTAATATCTGATCGAATCATTCAATACCACCGCACTATAGTTATATCACGATGTTATCTTTCACCGAAAGCTAAGGCTCTCTGCATGATTTGAAACTACACCTATTTTAACAATAATTTTAAAGCTAAATTAAATTTGCTAAAATAATAGAAAAGATCATAAATAAGTAATATTAAAGTTAAAACAACTCAACAAGTTAAAACAACAACAAATCAACTCACCCAAGAAATACGAAGGCAGTTAACTCCATATTGTTGGCTGAAATACTTTATCTATTATAAATGTTAATATATGCGTTTACGCATAATGTAATATTTATGGTAATGTCGACTAAACGCGGCTGATTATACGCGTGCGAATCGGGCCTACTGCAGTAATATTACTGTTCGAGAGAAACTTATAATATCTGTTTTAAACAGGAAAGAAGAGCGGGTCGCGGGTTGGTGCAGACCCACTAATATTCGTTCATAATCGTCAAACTTCAAAAACGTACTAACTGACTAAAGTAAATCGCCACTTTTTTCGAGTATATTCGAGCCGGACTAGTGACGGTCAGCAGCTAGAGAATAAACAATATCAAGAGAAACACAATGTTAAAACGATTGGAGATTCTATTTAAGCGCGAAGTAAAGATGTTTACAATGCCTTATCTAAATTTCATCTTAGTACGAACTAAAAAAATCGCGATATTTAAATTAGACCTAAGCGCAAACTAAAATATATTTAATTAGTAATGGTCAACAGCTAGAGAATAAAGTATATCGAGAGAAACACAATGTTAAAACAATTGGAGATGCTATCTAAACGCGAAGTAAAAAGTTTACAATGCCTTATCTAGATTTCATCTTAGTACGAACTAAAAAAATCGCGATATTTAAATTAGACCCAAGGACAAACTAAAATATATTTAATTAGTAATGGTCAGAAACTAGGGAATATAGTATGTCGAGAGGAACACAATATTAAAACGATAACAAATGCTATCTAAGTTCGAAGTACAAAGTTTACAATGCCTTAACTAAATTACGTCTTAGTAGCCTTTAAAAAAATCCTGATATATATAAATTAAATCTGAGTGTAAACTAAAATATCTTACATTAGTAATGGTCAGCAGCTGGAGAATAAAGTATATCGAGAGAAAGACAATGTTAAAACGATTGGAGATGCTATCTAAGCGCGAAGTAAAAAGTTTACAATGCCTTATCTAAATTTCATGTTAGTACGAACTAAAAAAATCGCGATATTTAAATTAGACCTAAGCAAAAACTAAAATATATTGAATTAGTAATAGTCAGCAGCTAGAGAATAAAGTATATCGAGAGAAACACAATGTTAAAACGAGTGGAGATGCTATCTAAGCGCGAAGTAAAAAGTTTACAATGCCTTATCTAGATTTCATCATAGTACGAACTAAAAAAATCGCGATATTTAAATTAGATCCAAGGACAAACTAAAATATATTTAATTAGTAATGGTCAGAAATTAGAGAATATAGTATGTCGAGAGGAACACAATATTAAAACGATAACAAATGCTATCTAAGTTCGAAGTACAAAGTTTACAATGCCTAAGCTAAATTACGTCTTAGTAGCCTTTAAAAAAATCTCGATATATGTAAATTAGATCTGAGCGTGAACTAAAATATCTTACATTAGTAATGGTCAGCAGCTGGAGAATAAAGTATATCGAGAGAAAGACAATGTTAAAACGATTGGAGATGCTATCTAAGTTTGAAGTAAAAAGTTTACAACGCCTTGTCTAAATTCCATCTTAGAACGAACTTAGAAAATCGCTACGTAAATAAGATCTAACCTCGAACTAAAATATCATTGATTGGCCATTTGATTCTAATTGAGATTTTACCTAGAAATAATAGTTTTCAGCTGCTGTCACCATGCTAAGAAATCTATAGGTATCGATAAAGAAAATTGAGTAAACCCTAAGAAAGTTTCTTAAATTTATCAGTACTCACGATATTAAAACATCTACTCACACAATCACAAAAAATAATTCTATTACCATATGCACAAATTAACTAGAGATAAATTTTTGATAGTAAGTAAGATCCCTTGCGTGCAGCGCTTGCACTGGCGGCCCTGCGGTCTACCTAATCGACACCGAATGAGTTGCATATATATTATTTCCGTCGAAGAATTTACTGTTGTAAATACAATGTAACTACCGAGAATGTCATCCTCTCTGGCAGACTGGCTGAAACTTTTGTAAATATTGTAAATAGAATGTCGTTCAAACAATTGAACAAATAAATGAAATATCGCTTATCTGTATAAATACCTTTTATGATCATTTTAATAAACAGTCTATTTTACGCTCTCCAAGTGTTATTATTACGCAGTCCGTGTTAGTCTGGAATGTTCTAGTAGTGAGTCGAAACTCCTACATTTAGTGACCCCGACGCTGCAACGCGTGGCCGCGCATCATACACGATAATGCCTGAGCACCTACAATAATATTCTCCGACGTGATCATCATCACCAGCAACTCCGACGTGACAATGTTCAGAAGATAGTTCAGACTCCTACATTTGGTGATCCCGCGTTCCGCGCGCTCCAGAGATGATGCCGAGGTTTCTACAATAGTAACGCCATCGCCGCGACGCGTTTCCGTGCACCAGAGCCTCATCATCCGACATGATGCCGAGTTTTACTATCACGCACGCTCACATAACCACGTAATCACGTGGAAAAAACACAGGAAGGACGATGCCAAGTTATGAAAAGGTTATTCCTATCCTATAAACATAAGCTGGTTAAAATTCTCACTCACGAGATTCCTGCAAGACTACGTCGCCGTCACCATGATGCTACTTTCATCGAAGGTTTAGCAAGAATGCAAGACGATGCATTTTACCCTGCCAGGAAGGCAATATTCCACCAGCGAGGAACGTAACTACCGCATCTAACACATCTACTAGGAGTCGAACGAGTGCATACAACACCGTACCACCCACAAATTAATGGTATAATCGAACGCTGGCACCGTTGTATGAAAACCGCACTCACAGCTAGATTGACCACCAATAGTAAGACTTGGATTGATGATCTACCTACCATCCTACTTGGTCTTCGTGCAGCATCGAGAAGTGACACTAGAGTAAGCGCATCGGAACTCACATACGGATGCACTTTACGGCTACCCGGTGATTTTTTCACTTCATCACAAAGTAACCATGCAATGGACTACACATATGACACAAGTTACGCAATACCATCAACAGTTTGAAGCCTATACCAGCACAGCCACACGGGAGAAATCGTCACTTTCTCGTTCATTCTGATCTTCAATCATCAAAGTATGTTTTCCTACGTGTCGACGCTCACAAGAAACCTTTACAAGCACCTTACGAAGGACCCTACAAAGTACTGCACAGAACCGACAAAGTTTTCACCCTACAATTGCCTACAAGAGAAGCAACTGTATCCATCAACTGTTTAAAACCTGCCTACGGTTTCAACGAAGTGGATCAATCAAGCACTACTCTAGGCAACGCTACTTCCGAGCCAATCACCCTACAGAAGACTCGTTCCGGTCGAAGCATCAAGATGCCGGTACGCTTCGCTTGAAGGGGAATCATGTAGCTACCGAGAATGTCATCCTCTCTGGCAGACTGGCTGAAACTTTTGTAAATATTGTAAATAGAATATCGTTCAAACAATTGAACAAATAAATGAAATGTCGCATATCTGTATAAATACCTTTTATGATCATTTTAATAAACAGTCTATTTTACGCTCTCCAAGTATTATTATTACGCTGTCCGTGTTAGTCTGGAATGTTCTAGTAGTGAGTCGAAACTCCTACAACAGGTTACCAGGAAGTTTATTGAGTTTTATCAATAAATCTCTGGCTATCGAGACTTCGTTCTATGAGGGAATTCACTCAACGGCGTAATGACATCAGTTCTCGCGTCTACATAAAGACAACGTAATTTCGCAGACCAGTCGCTACGCAGATGGTAGCGACCGGTCTGCGTGCGTACTTTTATTTAGGACATATACGCCTACCTCCGTCTCGTTTTATGCGCAGTGTTAATCGGTGCGAGATAATGAATTTAAAGAATTAAATTTATATTGATTAGTTCCTATTTTTATTTAGTTTAGTTTGTATTAAGTTTAATACCTGGAGCAACAGCCTCACCTCAATAAAATTGTCATATAAAATGAAGTAATGGAATCAAATGAGCTGTCCCTAAATGAGGTCACACGTATTTTATGTTTTTATATGCTTTATATATCTTACTCAGCATCTGACTACTATCTCACTTGGCATTAAATGATTTGTGATCTAAGATGGTAACTAGTGCGCTGTAAAAAGTACATACACTATTCGTCGCAATTTCACTAGGGTTATGACCCCGAATTGCATTATTTGAGGGCTCAGCAGACAATTTGGTTTATATGGTTGGAAACATCTCTTTACACCGGTGTAACATTGTGATTGTTTTGGCCAATAATAAAAAAATAAAAGGGTTTTGGTAATTTACTGTTACGTAATATAAATTTGCCATTCTGTTACTTCTGTTATCGCTTCGCTTTTCACTCTTCTCTTGAAATTGGAATTGACTCATCTCTGTGCATCCATTAAAAACGTTTGTGACATGCACCTAATGTATTCTAAATCTTAATATATATATTTCTTGTGTGCGTGTGTATGTGACTGAACTCCTCCTAAACGACTGGACCGATTTTGATGAAATTTTGTGTGCGTGTTCCAGTGGATCCGAGAATGGTTTAGATTCACAATTGGACCCGGTAGGTGGCGCTGCGGTTGACTTTTGGGCAGGACAACGTCCGCCAGGTCCGCTAGTACTATATATATATATCGAATTTCTTACCGGTTCTTCTCTATGACTGGTTTGTTTGTCCGAACCGGTGGTAGTTTTGAGGTTCATAAGTGCCTCCTTAGTGCCTAAATTGAATAGAGATACACTTCAGGGCCATAGGCCCCTTCCCGAAGGAAGGTATGGACATAATCACCACGCCAAACCACAATGTATTGGCAACTCCGAGAAATCCACAGTTCTATATTTTCCCAATTGGTACTACAAAAATATTTCTCAGATTCAGATTTCCTCGCGATGTTTATGTCATTTCGGGATTAGACATGGTATATCCAGAATCCAACAATCTTGCAATCTAGGTGTATTGTGAAAAAAAGAAAAACCAAAATGAATTAATTGATGCAACATTCGAGGTTCATCAAGCGGTAGATCGCGGTAAAACAACATTATTCGACTGCATTCACTAGGTAAATACACAAGGACGAAGTTGTTATCATTTTAACAGAAAGTTCGAGAACAAGTTTTCTGTTTACGCGGTGCAATGTTGATTATATTAACATAAAATTAACATAAAAGGGTTTTCAAATTGTAAAAATATATACTCGCGCTGTTTATTTGGAAAAAGTATTTATCTTAATATATATATTTCTTGTGTGCGTGTGTATGTTTAGATTCACAATTGGACCCGGTAGGTGGCGCTGCGATTGACTTTTAAGATTTTTTTTATTATCAAGGCAGGACAACGTCCACAGGGACCGCTAGTATCTCTATAAAAAAAAAAACTATTTCGTAATTATATCTCCATACTAGATGTGACCGCGGCTTCATCCGCGTGGAAATTAATACAAAAAAACAGTGATTAATAAAACGATCTGAACGTATTTTAATATGGTCGACATGCAGGTCCTTGAAACTATGAATTTAAACGGATAAATGAATCGTTTGCTATCGACTTTTCAAGCTAAGTATCTATAGAATAAAAATGTATAGAAAAATATTATATACTAGCGTATGCCCGTGGCTTCCTCCGCGTAGAATTACTTTGGGCTAACACTAACACGCAACGGAACCCCATAAAAGGAAAACAAACGATTTTGAAACATTCTTAATTGGTGCTCAGCTCCTATTGATTTTAGCGTGATGACGTGATACGCGTGATAGCCTTCCTCGATAAATGAGCTGTGTAACACTGAAAGAATTTTTCAATCAAACAAACTCTTTAGTTTTATAATATTATTATAGTATAGATTAGCGGTCTACCCTGGCTTCTCGTGGATGAAATAGAGGTGAATGAATTAGATCATATTTTTTTATATTCAGAGTTCATCAGAGTCATTGATGCTACCTAAAATTTCACATACGCATTTTTATGGTTACGCGTAAATTTAAATCTTAGCTACAGAGATCAAAACAAAATATATTTTATTCAATTTAGGCCCTGAGAAAGCGCTTATGAACGTCAAAGCTACTACCGGTTCGGACAAATAACCCACTCATCGGGAAGAACCGGCAAAAAATTCGATCCGGTTTATCTTTTCATGTTATATATTTTTACAAAACATAAATAGTTACATTCATTTTTTTTTTACTTTATTTTTGGCAACCAATCTTTTATATTATTACTGCTATTGTCAAGTGAGTATCGATATTACAAGTTTCTTGATGTAATTTCAATGAACTAACAAGATGGTGGCCATCTTGTTAGTACTTCCATGGAGATTTTGTGGCATCTCAGAATTCTTGGTCCGGGTATTATTTTCCATTCACTTCACTTATGCATAATAAACAAACTATATTACATAAAACACCACCAATTTTACACAATATAGAGTCAAGTAACACAAGATTATGAATAAAATATAAAATCCACTACATGACAGACCAAAATCCCGCCAAAAACTCCAACATTCATTTATAGTGGATGCACAGAGAGCGAAGTCTTTTTGAGACGTCACAATCGTTCACATATTGATCCACTCTATAATAGATAACCTTTTACCTTATATGCGAATATCATTATTATTATAATTTTTCAAATTGATTTAT
This sequence comes from Antheraea yamamai, assembly GCA_036509395.1. Taxonomy (NCBI): domain Eukaryota; kingdom Metazoa; phylum Arthropoda; class Insecta; order Lepidoptera; family Saturniidae; genus Antheraea; species Antheraea yamamai. Next base: position 12,860,067 of record AP028443.1, on the reverse strand, counting down.
AGATGATAAAAGTTCTAAAATAACAAACATAAAAAACATACAACATTATTGAGAATGTATACTCCTTTTTGGAGTCGGTTAAAAATGGGTTTTATCGTTACTTCTTGATATTCCTAGTCAAATGTTGGAATTCGAATCGGATTGGCGTCAAACCATTCAAAACAACAATGTTTTTCTAATCTATAAGTAATGTACTAACAAGTAAATATCAGAGCAATGTTTCAAAGAACGTATTATTTGTTTTTTTTTTCTTTATATTATATTAATACACATTTTAGAAGAAGCGGTCATATGCGCAGGATATATTAAGGTGCACAAGTGTACGCGCAAGACACAGGTGCACATACTCGTCCTTGTTCTTCTGGACCCAGTAGAACGGGGACCGTTACGACCGCTTCTACTACTTGGACTCCGAGTACGCAAAAATCCTGTGGCGATGGGTAAAGGTAGAGAGGTGTAAGCCTGATGCAAGCTAGACTTTGTCTGATACCTGCACACAGGTGGTCCCGGGGGTGTGAGTACATGCCGTAGTCGTTTCTGCGCTGCACATTTGGGGCGACGGCGCGGGTTCGGCAGCACTCGGGATGACAAAGCAGCCCTGTTTGGGGAGACACTGCTTTCCCCGCTCAGCCGGAGAGGGGGCTAGAAAAGGTGCCCTAAAAAATGCTCGTCCCAACTTGGTAGATGGTAGTAACCGCGGCTATCATCACATCATTCAAATCGTGGTCGACGTTGCAAACATAATTTTAAAAGAACACCTATTATGACGTTCGGTGCGTGGAACGTGAGAACGCTTCTTGACCGAGATGGCAACGCCTGCCCTGAACGTAAAACCGCCATACTAGCTCGGGAACTTCATCGCTATAACGTGGATGTGGCTGCTCTCAGCGAAACACACCTTCCCGATGAAGGAGAGGTGGTGAAAGTAGGTGGTGGTTACACTTTCTTCTGGAAAGGTATCGTTACCTCCGAATCTCGACGATCAGGTGTGGGATTTGCCATCAAAAATCACTTAGCAAAGCGTTTAGAAGAGTACCCTGTACAAATCTCAGACCGCGTTACCACACTGCGCCTTCACTTGGACAAAGACAACTACCTTAATGTCATCGGTGTTTATGCTCCAACGCTAGACAAGTCTGATGACAACAAGGATAAGTTCTATGAGGAAGTGATTCATTGCCTCCATAGCATAAACGCCAGAGAGCAGGTATTATTGCTGGGCGATTTCAATGCCAGGGTTGATCGAGACTATGAGGCTTGGCTTGGAGTTCTGTGTAGACATGGAATTGGCAACATGAACAGCAATGGTTAGTTGCTGCGCAGTCTTTGTGCTCAATACGGACTGGCAATTACGAACACTATATTTAGACTTGCCGCCAAGTACAAGACAACATGGATGCATCCAAGATCCAAGCATTGGCATTTGATTGACTATGCAATCGTGAGGCAAAAAGATTTCAGCCAAGTTCAAGTCACCCGCGTGATGCGTGACGCGCACCGTTGGTCTGATCACCGACTTATTGGCACTAAGCTACGAATCTGCCTCTATCACCACGTAGATCCCCTATAAAGAAGCTTGCGTCTTTGAACGTGGATAAGCTAAAAGATCTTGCGGTTAGGGTGAACTATGCTGAAGCCCTGTCTAAAAAACTGTTGCCAGTTAATGAGTAGGTGATTTTGTTGCTGCCTGGGAAATTTTGTCATCTCACATCATGGATACCGCTTCAACTGAACTGGGTTCAAAATTTCATCGCAACGAAGACTGGTTTGATAGAAATGATGAAGTCCTGCGGGCAGCATTCGACAAACACCGAGATCTCCTGCGATAATACAAAAGACGAAGTGGAAGCGTTGCGGTTATTAAAGCTAGTGACCTCGAATTGCGCAAGCTGTCTCGTAATATGAAAGACAAGTGGTGGCAGGACAAAGCTAGGTACATACAATGGCTCACTGACACAAACCAGCTGGGAGAGTTCTACGGTGAGGTACGTAAGCTGATTGGTACATCCTACCACGAAAGGGTGCCTTTAAAGTCTCTAGACGGTAGTCGCCCGTTGACGAGCAAGGAGGATGTACTAAAGCGCTGGGCGGAGCACTTCAATACTCTGCTAAATGTGGATCGATCAGCTGATCGACAAAGCATCGGTTTAATGTCTCAGCTCCCTTTTGCCTTTGAGCTGGACGAGCCTCTGTCGCGTGACGAGGTTGTTACTGCCATCAGACAGCAACAAAACAAACGGGCGGTTGGCATTGACTTCATACCGGGAGAGCTGATAAAATACGGCGGAGAGGAGTTGCACACGTTGGTGTGGGAACTATTCGTTCGCATGTGGGAGGAGGAGCGCATCCCCTGATACCTTTAAAGTATCGCGCATAAGCACTCTTTACAAGAACAAAGGTGAACGATCCGACTGCAACTCTCATCGCGGTATTTTTCTCCTTACAGCCCCCGGAAAGGTCTTTGCTAGAGTGCTCTTAAACAGCCTAAAAAACTTGTCTGAAAAGATTCTGCCAGAAACCCAGTTTGGCTTTCGACCAGACCGAAGAACATGCGAAGCTATATTTTCTGTGTGTCAACTGCAAGAAAAGAGCAGAGAACAGGGTCGTCAGCTGTACCTTAGCTTTATTGACCTGGAGAAGGCTTTCGACAGCGTGCCTCGGGAGCTCTATGGTTGGTGCTAGGTAAGCTCGGATGCACGGGAAAGTTTGTGAGACTTCTCAGACTCCTGCATGACAACATGCAATGCTGCGTTGCCGTAGACGGTGAACAGACAGACTTCTTCCCCGTTACATGTGGGGTGAAGCAAGGATGCGTTTTAGCGCCTACTCTGTTTGCCTTATACTTTGCGGTGGTAGTTAGGGAAGTCTTAGAAACTGTTTCTCAAGGAGTCCGCATCCGCTTCCGCACAGACGGCAGACTTTTCAACTTGGCTAGACTTAAGGCTCGCACTAAAGTCTCATACGCTCTGATCACTGAGATCATGTATGCTGATGACTTGTGCTTCTTAGCAGAATCCCTAGACGGCCTGCAATAGCTGATGTCCGAATTCCACCAAGCCTGCTGTAAGTTTGGCCTGACGATCAGTGTCAATAAGACGCAGGTGATGTTCCTGGACATACACGGTCACGAGACACTGAACATAAAACTTGGTGAGGATATTCTGAAGCAGGTGGATAAATTTCGCTATTTGGGGAACACTGTAACATCTAAGTGTGACCTTGATGCTGAGATCAATAGCAGGGTGGGTGCCGCAGCTGCAGCATTTGGTAAACTATGTTCCAAGGTCTTCTGCTCGCATGGCCTTAAGTTGGCCACTAAAATATCGGTTTACATGGCAGTCGTGCTGCCAAACCTCCTATACTTCTCTGAGACGTGGTGTGTATATCGCCGTCACATTCGCACTCTGGATCGTTTTCACCTTAAATGCCTTCGTACCATCATGAAGATCAGATAGTCCGATAAAGTACGAAATACTGAAGTTTTGCGACGAGCCAATGTTGGTGGCATTGAAGGCTATTTAATTCGTCGACAGCTTCGGTGGTGCGGTCATGTATCGCGTATGGCGGAGGAAAGAGTGGCGAAGCGCAACTTCTATTCTGAACTGGAGGAGGGCAAGCGGAATCATGGTGGTCCCCTCCTCCGGTACAAGGATGTCAAAAAGTGGCACATGAAAAGATGCAATATAGAGCCCTCTTGTTGGGAACGTTTGGCAGCACAACGGCCAGAATGGCGCAGAATGGTGAACAGCCAAGTACGCGAGTTCGAGGCTCAGCGTAAAGCTGACCTTGATACCAAACGCGACCAGTTAAAGGCTCGCCCTCCTGCTGCCATAACATATCATTATGAGAACGGCGTACTCACGTGCCCTCAATGTGCACGAAGTTTCGCCGCGAAGATAGGCTACATAAGGGACCTTCGAGCGCACCAGCGCCATTTCTAAATTTAGGGGTCAATGTGGTCGCCATGGCCGAAACCGGTCATCGTCATCATCACACATTTTAGAATACTAGCAATCGGTTGCGACTTCCGCCGTGTAAAATCTAAATATGTGCACGATGAACTCCGAAACTATTCAACCGATTTTCATAAAAGTTGGGATTTATGTATAATTTGGTCCAACTTTAGAGATAGGATAATTGATATTTCGATTAATGACCCCAATATTTTTTAATTCTTATTAATTAATACTTATTATTAGAAGTAATTGTTGAGCTTACACATTACAAATAATAAATCAAAGCTTATAACACTGTTATTTCCATCGATTTTTTTTTACTTTTCCATACAATTTACAAACATGTCATTCATACAAACCTAGTCCAGACAATTATGATCACAAAAAAAATTAAATAATCTAAAAAAAGCCGTTCTGAAATAATGCGCTTACATATATCCATTATTACTTATTTATTTTAGTTTTGGCAACCAATCTTCTAGTAGTTTATTATTACCATTGTCGAGTAGGTACCGATATTACAAATTCATTGCGATCATTTTAATATTCTTACAAAATGATAGCCGTCTTGTTAGAACTTTCCAGGGAGTTTTAGTGGCAACTCAGAGTCTATGCTCTGTGATATTATTAATAATATTACAAAATATAGTGTCAAATAACACCCGATTATGTATAGAGTATAATATCCACTACATGACATTCCAAAATCCCGCCAAAAACTTTATAGGTATAGATGCAATAAACACCGAAATAAAAGAATATTATTCCTATGGAAATTTTAAAACTCGTAAATTTTCATACTCATTTAGATATTTACATTTTTAAATTATATTTCTATTTTATTTTAACCAATGATATTGCTAAGGAGTAAAGATTATTTGAGCGAATTTTTGAAAACGAATTAGTCGGTATATTTTAAATCATGTATTTTACGAACACCTCCGATATTACTTATTTAAATTTACACCACTTCGCGAACACAAACAATTCAATAGAGATACAATTATATTACTGCACTATAATTTATTTGAAACGTGAGATTTAATTATCTTAGTAATAATAGTTTCAAAACAATAGTGAAGGGACAAATGAAAATATAAAGAAATTTAAATCGATACAATGTTTTTTTTAATAATCGATTAATAGTTATAGTTAAAATTTTATATTAACCATTATCTGAATTATCGAAATAAAATGCGATTGCAATATAAAAAAACGAGTGTGTTTTAGACCACACGGCTGAAGTAAAACTTCTTTAGCTCCATATATATGTATCATATATACACATATTAATTTTCAACAAATATTTAAATTTGGGTTTTCCTTGATAATACGAAACATAACTCTCTCTTTCTATCTTCACTAACTTATATCTCCCTCTCAACTTCCGTTCGCCTCGCCCGATCACACTTTTCGTAACGCTCTCGTCATGGATTCACCAGCTTACTCCCCAAGTTAAGCGTGCGTAAAGAAGTTTTACTTCGAAAACAGTAATATATAACAGCGTTTAAATTTATTACTTTTTGCTTTAGTATTTTTACAAGTATGTTTGCTTATTTGATAAAACGAGATACATAACATTCGCTTCGTTTGTTTTTATAACTTAAAATATTTAAATGTAATATGTAATTCAACAAGATGCTCAGTTGTTAAGTAAAACGATAAATTCCATTTATAAAAATTTGAGAATAATTCGCGAGAAGTGAACGCCCGCTGTAATTGGTACGTTCCGGTGTCACGATGTGAAACTATAAATTACCAGCTATGCCCGCAAATTCATCCGCGTGGAACACTATTTAAAAAAACAGTGATTGATAAAATCATCTGAACGTATTAAGTCCATTTATTTATCTACTTTTCTCTCGTACTTAACTCGAGCCGTCATTCTAATTACAATAACTTTTGATAGACCGATTTTAATGAAACAAAGACTAAATGTTACTCGAAGATAGGCTTTTTCTCGGTGATGTTTTATCGTGAACGCAGCACTTTAGCAGTGATGCGTGTTCAAACAAACAAACAGACAGCTAGATAGACAGACAGAGATTTCTAAAAATGATGAAATGTATGTTATTACTTATTCCTAGACACCTGCAATGATTTTTTTCACATAAATCTAAAAATTACAGATACGTTAGATTTAAATTCTTATTACGTGTATAGATTAATTATAAAAGCCTTTTTTTTTTTTTTTTTTTTCTGCAGACTCTCGGTCCGCACCATTTTTTTGCTATCGCTTTTTAAGTGTAAGTTAAGTTAAAAATCGTATCTGTGAGCATCTATTGGGTGTTTTTTTTTTTTATATATTTATTTTTATTGTTATTGTTTTTTTTTTTTTTTTATTTATATAAAGACGTTATTGCCTTTATGGCAGTTTCATTCCGGTCCTCTATCGAGGCTTAGCAAGTTCTTTTCAAATAGTTGTGAACGATAAATTACATTTAAGAGATTATTAACAATACACGAGAAATAAACCGATCATGATTGGTTATTTCGCAGCAGTTGGATACGATAAATTATATTTATATTATTATTAGCAACTCGCGAGGGTTAAACCAGCGTCGTGATTGGTTCGTTTGAGAGTTTGTTAAACGATAAACTGTAATTATTGCAATTTAATGACCACGTTACAATTTTTATACTCGATGTCAACTGACAGCGAAATCATTTGCACTTTTATACAATATTACGATAAACCAGTCTTGTCCAGTCCCTAGTTCATAGCTATAATAATGCCGTGGTAAGGAAAAATAATAACTGCATGATGTGTTATTTTAAATAATACTGTGTTAAAGAGTTATTATCGCTAAACAAAATCTGTGTTTTACAATAATATTTTCTAATATATTTTAGATTGCTCTGGATGTTAATATATACATATGATTGACTCCAGTACCGTTTGTCCAGTCACCACATAAAACGAGTGTGCTTTAGACCACACACACTGAAGTAACACTTATTTTAGCTCCATCTATATGTATGTATATATACATATATATATGTTTATGTTTATGTGTATATACATACATTAATTTTCTATAAATATTTAAGTTTACTATGGATCGATAATGATAATACGAAACGTAACTCTCTCACTTTCTATCTTCACTAACTTATATTCTCACTCTCAAATTCCGTTCGCCTCGCCCGATCACACGTTTTCGTAACGCTCTCGCCACGCATTCACCAGCTTACTCCCCAAGTCAAGTCACGTAAAGAAGTTTTACTCCAAAACTTTGGCAAGTTTAACATTTTTTTCATGGAAAATATCTTCATACTATCCTACTGAACTAACACTATATTTACGAACTAGCTGACCCGTGCAACTTCGTCTGCACCAAATCGGTTATCACCGGTGTCAATTGTATTTTTAAACGCGAAAAATTTTAATATACTGTAAGGACAGGTAGAATTTAAACGCCACTTGGTGTCTATGTACGTCGCTTATTTATTACGATTAATCACATTAAATCACTTTGTTAACACTTTGAGACGGCAAGAGTTACCGCGCGTTAATGTGGTGCAAGACTGCCCCGAGTCGAAGCACGCACGGCCTTTTATGGCTGGCTATCCCTACCCCACTCGTAAGGCGTGGCTAGATGGCGCGCTATCGGCGGGTGGGGTAGTTACATGGCTTGGCTTGGCTATGGAGACACTTCCGGTGGCAGCACTAGGCATTACGTACGGTAGTGCTTCCGGCGGGCAGTACCGTGGCGCGATACAATGGGCTTCCGGTTGTTACACTCGGCCGTCCTGCAAAGATTGCTCCCGCAATCGAAATAAGAAAGTTTAGATTACTGCTAATATTGGAAAATTAACTTTCCAAGAGATCTATAAGGTCTTCAGTTTCCACTTGTTCGTCTGTACTACTACCACTATCGGACATAGGGGCAACACTGATATAAGGCCTAATTGCATCTGCTGAAACGAGCCCTGTGAATTTCTTGTATCCCCTTATCCCTTTTAAGCTTCTGATTTTATACCTATCATTACCCATAACCCTAATAACTACATAAGGCCCTGAATAAATATCATCTAATTTAGTATTGACTTTGCCAGCACTACTGACTGGAGCCTGCTTCCAGAGCACAAAGTCTCCTAACTTATAGATTATACTACTCTTTCGTTTCTTGTCATACTGTCTCTTCATCCTAGCACTGGCCAGTTTATTGCGGGCTGTGGCCTTAGTCCGTCTAGTATGTACAGGCTCACATTCCTGGCCAGGGATAGATACATCGCATACAGATCTTCCCGATTGAGCGAACATCAAATCATACGGTTTATACCCTGTTGATACATTTATAGTATTGTTTATACCCCATACGATATTAGGCAAACTACTATCCCAATTGTTTCCCGCCTCACTAGGTTCAGTGGCCCTTAACGCATCTAAGATAGTACGGTTTGTTCTTTCTACCTGACCATTCGCACGCGGGCAAGCAATTGTACATAAAGTGTGTCTAAACTGTTTTTCAACCGAGAAACTCTTGAAGTGCCTACTCGTAAAAGCCTTTCCGTGGTCGGAGACTACACGCGCAGGAAACCCAAATAGGCAGAAAATCTTCTTCAATATGCGTATAGTTTCAATGGAATTTATTGTGCGGGTGGGCTCAGCGATAACAAATTTAGAAAATGAATCTGTGAGTACTAGCATGTATTGATACCCCTTTTTGGTTTTACAGAAGGGTCCGAGGTGGTCAATGTGTATCATTTTCATTGGTTCAGTAGGTTTTGGTATGGGATGTAAAGTACCTTCCTTCTTACCGTAATTGCCCTTACCATACGAGCAGTGGAGACAGTTTGTAACATATTTCTTAATAAATCTCGACATTTTTGGAAACCAGAAATTCGCCTTAATTATCTCTGTACAACGCTTTAGACCTACATGACCGATATCATCATGGTGCATTTGTAAAATTTTCCAACGAGCGAAACGCGGAACTATTAGGCGATTGCCATTTAGTGTTTTACGAAAGAGTCTGTCGTTGATGAGAGCGTAATTGTTAACTATATCGAGGTCGGTACACCCACTGTTTATTAATCCTATAATACTATTCAACTTTTCGTCTTGGCACTGTAACGTATAGAACCAATCTGCTACCTCCAAACGATTGATTTCGACATTATCTATAACCTGTTCCGAACCTTCAGATGAAAGTCTGAAATTCGCCGTATTCGACCCCCCCCCCAACCGGGTTTCGACTTAACGCGTCTACATGTCTCATTCGCTCCCCGGGTCTATAATCAATCTCAAAATCATAATCCTGAATCAAAAGCCACCATCGAGCAATTCGGGGAATTAAATCGCGTTTTGTCAACGTAGCGCGTACCGCGGTACAATCTGTAACTATCCGAACATGTTTTCCGAAAACATAAACACGAAATCTGCGTAATGATTCGACAACCGCTAATGTTTCGAGTTCGTAACTATGATAAAAGCCCTCTTCGCGGGTTGTAACCCGACTAAAATAAATTACAGGGCGCAAAATACCTTCAGTTTGTTTTTGCATCAAAATCGCGGCGATACCTAGTTTACAAGCATCAGTATGAATTTCTAACGGTAACAAAGGGTCAAAAATGGCTAAAACCGGCTTACTACATAATTTATTTTTAAGTTCATTAAAGCTTTGCATTTGTTCGTCACCCCAAACCCACGGGACATTTTTCTTAGTTAGTTCAGTAAGGGGGCGCGCAATAACTGCAAAATTAAAAATGAATTTCCGAAAGTAACTACATAAACCTATAAACTGCCTAATACCATGTACATTATGAGGAGTTGGGAACTGAGATACGGCTGTTAATTTTAATTCACCCGGTTGAATACTGTTGGGAGATATTTTGTGGCCTAGGTAAGTGATCTCTGTCTGTAAAAATGCACATTTGTTCAGATTTAATTTTAGGTTTTCCGATTGAAATTTGTTTAGTACCATCTCGAGTAACCGGATACCCGACGCTACGTCTATAGATGGTAATAGTAAATCGTCTAAGAATGCTAGGATTTCAGTTTTACCTAATGACTCTACGATTTTATTTACTAAACGCATAAAAACTGATGGGGCGTTTGCTAAACCGAAGGGTACACGTGTATACTCATAATGACCATTTGGAGTTACAAACCCAGTTTTGTGAGTGTCTTCAGGATTTATACTAACCTGATGGTAACTTTGAGCCATATCTAACGAAGTGAAGTAGTTTTTACCAGCCAAATGAGCTATTTGATCATCAATATTAGGCAAGGGATATCTATCGCGTATTGTGATCGCATTTAATGCCCGGTAGTCAACACATAACCTATTCCCACCATCTTTCTTTCTAACTAATACAATTGGGGAAGCGTAGCTTGATTCAGATTCTTTAATGATACCCGCCTCTAATAGTTCGGAAATTTTTGACTTTACGATTTGTTGTTCACTGAAAGAAATTCTATAGGGTCTATAGAAAATGGGTTGATCGTTTTTCAATTTTATTTGCATTTGAACTAAATTTGAACACCCCAAGTCTTTCGTGTCATGTGCAAAACAGTTACTGTATTTAGTCAATAACGAGATTAGCTCCGCACGCTCATTTATACTTATAGGACCGATATCTAAAGAATCATACCTCAACTTAGACGAATTGGTATGGCTATTACTTATACTGAAAATGGATTCTGAAGTGTGGCATAGGCAAGGGCTTAGGCTAGACTTTAGACAAGAGCTTACATTATCACTGACCTCACAAATCGGCACTTGCTCGCAGCTTTCGGCTCTTGATAAGACGGTGCCTGCTTCCCAGTTGACGTCCTCGCTACCCGTATTCACAACCTTCAGGTGACCTTGACGGCCGCGTAGCAGTGTAGCCGGCAAAGAGTAGGAGACACCCTGCAGGTCATAATGTCGGGCTGGCGAAACCACCTCGTTGTTATCGTAGTTCCCAAGTATGTGCACCTTGATGATAGAGGTGCCCGGCGGTAATCTTTCCTGGCAGGCCGTAGTCACTTTGAAATGGCTGTTTCTTTCGGCCGCATCCACGGAGACTGGAAATTCTGATTCAACGGTTTGAAGTGTGGCTGCACCATTTTTGATAGTTAATGATATCCCATCGCTATTTATGACGGGCTGGCCGATCAACAAATTTACTCCGTTCATATTCACATCTGTTAGATGAGCTTTGCAAAGTATGTCAATGTCGTCAAGTTGCAGTCTAAATTGAACTTCCCCTTTGCTCGCGATGACATCACCATTGAATCCCTTGAGAGAGACGTATGCTGGCTTAACCTCCAAGTTAAGAAGTTTTGAGACATCTCTATTGAGTAAATTAACTTGACTACCCGTGTCCAAGTAAGACTTCACATAGACTCCGTTGACTTTCGAGGACTTCTTGTAGATGTTGTTGTAGTTCTGTATAAGCTTTACCTCTTTAACATTGGTAGTTGCGTCGCTATCTGATTTGTGGTTATTGGGGCACCGTGGGGCTATGTGACCCTGTACTCCACATTTAAAACATACGCGTTGGTCGGCCATGTGACAGTTCCGTAATAAATGACCAGTTTTCTTACACCGTGGGCAAGGATGCATCTCGACGTCAATTAACCCTCGTTTATCGGCCTGGCGGGTATTTTCCTTAAACGTGCGGGGATTGTATTCCGAGACTTGATGCGGAGAGCGATAGTCATCTAAAGCAGATAGAAATCCTTCATATAATTCCTCGGGTCGATTGCACTGGAACGCCCTCGCGTTGGATTGCAGGGCAGAAGGTAGACCTCGGATAATGCATGATACTGTAGCGGCATTTGACAGTTTACAACGAAAGCACATGGCGATTTTTTCTTGAAAATATTTAGTCATGCTCTCAGCAGGCAGTTTTTTCCTATTAAGCATTTCTTCCAAAATGGTTGCATAATCGCGATGCTTAGGGAATGTACGGGTTAGCAATTCCTTCCATTCTTCCCATGAGTAGTCGTATTCTTCCAGACGGTTATACCATTTACGTGCTTGACCCCTCAGCTTGTCTTGTAGGTGGAAGGATTTCGTATTTTCGTCCCAACTGTGGATGTCGCCAAGTTGATCAATCTTCTTCAGCCAAGTTGTCACAGTGTAATCTTCATTCTCTGGATCAAATTCAGGGATCAAAGATGCAGCTTGGTGTTTCTTCGGAGGCTGGTCATCCAGAACTTGTATGGCCTTATGTATTTCTTGTGTTAGCAGAGTTTTTAACATTTTCCTCGCAGGTGGCGTAGTTGTGCCATCAGATTCGTGGTCGGCGTCAACAGGGTCTGGTCTGCTGGTCGACGATTCCATGTCCCAGTCACAAGGCCGGGAACGTTTAGACGCCGATGCTTGACGGGTCTTCATTGTGGTTTTGATTTTATCCCACTTCTGACTTGTAAGGACAGGTAGAATTTAAACGCCACTTGGTGTCTATGTACGTCGCTTATTTATTACGATTAATCACATTAAATCACTTTGTTAACACTTTGAGACGGCAAGAGTTACCGCGCGTTAATGTGGTGCAAGACTGCCCCGAGTCGAAGCACGCACGGCCTTTTATGGCTGGCTATCCCTACCCCACTCGTAAGGCGTGGCTAGATGGCGCGCTATCGGCGGGTGGGGTAGTTACATGGCTTGGCTTGGCTATGGAGACACTTCCGGTGGCAGCACTAGGCATTACGTACGGTAGTGCTTCCGGCGGGCAGTACCGTGGCGCGATACAATGGGCTTCCGGTTGTTACAATACCTAAAACCTTATTGCAGCCACATCTACGGTTTCCAATTGTGAATCCAAACTATCAAGGGACTCACTCAAACATATACCCAGATGGCATGTTAGAAATCTTTTAAAATAAGCCTAGCATCATCTACTGAGTTCAATAAAAAATAAAAACTAACCTACATATATTGCCGATAATGTGAAAATAGCTTTAGAGGTCTATAGACCCTCAGTTTCTAAAGAAGTTCCTTTCCCTTTTTTGTAGACGTTTACTATACAGTCAGTAAAGTTTACATTATAAAATATCAAGTTGATGAGTTAAATTGTAAATTAAACGACAAAATATATTCATAAAATAAATAATGATAAATGAACCACTGAATGATATCATAACTATTTATAACTTGTATTAAAACTTTTTCACACTCCATTGTATTGAAGAAAAATATAAATATTAAAAAGATATGAGCACGACGCGTCAAATGTCACTTGCCTGTAACTATTTGTCTAAGAGCTAGTAACGGTTTCGACAAATTTTCTATAAGACAGTTTTTTATATATATTTTTTATGTTCTTCCGAACAGCGGGCGGGCTACCTGGCTGCCGGTAAACGTTGCGTTTATTACTGCATATCGCACCTTTACTGGCAAACATAGTGATTTTTATATAATTTTTGAATGTTTTGTTTTTTACTAACTTTGAAACCCTACTAAAACATGAAATTATTATTGCCAGACATTTTTGTTATAGACAATAATTTGCCCGATGCTATTTTTTTGTAAATAAAATAAGTATGTTCTAACCATGTTAAGATAGCTGTAATTTTAATATTATTATTATTATTTTAATGAAGGCTTAGTCACCTGCGCTACTATATCGCCTAAATGACATACAACTATATAACAATAAGAATGACAATAAACTTAACAATAGCTTATATTAAATTTGTACAATTCTTTAGCATCTTTCGAAATGGGGTCAGACAATAACGAATTGTACAAACCAGTGTGGAACGAACCAGAAGCATTAAGCCAAGATTTAATATCTTCGCTTCGAACACATTCTGCCAGGATGTGGTGCACATCATCGATGAGCTCACAACTCTGGCAGAGTGGTGATAGTACTTTACGCATCAGGTAGGCGAACTTTTTACATGGGATGTGTCCTGAGCGTAATCTCATTCCTGTGATTGCTTCCCGACGGCAAATCGTACTGTCATCAATCCATGGTGACCGTAAGGGATGTGGCTGAATCGTTCTGTACCATATTCCTTTTGTTTTAGAACGCTCATCAAAGTATTCCTTCCAATGCGAGTAACAGCTATTTTTAAATACTGAGCATACATCCAAGTAAGTTGGTAAAATATTAATAAGAGCACCTTCGGAGGATCCTTCTCTTGCTAAAAGATCAGCTCTTTTATTCCCAGTTATACCTATATGAGAAGGGATCCATTGTAAAACGATTACTTTGTTCTTTGCTTTGAAATCTAGTAATTGCTTCAAAATAGTGTAGGCTATCGGTATTTCTCGAAAAGTCGAGGTACATCGAGCTACGTGTTGAAGAGCACTTTTTGAATAGGATAAAATAACAATCTTAATGGACTCAGTTGATTGCGCAGATGAGAAGGCCTCTGCAATTGCTATCAATTCAGTGTGCATAATTGAAATATTTTCATCAATTTGAAGTTTCATAAAAGTTTTGGAATTTGACTCAAAAAATGCGGCTCCTAAATAATTCCCAGCTTTAGATCCGTCAGTGTATATTTGAACAAAATTTTGATAATATTTATTTATATATTGAAGACAAATATCTTTTATTTTAAGAACATCATATTGACGCTTTGGCTTCCAAATACCATCTACATTTATTTTAATTATATTGTGCAAATCAATGTTATCGACCCAGGTATGTAAAGTGAACATTTCATGTTTTGTACTTATTTGAATTGGAGTATTTTTATATTGAGAAAAAATAGAAACTAATAATGGTATTTTTCTTTTACGTCAATAGAGTGATTGGAAAGGGGTGGACAGTTCTTCTGATACATTGGTTAGTTCGTTTTTTTCGAATGACTTAAACTTAAATATAATTTTGCCAGCTTAATATTGTCTCCTAAGATGTAACGGACATATGCTCAATTCGCTTTCCATAACATGGATTGGAGTACTTTTAATGAAACCCCCGATAATTCTCATGGCCTGGTTTTGAACTTTTTCAAGTTTATAGAGGTTAACCTGAGCACTACTATCATAAAGAAAGCGGGCATAGTCAATTCGACTGCGTGTAATATTGAAGTATAAATGAACTAAATGTTATGGATGAACACCCCAATTAAAACCGGCTAATGCTTTGAAAACGTTTAGAAACTTAGAGCTAAATTCTGCAACTGCATTGATATGTTTAGCCCATTTTATGTATGATAAAGATAGCGATAATTGTGGAAGCGCCTGTTATAGACGCATGTATTCAAGATAACGTCAATCTCAAGTCGTATGTCTACGTTTATCGTTGTTTTTCAGTTTTCACGGTGAAATCTCAATATCATAATGGTTAATAAAATCAAATATGTTGTTTGCAATGGAAAAAATGAAATGGTTTGAAATGAATTATTTTATTTATAAAGAATATCATCGGGCACATTATTTTCAATAACAAAATTGTCTGGCAGTGATAAACTCATGTTTTTAATAGCGTTAAAATGTAACCGAAATTTTTTTTTCCTAAAATTAATTATAAATCAAAATTTTGACCTGTAAAGGTGTGATGCGCATTAAAAAACACAACATTAACCGGCTACCAGGTATCCTGAATCCTGTTTGGAAGGGCATAATATATCTTCATATTAAAGAACCAGCTTTTCTAAAATTCTCGTTCTTCCAACGTTGCTGGTACTAAGGTGTCGCAAAAAAGTCTAGTTACGTTAACTACAATTTTTTGTTTTTCGTTTTCCTGGAGAGCCTTTTGCGTTTTATGGGACAAAAAGTATCCTAAATGTAACCTTGGAATATTAGTTATTACTGTGTCAAGTTTCGTTAAAATCGGTTCAGTACTTTCAGCGTGATGCGTGTTCACAGGGACAGAAAGACAGACAGACAGACAGACAGACAGACAGACAGACAGACAAAAATTGTAAAAAGATTATTTTTGGCTTCTATATCGATAACAAAGTCTACCCCGATCAAAATTTTCAAAAAATATTTAATGTACAGATTTGACCTTGCTACAGTTTTATTATAGTATAGATGACAGTTTTGTTTGTTTCTTTCTCAACGGTACAATAACGGATATAAAGCACTTT
The DNA here is from genome assembly GCA_036509395.1 of Antheraea yamamai. Classification (NCBI taxonomy): domain Eukaryota; kingdom Metazoa; phylum Arthropoda; class Insecta; order Lepidoptera; family Saturniidae; genus Antheraea; species Antheraea yamamai. Next base: position 12,844,125 of record AP028443.1, on the reverse strand, counting down.
CGTGTAGAAAAAAGCAATGTTCTTGAAGATAACTGAACTTTACATTACCGCGAACGAAGCCGCGGCCAAAAGCTAGTTATATAATAGGTCTTTACCTATGAAATTGCCGTTCTGCAGTACTGGCCATTTCAAATCAAAATAATTTTTGTTTGGCTAAGAATTCTTATTTCAAATTAATTTTATTTTAAAAACATGGAATTCTTTTTCCAAAAGTAGTCATTTGTTTATTGATTAGTGTTACATTTTCATCGCATTTCAATCGTTTTTGTCTTCATGGATACGTTAAAAATTCGAGTAATTATGGAATATGAGTACCGTCATGGCAGCAACGCGGCACAAGCGGCACGCAACATCAACGACGTTTACGGAGCTAACACTACAAACCAACGCACCACCTGTTCTTGGTTTGCTCGCTTCCGTTTTGGGAATTTCGACCTGAAAAATGAACCTCGCGGTCGTCCGAAGACTTTGGTCGACAATGACGAATTAAAGGCGATTGTGGAAGCTGATGATACACAATCTACGACTGAATTAGCAGCAGCTTTCGACGTTAGCGTCAAAACAATATTGGTCCATTTGCATCAAATTGGTAAGGTAAAAAAGCTTGACAAATGGGTGCCACACGAACTCAATGATCGCCAGCGCGAAGTACGCGTCGAGACGTGCCTTGCACTGCTCAACAGACACACAAATGAAGAAATTTTGAACCGCATTGTTACCTGCGATGAAAAATGGATTCTGTTTGATAACCGCAAGCGCTCAGCAAATTGGTTGGATCCTGGTTCAGCACCTAAAGAATGCCCTAAACGAAAACTTACCCCTAGAAAAGTGATGGTCACTGTTTGGTGGTCTAGCGCCGGTGTGATTCATCATAGCTTTTTACCAAACGGGGTGAGCATTACTGCAGATGTGTACTGTGAAGAACCGAACACAATGATGGAGAAGCTGGCACATCTCCAACCAGCATTGGTCCATCGCTCGTCTCCGCTGCTCCTGCACGACAACGCGCGACCTCATACTGCACAGCAGACGGTCTCCAAGTTGCAAGAACTGGGGTTGGAAGTTCTCCGTCATCCGCCCTACTCACCAGACCTTGCGCCTACAGACTACTACTTTTTCCAGAATTTGGATAACTCCTTGACGGGAAAAAAATTTAATACCCAATTACCCGAGAGAAAATAAATACTATTTTCTTCGAAAATAGGTAAAATCTAAATTTACATTGCCGGTGGCAAAGCCACTGGTTAAAGATAATATTGCAGTACCTAATATTTAAGTGGAATGACAACTGTAAAAAAAGAAAGAAAGAGAAAAAGAAAATATATTTATTGCAACAAACACACAATATAATAGTAGAAAAATATAGTAACAAAGATGTATATAAAATAGAAAAAATAAAACGTTAACACCTATTACAATGGGGCCACGATTCTAACGCAAGGGCTGAGTGCCTTAAGCGCTCGCCTTAGTAGTCCGGTGAAGCTGTTAAGACCTTGCTAGGTCAATAACGTAGTCAGATCGAAAAAAAAATCTAATGTAAAGGCGCACAATTCAGCATGTACTGGTTGCCACCTTTACAAGTGACCTCAGCGTTGATTATTTATTGGGACCAAGTGGGTTTATACATCTAATAATAATAACACTATGATAATAAGCTTATAATAACACTATAATTGTGAAGTTTACTATGTATAAATGTATATAAGTAAATATTCACATAATAAACAAAGTATTAAACAGGTGAGCTATATCAATTAATAAATATAGAATGAATACAAAAAGGTAATGGGATTATATCGCCGAGACTTCCGAATTATAATAATCGAAACACGCCTAGGAGTCGATTAAAAACATTCTTAATTTGTTTTTAAATATAATTCAACTAGTCGCAGATCTTATAGACGGCGCTATATTGTTCCAGCACTTACTGTTCATTAATAGAAAATACTTATACAATATCTATTATTTTTCTATAACTCGATTCTTTTTTAAAGCAAATAATAAAGAAAAACACTTACGAAGACACTAGCACAGCTAATTTTTTATTTTATTAAACAGATAAAGGAAATTTTATGATGCCACACGGTAATTAACGGGTAACTAGCTATTTATAAGCTGTTACAAGCTAACTTGTCCCACCAAGTTTAAGTAATTACCTACGTCACCGAGTAACTGAACGTTGATAATAATTAAAAATTAACTTTAATGAATAGTAATTATTCGGTTTCCTATACCTAGTCGGATTATAATTTCTGTCACGACAATATTATTTTAAATTTTCAAATACTGACCAGAAATAGTAGTAGTAATAATATTCGTTCAATAGGACAGGCGAAGGAATTAATCCATACTGCCAATTCTGAAGTTGTCAATATCTGGCCAGAGAATATCTTCAACCAATTTTAAAAGCGGAACGTTTGCGTTTTCCATAAATAAAAAAGGATATATGTAATTTTTATTCATTTTCAAAGATGGAGTGATCGCAAAAATAAGACAGTGTCGCGGACAGGCCGCGTCGATTAAGGGCATTTGTCAAAACAGGGGAAGGTATTTCGAATACTGTAAATAAAATTGTATTGCAAATTTAACTACCTTTTTCTCATATATAATTTTTAAACAATTATCAAATAGTCCATTAATCAATTATAATCATAATTTTTTGATAGATTTTATGATGTGACTAGGTATACTCATATATTGTGTACTTTTTATTTATTCGGTTAGATTATTATCTGTTCGATAATTGTAACTATTAAGTAATAATTTAAATGCGAAAATGAGTTTATTCGTTAAGCTTAAATACCGTAACTGCACTACATATTATTATGGAATTTTGGATACAACTTGTCAGAGGGTAGAGCAATAGACTTTTCGTCATTTCAGGAAGCCACTTTAAACAAACATTAACGAAGCCACTTTAAACAAACATTAACGAAGCCATGAATATATTTATCAAACCTATCAATAAAAGGTAATAAAATGAACAAATTACGTCATAAGCATGTATAATGTATCTGCAGCGACACACGGCTGACAGACAAAGTTTCTGTGTGCCCTATAATAATTAGCGTGCGATACCAAAACCGGCACTCCGTAAAGAATAAGATTTCTAGGAAGGGACCAGACGCTTACTGATTATTGAGACTAAATGCACACATAACACAAAGAAACAATTACTGGCTATCTCTGCTCATTATTGCTTCCACATTTATTTTATTAGTCGCTTTCATTGTACACTCCTTATTGTTATCTTTTATTACTGGAATACTGTTCGTATTTATATGATTCTTTATTTTTCTCTGTAATATTTGCACGTGTTCTATTCTATCTCTTTTAAATATGCCTGCTTGATTAATAAACGGAGAGATTCGTAAACTAGCTGCTACCTGACGCGACATCTCAAGCCTACGTCCGATACTCTGGACGGTAGCCCTCGAGCATGCTGCTAGCGCGATACAGTGACACTGCATTCATTCGTTTCCTGCACACACCACACTGCACTCCACACACGTGCACACTAACACGGTATGTACAGTGCTTCTGTAAGGGACTCTTTTTCTTTTTTGGTTAGTTATTCTTAGCCGAAATCGACTCTAAATACAAGTACGCTTTGGTGCGACAGATATGAAGGTATGCATATCTGTCTCACTAAAGTATACATGTATGGTTAATCTAGCTTAGATGGTTAGTTTTAGATAAATTTGCATTGTATCCCAGGCTGGCCCAAGCCGAGACTCAGCCACTCTGGCACCCTTGAGTTTGTTGCTTTTCGGCTGAGTGCCCTAAAAGCCCGGTGAAGCTGTTAAGGCTCGTCAGGCCAACAGCGTTTAGTCAGTTCGAAAAAAAACTAACATCTACAAGTCTACAAATCGGAGATCGTTCATTTATTACCCTCCATACCTTCTTACAGTCACGCTATCATCTACAGCTAGAGTAGTGAGTAGAAAAGTGACGCAATAGCGCTCCCGCGTCCTACATATCTCTGAGATAGAAACCTCAGATACTTTAAGTTTGGGAGTTACTAACAGTCTTCGCTGAGCCTTTAGGCCGCTCTGGACCTGCATACACAGAACACAAATTTAGGTATAAATTAGTATTATATTATACGCAGGCCTTTTTGTCACTTCTTTTTTGGGGGTACGCTAATTTTCGAAAGTTAAACCCATAATTTTTTGTAGCCCCTCCCCGCTCCTTGTCACTGTATTTTGAGGGAAAAGTCGAAGTAAATTATTTTTTTATTGTTTAAAAACTTAATATCTATGGAAATAAAAAGTGAATTTATATTAAGCTGAATAACTATATAAAAAAGTAACTTTCGTTGTCAATATGCTGAGTCTAAGGTAGGTACATAAATTTTAAATTGTTCTCCAAATTTTCACAACGAATCTGTTTGCGCTTACAAACTTTACATAATATCTATAATAAATAATAGCTAATCTATATTTTTTTTACATTTTGTATTTAGATAACTTTGTCCTGTTAGAAAAAATCCAAAAAATGTTGTAAAGGTTACGAAGATTTATTCTTTTCCTTTTTTGTCAAATTCTTTCATATTTTTCAGGTTTTATGGCAATTTTTCGATATTTTCGAAATTCCCTTTAAAGGCACTCACTGTAAGGTCAAAAAAACCCTGATTATATATAACAACTGCTAATTTTAGATTCCTATTTTAACTAATAATACTATGACTTTGTTTTATATTAAACCCTAGGCTATAGGTATTACTTGCAAACCCTAACTTACGGCTATACACAGAGTGACCAAAAAGATTGACGAGGACTGTAATGAATTAAATCCAACTAAAACTATTTAAAATCTCCATATATAAATAAAATTTTATTGTATTGTTATCGGAGATAATTTCCTAAACGGCTGAACCAATGTTGATAACTCTTTCACTCATAGATGGCGAAATTTCAGAGATAATAAAGATAATAATCTCTACTAAATATTACACTTTTCCATAATTACTAACAGTATTTATTAAATTTTGCAGAGATAACTTAAATCACATATGTGAAGGTGGTAGAGCCACTCTGTAGCTATTACTAGTTTTAGCATAAATGGGTCGGCTCGACCGGGGTAGTACTACCCTCTCGCAGAACACCGACGTGACGTAACAGTGCTTGCATTATTGCGTTCCGTTCGGTCAATGAGAGCGCCGGAGGCCCACTTCCTTTCCCTCTTTCCCTTCCCCTTTCTCCTTTACCTACCCCTCCCCCATACACAGGCTGGCAACGCACTTGCGACTCCCCTGGTGTTGCTAGTGTCTATGGACGGTGGTGATCACTTAACATCAGGTGACCCACCTGCTCGTTTGCCTGCTTTTGACATAAAAAAAAACGTTAAGTACAAATGCCAAAATTTTTCATCACATTTTTTTTTGACACATGAAGCAGTTTTTCACACGAGCAAAGACGGCGACACGAGCTAGTGAAAAATGTAAAAGTAAAGATAAATTATACACTCATATATACTCGTAGTTCAATTAATAATTTTTTTACACCATTCTACTAAAAAAATGGTAAAAAAAATTTTCCAATCAACAGAGGATATATTATGAAATACATCCAAACAGATAAATACATCCGACACGTGATATGTTTTTTTTATAGATAGCACTGATTTTTGTTTTTTAACGCTTACTAAAGCTTATGCCCGCGGCTGTGTATGCATATTTATGTAAAATATTTGAAGCATTACAATAAACAATTCTGAAATATCCTTATTTTACCAGATTAGGCCCCCTCGGCAGCGGCTCAACCCTAGGTCCGTTCCTTCGGCGTGGAGCCCTTAAGTGTGCTGCTCGCGTGATACAGTGACACAAAATCTTACATCACTGCAACAACATTACACATATCACCTACACACACGTGTACGCAGCGCATTGTAGCACTGAGGGCCATCCGGGCATATCGCACGATGTTCTCGGCGGCGGCTTTTGTGCTCGCCGGCTCCCTACCCTGGGAGCTGGAGGCGGGAGTTCACGGCGGCGAGGAAACGCATTGGGGAGCCCCTGGCTCCCAGGGAGATAGAGACGAAGAGGCGGGAAGTGAGGGAGGAGGCCTTAGGAAGGTGGATGCAGGATCTGGAGGACGCGCGCTACGGACGGTATACCGTAGACGCCGTTCGCCCGGTCTTGCGAGAATGGATAAGTCGGGAGTGGGGTTCCCTGACGTTTAGAATGGTGCAGGTACTTACCGCGCATGGCTGCTTCGGGTGGTACCTGCACCATAACGCTCGCAGGGAGCCGACCGCCGCATGGCACGATTGCGGCGCCGATGAGGACACCGCGCAGCACACTCTGGCTGAGTGTGCTGCGTGGAAGGGACTGCGCCGCATTCTGGCGGCGGCGGTAAGGGGGAATTTATCGCTGCCGAGCATGGCCGAAACCACGCTTGGCTAGCAAAAGCCTCCTTCTGCGAGGAGGTGATCTCGCAGAAGGAGGCGGCGGCGAGGGCCCGCGAGGTAGACCCGCTAAGTGGCCGTCTCCGCCAACGGAGGACCGGCAGGAGAAGGCGGCGCTTTGCCCAACTCCTCCCGCTACCGTAGCCGGACCTGAGGAGATGAGCCGGGGGCCTATCTCCTCATTGCACAGGTCCAGCGGACGAGAGGAGGTAGCTGGTGTGTACCCGGTCTGTCTCTCTATAGGTAGGAGCCCGGCGGTCACTTTCCGCCGGGCGGACCGTTGGGGCGGCTCTACAAGATAGACTAGCGAGTTCGATCACTTGCCGTCCCAACAATTACGGTTGGTCGGTACACCGTGGGGTTTTAGTCTGTGCGATTCGGACATAACTCACCATCTCCCCAGGGAGGGTAGCGTATCCATAAGGGATGTCCCCACGTTAAAAAAAAGATAGGTCGCAAATTGCATGTATCAGACAACAGCCCAAACCGAGGTGTGCCGTGCACCCTTGAGCTAGTTGTCAAATAAAATCGGCTGGGTACCTTAAGCGCTCGCCTTAGTAGTCCGGTGAAGGATCCTTGCTAGGTCAATAGCGTAGTCAGATCGAAAAAAAAAAATGAACCCTTGTATTGCAGCATTCAATTCTTTTTTTATAAGATTTACAGCGTTACAAGTGTGGTGACATTCATTCGCTATGGATTAATCATGAAATAATTATAATAGACAAACATCAGTGAGTATATTCGGTATATCCTGATAATAGTTATCATCTTTTACAGGAATGATAAAATGTTTGCAGCATTCAAACCGTTGTTTCGAAATACTCCAAGCGAATCGACCATGACGACCTTTGTTGATTAAAATCTGTATTTTACAGTGATATAGTCAGTTTTGTACCGCTTTTAATATATAACGATAATAACTAAAATTATTACAGTAATTTGCTATTAATCAATTAATACTATTAACTGATCCATATTTTTAACACATTTTTTCGTCGGAAATCGTCTGTTTATCCTTAAGGTATAAACTGTAATATAACGTTAATCGTAATACCATCATGGGTTCCGGAGAACTGATGCTAGGTTAAATAATGATCGTGATGAATGATCGACATAAGTCCTTGAGCATTCTTTTCTTACGTCCCTGCATTATCCCCGCGCATAAACGCGTACTTAGATGGGTAAGCACCTGGAAAGATCGTCGATTTTGACGTGATAACGTCTTATAAATCGATAAACGCCGGCTGCATGCACGAAAAAGGATGACTCATTGTCGCGTTCCGCCTGAGCCGAGAGTTCAAAATATCCGGCTTGTGACGCATCTATCTCTCTTTCACTCCATCGGCCGATGCGTCTGAGTCGTAATCACGTAAAATTATCGTCCGTAAACCGACTTTACAGACAACCAATTTTTTTTCGTTATATTTTTTTCATTAAAATGTTTCCCTGTAATACTTAAGTTTCACTTCTATCGTGTGTCTGTATCATACACCCTGTTTTTTGCATTACTGATTAGTCTTTACAGAAAAGGATAAACCGATGTAAAAACACGAGTATATTAAATTATCAACTTCTTCTGCGATTATATTTATAAAGAACTCGCTTTTACGCGCGGTTTCTCTCACTATAATATAGATTTAGCCTATGTTCTCGTCTGCACTCCTGACAACGTACATGTAACATTCCATGATGATCATTTAAGTAATTGAAAAAGTAATGACACGTAAACACAAACTCACATTCGTATCACTACATATATACGTCCTCTGCCACGTCTGTCTGTTCGCGATAAACTCAAAAACTATCGATCGGAGTTTCATGCGGTTTTCACCTGTAGATAAAGTGATTCATGGGAAAGATTTAAGTATAAAATTTGTTAAAGTTTTTCTTATTATCAGGGCGAGACAACGGCCGCCGGGCCCGCTAGTCTATAATAATATTATAAAGAGGTAAAGTTTGTGACTTTGTGAGGTTGTAAGGGGTAACATCTGGATCTACTAAACCGATTTTGAAAATTCTTTTACCAATAGAAAGCCACGTTATTAATGAGTGTCATAGGCTATATATTAAACCGAAAAATGTAAAGGTTTTTTTGTGGTAGTCAGATTTGCAAAGTAAGTCGGAGAAAAAACGCTCGAACGAAAACGTTTCTTACGAACGCTGCATTAACAATGAGAGACATATGATTGAGTTCTAGAGATAAGTTGTGGAGCTTGATAATGCCTACAAAAAAGTCACCGATAGCATATGTTTAACTTTTATATTTAAGTCACAAAGAGCAGTTTTTTATATTTAAAAAAATAATTTAAATCGTTAATTTATTGGTCGTATTATCACACTTATAATTTCAACACAAGTAAAAATGTTTACCGCACAACGAAGTGGCTACGGGTCGGATAGTGTAATATAAATTTATTAAACTTTTTGGATAGGTTTATATATTATATGGTTTGAATAGGTACTAGAAGTTTTATAAGCACTACGCTTTCAGTGTATATTCTAGCCGTGGAAAAATGGGGCACACCTCTTGCCTAGTGCTTTTGTTTTTTCCTCCGTACATAAGATATATTGTTAAGATAAACAAGTCGGATGAAATCGCAAATATCAGCTAGTATAAAATAAATTAACTCTGAGGATAACGATGCGTCGAGGTGATTTTTCTTTCCGACATAACCATAGACTTATTAATGTCGAATAGCTATTATTATAGCAATTATCTGCAATGTAGTCATGTTTGAAGTCCTTGTCCTTCTTTAGAGCGCGTCATATTCTTTACTAGCTGTGCCCGCGAGTCCATCCACTTGGAACCTAATGTAAAAAAACAGTGATTAATAAAATCATCTGAATGTGTTAAGTTCATGAACTTATCTGTTTTTCTCTCGTACTTAAATCGCGTCGTCATTAAAATTACAATAACTTTTGATAGAGTGAACCGATTTTAATGAAACCGAGACTAAATGTTACTCCAGGATATGCTTTATGATTTGATGATTTGACTTATCATGAACGCAGTACTTTAGTAGTGTAGCGTGTATAAACAAACAGACAGACAGACATTTCTAAAAATGATTGAAATGTATTTCGTTACTTGTTCCTAGACACCTGCAACAATAGTTTTTATAAAATTCCAAAAGGTACAGACACGTTCGATTTACATTCTTATTATATGTATAGACTAGCGGACCGGGCGGACGTTGTCCTGCCTTGAAAACAAAAAAAATCCTAAAAGTCGATCGCAGCGCCACCTGCCGGGTCCAATTGTGAATCTAAACCATTCTCGAATCTCCACGAACACACACAAAAAATTTCATCAAAATCGGTCCAGTCGTTTAGGAGGAGTTCAGTCACATACACACGCACACAAGAAATATATATATTAAGATATAGATATGTATGTAGTATTATTATGCTAATAATAACTTTATAATAAATAATCTTTTATACACAAATTGGCGAAGATAAGATAGTTCAGTATCTTGTATCCTCTGTTTGTCAACCAATTGTCTTTATTTACTTTTTGATCAGTAGTTATTGGCAATGTTAAGTTATCATAGTGGACACTACTTTGCACTTCCGCTTGCAATTGATTAAGCACCACTACGAATAACTGCAACAAAAAGCAAATCAATTGATTAATAAATATATATATTATACAATATATTATTTGTCCCGCCTTGTTTATAAAAAAAATCTTGACAAATTATATACCAAAACCTTCCTCATGAATCACTTTATCTACTGGTGAAAACCGCATGAAAATCCGTTCAGTAGTTTTTGAGTTTATCGCGAACAGATAGACAGACGCGGTAGATGACTTTGTTTTATACTATGTAATATAAGGAATTAATGAAACAATGACTTAAATATGTTATTATAATGATATAATATGCCCAAATTGTCAGTAACTAATACGTTTATGATATAATATCTTATTAAAAAGACCCCTTCTATCTTCAAAATTACTATTAATAATTGTAATGTTGAATTGAAAACAATGAATGAGCTGACATCTTGAAATTTGGCATAAATATAAATCGAGATATAAAACTTTATATATCTGTTTAAGCAGTTTTTAATATTCGACAATTTAAATTGTGCTCATTGAACTCTATACAATCTTAATATATATATTTCTTGTGTGCGTGTGTATGTGACTGAACTCCTCCTAAACGACTGGACCGATTTTGATGAATTTTTTTGTGCGTGTTCGAGTGGATCCGAGAATGGTTTAGATTCACAATTGGAACCAGTAGGTGGCGCTGCGATCGACTTTTAGGATTTTTTTTGTTTTCAAGGCAGGACAACGTCCGCCCGGTCCGCTAGTATTCTTATATATTACTATGGTTATTGAGTTATGTAGACGAAAGCGCGGTAATTACAAAAAAATGGCCGCCAAAATGACCAAAAAGACAATATAATTCAAATTACATACATAGATACAGATATATGAATTTAAATTATATTTAAACTTGGAGTCCAGTACAACACACATCTTACGCACATATTTACAGGGAATAATATATTTTTTGCTAAATTTCATGAGGACGAAGTCGCGGATAACAGCTAGTCTAAATTAGAATAACCTAAATTACTTTTTATAATGTCCGCTATCTACCGGTGAAAATCCCGTAAAAATCGGTCAAACCGTTTTGGTGATCGCACTATGAGCAAAACAACGGTTAACAGTTAGTCTAATTTAAGATAAACTAAATTACTTGTTATAATATCCGCTATCTGCCAGTGCAAGTCCCATGAAAATCGGTCGAACCGTTTTAGAGATAGCATTACGGACGGAGTCGCGGTTAATAGCTAGTCTAAATTAAAATAAACTAAATTACTTGTTATGGTGTCCGCTATCTGCCAGTGCAAAACCCGTGAAAATCGGTCTAACCGTTTTGGTGATAGCAATGCGGCCGAAGCTGCGATTAACGGCTAGTCTAATTAAGAATAGCTTAAGTAACCCGTTGTAGTTTCAGTTATCTGCCAGTGAAATTCCCGTCAAAATCGGTCCAGCCGTTTCGGAGATTACCCGAAACAAACAGACAGACAATTTTTTTTTGATATTACATACAGACACTTCATTTTTATTCTACGTATAGATTACTTTCATTCAACCGATCGTTATTCAATTTTGCAAACACGTTGGTACAGTACAAAAGAGGTCATAGGTCATCTTTAATTTTGAAGAAATGTAGTGTCTCCGGGGAGTAGATTAAATCTACAATAAATCCAAGCGACGGCGCGAGTTTTTACTATATTTACGGACTAATACTATATAACAGCGACCAAGAATTGTATCAAATTAACTACTTCTAAAGAAATAATGTATGGTTTGTTATATAAAACCAACTTTATTTGAAGTATTTTAAATTTTATTAAACTACTTACGTAATGAAGTAATTATTTGAATTCGTGCTTTATTTATTTCATGCATTCTCTAATTATATGTTATAGCCTTGGTTTTATGTGTGTATATAGATTAAATAACGTCAGTAAATTTTTCTTTTTATATATATATATATATATATATATATATATATATATATATATATATATATATATATATATCTTAGTGGGCAAACGGACATGCGGGTCACCTGATGTTAAACGATTACTGCCGTCCATAGACACTGGCAACAAGCACCAGGGGACTCGCAAGTACGTTGCCAGCCTGTGCTTATGAGAAAGGGGGAAATGAGGGAGATGAGGGAGCGGGAGGACGGAGGAGAGTGGGGAAGCAGGCCTCCGGCACTCTCACTGACCGAACGAAACGCAACAATGCGAGCACTGTTACTTGACGTCTGTGTTACTGTGGGGCGGGTGGTAGTAGCCCGGGCGAGCAGACCCTTCCATGCTGAAACCGGTAATAGCTTCAGCGTGGCTCTGCCACCTACAAAACCAACCAACCTACCACTTTGGGGAACCAAAGAAAATTTGTGTTGTTGAGAGAATTTAGACAAATAAGAAAATACTATTTTGCGTGTTCCGTCACTAATTCTAAATTACGGAACGAATTTTAATACATCTTTCAGATTTAGAGATTTCCTCGGGAAGGTTTACATTATATGTATAATAGGTATATATTATGTTTTGGAGTAAAAATTATGTATTCTAGTGTATTAATAAGCAGGAGTTTTCTAACATTTACATATTATATAACACAGGCCACAAACATGAGATATATAAAATATAAATATACTATACAGTGGTATTTATATATATTTTTCTAATTATTATTTAATTTAAGGACTTAGGTCCACAAAAAACACGCCAGGCCTTTGGTATTCTAACTTTAGTACATTCATAAACATATCTTACAATTAATCACAAACTTACAAACGCTATTTAAAAAAATACATTATTAATCCTTATACAATTTAATTCTTAATTACGTTGGGCATTTCATGAAGATTAAAACTATTATATCTTCACAACATACATACCACTTTAATTAATATCCCAGAATATTACACACAATAGGAAAAAGGTTGTCTATATAAAGATCCTTAAGTAGGTTATATAATTTTGGTGAAATGTAAATATTAAACACATATTGAACGTGGTTACTGTTACTGGTTTCAGCATGAATGGGTCTGACCGCCCGGGGTACTACCACCCTTTCACAGAAAACCTTCTCTCCCCCCACTTCGAGCCTCCCTCCCCTCCCCCACTTCCCCTTAAATCCCCCATCCCTATCGCCCAAATACAGCTGACAACGCACTTGCGACTTCCCTGGTGTTGCTAGTATCTATGGACGGCGGTGATCACTTACCATCAGGTGACCCGTCTAGACGTTTGCCACTTATAATATAAAAAATATATATATCAACCTAAGTGTTGAGGGAAAAATTATAAGATACAGTAAAAACGACATAAAGTGTGACATGTCCTGTGACAGGACGCTGCTCGTGCGCGGCAGATGTTTATTTACAGGCATATTTTATCGAGTAATACAATTCTTACTCTTTCGCGCATATTAAAAATTGAATAAGAATAAAAGGGTCCACCCTCTCACAGGTAGTTGAGCACGTCTGTGGTACAAAAAAGTTGAGATTTATTGACTTTTCAAGAGTGACTTTTTTCTCCAAAGTTTAAAAACAAGTTCAGTATAAAAAATGTATTGGAACATATGCCATTTGGTTTTTATTTTATCATATACGTAAGATTGTATAAAAAAATATTATATCAAGCAAGCTTTTTAGTTTTTATTAATTGGAAAATGGTTAAGTTAACCCACATTATTTCTCATAGAATAGTTGTAATGCAATTCAAAGTCGACTGTAGTGTAAGAAATTACGTAAAGAAATATGTTTTATTAATAAAACTAGAGAAAATCGGGTTCTTCTAAAGCAAAGTTTTAAAAAATTTGTGCTCAATTCCCTGTGTTGAAAATCCTATAATGGGATCCACACCCAACCTAAAACTAGTCTTTTTACTTTCAACGCTCGAAAGAATAGGGAACGCCACGTTAGTCCATAGCATTCGTGCAACGGTAAAAACGTATATACCTGAGATCTAGGAGAATTCGCAGAATGTAACTGGTAGTGATCTAAAATGCCTAGAAACATAAAAATTTTCACAGTAATTACTTATATATAGCAATTGGACACTAAGAAACTTATCAAATAAGGGGTTAAATAATTAACAGTACCGCTAATGTGACATTTAATTGAGTAAATATATAGTTATAATTACGTATCGGAAAGTTATGGTACGGAAATGGAAAGTCAAGCCATAATAATATTCGATAAATAACATTTTCATATTTCTAAATATCTATTACAGTCATTAGTACCACAATATGTGTTGATATTAAGCAAAACCTTCATGTCTTTTGTAACAATAATTAACGTAGGCGTTTCGTATTACTATGTTAGTATTTGTTAGTGGAAAGAAAGATTTTTTGGCGTTGCAAATACAATTCGTCTGTTTATTATCGGAATAATTGACGCTGTTCGTATATTCGTCATAACTTTTGCGAATATATATGAGGTGGTCGAAATCACCTCTATCTGCATTATCTGCATAATGTGTTTTATTTATATAGGTTCTTTCTTCATGTTGAATCGAAGCTCTCACTATGCGGCTCTTGAAAGATCAAGAATTGTTCGCTAATTGTACGTTACAAGGTGTAAGTAGCTCGTTGAATTGTCGCACGTAGAGTCGTTGTTTATGGCTTGTCTTATAATAAACCTCTGCGTATCTTCTATCTTGAACCGCTCTCTCATACTATCTGTCGATCTATTATCTCTGTTCTTATCAGACTCTATCGTGTCATCATTCCGATTAGACTCTATCCACCATAGTCTACCCGGTAACCTTCCGATCAAATTCTATGAAGTTACTAGTTGTTTCCGAGTTCGTACTCCTTATTGAAATGTCTCGCAGCTGTGATGGACCGATACTAACTCCGAAACGTACTCTATGCGTGTGACCTGCATTAGATCGAAATCAGCTCAACCTCTTAGGAAGCGCCCGTTTGGTGAATGACCGCAACGCTCGCACGCGTCCATGTCCTTTTGTGTATTCCTATTCACTATGGCATTTACTTATATTTATTACATTCTGTACAAGTTATAATAATACTTATTCCAAATAAATCGTCTGTTCTATCGATCGTCCATGTTTATTTAAAAACTTTGCTAACACGAGTTTCTACGTATTAGCACAATACTACAATACAGCAAACTAAACCGTAATCAATTTCACGTCTCTCACACTTCCTGTAGCTATTTATCACTATTGAATGTCACTCAGTGTCGCTATCAGTCCACAATAATGAAATAATATTAACTGGGTGGTGATACTATTAATTATTTCTATTTTACGAGTTCTTCTTCTGTTTTATTTTTGGCAACCAGTCTTCTAGTAGACTATTACTGCCATTGTCAAGTGAGTATCGATATTACAAGTTTCTTGATATAATTACAATGAACTAACAAGATGGTGGCCGTTAGAACTCTCCATGGAGTTTTTTTAGCATCACAGAATTCATGGTCCGCGGTATTATTTTCCATTCACTTCACTTATGCACAATAAACATACTATATTACATAAAATACCACCAATTTTACACAATATAGAGTCAAGTAACACAAGATCATGAATAAAATATAAAATCCAGTAAATGACAGACCAAAATCCCGCCAAAAACTCCGAATGATTATTTACTAATGACTCTCATATTGTTCCATACTATTAATAAGATTCCCTAAAAGGAGTTACACAGCTAAGGCATAGAGCAATTTCTTTGGTCACTAAGATTGTCGAATTGTGTACATCTCTACATCTGTATTATAGAGTTTTTGGCGGGATCTTAGTCTGTCATGTAGTGGATTTTAATTTTTATTTATAATCTTGTGTTATTCACTATATATTTTGTAATACTGATGGTGTTTTACGTAATATAGTTCGGTTATTGTGCACAAGTGAAGTGTATGGGAAATAGTACCACGGACCATGAATTCTGAAAATTCATAAAAACTCCAGAGAAAATTTTAACAAGGCAGCCACCATCTTGTTCAAACATTGAAATTGTGACAAGACACTTGCTCAGAATTCGCAATTATGAAATGACGTTTGACTTGGCTGCATGGTCTAGATACCTTTGCCTTTTCCTTAGAATGGAAAAAACAGAAACAAAATGGAGTTTTTGGCGGGATCTTGGAATGTCATGTAGTAGACTTTACATTTTATTCCTAATCTTATGCTATTTAACTCTATATTTTGTAATATTGTTTGTGTTTTACGTAATATAGTTTGGTTATTGTGCACGAGTGAAGTGGGTCGGAATCGAGTCGAGGTGCGGTATCGAGAATCGAGGTTTGTATTATTTGGTTACATTTTTTACAGATTATAAATAGATAAATAATTTATTTTTATATACAGAGTGAAAATTTAGATAGTAGCAATATTTATGAAGGATAGTCTGCACTCGATTCTCGTCCTAAATCAATTTAAAAAATAGGTGCTTAATATTTTTCCTAATTATCTAGAAAAATACAAAAATTATACGCAATCCTGTACGTTTCTATGTTAAAGCATAGTGTGAATGACCGTCGGATGGTTTCACTTTCATTTGAAAGGGAACGTAGGAACGGTATGAATAAAACAAAAGTGTTTATTGTCCGTTTTATTATCGAAGGTTATAAACTCCGGGTGGCCCCTTACAGCTTTGGGCACCAGTCATTACACATACGCTTATTACGATTGTGATTATACTTTTGAAAGTCTTAGAACAAACTTCTTAGGTTCTCTTTGTTATTTATTAATATTTGTTTTGATATTATTACTTTATATGTTAAATGTGACCATGAAGTATTATATCCTAGAATAGTGCGAGCGTTTAGCCTTTCACTTGGTATATTAATATCTTATATATCTATGTAAGTAGAAAGAGTTTGTTTGGCTTGTCGTTAGGTATAGTATATACTGTTTTTAACGGGCATGTTAATGTACACAACGATATGTCGGACATATAAAAGTAACATTGAGTTTAAGTAACCGAGGATTTAAATGGATATTATTATTGCAATTTCAACTTAGAAAATCTATTTCGCTTATCAACTTTTTCCGTGGAGAATAAAATCTTTATTTGAATCCAGCAGTTCTTACAACCCAACGTGGTATTACAATTGACGCTGATAAGATATTTAGAGGAGTTTTTGGCGGCATTTTGGTCTGTCATGTTGTGGATTTTATTTTTTATTCATTATCTTGTGTTACTTGACTCTATATTGTGTCAAATTGGTGGTGTTTTATGTAATATAGTTTGTTTATTGTGCATAAGTAAAGTGAATGGAAAATAATACCACGGACCATGAGTTCTGAGATGCCACAAAAACTCCATGGAAAGTTCTAACAAGATGGCCACCATCTTGTTAGTTCATTGAAATTATAGCAAGAAACTTGTAATATCGATACTCACTTGACAATGGCAATAATAGTCTACTAGAGGACTGGTTGCCAAAAATGGAATGGAAGAAGAACTTGTAATACTGTTAACTACTCGACAATGGCAGTAATAATCTAAAAGACTGGTTGCCAAAAATAAAGTTAAAAAAAAAAGATATTTAGACAACATTGCTACTAGACAATTTCTGTCATATTTTAACTTCCAGGTCTCTTGTGAATTACATGCTAGCTAGTTAGTCCAGCTAGTTACCACTCACAGTACATCTGTACAGTAAATCAATCATGACAGTAACAGTAGTATAGATATGACAGTATCAAAATCATGACAGTAAATCTGTCGTCAAGCACCTATTAGTTTATTCATGCAGTAACATTTCAGAGTCAGTGCCCTCCAAGTTTAGAATGTTTATCGTCTTAGACCACATTGTCATTTACGTAAGGTGTGGTCAACAGCTAAAAACCAATAAAATATTCAAAAAATACGCGCATTGCATTCCTAACGGATTAATTGATATACATAAAAATGTTTTGTTTTCTTCAATACAGCAAAAGTAATTTAACGATGCATAAATTTAAAAGAAAGGCAATTTTTAGTCCTTTACAAAAACTTATAATATAATTAATTCATTACAATATATAACTTAAACTAAGGTGTGAACATCCAAGTTCAAGCGATAGAGCGAGATTGTTCTTTTGTCATCTTCATTGTCCCACGAAGAGTCCATTTCACATTGTCAGCGCTTTTCGATGATTCACATGGGAACTTGAACTGTAATCTGAGTCCGCGTTATCTGATTCTAGGAAGTAGAGTACGTTAGGTAGGTAGGACAGTAAGAAACACATAAGTAAATATTATTTTCATTACATAACACTCTTTAATTAATTTTTTAACAATTATTATCGACGTTGAACGTTTATCGCCGTTTCTTCAAATGTACTATTGGCACGCCGAAAATTCTACAATAATTATTGAAAAAAAAACGTATTTGTGTACATATGTACACACGTAAGAAGTTATACCTCTTTAGTAAAAAAAGATATTGAATGCAATTAATAACATTTTAACTAAAAAAAATAACTCTAGAAGGCTTTAAAATTAAATTCAAGATATAATAAAATCAAATTAAGTAAGATACCAAAAAGAAGTAGAATAAACTATTAACTAGATAGTAATGTAATGATTTATAATGTAGACCGATAAAATAATACATACCGATAGTTAACCCGAAATACATAAAGCAACTAAAAAAAGTAATAATAAAAAACAATTTTATCACGGCTACCCACTATAAATCATTATTCTCCGGCATATATATATGATTCGAAAACACACACAAATACACAAGTATATTTATGCATAAATATATAATTTTTATACTCCGCTGATATAAAACACGTAATGTAATACATATATATCTGAATAACTATCTTGAATGTAGCTCTCAGTTGTCAAGAAAACTTGACAGTTAATTACCAACCAACTTCACTGTGTCGTTTTTAGGTGTCGGTGAGCGCGCACCGTTTTCAAAATTCACTCTCATCGTTTTTCCCTAACGCGCCAAAAGAAGTACAGCTTCAAAAACAATTTCTGAGCAAACAATGATATTATAACTAATAAGCTGTAGATACGTCATAAGCGCTTCGACAGCGTCTTGTTAAAATTTGGCTAACTAGTTTATTTTTGACGGCTGCCCCGTCAATTTGTCCGTATTTAAACAACATATAACTATTTCTTTTTCACCATCGCTATTGAGAATATGACATCTTACTTCCACATTTTATTTAAGACAGCGTGGCGTTACAATATTACATAACGTATGTGTGTGTTATCATGCCATTTGTTTTGTCAATATATCATGTAGGTAACATATCTACAGCCCTTCATTACATAATATAAAACAAAGTCCCCATCGCGTCTGTCTGTCTGTTCACGATAAACTCAAAAACTACTGGACGGATCTTTATGCGGTTTTCACCAGTGGATAAAGTGATTCACGAGGAACGTTTTGGTATATAATTTATCCGGGATTTATTTATAATCAGGACGGGACAAAGTCTGCCGGGCCCGCTAGTTAGTTATAATACCGTTATGAGCAAATTCTTAAACTTACAAAAAATATATATATGTGTGGCGTCATTAAGCACTTATCGACCTGTTATTTGTAATGCAACGTTGTCCGTAACTGATCAATGTTTACTTTAAAATGTCATCAACTAGTGAAGGTTGCTAGTTTGCCTTTGAGATAATTGGTCTTTGAGATATTTTATAATTTCTCGAATGTCATATTAAACGTAAATTATTTATTAGGCATTACTATACAGTATATAAGAATCAAAATTAATTCCATGCGTATTCTCGAGGAAGAACTTGTTTACCAAACACAGAGGTAGTTGCAGGTTTGTAAAATTATTATAGAAATTATTAATTGATAATTCGAATAAGTGAATTTAAAATGATTGGATTTCAAGCGCAACTCGCTACATTAGGTATTTGATGTACATCAAAATTGTCTTACACAGTATGTCGTTGCAATGAATATTTTGGAACATGTGATAAATTAAAAATTAAACTCAACAGAAAAAACTGTGTGAGAATAGTTGCGAAGTTTCTTTCATCATCGTAATAAACCCACTGCAGGACCATAATTTTCTTCCCGAAGGCAGATATGGGCATAAACACCTACTTACGACGTATTGGCGATTTCAAAGTCCGACAAATACACAGTTCTATATTCTCCCACATACGGTGGTGGTACTATGAGAACATTTTAAATGTTCATCAACGTCTTAGTACGGAGTAAATAGTAGCCAATCTTTAGTACAAGTCAATAGTACGGATGCAGGTCAATAGTAATTCCTCCGATATATGTATTTTAGTACTAGCTGTTACCCGCGACACCCCACGCGCTTTTTATAATAAGAAATGTAAAATTGTAAGTAGGTTTGCATATTACAGAAATACTTTTTTAAAAACGTTTGTAACTACGACAAGCACGCCATCTACTGTAACATGTAACGTGTAGATTAGATATGTGAATACTAATAGTATGTCGAATGGGATGAGACTTATCATCAGCAACATACCTGGAACTTCAACCTACTATATACCACACTCAGTGCTCACTAACACTATATAAGAAAGTAATGAAATTTTTAAGCTATACATTATCGAACAATATCTTTTATTATATAAATACAATATGCCCATATTGTCGATATAGTTTTGTTATTCTTATACGTTGCTATAATCACTGAGTTATGTGGACGCAAACGCAGTAAATAAAACAAAATGGCTGCCAAATTGACCAAACAGATAATATAAATCTAATTACATACAAACATTTGACTTTTAATTATGTATATTTATTTTTGGAGCCCAGTATAGCGCACGTCTCACTCGCTTTTTTACAGTAAATAAATTAATTTTTGATCAATTTCACACGGACGAATGGACAGGTAATAGTTCATCACTATACAGTGTAAAACAAAGTCCTCTGATTTGTCTGTTTATCTGTTCGTGATAAACTCAAAAGCTACGGAACGGATTTTCATGCCGTTTTCACCAGTAGTTAATGTGATTCATGGGGAAGATTTAGGTATAATTTTTTAGGGTTTTCTTTTTATTATCAGGGCGGGACAGCGTCTGCCGAACCCGCTAGTTTAAAATATAATAGCTCATTATTTATTTATCTGCCATTAAAAATGTCATGAAAATCGGTTGAACTGATTTGAAAATAGCACTGCAGACGAAGTCTTGGCTAACAAAATAAAATTATCTAAGTTACTTCTTATAACGTCAGTTATCTGCCAGTGAAAGTTCTGTGAAAATAAGTTCAATCTTTTCGGATATTCCACTGCGGTCAAAGACGAATGAAAACCCTAAATTACTCTTTATGAGGTCTGCTACCTACCAGTGAAAACACCCTATGAAAATCGGTCCAACTATTTTGGAAATAGCAATGCGGACAAAGCCGCGGACAAATAAAATAGAAATTGTCATCCGCTATAATTTCGGCAATCTGCCACTAAAATTAAATAGGTCCAGCCGTTTTGGATCTCCAAACCGGAACAAACAAACAAACAGATAAAATATAATAATATAAAAATACGGACAAAATATTAAAAAAAAATGTTATCTGTAGCCATATCCATTCGCCAAAAAGTTGTTAATCTAATCTTACATACACACACTTTATTTTTTTAATACGTAATAGATTACAAATAAAAATGAGAAACAAAACTAATAGTAGAATAATAGAACTAATACTAGTAGAATAAACTTTTTGAATGGGAATCTATACTATAATAAAACTGTAGCAAGGTCAAATCTGTACATTAAATATTTTTTGAAAATTTTTATCGGGGTAGACTTTGTTATCGATATAGAAGCCAAAAATAATCTTTTTACAATTTTTGTCTGTCTGTCTGTCTGTCTGTCTGTCCCTGTGAACACGCATCACTCTGAAAGTACTGAACCGATTTTGACGAAACTTGGCACAGTGATAACTAATATTACGAGATTACATCTAGGATACTTTTTATCTCATAAAACGCAAGGGATTCTCCAGGACCTGCCTGTTTGTCTGTCCCTTTGAACACGTACCACTCTGAAAGTACTGAACCAATTTTGACGAAATTTGGCACAGTGATAACTAATATTACTTTTTATCTCATAAAACGCAAGGGATTCTCCAGGATAACGGACGAAAGTCAAAAATTTGTAGTTAATGAAATTTTTGACGGATTTTGGTAAATTTTCATTGTGCTATATATAGCAAACAGATTAGCTAAAAAGATAAGCTATATTTCCCTAAGCTACTTTAAAAAAAAATACCAAAAAAAAGATTGCCGGGGTTCGAACCGTCGGCTCCGGCGGACCATATAATGTCCAGTACGTTATAACTGAGCTACGGTTAAATGACATTTCTATGCGTAATTATCAACCTCATATGGAAAAAATATGTGTAAACGAAACTGTCACTTATATGTTACATTTATTTTATTGTATAAAAAATGTTTGCTAAACAAAGGTGACAAGATTTTTTCCTAAAACATAAACCTAGATAATAGTTACATTGCATTGTAGAAGATGAATCTCAACTAGAGTTCTATCAGTACGTGTGTTGTTTCGATATTTGATAAAATTAGTTTTCTAAATGTTGTTGAGTCTTGAAGTAGTTGGGTTCAGGTTTGTGAATCTAAGATTAAAATAAATCAGTTGAGGTGTATGCAGTTATTTTTTTTTTTCTCGAACTGACCACGCTATTGACCTAGCAAGGTCTTAACAGCTTCACCGGACTACTGTTTGCAGTTACTATGTTGTATTTATACTAATATTATAATGAGTGGTAAAGTTTTGTTTTCGAGGAATGCTTGGTACCTACTACTGGTCCGATTTCAAAAATTCTTTCACTGTTAGAAAGGTATATTATCCCAAGTTCAGTATCTCAGTAAAAAAGGTGGTTTGTATGTCAAAAGTAAAATAAATGTGACCAAATTAAAATTGAATGCAGATTTCACGTATACTTTACAAATTCTTATAAAACAAACAACTAAAACAAAATGGAAATTTAATGTAGATAAAGTTCAACTTTTACAGTATGTTACGTGATGAAGTTACAAGGGGTAGTGGGAAGACATTTATCGGCAATATATGTAAGTTAGTTTTGATCTTCACTTTGATGACACTACTTTAGGTAATGCTGCGAACAGATTCTAGGCTTATTTTAAAAGATTTCTCACATACCAACTGGGTATATGTTTGAGTGAGTCCCTGGATAGTTTGGATTCACGATTGGAAGTGCTGGATAACGCTGCAATAGGGTTTTAGGTTTTTTAAGATTATTTGCGTTTAAAAATACAATTGAAACCGGTAATAACCGATTTGGTGCAGACGAAGTTGCACGGGTCAGCTAGTACAAAATAAACTTTGAAAATGATTGCGATAGAAACTTATCACGTTACCATAGCAACATATATAATACTAATAATACACGCAGTAAAAACTCTCAAAAAATACTCATTTTGAAACATTCTCCATTGGCGCTCCGCTCCTATTGTTCTTGGCGTGATGATATATAGCCTAAAGCCTTCCTCGATAAACTATCTAAAACAGAAAGATATTTCCAAATCGGACCAGTAGTTCCTGAGATTAGCGCGTTCAACCATACAAACAAACAAACTCTTCAGCTTTATATATTAGTATAGATTAGTGAAAATGTTTACAAGCGTTGCTTAATTGATAATAATAAGATAATAACCCTGTTACTAGAATGAAATGTATTATCAGTTTGTTGCAGTTTGAAATATGTGTCTCTTGAAGATAGCTGTATTAAGGTAGGTTAGTAATTTCCACGCTCTTGGTTGTAGTTGCTGTTAAAATTGTTGACCTCCATACCACGTTCGTTCCGCGTAGAGTTTGTAACTCATCGGAGACTATATTGGTCAATACTTAAAACTATCATATTGATACTGCGTTATATGGCATTGTAGGTGCATTCGATAAGATTTCAACCACAATGCACTAAGTGTAATATATTTTTTTGTCACTTTTTACAAAAATATACATTTATTTCTAATTCACACTATTCTTAATCCAAATTTATTAAATTTTATTTTCTGTTTTTTAGTTGGATTTTTTATGAAAGCGTGTTTTTTTAGTTTTTTTAAACTATTATTTATTTTTCATTTTTTAGTTAAATTTTTTTAACGTTTTTTTTGCATTGTCATCGACCTTTGACAGGTGTGCAAAGTTTGAATTAAATCTGATCGTTCAAAGTAGGACAAAATCGAGCTCAAAGGGGTCGGTTACAAACATACATACATACAGGTGAAGCTAATAAAAGCGTGATAAAAAGAAATCGGTTATTTACGAAACGAAACACTTTTAGTTTGCTGATCGGTGCGACGGTATGCTTCGACGACTTAGCTTTCCCACCAGGATTCAAGTTCGGTGCAGCGTCAGCATCATATCAAGTCGAAGGCGCCTGGAATGCCAGCGGTGAGTTTGATTTGCTTATATCTAAATTGGTACAGACGGATCCCGACTTTGCACAAGTGCAATGCACTTATCAATTTAGTGTCATAACTATCTAAACGCTGTAGTTTGTGTTATTTAATGTATTTTTACCACTTTGACATTGACCCTTCATTATAGATACATTTAATTAAAGTGATATTAAATGACGATGTGACTTAAACCAGTAAAAATCTAAATATCCAAGGAGACCTGTTCTCAGGTGCAGCTGCTGGAACACACCTGTAGGTGCTTAACTACAGACTTTCGACTTGAGGCTGGTAAATAGTCAGATGGGCACTAGAGAAAGCTATACCACAGTAACGTGGTGTCATCACTGTTGCCTTTTACCGAGAGTTTCAGCGTATTGCAGAGATTCGAGCCTACATCGATTGACCTGGTGTCCAAACACGATTGCATTGACCCATCATCGCTTCTTTACAAAATTATTGTATTAATAATGCATTCATGAAATTAAAAATAAATAATTTGCACTTAACACATATACAGTGAACCATTTATCGCTTTTAATATATAATTACTTCAAAATTCTTATGACCTTAATCGAGATAAAACAGACAGATTAGATAAGTTTCAATCCATGAAGGTCGAGCCGTTTCGGATATCAATTCGATATCCATAAGGTCTTACTCCAACTTTTATCGACGAACATTATATATTCTTCATTCAAAAAATTTTTCAGATAAAAGTGAAAATATATGGGACTGTCTAGTACATAAAAATCCCAGCGCCATATCTGATTATAGCAACGGAGATATTGCATGCGACTCGTACCACTTATGGGAACGCGATATCGAGATAGCCTCGGAACTGGGTATCCACTTCTACAGGTTCTCGATATCCTGGACTCGATTAATGCCGAATAGTTTCAAGAATAATATCAGTGAAGATGGTAAGAATTATTATAACAAGCTCATCGACGGACTCCTGGCGAAAGGCATTGAACCTATTATTACTTTATACCATTGGGATTTGCCACAAAGATTGCAGGATCTCGGTGAGTGAATCGAATAATGATAAGCGTAATCCCCTACAGGTTTAGTGATCAGCTATTGACTACTCCAACATAAGGAAAGATTGACCTTGTTTCATTATCAATATAATGGTCAATACTTGATGCAGTAGCAAAACGCAGCTGACAGCAAGTGTCATGCGTCTGGAGGCGTACCTGGAGGGCAGGGAGGTCGCCTATGTCGACGGCGACGGCCGGATGGTCAGGCGGGCCACACGGCGAGGGGTTCCACAGGGGTCGGCATTGGGGCCGCTCCTGTGGAACATGGGCTACGACTGGGTGCTCCGCGGCGTACTCCCATACGGGGCACGCCTCATATGTTACGCGGACGACACCCTAGTCGTAGCCCGGGGGGGGGGAATGGAAGGAGGTTGAGCGCCTGGCCACGATGGCCACAACCCTCGTGGTCAGGCGCATAAGGAGGTTGGGCCTCAGAGTGGCCCTCGAGAAGACCGAGGCCCTACTTTTCCATGGGCCTCGGCGGGGGCCACCACCTGGGGCCCACATTGTGGTGGAGGGCGCCCGGATCAGGGTGGGGACCCAGATGAAGTATCTGGGCCTCACCCTGGACGGGCGCTGGCGGTTCGAGCCCCATTTCGCGGGGCTCGGACCGCGAATTGCTGGGGCGGCGGCGGCACTCGGCCGGTTGCTCCCCAACATAGGGGGGCCGGGTGCCGGGTGCCGCCGACTCTACATGGGAGTCGTGCGGGCGATGGCCGCCTACGGGGCACCGGTGTGGGCCGACGCCCTCGGTGCCGCCAACGTGCGCGCGCTGCGTAATGCGCAGCGCACGGTGGCACTGAGGGCGATCCGGGCGTACCGCACGGTGTCCTCGGCGGCGGCCTTTGTGCTCGCCGGCTCCCTACCCTGGGAGCTGGAGGCAGGAGTTCTCGCCGCCGTGTACCAATTCACGGCGGCGAGAAAGCGAAGGGGGGAGCCTCCGGCTCCCAGGGAAATAGAGGCGGAGAGACGGCGTCTCCGAGGAGACGCCGTCGAAAGATGGATGCAGGACCTGGCGGACGAGCGGTTCGGGCGGTTCACTGTCGACGCCGTCCGCCCGGTCCTGCTGGCGTGGTTGGATAGGGAGTGGGGCTCCCTGACGTTCCGACTGGTGCAGGTACTCACCGGACACGGCTGTTTCGGATGGTACCTGCACCGGATCGCACGCAGGGAGCCGACCGCCGCCTGTCATGAGTGCGGCGCTGACGAAGATACCGCGCAGCACACTCTGTCTGAGTGTGCTGCGTGGGGGGAGCAGCGCCGCATTCTGGCGGCGGCGGTAGGACCTGACTTGTCGCTGCCGAGCGTGGTTTCGGCCATGCTCGGCAGCGAACCGGCGTGGCGAGCGATGTCCTCCTTCTGCGAGGACGTCATCTCGCAGAAGGAGGAGGCGGAGAGGGCCCGCGAGGCAAATCCTCAAAGTGGCCCTCTCCGCCAAAGGAGGACAGGCGGGAGGAGGCGGCGATTCGCCCAACTCCTCCCGCCACCGTAGCTGGACCTGAGGGGGTGGGCCGGGGGGCCCATCTCCTCATTGCACAGGTCCGGCGGACGAGGGGGGACAGCCGGTGTGTACCCGGTCTGTCCCTCTATAGGTAGGAGCCCGGCGGTCACCTTCCGCCGGGCGGACCGTGGGGGCGGCTCTACAAGGTTGATTAGCTGGAACGATCCCTTGCCGCCCCCACACAACGGTCTGTCGGTACACCGTGGGGTTTTAGTCCGTGCGAGTCGGACATAACCCACTCTCTCCCCCGGGAGGGTGGGTATCCATAAGGGATTTCCCCACGTTAAAAAAAAAAAAAAAAAAAAGGTGTCATGCGTCACATTCTCGTAAAACATAGAAGCGACAACATCTCGTATGTGAAAACCGTTACTCTAGCGAAATCGATTATTATCGCGGTGTTTCATTGAATTCCGGCAACCTGATTATATGTTGGTGGGGTTTATTGTATTTGTTGCTGCACAAAATTAAGTATTGAACACAAAATATCGTAACGTTATTTAGCCAGAGTAGCTAGGCCAATTCGGTACGGTGCCTTAATACCTATCTGCCTTCATTTATTCTACAATTTCAGTTATATAAAACAATTATTCTTCATATTTTTTCAACTAGGTGGCTGTTTAAAGGGTGACACCGTTCAATCGTGTGATAGTTCATGGTCACATTTAACATATGAAATAACAATATCAAAACAAATACTAATAAACAACAAAGAGAACCTTAGTTAAAATTTGTTCTAAAACTTTAAAAGTATGGGAATTATACATTAAACGTAAAAAGATTACACCTAGGTTCAATGAACAAAATTGAAGGGGTGCTCTTTAAGGTTAATCATTACATAACTGTTTATTGTCGGAATACCACATGGTCAAACAAAGCGAAGCGGGGCCTGGGCCCAGGTGCGGAGCGCGGGCCGGAGTGCGCGGCATGGCTTGATTCGCCGTGTCGGTATTTATTACACTAGTTCGTTTTTACGTAAGTCATCTGACGTTGAGTGGATATCAATTTTGCATTTCTCGAGATAACTAGGTATTTTTTTATTGATTTAGTACCAGAAACGACTACTCAGTAATCCTTGTGAATTATTTATGTATAAATACATCAGTAGCTACCGTGGTTTTATTTTATAGCAGTTGGCTTTAGAAATATGATGATTTTCAAAGGTGGTAGTTATTTTTACCAAGGCTCCTACCAATCTATCTACCACGGTAGTACAATCGTATACCTATTTCTGATAGAAAGCAACAACGTTCGCGTTACTATGTTTCACTCCAAAGACTTTATTTGCGTTTCAACTCAGTCCACTTATTAGCAACTTATTATTACTAGTCGCTATTATGATTGCGGTCCTTTTTAGGTTGATAGTCTTATAGGCCGTGGTGATATATGTACATAAAAAATTACAAATGACAAAATAAAACCTTCCTTTCTTTCTTTTTCAAGTATTAATATTTGCTAACATGGGTCAAAAGATATACCACCTTTTCGAATTATATTAAATTTCTACGCAAATATACTTTACTGAGGTTAGATGCTACTCATAATCCAAAGCCTACTACATTAACAACCATACCCTTCAGGTCACAAAAAAATTAGTGATATTTACATTCAACATATCTAATCTGCAGTTTTAATTTTTCAGGTGGTTGGACGAACCCACTCATTGCCGACTGGTTCGCAGATTACGCGAGGGTTGTCTATTCCCTATATGCAGATCGGGTTAAGACTTGGCTAACGATCAACGAACCGATAGTGGTTTGTGATGCGGCTTATAACACAGGCATCTTTGCTCCTGGAATCATCGACGCTGAAGTGGCAACTTTCATATGCAACAAGAACGTACTATTAGCCCACGCTAAAGCTTGGAGGATTTATGATGAAGAGTTTAAATACAAATACCATGGTATAATTGTATCTTTACTTTGGTTTCTGTGAAGTTACTGTTACTAATACCAAGTAGAGTACAATCGTAAAACATCTCCGACTACGGAGAAATATTAACTCATTATCTTACGAACAACAACGCTCCAAGCAGCTCTATCTATACTGACTAATCCAGACAAACGACAAACTAGCACAAAATCACCGTGACGATTTACTGCGATTAGTTTGCGAGTAGCAATCTATTCAATTACAGACTACCACCTCACGAAAACTTTTATAACTCCTTGAGAAATTATAATGATAAACATAACAGAAAACTTTAATTAATGTTCCTGTTAAGTAAGTTCCTGTTGTCCTGCTTTCTTATATAAATTATGAACATTTCGCTATGTTTAACTAGGTAATAACATAATAATAAATATAGTGATTATTTCCAGATTTCTATTTATGCGTTATCTGAAGTTTGTATGCCTTTACTATTTCCAGGCAAAGTCTCCATAGCGAATCAAATAATGTGGATGGAAGCGTATTCTAACGATGACGAAGATCTGGCTGAGGTAGCTCGAGAGAATATAGTTAGTACCTACATTTATATTCTTATAATATTTCTAACGATAATGTAAATGATAGCGTAAAGATAACTCCTCTTGTATTAAACAGTTTTTTGGCGAAAAAACAATATATATTATGATTTCTGAATTGTAAGTAATACTGATCAATATTATATCAATAGGGAGGTCGCTATTCTCATCCAATTTACTCCAAAGATGGCGACTGGCCACCAGTTATCAAAAAAGTGTTAGCGGAAACCAGCAAAAAGCAAGGCTATTCGAAATCAAATCTTCCAGTCTTTACTAAGGAAGAAATTAAATTAATAAAAGGTACTAAATTTATTATATTTGACTTCTGTAAAAGATTCATGTATTAGCCCTATAATCTTATCTGCAGCAGTTGGTGTGTCTTGAGTTGTCCGCCACGTTATAATTGTTCTGTATTTGAAAGTAATGTAATTATAATATCAATTAGGATTATGCTTGTAGAGGTAAAAACTCTAATTTCTACAAGTGACACTACAAGTGACTACATATACACGGTACATATCACTTAAAATGTATTCAAGAAAGCAAATAAGCAAAATTATTCACATTGTAACACTAGTCCCTCCTTGAGGGGTCAATTATCTTGACCCGCTCAGGCCGCAGAAGGGGCCCCTTTTGAGGGCCCGACACCTTCCGGGTGAGCTGACGCAGTTCCGTAGGCGGTTACTGCTCCCCGGTCAAATAGGTGTCATGGGGTTTTCATCCGTGCAAGTCGGACATACCCCACCTTAGCTGCCCGGCTAGGATGGATATCCGTAGGGGATTTGCCCATGTAAAACAAAATAGGGTGGGGGCGGAGGGGCCTGTCCTCTCCGCTGTTGGCTGAACCCAACGGGGAAGGGGCGGGGGCCCCGACCTCCCGTTGCACGGGTTCGGCAGGTTGGGAGGCACTCTTGCAACCGGACTGCCTTAGCCGGGTGCGGCGCGGCAAACGCTTGCCGCCGGAGGGTGCTGCGGAACCTGTACGCGCACCCCATGACACCACCCATAGTAAAGCGTTGGTTGTCGTGGAGTTTTTTTATTCAACTTGAGTTCGACCTGGTTTAAGTCCCCCGGGGACCTGACAAGACCATGGAGAGGTGTCTCCACGTAAAAAAAAAATGTAGTGTGGCTGTGTCATGACACGGCCGTTTGTTGTACGTGAATACGTCTCGTAACGAGCGATATTTTCTATATAAATTATTATTATTTATGTATGTCATAATCATAAGAAGCCGGAGGGGGTTGCCATGTTTTGTTTATGATGATAACTGTTCCATTTAACGGGTTCAGGAAATAAATTAACCTAACAAATAATTACTATGTTATAACTTTATTAATTACTAGCTGTCCCTCGCAGCTCCGCACGCGTTTTTTTAAATGTATTAAATAACTATGGTGTCATAGTTACAAATATTTTTGAAAAAACATTTCTGTAATGTACACACCTACTTACAATTTTACATTACGCCATCTACTGTAACATGTAACGTGTACATTAGATATGTGAATACGAATAGTATATCAAATGGGATGGGATTTATCATCACCAACATACCTGGAACTTTAACCTAGTCTATACCACACTCAGTGCTCACTAACACTGTATAAGAAAGTAATGAGAAATTTTAAACTATACATTATCGAACAATATGTGTTAAATTGTTTATTATATAGACATAACATGCCCATATTGTCGATATAATTGTATTATTCTTATACGTTGCTATAACCACTCAGTTATGTAGATGCAAACGCGATAAATAAAACAAAATGGCCGCCAAATTGACCAAAATGATAATATAATTCAAATTACATACATCTATTCTTGGAGTCCAGTACAGTGCACGTCTCACGCGCTTGTTTACAGTAAACAAATTATTTTTATTAAATTCACACGAACGAATGCACAGGTAACAGTTCATCACTTCATAGTGTAAAACAAAGTCCTCTGGTCTGTCTGGTTGTCTGTTCGCGATGAAGTCAAAAACTACAGAACAGATTTTCATGCCGTTTTCACCAATAGGTGGAACGGTTCATGGGGAAGGTTTAGGTATAATTTGTCAAGGTTTCCTTTTTATTGTCAGGGCGGAACAACGTCTTCCGAGCTCGCTAGTTATCTGCCCGTAAAAGTCCCGTGAAAATCGGTCCAACCATTTTGGAAATAGCAATGCGGACGAAGCCGCGGACAAATAAAGTACAATATGTCAACCGCTATAATTTCGGCTATCTGCCAGTAAAATTCCCGTTAAAATAGGTCCAGCCGTTTTGAAGATTACCCGGAACAAACAAACAAACAGACAAATATAATAATATAAAAATATAGACAATATATTAAAAAATATTTTTTGGTCATTTGTAGCCATATACATTCATCAAAAAGTTGTTATTTTAATTGTACATACACAAACTTTATTTTTATAATACGTAATAGATAACAAATTTTGAATAGGAAAACAAAATAAACTTTGAAAATGTTTGCGATAGAAACTTACCACGTTACCATGGCAACGTATATAATATTAACGCTAACGATATCTCTCAAAAGGAAAAAGTGCCCGATTTTGAAACATTCTTTATTGGTGCTCCGCTCCTATTGATCTTTGCGTGATGATATATAGCCTAAAGCCTTCCTCGATAAATGAGCTATCTAAAATCGGACTGGTAGTTCCTGAGATCCTAGCGTTCAACCAAACAAACAAACAAACTCTTCAGCTTTATATATTAGTATAGATAGGTCTGTGTGATCCGCTTGGCCGCATTCACATTTTTACGTTGCCTCCACTGCTTGACTCGGTCATATAGTATTTTATTGGTACCATTCGATTGGTTTTGAGATGGTCTCTCCAACCCTATACGACTTCTGTATTTGTATTTGGCTTTTCGACACGTGTAGGCCGACATTATATATTTCTTGATATATTTTTTTCGTTTTAAGAGCGTATTATATACACAGTCACGATTTTACACTAATCTATACATATAATAAAAATGAAGTGTCTCTATGTAATATCAAAATAAAAAAAAATCTGATTGGGTACGAAAGTATACACGCTACTGATAACAATAATGCAATTTTTAAAATTTTTGTCGGTCTGTCTGTCTGCCTGTTTGTTCCGGGTAATCTCCGAAACGGCTGGACCGATTTTTACGGAAATTTCACTGGCAGTTGGCAAAAATTACAGCGGGTTACTTAGGCTACTCTAAATTAGACCAGCTATTAACCGCGGCTTTGTCTGCGATGCTATCTCCAAAACGGTGGGACTGATTTTCACGGAACTTTCACCAACAGATAGCGGACATCATAACAAGTAATTTAGTTTGTTTGAATTTAAACTAGCTGTTCACCGTGGCTTCGCCCGCAGTACTATCTTCAAAACGGTTAAACTAATCTTCACGAAACTTTCATTGACAGATATCTATCCTTATAAAAAGTAATTCAAGCAATTTTAGTTTATACTAGCTGTTAACCGTGGCTTTGCCCGCAGTGCTATCTCCAAAACGGTTCGACCGATCTTCACGAGACTTTCACTGACAGATAGCTAACCTTATATAAAGTAACTAGCTGTTGCCCGCGCTAAAGACGTATTCACATCAAAAGGTTAGACGTGCGAAAAAGGATAACGCGAGCTTACCGCAGCAGCGGTCGGCGAGTGCAATATATTTAATACAAAAATACCCAAACTTTTTTAAAGCAAGTATTCAATACGTATTTTACTTTTGTATAACACGGTTAATGTTTGTTTATTTTTAACGTGTGAACTTTATGACAGCTGTACTCGGGAGCCAATCCCCTTTAGATTTGGCGTGTTTACCATCTTAGATAACGTCGCCATTTAACATCAGATCAGATTGTAGTCAAACCTGTAAAGCATCTTTTTTTTATTATGACACGGCAAAGTGATTGCAGTATACCTGATGGTAGGCACAGTACAATCTAAAAACATCAGCGGCCACGGAGAGACCAGCTATCCATCGTCAATCGCTGCTGTCATGCCAGCCTGCGTAAAAGTCTCTTCACGCTACGCTTGAAGGAAACCATGTCATAGAAGGAGGGGACACACTGGCCGGGAGATTGTTCCATAGTTACACGATACGTCAAAAATGTTGAGAACTTTTTAGTTTTTGAACCACTTCTCAGCGCAAAGTCAGAATAGGTGTAATGAGATCTGGGTGTCGGAATATCCACATAGTATTCACTGGTAGTTTATACATAATTCCATGAGTTCAAGTTCTTCAGAAGTTAGTTTCTACTCTTCTGAGAGATTTCGATTACAATACAAACAGATATCTTTACCACTCTATAACACGTTTTAGGAACTTATGATTTCTACGGAATGAATCACTACACCAGCAGATTGGTACGTAAACCGAAACCTGATGAGGAACTCACGAAATGGCCTTTCGGAGATATGTCAGAAATTAATGCCAAGCTGGAAGGGCATCCCGATTGGAAACAATCTCAGGCAAGCTGGTTCCTGGTTAGTGTAATTTATTTTCTAATATGATAGAAATCATGTATTGTTAAGTCTATTGCATTTTTCAAGTAAGAATCGAAATGTTGAAAAACTTAAATGAGCCTGATATTTAATAAAAATATTTTCTAGTTAACACTCATTCCACTGCTAAACTTAAAGTAAGCTATCGATAAGATTCTTTGGATATCGTATACGAGCAGAATTTAGGGCTTACTTTGATTTCTAAGATTGTCATGTTACAATTCTCGATCACAGTAACAGGTAATACCAAATTCGGTTTGAGGTTTGTAATATATAGTTACAAGTTAAAAGCTGCATTAACCATTTGCCATCAGGTTGGTTGAACGCTTTTGGAAGTTCTATAAATATTGTTTATACACAAATATTAATAGAATATTACTAGTCTACATCAGTGGACAATTCTCCAAGGAAGATACGAGATTAATATAACGCCTATCCAGAGCTAATAGCACTGTTTTTTTAAACAACAAAATGATGACACCTAATCTATACTATCTAAACGAATACTAATATAATCTATACTAATATATAAAGCTGAAGAGTTTGTTTGTTTGTTTGTTTGGTTGAACGCTATGATCTCAGGAACTACCAGTCCGATTTGAGAAAACCCTTCGGTTTTAGATAGCTCATTTATCGAGGAAGGCTTTGTTTTATTATAATTAAAAGTCATAATCTGCACATGAAGAAACCATTTTATTTTAAAACTTTTACAACGACAATCTCGGAGCGTCAGTACCATAGACAATTATAGAACATAAATAGTTTTACATAGAACACCTTCCCCTCTAGACAATTACACAAAACAAAAACTACATAAATGAAATTATACTTAGAATTAAATGAAAGCTATAAATCCAAAATTTTACGTGGCTTTACAACTCTACCACTTCTTGTAATTATTTGACCACCAGGTTGACTTACTACATTCAGGTCATTATTGTGTGTGGGAGAGTTCGTACAATTTTTATTGTTGTATTCATAAATATTATCAAAGTTTGGAACTGTATATTTTCCTTTAGTATAAGACTTCTTTAAATGCTTAATATTTCTTCTAATATTAGCCTCTCCTTCCCTTCCTATCCAAAAAGACCTTGGTTGTTTACATTTAGTGATTATTTTTCCTTTTCTCCAATATTTATCTTTATCTGTTTTATGAACAATTTCATCTCCAACATTAAATTTAACTTCCTTTTTTCTTCTTACATCTTTCAAACTTTTATTTAATGATTGTCTTAGAATTAGTAAATTGTAAATGTTACTCTCAACTTTAGGCATTAATAAGATATCTTTTGTAGGAATAAGGGTTCTAACTCGTCTGCTATTTAAAATCTGTGAGGGGGAAACTTCTAAACCTGTTAAAGGTGTATTATTATAACTTAACAAATAATCTCTATAATCCGCCTTATCCTCTCTAGCTTTCTGTAATATATTTTTACTTATATGAACAGCTTTTTCATTAATTTTAGCAACCTTCACTATAGCTTTTCTACTTTCTAACCTTTCTAACTCTATTTTTAATGATTCAAGTAAACACGACGGTAACCTAGATGAAGGGTGGCAAATTTGTTCCCCTGTATATTTAGTAGGAATGTCCACACTTCCTGGCATTCGACCTATACCTTCAAAACAATTTATATGTTGTTTTATAAATTTTTCTTTGTCATAATTAACTTGTACCGAATGAACACGTTTAACTAAATTTAATGATACACAAGCTGGTAAGCCCAACAGCATAGTCTTACAATCGACTACAACAAAATTTTCGTAACATTCATAATCTTTGAACTTACACTTTAAGTTTATAATTCCAATCGGTTTCACTTTATCTCCAATAAACGATTCAATTTTTAATTCAGTGTTATACAATTTACATTTTAAACCTTTCTGAATTTTTTCAAATATTACTTTAGGCATAATGCTAACATCGGCTCCAGTATCTAACTTACACTCTATACTTTGGTCTTCTATCATTATACTTTCAGTCCACTCAGACTTTTCTAAACTTGATATATTTTGTACTGCACCACAATATAAACTTTCATTAGACTCCATTAAATTTGATAACTCTAAAGACTTAACCTCACCAACTCTTTTTACTCTACAACTAACCGCAAAATGATTTAAAATACCACACTTAGTACACTTTTTACCATATGCTGGACACTCTCTGAGACCATGTATTTGTTGACATCGCTTACACTTAAATTTTGTATTGGCACTGCCCTCAGACTTCTTGCTAAATTTGTTGTAAGATCGTCTTTTAGGATTATTCTTTTTAAAATTTACTCTATCTATTTCTAATGTTGGATTCATTTCTTTAACTTGAGATCTACCAACTTCACTTGCTCGACAAATGTTAGCCACTTTGTCAAGTGTTAATCCTTCTATTCTCAATAAACTTTCTTGTAGAGATTTATCTTGCAAACCTTGAACAAGTCTATCGCGAAGCAACTGATCTTCTAATGTTTCAACTTTTGTTGTTCCATAATTACAGGTAGATATTAATTGCCTCAAAGAAGTATAAAAATTTTCAAAATTTTCACCTGATTGCTGCTTTCTTTCATTAAATTTATATCTCTCAAATACTTCGTTATATTTAGGGTTTACATACGCATTTATAGCTTCTATAACCTTCTCGAAATTTTGACTTTCGTCCTTCGTTAATTTAAAACTCATTATAACTTTGGTTGACTCCGGACCCATCATATTTCTTAATAATGAGAGTTTTATTTTGTCTTCGGCGTCATCCTTCATAATACTCACGAGAAAGTCGTCAAAAACGCATTTCCAAAATCTCCATTCAGTAGCGGCAGATTGAGCACGTATGTCAAAATTCGGCGGTAACTTCACAGAATTTTCCATGTTGCAGGCATAAACTTACTTTTATTGCTTTAAATTTAGCTGTTTAAATCGACTGCGCCATGTTTTATTATAATTAAAAGTCATAATCTGCACATGAAGAAACCTTTTGAGAGATATCGTTAGCGTTAATATTATATACGTTGCCATGGTAACGTGGTAAGTTTCTATCGCAAACATTTTCAAAATTTACTTTGTTTTCCTATTCAAAATTTGTTATCTATTACGTATTATAATAATAAAGTTTGTGTATGTACAATTAAAATAACAACTTTTTGATGAATGTATATGGCTATAAATGACCAAAAAATTTTTGTTACATTTTGTCTATATTTTTATATTATTATATTTCGTCTGTTTGTTTGTTTGTTCCGGGTAATCTCCAAAACGGCTGGACCTATTTTAACGAGAATTTTACTGGCAGATAGCCGAAATTATAATGGTTGATATATTGTAGTTTATTTGTCTGCAGCTTCGTTCGCATTGCTATTTCCAAAATGGTTGGACCGATTTTCACGGGGTGTTCACTGGTAGATAGCAGACCTCATAAAAAGTAATTTATGTTTTTTTTATTCGCCTTCGGCCGCAGTGCAATATCCGTAATGCTTGAACTGATTTTCACGGGGCTTTCACTGGCAGATAACTCACCTTATAAGAAGTAACTTAGACTATTTTATTTTGTTACTCAAGACTTCGTCTGCAATATTCTACTATCTCCTAATCGGTTGGACCGACTTTCACGGGACTTTTACGGGCAGATAACTAGCAAGCTCGGAAGACGTTGTCCCGCCCCGATAATAAAAAGAAAACCTTAAAAAATTATACTTAAACCTTCCCCATGAATCATTCTATCTACTGGTGAAAACGGCATGAAAATCCGATCTGTAGTTTTTGACTTAATCGCGAACAGACAAACAGACAGACCAGAGGACTTTGTTTTACACTATGAAGTGATGAACTGTTACCTGTGCATTCGTTCGTGTGAATTTAATAAAAATAGTTTGTTTACTGTAAACAAACGCGTGAGACGTGCGCTGTACTGGACTCCAAGAATAAATGTATGTAATTTGAATTATATTATCATTTTGGTCAATTTGGCGGCCATTTTGTTTTATTTACCGCGTTTGCATCTACATAACTCAGTGATTATAGCAACGTATAAGAATAATACAATTATATCGACAATATGAGCATGTTTTGTCTATATAATAAACAATTTAACACATATTGTTCGATAATGTATAGTTTAAAATTTTCATTACTTTCTTTTATAGTGTTAATGAGCACTGAGGATGGTACATAGTAGGTTAACGTTCCAAGTATATTGCTGATGATAAATCCCATCCCATTCGATACACTATTCGTATTCACATATCTAATGTACACGTTACATGTTACAGTAGATGGCGTAATGTAAGATTGTAAGTAGGTGTGTACATTACCGAAATGCTTTTTCAAAAACATTTGTAGTTATGGCACCATAGTTATTTAATACATTTAAAAAACGCGTGCGGAGCCGCGGGGGACAGCTAGTAATATTATAAAGAGGTAAATATTATAAAGGGGTAAAGTTTGTATGTTTGTGACGTTGTAGGGGGTAATCACAGGAACTACTGGTCCGATTTGAAAAAATCTGTCAGTGTTATATAGCTCATTTATCAAGGAATGTTATAGACTATATATATCATCAATCTATATATAAGATCAATAGGTGCGGAGCACCAATGAAGAATATTTCAAAATCGGATTTTTTTTCTTGTTGAGATCTTCCGCTGCGTGTTAGCGTTAGTCTCAGACAGAGCCTAGTGTTCGATACACATAGTGCAACCCAAAAATAAGGGTGGCCACCGCGAGTTTTAAAATTTCAATGCTGTCCTTGTTATCATGCCGAGTTGCAAGCCTCTCGGCAGATGGATATGCATTAGCTGATCCCTAAACGCTATAAACCAAAAGATTTATGAGTGGTGGTAAAGCTGCACCGAGGTAGTTAATAAAGCGATAATAATACTACAAGAAGATTTGTTAAATGTGCAGATGTAATCACTGTTTTGTGATTCTACTAATTATAACACTAAAATGCAAAGCATTTCAGGTAAACCCGTTAGGCATTCGATACCAGCTCGTCTGGTTGAAGAAACAATACGGCGACATCGAATTCCTCATCACCGAGAATGGTTTCCCTACTCACGGCGGATTGGATGATCAAGATAGAATAGACTTTTACAAAGACTATTTAAAGCAGGTGGGTCAATTCTTATGTCAATTTGCTTTCAAATTTCATGTCTTCTTTTTCTTTTCTTCTTTTTATTTTCAGGATAGAATCGAGTATCATAAAGTCTATTTGAAGTTGGTGGGCTCTTGACTTATTTAGTTTATTCTATTTTCGCAATCCATCTCTTTTGCTAAGCAAGCGTATGTCCGTCATCAAGTGAATCTTTCAAGAATCTGATATTGGCAAAGGAACCGTTTAAGAGATTCGTGTTCGGATATCAATATTCATTTGAAGAGTGGCGGACTTTCTCACGCCCATCACGATCCACATTATATCGGCAGCAAATCGTAATCGAACCTTCGCTGTCGTCCAATTTGTCAAAAAGTAAACCCCTCCCGTGTTCCCATGAGCTCCCTAGTTCAATGATCCTTTCTTCCTCTTTCATCTCTTTTACGAGCATTACTTTCTCTATACATAAAAACAATAACACTATAACTTATGAATTATGTTCTAAGAATGGTATTATGCAAGGTTCAACGCCGCGACAGCTTCATAACATATCTAATTCTGTCCGAAAACATCAGTGCTTATACTAATATATTCCGATTAAAAAGGTTGTAGTCCACACGAATCGACGAATCCACACGAAGCGTTCCAATTGAGTTTTTAGAAGTAGCTACCTATTGGGACTGGGTTCAAGTCAGTCTATCATATTGGTTGTATACTAATTCCATAAGGTGGCCCAAAAAAAACGAATACTTTTTTTTATCGTAGCACAGTAAAGTGACTGTACTGTGCCTGATGGTGAGCACAGTATAATCCAAAAACAACGGCGACTACCGAGAGACACGCTATCCCTTATCCCTCACCGGTCGCCGCTGTCATGCCGGCTTGCATAAATGTCTCTTCACGTTACGCTTGAAAGACTCCATATTATAGGAAGGAGGGAACACACTGGCCGGGAGATTGTTCCACAGCTTCACGGTACGGCAGAGATAAGAAGTTGCGAACTTTCTAGTTCGTGCCCAGATAGGATTTACCGTAAAACTATGGCTCCGAAGCCCAGCGCGCGTGGTTCGGGTATGAAAAGGAGAGGGAGGGATTAAATGAAACAGGTGGTCGCTGCGAATATCTATAGTTATTGTTTAGAAGTCGTTCAAGAAGGTCTAAGGTATCTGTTAGTTCGAAACGCGAAATGATTACACAAGACCAGTTGGAAGGGCACTGATTTTATTGGTTAACATACGTGACGTCTTAAAGGTGGCGCTGCCACTATCTACTTATACATACACATATAACAGTACTCTACTTGGAAACATAAAAAAAAATCTTGAGTGACCTTTAAATATTAAAATATGGGTTTGAAAATTTCAGGAGCCTAATCATTTTAATGGTAGAAAATAATGATATAGTGAAAAAAAAATAGATTTTAGACGATTTTAAAAATTTTGAGTGGGTGATCAAAATTTTTTTGAGCTGTGCTTTGGATAGGAGTCTTAAAACGTGGTAAACTAAACTATTTTCTTCAGAGACTGGAAAAAAATAGTTTTTTTGGGCCTCCGTAATATATGTATAGGCAGCGTAACATGAGGTAGATTACATAACTTTACTATCTTATAAGATAAAAATCAGATCTTCATAACCGTTATTTATATCAACAGCTTCTGCTTGCCATAAAAGAGGACGGTGTGAACGTAACAGGGTACACCGCCTGGACTCTTTTGGACAACTTCGAATGGATGGAGGGGTACAAAACCAAGTTTGGACTCTACGAAGTAGACTTCAACTCCCCGGAGCGGACGAGGACTCCGCGCGCGTCAGCTCACTTCTACA
Source organism: Antheraea yamamai (assembly GCA_036509395.1). Lineage (NCBI taxonomy): Eukaryota > Metazoa > Arthropoda > Insecta > Lepidoptera > Saturniidae > Antheraea > Antheraea yamamai. The sequence continues at coordinate 12,803,392 of AP028443.1, read as the reverse complement.
AGGAACTCATCAGGAAGCATTCTCTGCGAGAAAAGATTTTTGATGAACTATAGTTTATAAATATAGTAGCTGACTTCGTCTGCACCAAATCGTTTATTACCGGTGCCAATTTTATTTCGAGACGCGAAAAATCTTAAAAAACCTAGAACCCGATTATAGCAACACCTACCGAGTCCAATTGTGATTCCAAACTATCCTATATATATCGGAAAGAAATGTCTTCCCGGTATCCCCTGGGTTGCTCCTGTGGCGCTCACCTCCACACCCCATTTACTATCCTCGCAACAACGCAATAATTTTACCGGCTTATAGTTTTTATTTCCCGTTTGCTTCTAACCAACTCCATCAATTAATATAATGTAAAAAGTAAACTTTATCTCCATAAAATTTTCATTTTGATTTAGGTATTTGTTTTATTAAGAACTAGCGGTCCCGGCAAACGATGTCCCGCCCTGTTTATAAAAAAAATCCTTGACAAATTACATACTAAAACCTCCCCCATGAATCACTTAATCCACTTGTGAAAACCGCATAAAAATCCGTTCAGTAGTTTTTGAGTTTATCGCGAACAGACAGACAGACAGACGCGGTAGGGGACTTTGTTTTATACTATGTAATGATTTGTAAAGTTATACATAAAACCTGTATCTAACAACTTTAGTAATTTGTAATTAGTAATTGTAACATTTATTTTCGTAACTTATGTAACAGTAATTAATTTTGCTATGGATTTTATTCCTTTATTTCAAATCATTCCAGCGACGCACGCCATATTATAGAATTTTGATAATTTTAGTTGCATTTATTGTGATGAACTATTGAAAATATATATATATACTAAAATAAAAAGTTATCTAATATGACTTTCTGATATAGAAACAATTTTCAAAATCAGATCAGTAGGTAGTACCAGAGATTACCCCGAATACCCAAAATCACAAACTTCAACTTTAACTTTTTAATATTGGAGTTTCATAGATACGAAATCTACCAGTTTCAAGTCAGACATGGGAGAGTCACTTTATAGTTAGTATTACATTGTTATAATATAATTTAATTCTTCCTGATTAGGCCACTAAAGTAGACAAAGATAAACACAACTGGTAACGCCATCTAGTTTATAACTCGCAACAACTCCTAACATCCCACCCTTTACCTGTCGTGCATGATTGGTCGCCGCAACTTACCTTCTCGCAACGTCTATCGCGCTGACGTGACACATTTTTTTTCGCTTTGTTCCGCATCCCGCGCTCCTGATTCTACTGAAGAAGTCAGGGGATATTATCGCGCCGTTATAGGTGAAATCCTATAATATATTCGATCCGCGTCCGCACGGTGGAGACGACAGTTACATATACCAGACTTAGTGACTCTAGTGAAGGTGAACGCAGTGTGCTGCTGGAGTGACTCTGGGCGGTTGTACGCGGTCGTGGATGCTGGATTACGTTCAGGAGAACACCAGGTCAGTGCACGACTTCCCGCTTCCTTCCCTTCGCTATTTTCCCATCGTCATTGTGACGACGATTATCCGCCGGTATTAGGCTGCTGGCGTCTCCAACAACACTTACAGATGTCATACCTTAAATACATATATATTTACATAATACCGTTTGTTATTGTGTTATGTTAAAGTAAATTTATTAATTTATTTATTTTAGGATTGTCAACATGACAATACACTAGTAAGGTATATAAAAAGTAGGACTATTATGATACATTATAAATGTAGTCATATTTAGAGACAGCCACGGCGTGCTCCAACGATAAATTAAATATTAAACTATTTCACATATTTAAAGATTTAACATAATAATTCAAAAACAAGGAAATTGAAACAGAAAGGGAAAAAAAAAGAAATACTGAAACATACATAACTGTATTTTGTGAACAGACTGATGTATCTCTATCGCTATTATGAAATTATTTCGTTTAGTTGAGAAAATGTCGCATGTTTTACAGATTGAGTTATATGACCTAGATACTCTGTTGACCGGAGAGTAAAAGCCTAAATTAGTACATGAATGAGAAATATAAAACGGGACGTATTTATCAGATCTCGGAAGATTAGCAGGAATATTAAATTTGAAGTGATTTGTAATTTGTGGACAGTCAATTTTGTAATGAAATATATTAAATAAAAACATACATTCTAATATTATTCTTCGATGATATAAGGAGGATAGTTTGAAGTGGTTAAGACGGTTGTTATATTTTGTTATTTTATTGACTACATTGCAATTGTAACAAAGATACCATTAAAATCTTTTCTGTACTCGTTCTATTTTTTTATATAAATATGATAATGTGGATTCCAGATTAGACTGCAATATTCTAAATTAGGTCTTAGTTTATATAGGTATATTTTAGTGCTGCAATTCTTGAAATTCTTACAATTCCTCAAAACAAAACCTAATATTTTAAAAGATTTTTTAATAATACTATTTACTAGCCGGCCTGGCAGACGTTGTCCCGCACTGATTATAAAAAAAATCTTTGTCAAATTATATACCAAAACCTTCATGAATCCCTCTATCCACTAAAAATCCACATGAAAATCCATTCAGTAGTTTTTGAGTTTATCGGGAACAGACAGACAGACAAACGCGGTAGGGGACTTTGTTTTATACTATGTTATTTATGTGTTTATCAAATTTTAGTTTTTTATCAAAAACTATACCTAGATCTGTTATATAATCAACTTCATGCAAAATATTTTCTTCTATCCTATAAACACATTGTGAGTTGGAGTTCTCTCTAGTAAATCTTATATAATAATATTTATTGGTATTAAGTTTCATTTTATTCATATAACACCATTGTACTACACGGTTCAAGTCTTCTTGAAGTAGAATCGCGTAATTTGGTGTATAAATTGATTTAGCTATTTTAAGATCATCAGCATAAAGATAGAAATCAGAGTGTTTAAAACAAGATGTAATATCGTTTATAAATATATTAAACAAGATTGGACCCAGGTGAGCACCCTGAGGGATTCCTGAATAGATGGGGAAAAGAGAAGATGAAAATCCATGTGCAACTACCATGGATTCACGGTCTTTTAAGTACGATTCAAACCAATTTAGTGAATTTCCAATAATACCCATAGAAGATAATTTGAATATTAGTTGTTCATGATCCACCGAGTCGAATGCTTTTGAGAAATCTGTATATAACATCCACAGGGATACGGTTATCTACAGCGTTAATCAGACCTTGATAATGAAGAAAAAGATTGGACACCGTAGATCTAGATTTCATAAAACCACGCTGATTCTCTGTAATAATTGATTTGACATACGAGAAAATAATGGGATATAAAAGGTTTTCAAACAGTTTACTAAAGACTGGTAATGTTGACATTGGTCTATAATTATATATATAGTTTGCTTTTCCAGTCTTGGGTATTGATGCAATCAAGGATTGTTTCCATATTGTTGGAAATATACCCGACTGTAAGGACTTATTGAATATAATACTTAATGGATAAGGTAAAGGTTCAGCACATTTTTTTGCGAATACAGATGGAATTTCATCAAATCCAGCACCTTTAGAGGGGTCTAAGTTTTTAAGAGTTTTGTATACTTCATCTTTAGTTATTGTAATTGACCTTAAACATATTGAATTATGGACAGGGATAGCATTATTTAGTGGCATATTATTACAACTAGGTTTTAAGTATTTATTTATTTATTCCATATAGATCCTTCACAGCTCACAATGTGCTATAATAAAAAAAAATACAATATATTCAATACGCCAATTACGAAGTACACAAAAAGTATACTCACCTCCCCTTCCCTCTCTTCTTCCCTTCCCACTCACCCCACCTCTTCCCCTCAAGCACAGGCTGGCAACACACTTGCGACTTCACTGGTGTTGCCAGTGTCTATGGACGGCGGTGATCAGTTAACATCAGGTGAACCACCTGTTCGTTTGCCTCCTAGGATATAAAAAAAAAATTGAAATGTCGCTATGTAAGCGACCGAGAAATATTGTTTTTTAACAATAACAACTCGATTAAAATATATTGACATTCTCAATTGTTTAAAAATATTCGTATTAAAAGTGAATATAGCATCAATGTACATGATATGAAACTCTCGAAAGAATATTTTCAAGTAGTCAAAACCTTTGCATAGTTCATAAAAACTAAGCTAATATACAGAAAGACGCGTAAAGTAAATATCTAAATGTCATGTAAATATCAAACGATACGATCTTATAATTATGTTATCAAAATATTGAATATTATATCAATCGGTTGTTGATAAAAGTATTAATTCCATCACTTATTTTTGAGAGTGAGCGCGATAAAAATTGTAAGCAGCGGCAGTAACAGGACCAATTAATGTAGGCGAAAAACAAGTGAAAACCTGTATTGTATAATCTTCAACTCTACAATGTATACAGAAAGCAATGACAAGAAAGCGTTTTATTTGTAATCCTTGTACTGGTATCGTTTTATTAGGTGGTAGGTACGTATTTTTGTAGGTGGCAGAGCCACGCTGAAGCTATTACTGGTTTTTAGCATGAATGGGTCGACTCGCTCAGGGTACTACCCTCTCGCAGAAAACCGACGTGAAGTAATAGTGCTTGCATTGTTGCGTTTCGTTCGGTCAGTGAGAGTGCCGGAGGCCCACCTCCCCTCTCCCCTCTCTCCCTTCCCAAATCCTTCCGCTCTCCAAACACAGGCCAGCAAAGCACTTGCGACTCCCCTAGTGTTGCTTGTGTCTATGGACGGCGGTGATCACTTACGATCAGGTGACCCACCTGTTCGTTTGCCACCTATGATATAAAAAAATATTCGGCATTTGTATTGTTAGAAATTATTATATATAGACAGTAAATACGAGTTTCTATCTTATATTTTATACATTTATAGATTTTAACCTTTAACATATATTAGGTCTTTACCTATGAAATTGCTGTTTTGTATGAAAAAAATTAAACGAATTTTTTTCATATATTTTTTATTTGTATTAATAAAAGTAATCACCCATGCAATCAATGCATCTTTGCCAACGCAGTGGCAGTTTATTGATGCCCTTCTTAAAGAAATCAGCTGGACGGGAGGCAACAAATTCTTCAAAGGCATTTTGTACTGCCTCTCGGGTATTGAATTTTTTTCCCGCCAAGGAGTTATCCAAATTCTGGAAAAAGTAGTAGTCTGTAGGCGCAAGGTCTGGTGAGTAGGGTGGATGATGGAGAACTTCCAACCCCAGTTCTTGCAACTTGGAGACCGTCTGCTGTGCAGTATGAGGTCGCGCGTTGTCGTGCAAGAGCAGCGAAGACTAGCGATTGACCAATGCTGGTTGGAGATGTGCCAGCTTCTCCATCATTGTGTTCAGTTCTTCACAGTACACATCTGCAGTAATGCTCACCCGTTTGGTAAGAAGCTGTGATAAATCACACCAGCGCTAGACTACCAAGCAGTGACCATCACTTTTCTAGGGGTAAGTTTTCGTTTAAGGCATTGTTTAGGTGCTGAACCAGCATCCAACCAACTTGCTGAGCGGTTGCGGTTATCAAACAGAATCCATTTTTCATCGCAGGTAACAATGCGGTTCAAAATTCCTTCATTTGTGTGTCTGTTGAGCAGTGCAAGGCACGTCTCGACGCGTACTTCGCGCTGGCGATCATTGAGTTCGTGGGGCACCCATTTGTCAAGCTTTTTTACCTTGCCAATTTGACGCAAATAGACCAATATTGTTTTGACGCTAACGTCGAAAGCTGCTGCTAATTCAGCCGTAGATTGTGTATCATCAGCTTTCACAATCGTCTTTAATTCGTCATTGTCGACCAAAGTCTTCGGACGACCGCGAGGTTCATTTTTCAGGTCGAAATTCCCAGAACGGAAGCGAGCAAACCAATAACAGGTGGTGCGTTGGTTTGTAGTGTTAGCTCCGTAAACGTCGTTGATGTTGCGAGCCGCTTGTGCCGCGTTGCTGCCACGACGGTACTCATATTCCATAATTACTCGAATTTTTAACGTATCCATGATGACAAAAAAGATTGAAATGCGATGAAAATGTAACACTAATCAATAAACAAATTACTACTTTTGGGAAAAGAATTCCATGTTTTTAAAATAAAATTAATTTGAAATTAGAATTTTTAGCCAAACAAAAATTATTTTGGTTTGAAATAGCCAGTACTGCAGAACGGCAATTTCAATTTCAAAGACCTATTATTTATTTGAATTATCTATACCGATTCGGATAAAAATCCTGTAATCATTTATATAGCAATTTGTGACACATATCGATCTCCGTGTACTAATTATTATTCAATGTAAATGCAATGTGAACCTTGTAGCCAAAATTATTGATATCGTTATCTAATTATGTGCTCTCTACAATATATGTCATATACAACTCACTAGAATAAATAAGCAAAATTATTTACCCCGATCTCGATTGCAGTACTTGAATTTTCTCTATTCACTGTTACAATAGCTAACTCTTTTGTTACTTTGTAAGCCTATAAAACTTTCGCTTCCACTCCTAGGACGCTAAAGTCATTTTGGGTTATCGCATGGGCTAGGTCTTTCTAATTTTTGGTCCTTATGATTTTGTTTCCATCACGCAATTCATTTGAGCTATCATAAAATACATGTCAGATCTGGATATTAGAATATCCAGCTCCACTAGTGGTTGATATGTAATTCCGAGAGTTGAACGTATAAAAAAATCGGACATTAAATTAAAACAATTCAATTATTTTGCTTTATAGACTTTGTAACGAATTAGTAAACATAAACAGAAATCTTTACCATTTTATGATACTCTTCAGGAACTTATGATTACTATGCAATAAACCATTACACAAGTAGATTGGTGCGTAAAGCAAAACCTGACGAGAAACTGTTCGGATGGCCAATGGGAGATATGCCAGAAGTTAATGCTAAATTGGAAGGGCATACCGATTGGAAGCCAACTGCGGCACGCTGGTTGCTGGTTAGTGTTATATTGTGATTTCTTATAGAAATTAAGTACTTTTAAGTCACAAAGTATAATATTTATTACATATTCAAAGAGTTAATCCAGAAAGGTTCAGATACTTCACTGAGCCTGACTCTTTGATTATAAATTTTTTTAATAAACACTCGTCACGGCGTTACTCTTATGTTTCATATTTATCGCTAAAGGTCTAACGGTATCTTCCAGGAGCAAAATGTAACACTTCTTTCCCTTTCTAATTCAGTCTAAAATAAAGAGCTCTTTTCGAAAGAGCGCATGGTATTGGAAAATACAAGAAGTCCAGAACTTACTGGTAAATCAGATAACAAAAAATCACTTACCAATAGTGGTGACGCCGCGCGATGTCGACGTCACCGGGGGCGTGCGGGTGCGGGGTTATCTATGTTAAATTTAAGTGGACTGTATTTGCGGGGGTGCTATATTGATATTCAACTATTGTGATCAGTTACGATTAAGGAGAGAAGGGCAGGATGGAAACCTGGCACATACCTTGCGGCGATACAGTCTCCACGTGGCTAGCCGGCTAGGTGTTCCTCGTTTCTTTCCACCGAGTCTTCTCTCACACAACACTTATTGTTTATAATATATATCGGCACGTATGTAGCGATGCGTTTATTTCTCACTCGACTATGCAAAAACCCAAAATGTCAGCATGCGGCGCGGCTCGGCACGGCCACTGCGAGCCGCGTAAACTACACGACGATAGCAGACGAAGTTCCACAACGCACTACAATGGCGGCACCAGTCGAACACTGGCGGCGGCAATCGAAACTATTGGCGGCGCGAGCGTCGCGCTCGCGGCGAATAAGCATGTGCCATAGTTAAAGGGAAATGTGATTGGGCAAGACTAGATGGCGTGACCTGATCGCATTAATTGGTCAAAATTCAAAGTGACGCGATTTAATCCATAATGCGGGAATTTTCAAACATACATAAAGCGGCGCAACCAAATAGTTCTGTTTTCTTTTATTATAGCGCGACAAAGTGACGATACTGTAATCTATGATAAGTATAGTGCAATCCAAAAACAATGATGACCACTGAAACATTCGTCATCCATCGACAGTGGTTACTGTATGAAGGTCTGCAAGCCTCTAGGTTACTGGCTGATTCCGAAACGCCACTAAAAGACAAACGCTAAAGCCATTAACACAGTGGGGACGATCCAGTCGAGATACAGAGACCCTGGAAATTTTCCCACAAAGAGAACACATTAGAAGAGCATCTACATACTATTAGAACATATGTAAAACATATGGGTTGGTCACAATATTTTCTACAATAAAATGAAATATATTTCAGGTAAACCCATTAGGCCTTCGTCGCCAACTCAACTGGTTGAAGAAGCAATACGGCGACATCGAATTCCTTATCACGGAGAACGGTTGCCCTACTGGAGGTGGTTTGGACGATCAGGAAAGAATCAATTATTACAAAGTTTATTTAAAGCAGGTAGGTCAATAAATCCTAATTACATTTTGCTATAGTTTTTCATTAATCCACTAATGGACATAAGCCCCTCGACATAAAATGAACCCTTCTATGATCTGATAACCTCTGATAAAATACTAAACACATGATTGTCCCATCTTTGACTTGTCCATCATCGATCATCCCGCCAACATCCCCTTAATCGACCAATAGAGACTAACATAATGGTCCACTCCCTATCTTTGCCATCTTATTTCTGAGCATCTCTCGCACTATACATAAAAGCAATAACACAATACATCTTCAACGGTGATTAGTTAGTACATCGTTGAACTTGAATTATATATTTCAATTTATGAAACCCAAGGCGACATAGAATATTGCAAAAGTTTTGCACATTTAATTGTGTCCGCTTTATTATAAACAAGATATTGTTTCCTTATGACATGTTGACAACATTGTCCATCAGCAGTGTGTTATGAATTATAGTCTAAGAGTCTTAGAGTTTATACAAAGTTTGATTAAAGAAACACCATGACCATACCTATTTTTGATGGAATACAGCAGCGCTTGCATTGATGCGTTTTCTTCCAAAATATGTACCCAACTTAGTCCATATGTATTCATTGACAAATTATTATAATTACAGGACATACTATGTTATATGCTGCGGTAACTTTTTTATATGGGTTTAATTGCATTCCTATTTGCCATTTTGTCACATAAAAGAACAGCCATTAATATTTGTTGTATCAACAGGTTCTGCTTGCCATAAAAGAAGACGGTGTGAATGTAACAGGGTACACCGCCTAGACCCTTCTGGACAACTTCGAATGGTTAGATGGGTACAAAGTTAAGTTTGGACTTTACGAAGTAGACTTCAACTCCCCGCAGCGGACGAGGACTCCGCGCGCGTCAGCTCACTTCTACAAGGAACTTATCAGGAAGCATTCTCTACGAGAAAATATTTTCGACGAATTATAGTTTGTAAATAATACACAACATGATGTTCCTTCTTCTATGATATACCAATACAATTATTATTACTATAATTACTATTATTATTATAATTGTACTCACTTTTTTTATGAATCTTTATAGTATCGACTATAATCAGCCTCATTTACAAACTTCATAAAGTAACATCTACACACAAAAACAAGTTAACTTTGTCGAGATAAGTTTCTTTTACTTTATTTCCGATAGATGACGCTTATTTGAACTATTTAATTTTGACGAATTTCTAACTAAAAGCCTTGACCTGATTTCTCGACGGTCAATTTTTATAAATGAAGTACAGATAATAGATAGTGTCCACTTTTGGCTGTGACTGTAAAAATGTAAAGTATTTACATAAAGATTCCTCCTTACTATTATTGTTATTTAATTTAGAAGGTATTTTAATAGCTATTACAAAGCTCTTTACATCACAATAATTATTTTACCCTATTTGTTTTATTTAACATATTTTACAGAAGTTTTTCAAATTGGCGGTAAACACAATATTATACTACAACTACCTCTGCCAAAATTTTGATTCGTTGAAGAATTACCGATAACTGTGATATATTGATAATATCTAAAAAGATGAAGTTAATTGTATTAGTTTTTATTTCATTTCTCAAAGAGTGTGTGGTGGTTCCCACTCGATCGGGAACAACCTGTGTTGCGAATAAGAGGCGAAGTCAGCGAGGACGAGTAACAAAATGTTGTCATCACTCACCGGTAATGTGCGAAGTTCGATGCCAGTTGTCGGCGCCGACGAGTTGCGATGATGATATGATGGTGAATGGTAATCACAATGAAGTTATCACAATAATCACAATAGCTTAGTATGACATGAGGAAGCCACGATTGTCTCAAAGTGCACGCGCTTCCCATATGATGCTACCGAATGAACTGGGCGGCGTCACGAGCGCCGGGAGCGATCAAAAACCAAAGTGCTCCTACCCTCGCTGACATGATATTTTCTAATTTACTATTTACGCGTCGCGACAGTATGCCTATAGAAGGTTGGATACAATACTCATGTAAAATCGTAATTGATCATCCCAATAAATTTGTGTAATAGATAATTATGGTCCACATCATTTTCTCAAAGAAATTGTTAAATTAGCCCCGAAACATAAAATATGTTATAACGTATTAATACAAAGTACCTTGATCTATCTTCACTAACGGGATCATTACTTGAATACTTGTTAGTGGGAGCTAAATCTTTTTTTCATAGATGTACTTTATAGGTTTTGCCTTTGACCACAATCACATCTGATGGTAAATGACGATGTGGTCTTAGATGGTAAATACGCTAAACGTAGAGGCGACTGGCTCTCGACTGCAGCCGTCGGAACACACCAACAGATGCTTGGCGACAGATATTTAATTTAAGGACGGTAGATAGGCAGGCAGACTTCGAAAAATACTTACCACCATGACATGGTCTCATCACGATGTTTTCCTTCATCGAAAACTGTGCATCTGTTATTTGGACTTTAAGATTATTGACGATAATACCTGGACTTGCGTTAACACATCTGTGCAAAACTTTGAACATTTGCTTCAAGAACGTCCCATGTTTAGCACGAAGAGACTAGGGCACATAATGCTTTGTGATAATCTTCGTATATGTCCATTCGATCTTCTGGGCTTGATGGAGAAGGAGTCTGCTATCAAATCGTTCGATAATGTTGTCAAGCTTGTGATTGCTAGTTTTAAGACATTTAACGGACTTTGAAATTACCACGATTCTCTGACTTGCATCTAAATCATTTTGAAATAACCACGATTCCCTGACTTGTATCCAAATCATGACTGACAAAACTTTGTGACTTTTATATTATGCTCATGCAACACGTCAAGGGAGTGAGTAGTGAATCGTATCAAATTGCGATCACTCCTCTCTCCTTTTATATTGCCAATTCCAAATGATCTCTGTGCGAAACCAACAAAATTGAAGAAAAAAGTTACTAGTATTTGAACCTACGTCCATCGACATGGTATTCGAACACGCTATCAAATAACCTATCATTGCTTCAAAGGTCAGGTAGGTTAGGCCTTCATCACGCCTTACCTTATTCAACTATTAGTAATCCACCCCGTCTTCACACACGTAAATTGTACTATTGTAAGTGATTCAAGCAGTGTTACTTCACGTCGGTTTTCTGTGAGATGGTGGTACTACTCCGGGCGAGCCGATCGATTTATGCTAAAACCAGTAATAGCTTCAGCGTGGCTCTACCACATACAAATTCCGCGTACGTACCACTCATGAGACACACTTATATCATTCTCACGTTACAAGAATGAATAATTGTAAAACAACGCAAATTTCCAAGGATGACGTGCGAGCGCTTTCACTAACTCAATGACGTTACTAGCACGGGTAACAAAGGCTACATGACAATTACGTACATGCACTATGCGTTGTGTCTTCAACCATTGTTATCGCATTATTACCGATTGAAACATAACGATATTTTATACCTAAAATAAGTTTGACCGCCTACCACTGTACTTAGCGAGTGATTACATGTTTCTACATCAGAAGTGCGTCGAAAAATCTAACTTAAACCGAGACCATATTAATTATCTCATAGTCTTAACAGAAAAATAACTAACACCAGTTTGTAACAATAACCGCTTTAAAACAACAGTAGCATAATTTGTTATTTATAGTCGTTGTTACCACACTTCCAATACCTCAGCGAATTCTTCAGTTTTACTTGCCAATACTACAGTTTAATCATTATTTAACCTCATGGACTACCTCATCTCCACAATAAAAGGTATTGCTGGAGTTAGTGATCCACCTCCCAGCACTCCGCCCAGTCCTAAACAGCCGGTGACTTGATTGTAATAATACGACGGATCCTGTGCAGTTCCTGAAACTGCGGTTAATTCGTTAGTTGTACTTATTATCTAAGTATTTTAATGGTATTTTTACTATTATATATCTCTATGCTTACTAAAGACGCCGATGTTTCTCACAAGAAATAAATAAATAAATAAATGTCGCATGGCAAAAGTGGCGGGCGGTGATATTTGATTCTCGTATACCCATAAAAACAAAGAGGAAACTCTACAAGACAGCAATCCGCCCGGCACTACTATACGCAACAGAAAGTCGGACAGTCAAAATGGCCCATGATAGTCTGGTTTTCACATCTATTGGCACTCTGAGCAATCATTATATACATTTTTATATAGTTTATTAGGTGACCAGCCATAAGATGGGCTGCACAAGTTCAACACAAATTATCAAAATTACATGTACACAGACCGTTATATTACGCGTCGCTAGTCTGACGCAAGCACAATACGGTCGGTAACGCTAACTAGCGTGTCGCTGACGTGAAACCATATGTTTGTCTCCTGCCAAAAAAATACCGCTCAACGCATCCAGAGAAGTGTTCACTTCATAAATAAAAAATAAAATATTTGGGACTTGCAATTTCTGGATGGTAGCTAGGCCGGGCAGGCATTAAAGAAAGCTCTACTGTTATAGTTTCAGGACGATATTTTACTTCAGCAAAAGTTCAGATTCTTTGTCGAATACCAACCTAGATCGATCGATCCTAAATCACTGAGCCATAATAACTTAAAAATCTATAAATGTTTGATGAGTATTACGTACTAGACAACTGTTTGTAAATTGTACACGTAAGGATCGTGAAAGATGAACATAGACTTGATGACATATAATAAAACTGTAATTAGGCCAAATCTGTATATCAAATATTCTATAAAAATTATAATCGTGGTGGACTTTGTTATAAATATAAAAGCCAAAAATATTTTAATTAGAATTTTTGTCTGTCCATCTGTCCACATGTACGCGTATCACTCTAAAAGTACTGAACCAATTTTGACCTAATTCGATACAGATATCTAATATTATAAAGTAACATATAGGATGCCATGCCAATTCTAATTGTATGTTTCAAAAAACGTATATATGTAGATTCCTACATATATACGTTTGCGAAAGCTTAGTATACTTTAGTTAGTTACATTCACGATATAGGCAACAGCCAAAGCCGAGGTGTGCCGTGCATCTTTGAGCTAGTTGTCAAAATAGATCGGGATAGATCGGCTGAATGCCCTAAGCGCTTGCCTTAGTAATCCGGTGGAGCTGTGAAGGCCATGTTAGGCCAATCGTATAGTCAGTTCCAGAAAAAAATGTTTCGTCACCCGCTCGTAATATAAGATCGACTGTGAAGTCTATGAAAACACAATCCGCGAAAGTTTCTACTGTTGTTTCTTTGAAACGTTACAAAAATTATATAAATCCTTAAGACACCTATAACGCCATTCATTTTAGTACACGGCACACATGCGAAACCGGCGGAGTAGTATATAACTATGTACCTATATATACAATAACAACTGCACGCTATGATGGCCATATTAACGTTTATCTGCTCATGAAGTTTCGTACAAATTAATAACTATGTTTGAAAGCCCAAAGTAAACAAACTCTACCACAATTACTATCGATTGTATTGCTGACCTTTTTACCAATTGTATAAATATGGGCTTGTAATCAACCATAGTAAGATCGGTTATTTATATTCATAGTTTTGTTGTACCACCTCGAACAAGCTAGGAATATTACAGATATACTAAAACTATGCATTTAATTATACAGAAGAATGTATTATGGCACGAAAAAATACGCACTAAACTTACCAAAAAAAAAGTTGTGTGTAATTCATACGCGATGGAAGTGATAGTATTCTGATTAATTTATAAAAGATTGAGATAGACCCACTATGAAGGTGGTAAACATATTGTTATGTATAGTAATATTGTAAAGCTAGAGGGTCTGTTTGTTTGGTTGAATGCGCTAATCTCAGGAACTACTGGTCCGATTTGAGTCTTAGTCTTTCAGTGTTAGATAGCTCATTTATCGAGTGAGGCTAGGCTATATATCATTACGCTAAGACTAATAGGAGCGGTGCACGAATGAAGAATGTTTAATTTTTTTTTTTCCTTTTGAGAGCTTGTGAAACGCAACAATGGAACTGAAAGCACTATAACTTCACGTGGGTGATTCTGTGGGAGGTACTACCCCGGACGAGCCGACTCATTCATGCTGAAACCAGTAATAGCTTCAGCGTGACTCTACCACCTACCAAAACCAGCTGTACTTGAGAGATATTGAGAATGTGCCATCTTACTTCCACGTTTTATCTAAGACAGTTTACGTATGTGTGCGTTTTCATGGCATTTGTTTTGTCAAAATATCATGTAGGTAACGTATCTACACCTTTTTAGTTAGAATGTCATTGATATAAACAGACAGATAGACAGACATATCTAAAAATGACTGAAATTAATTTCATTAGTTATTCCTAGACACCTTTTTTTGACAAGAATCTAAAAAGTACAGACACGTTAGATAAACATTCTTATTATATGTATCATTACATAGTATAAAACAAAGTCCACTACCGCGTCTGTCTGTCTGTCTGTTCGCGATAAACTCAAAAACTACCGAACAGATTTTCACCGGTGGATAGAGTGATTAATGAGGAATGTTTTAGTATATAATTTGTCAAGGATTTTTTCATAATCAGGGCGGGACAACATCTGCCGGGCCCGCTAGTATAGAATATAGCTATTTGCAAATTAAGAATTGTATATATATATATTTTAAATAACTATTTATTTCGTAGTAAAAATAAACTACAAAGAAAACAATTTTAATTTTATCGAAACAAAGAAAATCAAATAGTAGTGTATTAGAAACTCGTTGATTTAAATAAAATAAAATAGTGTATTTATCCCAGTGGCAATATTAAAACTTATCGGAGTTTTGTTTGTAATGTAATGCTGTCCGTGACTGCTCGTTGTTTAGTTAATATGTCATCAACTAATAAATTACATTTGTCTCTGGGAGCCATATGCCTCTTAAACATTTAATGATTGTATAAATAGTGCTGTACAGTGTACATTGACGTGATAAGTACCTCGGGTATACACGGGAAAGTTCGTCTCTACAGAGCAATGTTTGCAGGTTGGTAATAAATATCTAATATATAAAAATTTTCATGTCACGGTGTTTGTGGTCGACCTCCTCCAAAACGGCTTGACCGATTTTTATGAAATTTGAAGTATACATTTGGTAGGTATGAGAATAGATCGTAAAGTATATTTTATACCTCTATGTGATTACGGTGTCCTTATCTAGAATTTTTAAAGTTATACTTCTTTTGGCGCGTTAGGGAAAAATTATGAGAGTAAATTATTACGATGCGTGCGCACACCGTCACGAAAAACCGACACCCTGAAGTTAGCTATAGTCAACATTATGTTTCTTTGTATTTTTGTTTGTATTTCTTTGTATTAAAACTTTCAATGTATTAAATACCTTTTTTCTATTGTTAGCGTCACTTTTTCTACAAACGTAGAATAAGGCGAAAGATAATTTCGCGGTTTTTGTATTTAGTATGAACATTATCCAAATGATTCAACGATCCTTCGTATTTGAAACAAAACAAAATTAATGATGTTGGCAAATGACAGATGACGCTACGTCCGCCTCCTCGAAATTTCTTGGTTTCCAGGTATGGGTGAGTCATTCGCTAAACCAACTAGGCATGTGTTTGAGTAACTCCCTGAATTTGGTTGACAATTGGAAACGATGTTTACAAAAGAGTTATATGTATATATATATATATATATACGTAGAGTTATATTTATATCTGTTGTGATGCGGTTTTTTTGCTTTTGGCTTGCAATATCTGTTTGCCGCTGCGCTTTGAGTGAGTTTAAAAATACCTGCGAGGTCTCATAATAAGCATTTGTTTTTACTTATAGGTTTGTTTTGTAAATTTTGCAACGACTGAACGTCCGCGTATCATCATATGCGTTTCCATCGAAAATCAGTGCTGTACTGGACATATTTGCTGAAGGTATTGCCAATTGTTTATTAATTTAATTTAATCGTATGGTTGTCCCAACAATAAACTATTTCTTTCTTTCATATAGTTCTACATTTAGAAAGACTGTTAACAAAAGTTTTCCGGTTTATTTCTTATTGGTTACTTAACTTAGGTGTCACGCTCAAGGTATTGCGCTTGTGATTTTGCGCCTGAACATTATTTTAATAAAAGGTAACATAAATTACGTACAACAAAAGTTTTTTCTGCGTATTCTTACAAAGCTTCTTTGATTTTCCTGAACTTTTGGAATCTATTTACTCATTAACTTTATGGATCATGTAATTGTATGCTATTGTTTTTAAGAGCGAAGGAATTACAACACAAATAGGTTAGAATTCTTAGTAATAACAAACGAATTGAAGTCTGTACGGATCTTAAAGCATGGCGTAGTAAATAGGAAAACGAAGGCTTTTTATTACCTGTCGAGAACCGCGAATTACCGAGTATCGCCGAACTGTGAAAGCCTAATGAAACATCATGTCGGGCGCCTTAGGTGCGTAGCATAAAGCTCAATTTTACAAAGGACCATTCGATTAAAATACCGGAAACTATGAAAAACTAGTCATCTCACGTATCAGACTCAGTGAGACCAGTAACAGTTTTTTTATGTAATAGTATTTAGGTTTTGCAGCAAAGTCTTAAAACGCATTACCGATTTGCCTGATAATAAATTCATGCATCATGATAAACAGGTTTTGATGTCAGAAGCTATCGTGATTTTTGACATAAGCACTCCTCTCTGTGCATTCACTCAAAACAGTTGTGACTGTAATGTAATTTTATAAAAAGGTATATGTTAAAAATGATAATGTATTTTCAATAGCATGTTTTATACAGAGTCTATGGACGTAGGTTCGAATCCTTGTAACTGAGTTCGAGCTTTCGGAGAAGGAAAGAAATAACATCTATTTTTTCTTTTTTTTTTTGTAGCACGACAACGTGACTGCACTATGCCTGATGGTAAGCATAGTACAATCCAAAAACAATGGCAACCACCGAGAGACAAACTGTACATCGCCGGTCGCCGCTGTCTGGCCGGCCTGCGTAAGTGTCTCTTCACGTTACGCTTGAAGGACCCCATGTCATAGGAAGGAGGGAACACACTGGCTGGGAGAGTGTTCTATAGCTTCACGGTACGGCAAAGATATGACGTTGCGAAGTTTTTAGTTCGTGCCCAGATACAATTTACCGTAAAACTGTGGCTCTGAAGTCCAGTGCGCGTGGTTCGGTTGTGGAAAGGGGAGGAAGGGATTCAATTAAATAACTCTTCGGAGCACTCGCCGTGATATTGATGGTAGAACACATTCAGTGAGGCTATGACATCTGATGACATTCTCCCTTTTTTTTATATAGGGAAAATCTTACTTAAGATTGCCACCTCAACGCGAGGCAGCGGGGCTGGGAATGTCAGGTTCTTACTGATTAAATACCCCATGGTTTCATTCAGACAACTTTTGACCGGGGAGGAGGTACTGATCTTGCACTTCATTCCCTCCATCCAGCATGTGTCGGGCCCTCATCAGAGGCCTCCATCTTGCGATCTGAGGGGTCGAAAATGGTGACACCCTTTGGCGCACCGCAACTTGAATGACCTGTGCATTGGTGTCAGAAAGACAGACGTGCCCGGATCCACCGCCCCCAGGCTCTACCTACGACGGTCGGAGGTCACTACCTCTTTGACACCGCCGGCCGCTTCGTCGACTCCGGGAAACGGAAGCGACACTCCCTCTCTCCCAATGATATTATAACTAAGAAGCTGTAGATTCGTTACCTACATGATATTTTGACAAAACAAACGGCACGATAACGCACACGTACGTAAAGTAACATTGTAACGCCACACTGTTTTACATAAAATGTGGAAGTCAGATGGCATATTCCCAATATCGGTGGTGAGAAAGAAATAGATTTATGTTGCTTAGATACGGGCGGATTGACGGAGCAGCCGTCAAAAATAAGCTAGTTAGCCAAGTTTTAACAAGGCGCTGTCGAAGCTCTTATGACGTATCTACAGTTTTTTAGTTATAATATCATTGCCCTCTCCCCATAAGTGCGAACGTGTTTTATGACTCCTGGGTATCAAATTCGAGTGAAGCCCCAGGGCATTGCTAGTCTGTTATATATTTAATTAGTGAAAATGTTTACAGCCACTGTCTTATTGATAATAATAAGCCCTCAATTGAAATCAGATTTGTTATCATTTTGTTTCAGTTTGCAACATGTGTGTCTTGAAGATAGCTCTATTAAGGTAGGTCTGTCATTTATATGGTTTTGTCTTTGTTGCTGTTAGATTTATTTAAATTATGTGTGTGTAGTTATGATGAGTGTATGTGTAAAAGTGAGTGTACGTGTCTGTGCTCGTATGATAGATACGTATAATTCTCGGAATGCTAATAGAGTATTTTAAGTAAATTTTCCGTTCTGTTCTGTTTTCCGTTCATATGAATATGAAATATAAAAAAACGGACTCGAATTATTAGTAATTAATAGCGGGCCCGGCGGACGTTGTCCCGCCCTGATTATAAAACAATCCTTGACAAATTATATACCAAAATGTTCCTCATGAATCACTTTATGCACTGGTGAAAACCGCATGGAGATCCGTTCAGTAGTTTTTGAGTTTATCGGGAACAGACAGACAGATTGACGCGTTAGGGGATTTTGTTTTATACTATGTAATGATGTTGCGGAAATATTAAATATTATAAATTTTATTTTTTTTAGAGAATATGACATAGTTTTTGAAATGATAATTTTTTAGGCGCGTTGAGCGGTATGCTTCGGTAGGAAATAAATTTATAATTTAGTATCATGGCATGCTAATAAGCGTGACCGACCGTACTGTGCTTCCTTGGCTTGTGCCAGACTAGCGACGTGTAGTATAGCGGCCTTTGTATGTATAAAAGCTATTCATATTTTATATCGAGCTTGTACAGCCCATCGTATGTTTGATTGATTCATTAACTTTATTAATTCCAATAGATGTGAAAGAGAGACTAATGATAATAATTTCAATATACAAATTATGAAATTTAAATGATTCACACTAAAATTAATTTAAACATTCAAAAGAGGACAACAGTTTCAATTCCATTGTTTTATGTTTTCACTTCTATCGTCAGTCCTTACGAGTGCCACGACTTTTTTTTGTTTTTGTATCATAAATTTTTGTGTTACGAATCTCGTGTACTTTGAAGTATGAAGTACATATGAAGTATGCTATAAAAAATATCGGTTTTAGAGTATCATCAATGTTACTAAGTTAGAAATAGATATATTGGCGACCTTACCCAGGAAATAAAAATGTTTAAAACTGTTACCGTACCACGTCGTGGGCGAAATTTCAATTCTCACTCAAAGCTATATTCGTCTACAAGGAAACATTTTATATTGAAATTGTAAAACATAGACCAACTGTAATACCTATGTGGTACCGATTATTTATAATAACATCGCCACCCCGTCGCATCATCGTGTCGGACAATTAAAGGAGCGAGGCTAATTGTACCAAGCCATCGCGAAAAGCACGAGCTCCAAGGACCCAATCCTCGCACATCGCGCGTGCCGCCCTCTGCATCAATCGAGCCGCGCTGCCTCAATAAGCAGACGTATTATATTTTTTTTTTTAGGTAACAGTGTTAGGTTTTATAATAAAGTCCCAAAACACATTACCGATTTGCCTGACTGTGAGTTCAAGAACCATGTCAAGCGGGTTTTAATATCTAAAGTCTAATATAGGGTGGATCAATATGTGAACGATTGTGACGTCTGGAAATGATGCCCCTCTCTGTGCATCCACTAATAACAAATGTAACTATTTATGTTTTGTAAAAATATATAACATCAAACCAGATCGAGTTTCTTGCCGGTTCTTCTGATGACTGGGTTGTTTTCCGAACTAGGTGGTATCTTTGACGTTCATAAGCGCCTTCTCAGGGCCTAAATTGAATAAAAGATATTTTAATTTTGATATTATTACGAATTTATGATTAATTAATGATAACATTGTAAATCCCTAGACCTACTTACACTTAGGTGAGTTGCGTTCTAGGGGCGGCCAATGTATATTCAGTAGCCTGACGAAGTTGTGGAGTGTTTGCATCCCAGAGCACAATCTTATCTGATGTAAACACGCTAAATCTAGAGGCAACTGGCTGTCAAGTGCAGCTGCCGGAGTACACCAATAGGTGCATGGCTACAGATTGTAAACTTGAGGATGGTAGCTAGCCAGAGAGACAGAAAAAACCCTACTACCATACCATAGTTTCATCACGATAATTTCTGCACCAAAGGGTTCGAACCTATGTCCATCGTAGCGCGTTTCCGAACACGGTATCAACTAAGCCACCATAAGTTGGATAATAACGGAGAGAAACAATTCCAGTTCGCTGATTATTGCGACGAAATGCTCCGACGACTTGATCTTCCCACCAGGTTTCAAGTTTGGTGCAGCCACAGCATCTTACCAAGTAGAAGGGGCCTGGAATGTTAGCGGTAAGTATGAGTTACTTGTAATTGTATTGTTAAAAGCTCTCGACTCATCATCAGCATCATCACCCTATAAGAGAAGGAAGGTATGGGCATAATCACCACGTCAAACCACGACGTATTGTCGATTTCAAACTCCGAGAAATCCAGTTCTATATTTTTCCCATGGTGGTATGGTGGTACCGCAAAAACATTTTTCAATTTCAGATTTCCTTTCTATGTTTTCCTTCAGCTGATATTGTTACCAATTTAAATTAGTAGATGTACGCGAATTCGGAAAAATTCGTCGGTACATGCCGAGATTCGAACCTGCGGATATCGGGCTGATATTCCACCGGTCAAGCCACTAGACCACCACGACTCGCAAGGTTGACAAGGCAAGACTTGCAATGTATTGCTATAGCGTCAAAAAATTAGTAAAAACCGATACATTTTAAACGCTTTTATATTAAAGCTAGCTGTGCCCGTGACTACGTCTGCGTGAATATTCATTTATAAAACATTGATTAATAAAATCATAGGATTGTATAAAACTTTAAAACTCGACATCGACGTTTTAATTGGCCTCGTCCTTTGTGAACGATCTTGTTCTAGCGTGGCACCACAGCATCTAGTTGTACATCGTATATAGTTGAAAAACATTATAGTTACATTTATTCTTGACGGATGCACAGAGAGAGATGTTAGTTACTGATATCAAAATCGGCCACATATTGATCCACTCTTGCTGCTTCAACTTACTATCTGGCAAATCGATAATATTTGTAGGTGACAGAGCCACGCTGTAGCTATTACTGGTTTCAGCATGAATGGTTCGGCTCACTCGGGGTAGTACCACCCTCTCACAGAAAACCGACGTGAAGTAACAGTGCTTGCATTGTTGCATTTCGTTCGGTCAGTGAGAGAGCCGGAGGCCCACCTCCCTTCCTCCTTCCCCGTCCCCTCTCCCCCTCCTCCGTCCTCCTCCCTCCAAACACAGGCTGGCAACGTACTTGCGACTCCTCTGGTGTTGCAAGTGTCTATGGACGGTGGTGATCACTTAACATCAGGTGACCCAACTGTTCGTTTGCCTCCTATGATATAAAAAAATGTACAAGGTGTAATAAAAATGCTTATAGCGCTTATAGTCGACTCTAGGTAACGGATGTAACCTTAACCCATCATCTATAGAGTACTCCTCTGAGGATGATGTTGAAGCCTCCACAGTCTCGTGGATTTACTCATAGGCACTCAATGTCGGTTGGAGGTCCGTGTCAGATCGATTAGGACGTTCGACTTGGACTACTTCTACTAGCGGAGTAGCAAAACTGGACGTAGACAATGATTCACCCGGTCCACGATTATTACATGATGAATGGCTTTCATTAAAATCGTCGACTTCGAGTTGGCTGTTCCATTCCCGTTCGTCAACCCCTTTATACAATAACTACCTGTTACCCGCGGCTCCGCACGCGCTTTTTAGAAATGTATTAAAGAAATGTAAAATTGTGAGTGGGTGTGTACATTACAGAAACGCTTTTTAAAAACATTTGTAACTACGATACGAAGGCCAACTACTGTAACATGTAACGTGTACATTAGATATATAAATATTGTGATAGTATATCGAATGGGATGGGATTTATCATCAGGAACATAACTGGAACTTCAACCTACTATATACCACACTCAGTGCTCACTAACACTATATAAGAAAGTAATGAAAATTATAAGCTATACATTATCGAACAATATATCTTAAATATTTTATTATATAGATATAATGTGCCCGTATTGTCGATATACTTAAGTTATTCTTATACGATGTTATAATCACTGAGTTATGTAGAAGCAAACGCGGTAAATAAAACAATATGACCACCAAATTGACCAAAAAGATGATATAATTCATATTACATACAAATATATCACTTTCAATTATGTATATTTATTCTTGGAGTCCAGTAAGGCACGCGTCTCACGCGGTTGTAACATATTTTTGATCAACTTCACACGGACGAATACACAGGTAGCAGTTAATCACTACATTGTGTACCAATTCAAATAAAAAAAGAATCATTAAAATCGGTTCAGAATTGACGAAAATATCGATTAACATACATAAAAAAATACATACAACCGAACATAGTAGCCTCGTCCTTTTTCGAAGTCGGTTAAAAAGAAAGTCAAAAACTACCAAAGGTTTAGGTATAATTTGTCAAGTTTGTCATTTTATTATCGGGGTGGGACAACGTCTTCTGAGCCCGCTAGTTATCTGCCCGTAAAAGCCCCGTGAAAGTCGGTCCAACCAATTAGGAGATAGTAGGATATTGCGGACGAAGTCTTGAGTAACAAAATAAAATAGTTTAAGTTACTTCTTATAAGGTGAGTTATCTGCCAGTGAAAGTCCCGTGAAAATCAGTTCAAGCATTAAGGATATTCCACTGCGGCCGAAGGCGAATAAAAAACCTAAATGACTTTTTATGAGGTCTGCTATCTGCTATATGAGCTAGTGAATACTCCGTGAAAATCGATCCAACCATTTTGGAAATAGCAATGCGGACGAAGCCACGGACAAATAAAAAAGAATATGTCAACCGCTATAATTTTGGCTATCTGGCAGTAAAAAGTAAAATTCCCGTTAAAATAGGTCCAGCCGTTTTGGAGATTACCCGGAACAAACAGACAAAATATAATAATCTAATAATATAGACGAAGTATAAAAAAAATTTTTTTTGGTCATTCGTAGCCATATCCGTTCATGAAAAAGTTGTTATTTTAATTGTACATGCACAAACTTTATTTTTATAATACGTAATAGTGAACAAATAAAAAATTGGAAATAAAAGTAGTATGAACTTTTTGAATAGGAAAACAAAATAGAAAGAGAGAAGAAAGAAAGAAAGAAATACTTTATTGTTGGAACAACCATACAATGAAATTAGATTACACACTAATTAGACAGAAAAAAAAAATACATTTTAAAAATGAAAAATAGATGTCCAACAATTGGCGAACCCATTTAGCAAAAATCTGCAATACTGTAAGTAGTACTGCAGCGCTGATTTTCGATGGGAGCCTATATATGATGATAAACAGACGCTAATGTCAATACAGAATTAGAAACGAACAAACAAATAACACAGACGCACGTAACACGTCACGGATGGCCATACTAAAGAGATATAACAACTGTAACCACAAATTTGGGATTAAACAAAAACAAATATAATTTTAGAAGAGAAAAAAAAAAGTAAATAAAAACAATACACACCAATAAACAGAGCTTACAATAGAATACTACTACTATTCACATACCTTATACGTCACTCTAATTACTGAATTTGAAATTGCAATAGATAATGCTTATATGAGAGTTTAAAGCTAAGTTTACTCTTTTTGGATCGACATGGCGGTGGGATGTTGTTCCAACAACGAGTGGCGGCATATTTAAATGACCCTCTAAATGCGGTAGTTCTATGGAGAGGTATCGATAATGGGTTAGTCATGGTGCGAGAACATGAAAAATACGTGTGCTTATCTTGTCTCCACTCTAACTTGACATACAGATATTTTGGGTTTTTGGTTTTAATCAGCCCAAAAAGTAACGTAGCCATGTGTAACTCGCGTCGTGCCGCCATTTTTAGGACATTTGCGTCATTCAAAAATGGTGTAATATGTCCACGGCGCGGGATATCGAAGCAAAATCTGGCACAAGCATTCTGCACACGCTGGATAGAACGATCAGTACGCGATAATAAACAAGGACCATACACTGTATCACAGTAATTTAGTCTCGATAGAACTAGACTGTCAACAAGTAGCTTTCTCAATGTGATACTAAAATACTGTCTAAAGCGATACAGTACTTTTAACCTATAAAAACAGTTTCTAATAACATTATTTATGTGCGACTCAAAACGAAGTTCCGGGTCGATGAGTAATCCCAAATTACGAATTATATCAACCCTATTTATATTCTTGCCCATAATCTTTATCACTGGATTGGCGGATATAATATAATTAATTTGCATCTTGCTTCCTAGAACCATGAATTTGGATTTGGTGGGATTGAGGACCAATGAGTTTTGCTCAGACCAGGATATTACTCTACTGAGATCCTCATTAATTTTATATATTAAACTTTGAAAATGTTTGCAATAGAAACTTACCACGTTACCATGGCAACGTATATAATAACTAACGCTATCGAAATCTGTCAAAAGGAAAAAAGTGCCCGATTTTGAAACATTTTTCATTGGTGCTCAGCTTTTATTAGTTTTAGCGTGATGACATATAGCCTAAAGCCTTCCTCGATAAATGGGCTATCTAAAACCGAAAGATTTTCTCAAATCGAACTGGTAGTTCCTGAGATCATAGCGTTCAACCAAACAAACAAACTCTTCAGCTTTATATATTAGTATAGATATATGATTTATATGTTTTTTAAATCTACATTACTTGTAACATCTTTAATTAAATAAATGACCTTGCCCGTTTTTTCTATCACAACGCCTTTACTCCAATCATTCTTTTTATAGTTTTTTTTTTTAATATAATATTGTTTGGTCTATTTGGAAACATCGTTTGTTGTTACCACGACACTTCTTACTCTGTGAACACTGTTTTCGGTGAACACGATGAACACGGCGGTGACTCATTCAATAAGTCAAGGCGTGAACGAAGCTTAATTACGAAAGCATGTATCAACTAATTTTACAGAATTCGTATACATTCACTAATTTAAATTGGTCGACGAAAGAAAACGTCGCGAGGAAAACTAAAATCGAGAAATGTTCTTTTAGTATCATCGTATGAAGGAAAAGTTAAAGATATAGGTTTCTTGGGGTTTAAAATTGCCAATACGTTGTGAGCTGGCGTGGTGATTATACCTTACCTTCCTTTGAGAAAAGGCTTATTGCAATGAGTCTCTTATAACCTGATGTGATATGAATGGTACCATCATGTTCATGGTACCATTGTATATGTAAAAAGTTAGAATTGCAGATTTCTCGAAGCTTGAAATAACAAATACATCGTGGGTTGATGTGGTGATTACACCCAAACCTTCCTTCGAGAAGAGGCTTATGGCCCTGTAGTGGGTCTCTTAAAAGCTGATGTGATCTAAAGTCGTGATGCTCAAGTTTAACCACTGAAATATCGATGTCCATTCGTTCGTACTCCGACATGTGACGACAAATTGCTCAAAATGTATTTAACTCATTTTTCAGATAAGAGCGAAAATATATGGGACCGATTCGTACACGAAAATCCCAGCGCCATATCTGACCGTAGCAACGGAGATGTTGCCTGCGACTCGTACCACTTATGGGAACGCGATATCGAGATAGCCTCGGAACTCGGTATTCATTTCTACAGGTTCTCAATATCCTGGACTCGATTAATGCCGAATAGTTTCATAAATAAGGTCAGTGAAGATGGTAAGAATTATTATAACAAACTCATCGACGGACTCCTGGCGAAAGGCATCGAACCTGTTGTTACTTTGTACCATTGGGATTTGCCGCAAAGATTGCAAGATCTCGGTGAGTCCATTGTGTGATCATAAACTTTCCCACTAGTTAAAGTCTGTCTTAACTGCATTTGCATGACACGCTCTTTCACGCAAAATTAGATGTGCAGGATTGAACATGAGAAACCGTGTACGCGAATTCACTATTGATTGTTAATGCTCTTTTTTACACGCGCAATCTTTCCCGCGCGAAAGAGAGTATCGTGTATAGGTAGGTAATGTCTACTGGCCTTCATCCACTCCATACACCTTGCTATCATCCTGTAGAGTAAAATTATTATTCTGCATATGTTCCTCAAGGAGTTATATAAATACGTCAGCATCCACAGTGTTTTGTAAATTTTGTATTGATATCATTTGAAGTCACTAACAGTAGACATTTTATACTCTATTATAAAAGTGGTAGATGAACCTATATAAGAGTTTACTATGGAAATACTACTATTACTTTATTTCTGACAGAAATTATTAGCACTGGTGTTTCTATATTCCTCTCTAAAGACTATTGTTAGCGTTCTAACTTAGTCCGCCGTTGAGAATGCGATCCTTTTTAGGTTAATATATTTATGAGCTATAATAATTACATATTATCAGATAAGTTTAATATTTGCAAACATATATGAAAGATGCACCATATATCAAATTATTTTCAGAATGTTATGTAACCTATACTTCAAAAACTGATGGTAAGTGCTAAACTAATTTGAAACTAAACAAACAAGACTACAGTTATATCAGAGAACACTTACCAATTATTTAAAGTACATAATATTACAAAGCTATACTCTGCAGAGTCATAAAAATTATTGACATATCTAACAAAGATATTACAGACATTCAAAATTCTGCTGTTTTGTTTTCCCAGGTGGTTGGACCAACCCACTCATAGCCGACTGGTTCGCAGACTACGCGAGGGTTGCCTATTCCCTTTATGCAGATCGAGTTAAAACTTGGCTAACGATCAACGAACCGTTGGTGGTTTGTGACGCTGTTTATAACACAGGCATTATTGCACCTGGGATTGTGGACCCTGAAGTGGCAACTTATATATGCAACAAGAATCTATTGTTAGCTCATGCGAAAGCTTGGAGGATTTATGATGAAGAGTTTAAACACAAATATCATGGTATAGTGTTATTTTTGCTTTAGCCTTTACAAAATTAGAATGGAAATGACAGTAAGCACATTTAATCCTAAAATTAACTGTGGCGGTATAGGCATGCACGTCTCTAGGCAACTGTATACATAATGATCTGGAAATGCAACAGACGAAAACAAAGTTTATCATCATATGAATACTATTCAAACACGACTCTACAAAATCTCTTATACTTCTTTAAGAATTCTTATATTGACAAAGATAACAAAAACATTTGGTTAACTGTATTGTTAACTAAACTTCTGTAATTCGTTCTATCTTCTGTATATAGATTCTGAATATTTGCCACGCTTCCAAGCCGTAACTACTCCAACGATCTTCATACATGTTGTCCGAGGTACCATAAAGCGTAGGCCGGAGGGGACCTCAGGGTGGCTCAGGCGGAGGAGGAGTTAACCTCGGTAAAAATCAATCGTGGGGCGGCGGCGGAGCGGCTTAGCTTCTCCGCTGCCGGCCGAACCCAGGGGGGAAGGGGTGGGGGCCCTGACCTCCCATTGCACGGGTTCGGCGGGCTGGGAGGCGGTCTTGTGACCGGACTGCCTCGGCGGGTGCGGCGTGGGAAACGCCTGCCGCCGGGGGTGTCGCGGAGCTTGCTCACGCTACCCCGGGACACCCCCATAATGCGGCGTAGGTTTCCGTGGAGTTTTTTTAGTCGATTAAAGGTCGACTCAGAGTTATCCACGTTTAAAAGAAAAATTAAAAAAAAAGGTACCATAAAGGACACAGGGTACCTGAGGAATGGGACCAATTTATATTAATGTGGGAGAAGCCGAGGGTAGAAGCTAATTAATAATAGCCTAATGAATATAGCATTTTTTCCAGAAATCAGTGTACTGTGTTTTATTTAAAATTTGTTTGCTTTTATTATTTCCAGGCAAGGTTTCCCTAGCAAATCATCTAATGTGGATGGAAGCGTATTCGAGCGATGAGAAAGATCTGACTGAACTGGCTCTGGAGAATATGGTTAGTGCAGATTTTCTAAAAATATATTATGATTTTAATATTCCTAATAGCTTTGTAATTATGAAAGAAGTCTTAATGATAGAACCTTATGTCAAAGTAACATTTTCGGCAAACAAAATAAAAAAATCCAGAACTATGGCTAATCCAATTTCTGAAAAACCTAAAATTTCGTCTTTTACGATTAGATTCGTGCTTATCTTCAACATACCATTCGTGAAATAATTGCAGATCTAAATTTTATGTGTGCAAACTTAAAATAATTCGTCCAAAATCTTACAGATAAAGAGAAATTTTGTATCATGGCTTGACATGCTACCACGTGTCTAGACACTAGCTCGTAACTGGCGCAGCTTGATGATGCTGAATAAGAAAAAAATGTGTAAATATTATTTAAAAGAAGTTAAAAGACTTCCGGACAAAAAATAATTTATTTAATTTAGACCCTGAGAAAGCGCTTATTAACCTAAAAACTACCACCGATTAGAACAAACGATTCATTCATCGAGAAGAACCAGCAAGACACTCAATATGTTTATCTCTTAATCTATACTACTAATATTATGAAGAGGAGAAGCTTGTGAGTTTGTGACGTTGTGGCGTTGTAGGGGGTAATCTCAGGAACTACTGGTCCGATTTGAATAATTATTTCAGTTTTATATAGCTCATTCATCGAAAATGATTATAGGCTATATAATATCATCACGCTAAGGCCAATAGGAGCGGAGCACAGACGAAAAATGTTTCAAAATCGATATGTTTTTTTTCTTTTTGAGAGCTTCTAATGCGTGTCAGCGTTAGCCAAGAGTAGTAACTATTACTACGCGAAGTCGCGGGCAGGGCCTAGGTATATATAATTTAATAAAAATACAGTTGTGTTTATTTTTAAAGGATACACAGAGATAGGTATGATTTACAGGCATCACCACATTGATCCATCTTATACAACCTTTTAACTTACAGCCTTTTAACATAAAAACTCACCTGACATGGTGCTCTAAATTATGTCCGGTAAAGCCATAATGTGCTTTGGGACTTTATAGTCAAATCAAATCAAATCATAGGCCTTTTCATCTGTAACAGATGATTTAAGTAGCATTCTGGCGGCACTTTCGTAAGTGGCTGACAAGACCGATCCGGGAACGAATCGCTCGGCCGCAAATTCGGCAAGTATGTACATCTGTACCCCCAGGTGGACGGGGGTAGGAGGCCTGCTCGTGACGCCTCATGCGTTTTTCTTCCAATTGCCGAAACCAGGTCTTGTCGTGCTTTGATTGGCCTTCGTGAATTAGGCGACACCATTTAGCCCGGTCTACGGCTAGCTCCTCCCACTGGCTGCTTGGGATATTGAATGTAGCCATGTCACGTTTAGTGCAATCCTTAAAACGAAGCATAGGACGGCCAACAGACCTCTTTGCATGTGCAACCTCTCCAAGCAGAATTTGTCTTGGCAAACGAGTTCGTTCCATTCGATGCACGTGCCCTAACCAACGCAGTCGTCTCTTTTTGAGAATAGCGGTAATGCTAGGAAGCTGTGCCTTACTCAGGACGGACTCGTTTGTCACGCGATCTTTCCACGTTATGCCCAGTATGTTTCGAAGACATCGCAAGTGGTATGTGTTCAGGCGGCGTTCTTGTTTTGCGTATGTTGTCCAGGATTTCGCTCCGTACAAAAGCATACTTAGGATACATGATTGGTAGATATGCATTTTTGTACTTACAGTAAGGTGCCTATTATCCCAAGCCCTTGTACGAAGTTTACCGAACATAGAGGCTGCTTTACCGATGCGGGAATCGATCTCAACGTCAAGCGACAGATTGCTCGATATTTGCGAGCCTAGGTAGCAAAACTTGTTGACTACCTCTAAAGGCGTGCCGTTAAGTAAAACCATTGGTTGTTCTGAACACCCCTGCGCAATAACGGTCTTCTTGACATTGATGGACATTGAGAATAGGTCGCACGCTTTAGCGAATTTGTCCATCAGGCTCTGAAGCTGGATTTGACCATGGGCAACGAAGGCAGCGTCGTCAGCGAAAAGAAGACTATGTACAAATAGATCCTCCCTAAAACGCTTAGACTTGAGTAGCGAGATGTTGTATAGCCTACCATCAGAACGCGTATGTAGGTGAATGCCTTGCTGTTCTACCCCGAAAGCAACCTTTAAGAGTACTGAAAAAAATATCCCAAACAAGGTAGGAGCCAAAACACAACCCTGACGAACGCCGCGACGCACTTCAAAAGATGCTGAAGCGTCACCATTATGAAGTATTGAGGCTTCCATGCCCTCGTGGAATGACCGCACTATCTCTAGGAGTTTCGGTGGGCATCCAATTCTAGCAAGGATAGAGTACAGCCCTTCTCTGCTCACGGTGTCAAATGCCTTGTTCAGGTCTACAAACGCGACAATAAGGGGGGATTGTTGCTCTCTACACTTTTCTTGTAGTTGTCGAAGAGAGAATATCATATCGACAGTTGACCGTTAGGACCTAAAACCGCACTGTGCCTCAGGGTATATGCGATCAGCAAGCCTTTGCAGTTTGACCAAAACGGCCCTGGCGAAAGCTTTACCGACAATGCTAAGAAGGGATATTCCGCGGTAACAGTTGCAGTCACCGCGGTCGCCTTTGCCTTTGTAGAGAGTGACGATGTTAGCATCGCGCATATCCTGTGGCACATAGCCTTCATCCCAACATTTAGCTAGGTGGTTGTGAAGGGTGGGAAGGAGACACTCAAGTTTGACAATTTCGGTGG
This sequence comes from Antheraea yamamai, assembly GCA_036509395.1. Lineage (NCBI taxonomy): Eukaryota > Metazoa > Arthropoda > Insecta > Lepidoptera > Saturniidae > Antheraea > Antheraea yamamai. Next base: position 12,772,164 of record AP028443.1, on the reverse strand, counting down.
TAATATTGTCTTTACCTGGACTCCGTCCGCATTTGAGCTGCTTCACAGCTAGATGAAGCTCTTCTACCGTGGGTGCGGCATCTAACTCGTACCAGGTCGGCAGGTTCGTGGTGAGTACCATTATTTCTGGCTGAAGGTCTACACGTTCCGAATAAATCCCAGTGTAATGCTCCACCCATCTAGCCATCTGACGACTACTGTTTCTTATAACGGAGCCATCAACTTCCTTGAGAGGTGCCGTCTTCTTTGGAGTAGGTCCAAGAGCTTTTTTATGCCTGCGTAAACTCCACCAATATCCCCCGCATCAGCGCACGCCTGAATGCTATGACATAGCTCGTACCAATATGCGTTTGCAAAAAAACGAGTGCTACGCTGAAGCTCGGCTTTTGCCTGCACGAGTTCCTTACGCTCCTTATTAAGAGGGTTAAGGCGGAAATTTAAAGCGGCTTGGCGTTTGGTGTTAATCAAGGGAAGTAGGTGCTCTTGATTGTCGAGAAACCAGTCTTGAGTGTTTGCTTTTTGATATCCAAAAGCTTTGCCTGCAGTGTCGGTCAAAAGAGATTTAATCTTTTCCCACTCGACTTCCACCGATGCCGAGTTGTCCCAGGTCACAACTTCCGCCCGAACCAAGGCCTCAAATGATTCCACTGCCTTCACATTCCGGATCGTGCAAAGATTAATTCTTTTCCGTTGAATTGAATTAGACGAATGGATTCTCTTTGGGACGATTCGGACTTTGGAGACAACAAGGCTGTGGTCACTGTCACAGTCAGCGCTGTGAAACGTACGGGTATGGAGTGTTTCTCGCAAGTCTCTCCTTCTAATTATAGAAAGATCTAATTGGTGCCATTGTTTAGATCGCGGATGCATCCAAGTGACTTTTTGCATCAATTTGCCTTTGAAGAAGCTGTTGGTTACACACAGCTGGTGTCTAGAACAAAACTCTAATAGTCTTTGCCCACTAGAGTTTAGTTTGCCTATGCCGTGTATACTGAGACATTCTTTCCAAGCTGTTACACCCTGACCGACACGAGCATTAAAATCACCCAAGATATGCAGTCTGTCAGTTGAAGGTACTGCGCGCACTGTTTCTTCGAGTTGGTCGTAGAATTGGTCCTTGGTCTCAGGTGTCGAATTAAGCGTCGGTGCGTAAACGGAGATTAAAGTGGAGAAGCCGTTTTTTGTGTTAAGGCGCAAGACCATGATACGCTCAGACACCCCCCTAGGTATTTCGACCGCACCAATTAGATTATTACGAACTGCAAAACCCACGCCGTGTTCTCGTGTTTCTTCAGCACTCTTTCCCTTCCAATAGAAAGTGTAGTTAGCTTCACGAATAGACCCTTCGTCCTCGATCCTGGTTTCTTGCAAGGCTGCAATATCGATATTAAGTCTATTGAGCTCAATATCTATACTACAGGTTTTGCGCGGTTCTTGTGCGCAATTTGAGCTTCGACAGATGTTTGCGAAGCCCGTCCTCATAGTTCGGACGTTCCATGACGTAAAGCGCATGTAGACTGCATTTTTGTAGGTTACCAAGTTTTTAATTTTACTTTTAGCAGGTGATTTAGGTCACAGCATCAACGTCCAGCTGTAAGGCTTGTGCTCCGTTCACCCAGACGGAACAAGTTGATGCTGAGGCGGATCAGTACCTTATTGATCGGGGGCTGCCCGACTTAAGCAGGCGGTAACTGATCAGTGGACCTACGATGGATCCTCCTACTGTCAAGAGTGGCCCCTGGCGCCAGCACTTACGCCTATGCGTGCCAGCTTATAACCGGTAACTGCCACTCCCCGTGTTTTTTTTCCACTTGCAAAGCAGGTGGGCGAAGTGACCTCTTCGCAGATGCTACTGCGCCTGGGACAAACTACTTTATGGCAGCACGAGCTTGCCCAGCACCCGTGCCACCCTCTCCTCCTCCCCAGCAGGACCCACAGGAGAGACAAGTCAGTACATGTGGTGCTGGTTTGGTCGCAGGTACCTAGCTCATGCCTAAACGGAGGCACCATTCCGGGTTTATTTTCAGTTTTCCTTCTATTCAGAATCTAGGTGTTGGTGTCTGATGGTTGTGGATAACAGCGATTATAAAGGACTGGCAGGTTGGGACGCTGTTTGTCCTATAAGCCCAACAAGGTAGGGTTTAGAAAAAAGGAAAAAGGAGAAGGATACTACTGTCACGGAAAATAATGATGTGTGACACTAGCAGCTAGAGCAGTCCGGGGTCGCGTACCCGTAGTGAGCTCAGTCAGCTATCGGACAAATAACTGATAGATTCACCCTCTGAACTTACCTAAACCTAAAACCTAAAATTACCATCTAACTAAAAAAACAAACAAACAGACATTAATGTTTAAATATTGATATAAAGAGATTAATTGTGTACGCAATTTTATCCAGGTAGGTCGCTATTCTCATCCAATTTACTCTAAAGATGGGGACTGGCCGCCAGTCATCAAAAAAATGGCAGCAGAAAACAGTAAAAAGCAGGGCAATTCGAAATCTAACCTTCCAGCATTCACTAAGGAGGAAATTGAATTAATAAAAGGTACTAAATCTACAATATTTATTTGAGTTATGTAAAAAGATTCATGTAGGGTTCTAAAAACCATTTGGCAGCAATTGTTACCTCTTCATTAATTCGCCTTGTACTAGTTCATTCTGTATTAGACACACTCTAATTAAAGACATTAATTTCGCACACATATAAGGTACATATCTCTTGAAATATATTCACGATGTGTCCGCAGAAATCACTATTCTAATCGCCAACCCTTGTATTGCTTGTATGTCTTCCACTGTGCGAAAATTATCCACATAGCATTTTCTGGTGTACTCATTGGTTAAGTAAAGTATATTTTCTAAGGCAAAGTTACTTTGAGCTATCAAGAGGATTATCTATCTGGACATCGGAATATATACTGATAGTTCAAACGCAATTCCAGGAGTTAAAAAAAAAGGGAACGCTCATGAGAATGCATAAATATGTACTTTTTACTGATTATAATGATATGCATTATTAAAACATAAACGAAGGTCTCTACCACTCTATGATACGTTTCAGGTACTTATGATTTTTACGCAATGAATCACTACACAAGCAGAGTGGTGCGTAAAGCAAAACCTGACGAGGAACTCATCGGATGGCCAATACGAGATATGCCAGAGATTAACGCCAGATTAGAAAAACATCCAGATTGGAAGCAACCTAAGGCTGGCTGGTTCCTGGTTAGTGTATTTTATTTTCTAAAGTGGTAGATATTAATTGCTGTTAATTAATTAATGAATTATTTAACTCACGAATACTGAAACGGTTTCAGTATAATAAGGTCAGTTTATTGTATTACCTTTTCGAAGTAATAATCGACAGAGGTACGGAATCTTCAATGACCCTGGGTTTTATTAAAAACGATTGTTTGCGCTGGTTATAATTTCTAAAAAAAAAGGTGCAGTAATTCGACTTGTTGTTTTCCTCTTGATGGCAAAGAATGCACAACGGTTGAAGGATATGGGTAAAATAGAATTCACCTATCTGCTGTTTTCACTGTCATAGGAGGCTTCCTCTTCAATCACAATCACTTTGGTTCGCACAGTTCCACTTGAACTCTTTAAGAATGTTTCGGATGTCTATAAAACAATCTAGATAAATAAAAATGTGTGCGTGTACTAGTGTACACACGTAAGAAGTGAAACTTGTTTAAGGCCTTATTTTTCGCAAAATGATCTATACGCAACTTTCCAGAAATTGGTTAAAAAAAAAAAAAAAAAAAAAAAAAAAAAAAAAAAAAAAAAAAAAAAAAAAAAAAAAAAAAAAAAAAAAAAAAAAAAAACAAAAAAAAACAAAAAAAAAAAAAACAAACCCTTTCTTTCTTTATGGCAAACAATTTCATTAATATATTAAAAAATAAAGTTAAATTAGATAAAGTTTAAACAAAAGGATTTTATTATCATAGACATGAATACAAAAAAGATGGCGCGTAACGGAAAAATGTGACGGTAAATTTTTTCCAACGCCGATAAAGAAGTTTCACTTCAAAAAAGAATCACAAAATATGTTGCTAATCGCTAAACTTGAAGACGGCTGGTCCAATTCGAGTAATTTTTGATTTGATTTATTCCTTAAACTCTGAGGAAGGTTTTTATGGAGAGAAAAATTGAAAAAAATACACGGAAGAACCTAAAAATCAGTTTTCTTTTTCTGTAATTGTGAACGCAACTTCAAATTGCTATTAGCAACTTGAACGCATCCGTAATTACGATGCTTTTTTTTACTGCTTTTTACTACTTTTAATTTTACTGCAGTTTGCTTTAAAAATTTCGCTTTCTTAGTTTATATTCCGTAAAAGCGAACAACCTCTATGGATATGGGCATAGCAAAATAGATAATTCGATCGTTGTCACTCAATACTTGGATTGACACATATAGCGGTGAGAGTGTGTGGGAAGTAAATATGACACTGAACAGACATAAGAACACAGGAACGGATAATGCAACATTTTGCATAACAATAATTATTACCATTTCAACCTAAACAACATTTTCTACTTTACACATTCTACTGCTACTGTTACTTTGTTTTGCTACTGCTAAGGGTCTATTAGTGTTTTACAGAAGCGGAATTTAAGAATTATTACGTTAGTACAACGACGATATTAAATCTATTCGGGTATAGACATTCTACCTACATTGTCACAAAACAATGATAGTACCACAAGCATGTTTGCCAAATGTACGGGCCGGATAACCATTTTAGATTTTACTAATGATAGCAGTGCCCGCGACTTCTTCCACGTGGAACCTGATGTACAAAACAGTGGCTAATAAAGTCATCTGGATGTATTTAGTCCATTTGCTTACCTACCTTTCTCTCATACTTAAGTCGCGTCTACATTCAAACTACAATAACTTTAAATACAGTGGACCGATTTCAATGAAACAAAGACTAAATTACTCTCGAGGATATGCTTTAGCAGTGCGGCGTGTTCATACAAATAGACAGACAGACAGATATTTCTAAAAATGATTGAAATATATTCTATTACTTATTCCCAGACACCTGCAACAATTTTTTTCACGAAAATTGAAAATGTACTGACAAGTTAGATTTACTTACTTATTATATATATAGATATAGAAGATAGATATATAGAAGATAAAACATGAAAATGGAATACATTTCAGGTAAACCCATTAGGCTTTCGTCGTCAACTCGTCTGGTTGAAGAAGCAATACGGTGATATGGAATTCCTTATCACCGAGAACGGTTTTCCTACTGAAGGCGGTTTGGACGATCAGGAAAGGATCGATTTTTACAAAAGCTATTTAAAACAGGTGAGGTATTGAAATCTGTTATTGAATTCTGCTTTTGCACTTAACCTGCTCGACTGGTGACCTCTGAAAAACACAATGCACGAATTTGTTCCATCTTGGACCAATGCATTCACTGCAAGAGTGATGGACTCTTTTACATTCGTAATAAATAAAGTCATCTTGTATTCACAGCGTACTATCACTAACTTTTTGCTGCCATCAATTACGACAACCAAGAAAGGTGAGCTCAGTGATCCGCCACTTCTTTTGTGAGCAATGCTTGCACTATAATTAAAAACTGTAATATAGTAAACACGATCATTAGTCTAAGAGTAGCATGACCTATGCAAATACAGAGTCACCATACTTAATTCTACCGAAACGCAAAGCTGCTCGCGCTGATATATTCCAGTCCTTAAGATTGAGGGGACTAAGCATACCAAATCAATCCTAAAAAATAGCACCCAATTACGGCTGACTTCAGGACAATTCTATAGACTGTTGTAATTGCTTAACATCAGCAGGATTGTAAGTATGTTTATTAATTACATCAACAGCTTCTGCTTGCCATAAAAGAGGACGGGGTGAACGTAACAGGATACACCGCCTGGACCCTACTGGACAACTTCGAATGGATAGACGGGTACAAAACCAAGTTTGGGTTCCACGAAGTAGACTTTACCTCCACGGAACGGACGAGGACTCCGCGCGCATCAGCTCACTTCTACAAGGAACTTATCAGGAAGAATTCCCTGCAAGAGAAGATTTTCGACGAATTATAATTTCTAAGTTATATATAAAACAATGTCATTTTTTACTTTATATATATACTTATTCAATAAACAAATTACAAAATGCAAATTGTGTTTGTGAGATTAGCGCGTTTTAATTATCAATATAGGTATGCTTAACTTCCAATATTTCCTTGGACGGAATCGAATTCTTATCCATGTTTTCAACCGGCACGGAGAACGATATGCTCACCAAATGTGTTAGTAACATCATCAATGGTTTTTAATAAATACTAGCTGTGCCCGTGACTACGTCCACGGGGAACCTAATGTAAAAAAAACAGTTACTAATAAAATCATCGGAATGTATTAAATCCATTTATTTACTTATCTACTTTTCTCTCGTACTTGACTCGAGCCATCATTCAAATCACAATAACTTTTGATAGAGTGGACCGATTTTAATGAAACATAGACTAAGTCATTCTCGAGGATATGTTTTATGGTTTTTTTTGTTTGCAGTTTTATTGTGAACTCTGTACTTTAGCAGTGATACGTGTTCATACAAACAGACAGACAGACAAATAGGTAGACAGACAGATATTTCTAAAAATGATTAAAACGTATGTTATTACTTATTCCTAGATACCTGCAACAATTTTCTTCATGAAAATCTAAAAAGTACAGACACGTTAGATTTACATTCTCATTATATGTATAGAAGATTACGTTCTTTCTACATTCTATCTTTCTTTTTAATAACCCAAAATAATCATTTTTATTATTATATTATATTATTATGTTTTACCTTACAATAAAACGAATATTAGTTAACTCATCATATTCGTAGCTTATTCACGTGATAGGCACTTCCGTTTTCCAATTGCGTATCAACTTTTACAGTAAATATCATAGAACTCCAGTCATGTACCTCACATGTTTCACCCATCATGGCTGAATGGCGCGTTCAGGCCGACGCCATCATTACTTAATTTTACTTCATAGGCAGATGCCCTGTATGCAAAGAGTGGCCAAAAGTATTACAAGGAATACGAGTACAATACAATACTCTTTGGGCGTCTAATACTTTGCCGAGAACAGATATACAAGTGAAACAGTTGCACAAAACTTTGTTAAAAATATTTTCAGAGACTGTTTTCATTTCTAATTTTCAAAGGTTGTATGTACCGCTTAAGTAGCTTTTTATATATTAATCCATTACTTTTAAACTTGTTTTACCATAAGGATAGTCTTCGTTGAAAAATTATCAGGTAATTACAAGCCACGTCTGTTTTAGAGACAGTATACTCGTAGTTTATTTTATAGTGTTCTCAGAATTTGTTAATTTTTCTAACAGGTTTCGCGTTCGAATTTATCATTTTTTTTTTTGTTGGACTATAGTTATATTTATATTTATTATACCGGTATGTATACATATGAAAAATATCAAGGTGTTAGAAAATAGTCCAAGTGTTCGGGTCATAAATTTCACAGGGATATTAATACAGTTTGGGGCAGCTAATACGCAGATAAATGGTGCTGGAATACATACACGTAACTGCCGTTCAATATAGTTGAGTACGAAAAATATCTACACAACATCCGGGTCGCTATAACTAGTTGTAGGTTTAAAGGTCAAATATTTTTACAGCTTTGACTATAAACTTTACGATATAATGCAATTTTGATTAATTTTGACAGGAAAAAAGAACGGATTATATAATTTACTTAATAGAGAAGATTAGGTTCTTTAGCTTAGGCCAGTGATTATCAAACTTATTTCTTATACCGCCCCCTTTGAAAAACAATTATTTTTCAGCGGTCCCCATTTTTTATACACCCCTAAAACTTAAAAGCCACAATTTCATTACTTTAATTAATTTAGTTACATTAGTCGGTTCTGATGTTTAGGCTTACATTCTAAACTAGAAATTTTTACCATTGAGAGCAAATAAAACCCAACCTTATAATATTAATAATATATTTTAATCAAATTAAAGGAAACAATATAAATATGTAATCAGTTTTCGTTTTTTATACTAATCTAATGAGATGGATGAATTTGATGATATTTAATAAGTTTGTTGATATCAGGTTCGATTTTACTCAAAAACAGTCGTAAGTCGCGCGTTTGGTAACTTGCAAATGATTTCTCTTTTTAGTAAGCAGCGTTGTAACAGCGCTAAATACACGTTCACACAAATATGACGATGGGAATGCTATTAAAAATCGTTCAACGATGGACCACAATCCAGGGTACAACTGCGGAATTGACTTTTGTAGCCAAAATTGTTGGTAGTCATTTTTATATTTGATGTTTATTTCCTCGTTCGTTGTCAGTTCTATAAGTTCTTCTTCCAATGGGGGTGATATTGCTATGTTGACATTTGAAAAAGGATCTAACACCCAGTCTGGTATTTCCAATTTTAAAATGTCCTGGAATCTTTCAATGAAATCACTGTGAAGATTTTCCAAATGTTGGCAGTAGACGAGCAAGTCGTCGTTGTTGCAGGATACTGATAAATTGGGAAAATTGTGGAACTCACGTCAGCCGATACTCTTTTTGTGTAAGAGCAGCTTGGCTACGAAAGCAGCGACGCCATTTTTTGTTTTTATTAAGTTCAAGTCATCGCCTTGAAGTTGGAGATTCATATCATTAAGCAATGTATAAAGGTCTGTCAGGTATACGATATCATTTTTTGATGTGATGAGGTTTTCGCGGAATTCTGTGTCTTTGTTTTCCAAGAACTCTATGACAGATTCAAACAGATTGTAAAAACGAGTCAGACAATTTCCTTTTGATAGCCAACGCACTTCTGTGTGAAAGATCAATCTGTTGAAATCTTCATCATTATTAACACAAAGCTGATTAAATAATCTGTCATTTAAAGAGTTGTTTCGGATTTTATTGACTGTTCTGATGACATGTTGCAATGGTTGAAATAGTCGTTCACTTAAATTTCTAGCAACTAAATGCTGTCGATGTATAACGCAATATACAGCAAGCACATCAGGAATTTTGTTTTTTAAGTACGATATGAAGCCTTTTTGACACCCTGTCATAGCTGGAGCACCATCTGTAGCAACTGATATAATATTCTTCAACGGAATTCCTTTTTCATCACAAAACTTTTCCAGTGTTATAAATACGGTTTCTCCTTTCGTGTCTGTCTCTAAATTTCTAGCAAATAAAAGTTCTTGACATATTTTTTCATCTTTAATAAATCTCACGTAAGACAATAACAATGCTTCATTAGTTGGTAAAGTGGACTCATCCAACTGTATTGAAAATTTACTAGTCTTCAGATGATTGCACAATGACTCTTCAATGTTTTCAGCCATTTCATCAATTCGTCTTTGGACAGAACTATTGCTCAAAGAAATTTTTCAAATTATATCTGCCGCCGGTTTACGGAGCACAGTAGTTATAACTTCTTTTATCGCCGGCAAAATTAACGTTTCTCCGATGGTGTGGGGTTTACCCGTTTGAGCAATTAACAGAGAGATATTGTATGAAGCTCGAAGTCCGTCATCGTCTTGCTTAGCAGCCATCGAAAAAAGTTTCGATACACTTGGCTGAGCATTATGCTTCTTTTCCAGATCTTGAAAATAGGCTACATTTTTGTCCTTCTTATCCGGATGCATTTTATTCAAATGATCTTGAAGTCTTCATCGCTTTGTTTGAAAATGTTTTTGAACAAAGAAGGCACAAAGGCAAAGATGGGTTTGTCGAATTTTCTATGAAACCATATTTAATATATTCTACACTGTATTGCCGTTTCTTCTTTTTTGCTTCTGACATGGCTTTGTTTTCAAAAATATGTAAATAAAGTGTTGAATTTAAATACTTGTTTAAAGATAGCGCGCGAAACCACAAATGAATATATAAGAAAAATTACGAGCTTTTATATAGGATTTAAATACAGCAAGTAACGACAGGAATAAGACAAACACGCACAAACTCGTTTATCTCTTTCGACGCTCAATCGTACTGAGCAAGTATCGATGAACCAGCCGATTTCTACCGGATCCGCAGAAACTTATTACAACTTGATTGCGTACGGTGTGCGAGCTATCCTACGAAATCTATGTTAAGTATTTTAAGTTTTTATAACATCGTACAGGGTAGAAATATAAACTAATTATTCGTTATTGTGTAGTAGGTGGGTTTTAATTTTAGTGAAATTTAAAATACTATATAAAGTAAATGAAATTACAAATTATACATCGCCCCCTAACCCACATCAATGCCCCCATTTTTTCTGGGCCCATTAACGCCCCCCTCTAGGTTTCAAATGCCCCAAAGGGGCGTTTTCGCCCACTTTGAGAAAGACTGGCTTAGGCAAAGGAAATTCGGATTCAAATCAAAATTAGTACATTCTTACTAAACGGGATAGTTCGTGTCGAATGTTTTAAAAACAAAAAAGACGAGGCAGTCATAAGTAGCGGAATAGAATAACTGTGTCCTCTTTTTAAATTAATTATTGTATAAATTAGAGATATTTCATAATTTGTATATAGAAATTATTAACATTAGTCTGGTTTTGACATTTATTGACACTCTGAGCAATAATTACATACATTCTTATAAAGTTTATTAATTCATGAAACATATGACGAGCTGCACGTTCTCAATACAAAATATAAACATTAGATGTACACAGGCTCTTATACTACCCGTAGCTAGTTTGACGCAAGCCGCGCAAGCGCAATACTCTCGGTCACGCTTACTGACATGTCATGACGCGAAATTATAAATTTATATCCCGCCAAAAAAAATACCGCACAGTGTACCTTGAAGTTTTCACTTTAAAAAAAGGATGCACAAACGTACACGCGCATCGTCTCGTATTTACAACATATATACTAATTAAGCCATATGCGAATTATCTATTCTAAATTATTCGTTTACATTTAAAAAATCGGAGATTGTCTTTTATTATTATTACGTGAGCCAGATCATTAAATGGCCAGAAATTCTAAAAGTTTTTCTTTAATATTCTTCAGTTATATTCTTACACTAGCTGTGCCCGCGACTCCGTCCGCGTGGAACGTAATGTTAAAAAACAGTGACCAATAAAATCATCCAAATATAATTACGTCCATTTACTTATCTACTTTTCTCTCGTACTTAAGTCGCGACGTCATTAAAATTACAATAACTTTTGATAGAGTGAACCGATTTTAATGAAACCAAGACTAAATGTTACGCGATATGCTTTATTCTGTTTTTATCGTGTACACAGTATTTTAGCAGTAATGCGTGTTTAAACAAACAGACAGACAGGCAGACATTTCTAAAAATGATTGAAATGTATTTTATTACTTATTCCACTTGCAACATTTTTTGTTACAAAAATCTAAAAAGTACAGATACGTTAGATTTACATTCTTATTATATGTATAGACTAGCGGGGCGGGCAGACGTTGTCCCGCCCTGATTATAAAAAAAATCCTTGACAAATTATATACCAAAACGTTCCTCATGAATCACTTTACCCACGGGTGAAAACCGCTTGAAAATCCGTTCAGTAATTTTTGAGTTTATCGCGAACAGACAGACAGACGCGGAAGGGGACTTTGTCTTATACTATGTAATGATATGAAAAATATTCAAGACATTTATACATCGTGTTCCTTTTTGAAGATTGTCATGAACAAAAATTTCGTACTAACCACGTAATTTAAATGTTTGTCTGTATATATACAGGCTGAATGTTTAGATGGTAGCAATATTTATGGAATACACTCTGCACTCGATTCTCGTTCTAAATCAATTTAAAAAATAGGTCCTTAATATTTGACCTAATTATCTAGAAAAATACAAAAATTATACACAATCCTCTACACATGTATGTTAAAGCGCAGTGTCAATGACCTTCGGGTGATTTCACTTTCACTTGAAAGGGAACGTGGGAACGTCATAAACAATACAAAAGGGTTTATTGTCTGTTTTACTATGGAACGTTATTAAATCCGGGTCGCCCATTGTTACTTTCGGCACCGGTTATTGCACCTACGCTTATTATGATTGTGTTTATATTTTTGAAAGTTTTAGAACATACTTTAACTTAGGTTTTCTTGGTTGTTTATTAGTATTTGTTTTGATATTATTACTTTATGTGTTAAATGTAACCATGAAGTGTCATATTCTAACCTTTCACATGATATAACGGTGCGTAATAAAGACAAAGTATTTAGTGTAAATTCTTTAAAATATTTAATACATTATTTGTACTAGTATATTAGGGTGCAAGGAACGTTACCTACAGAAAAATAATAAATTGGAGTTGGACTAACTTTGAGATACTCTGTCGGTCACAGTAAAGAATATGATTAACGGTTGTTGCAAAAACTTTATTAGTCAACATGACTTCGATGAGAACAGTCGTGATTTGGTGAGTTTTCTATTTTTAATGGTTTTTTTTTAATTTACAAGCAATCGTCATATTTTACTCGTGTTGTATAATACATACTATAAACTATAATACATACTATACTATACTATACTATACATACATACTATAAGCTTCTCATTAAAATTACAATAACATTTGATAGAGTGGACCGATTTTAATGAAACATAGACTAAGTTACACTCGAGGATATGCTTTATGATTTTCTTGGTGAGGTTATATAGTAAACCCAGTACTTTAGCAGTGATGCGTGTACATACAAACAGACAGACAGATAGACGGACATTTCTAAAAATGATTGAAATGTATTTTATTACATATTCCTAGACACCTGCAATAATTTTTTTCACGAAAATCGAAAAAGTATAGCCTTGTTTTTTTATAATTTTTTTCTCGAACTGACTACGCTATTGACCTGGGAAGGTCTTCACAGCTTCACCGGACTGCTAAAGCCTTGTTAGATTTACATTCTTATTGTATGTATAGATCTATAAATATAATAAAAATGAAGTGTCTGTATGTAATATCAAAATATTTTTTTGACTGATTGGCTATGAAAGTATACACGCTTCTGATAACAAAAATGCAATTTTTAAAATTTTTGTCGGTTTGTCTGTCTGTCTGTTTGTTCCGGGTAATCTCCGAAACGGTCATTTTGGTGGCCATTTTGTTTTATTTATAGCGCTTTCTTTTACATAACTCAGTAACCATAGTATCATATAAGAAGTATATATGATACTTCATATATCATATTGAGTTCAATGAGCACTATTTAAATTGTCAAATATTAAAAACTGCTTAGACAGATTTAGTTTTATATCTTGATTTATATTTAGCAAGATTTCAAAACGTCAGTTCATTCATTGTTTTATAATTCAACATTATAATTATTAATAGTAATTTTGAAGATAGAAGGGGTCTTTCTAATAAGTCATTAGACCATAAACGTATTGCTTATTGACAACATGGGCATATTTTATCTTTAAGTCATTGTTTCATTAGTTCCTTATACAGTGTATGTGAGCACTGAGGTAGTCATATGGTGGGTTAAAGTTCTAAATATGTTGCTGATGATAAACCTAATTTGATACACTGTTAGTATTTATATATCTAACTAGCTTTTACCCGCAACTTCATTTGCGATATTGTAGTAGTTATATTAGCCTACAGTAGATCGTCTGTAGACATATTTAATAATTTTATGAGGCAGTTATTTAGGGTAGGTATGTAATTAATAATATTTATATGAGTATTTTATTTATTTTATAATTAAATTAGAATCATTATGTACATATTTTATTATATTATTTATGAAAGTAGAAGATATAAATAAATATAGGTACATGTCGTGTATAAAAAAAATTTATCGACGTCTTCCGCGTTTTTTTTTTCGGACTGACCACGCTGTTGACCTACTAAGGTCTTAACAGCTTCACCGTACTACGATTTTCCCGCGTTCGGGTTGCCCACATATCGACTACGTACGTCCCGTCCCCCTACCTCGTGCACCACCGCGGCACAGCCGTACGCGCGCGCTCCGCTAGATAGAAGAGTTTCAACAGTTTCGAATCCGATACTTTAAACTCTGAGTAGAATATCGCCAATAATAATTATTAGGAACTAATAACTTAAATACAAAATTTCATTGAATGTAGGTAGATACGAAAAACTTTTATACCTTCTAAATTTGCAAACCTCTTTTACCCCTTTACAGAATGAATTCACAAAAAGGGATATCGGCAATAATCATATTAGGAACTTATAACACAAATACAACATTTTATTGAAATAACTTTGAAAATCAGACAACTTTCATACTAACTTTGCACTCCCTTTTACCCACTTAAGGGATGATTTTGGAAAAAAAGATGTAGCATGCGCACCGCCGAAATGCCTTATGGTGGCTTTCTGCTACTCTGGGGGACCCCGAAGGGTCTTCGAGAACCTTTAAAGTTTTCGTTCAGATCCAGCTAACAACAGTAAAGATACAATGCACGTACCTCGTGATCTCCTCTATGTTGCAGCTGGCCGCTGAGCTTCCACGAATGATGGATATAGATTCTTGTTTTAATACTTCAGCTGCTGATTCTAACAAGACCGTCTCGATTCTTCGATGATAAACAGATGAATGACCATGTCACCTTTTTTTTCTTTTTTATATTGATGATGATGACGTGCATGACAACCAAAAAGTTGGCGTCTCGATACTGCTTATTAAAAAGATCTGAACGTCAACAACCGATTTATACAAAAGAGGTTTTATTGAATACAAATTATTATACACGTGTTCATGACTTTCAGTGAAAAACCTGCATACTGAATTTCATTCGAATAACTTAAAAATGGCTAAGTTTCATACTAACTTTGCACCCCCGTTTTACCCTCTTAGGGGGTGAATTTTCAAAAATCCTTTCCTACTGCTCTCCTACGTTATAAAAGGAACCCCTGTGTAAAATTTCAAGTTTATAACCCTAATAGTTTATGCCCTGCGTTGATATGTCTGTCATTAAGTCAGTCAGCTTCTCCTTTTATATATATAGATGTATACGTTACATGTTACTGTAAGTAGCGTACGAGTCGTGTACTTACAATTATTTTTGAAGAGCATTTATATAATTGTACATGGTCTCACAATTTTATATTTCTTTAATACAATTTGAAAAAAACGCGTGCGGTGCTGCGGGTACAGCTAGTATAAAAAGATTCCTAGATGCAACTTTTTTTTTCACGATAATCTAAAAAGTACAGACGCGTTAGATTTACATTCTTATTATATGTGGTTGCGCCGCTTTATGTATGTTTGAAAATTCCCGCATTATGGATTAAATCGCGTCACTTTGAATTTTGACCAATTAATGCGATCAGGTCACGCCATCTAGTCTTCCCCAATCACATTTCCCTTTAACTATGGCACATGCTTATTCGCCGCGAGCGCGACGCTCGCGCCGCCAATAGTTTCGATTGCCGCCGCCAGTGTTCGACACGCGGCGGCCATTGTGTTGTGTCGCTTCGTCCGCTATCGTCGTGTAGTTTACGCGGCTCGCAGTGTCCGTGCCGAGCCGCGCCGCATGCAAACATTGAGTGCTTGAGTGCAAGCTCGAGTGAGATATAAACGCATCGCTACATACGTGCCGACATTTATTATGAACAATGAGTGTTGTGTGAGAGAAGACTCGGTGGAAAGAAACGAGAAACACCTAGCCGGCTAGCCACGTGGAGACTGTATCGCCGCAAGGTATGTGCCAGGTTTCCATCCTGCCCTTCTCTCCTTAATCGTAACTGATCGCAATAGTTGAATATCAATATAGCACCCCCGCAAATACAGTCCACTTAAATTGAACATAGATAACCCCGCACCCCGCACGCCCATCGGTGACGTCGACATCGCCGCGGCGTCACCAATATGTATAGAAGAAGATAGAAGTATAGATAATTATGAAATATGAATTAAACTTCAGGATTTGATTATAACTAAGCGTGGTCTTTACTAAATTATATCTCTACATCTTTTTTCTTTACACAGCGACTTTGTTAAAGTGCTTAATATACATTTAGTTACTCCTATGATAGAAACAAGAAGAATGCAGTCCTTTAATTAGCAATAATAATTAGTATAATTTAAAAAAATTCTAGACCTGGTTTGCGAAGTTGTGGATATTGGGCCGTGGACTGAACAATCGTTGTGTCAATAGTCGTTTCGGCTCACGGTCTCTCGCCAAGTGTTACGACCAACATCTCAAGATAAGCGATGATGGCTTGCTTGATAGTGTGTTCTTACACAGCGTCGATGACATAGGTTTGAATCCTTTCGGTGACGGAAAACATCGCGAGGAAACCATACCCACATGGTGGTAAGATTTTTTCTAAGTCCACCTGGCTACAACCAACCCTCAAATTGAAAATCTGTCGCCAAACTCTTTGTTGGTGTGTTTCGGCAGCTGCACTTGAGTCAATTCCAGCGTTGACAGATACTTTTTTTCATGTCAGGATTTCGGAACTTTTTGAGTGCAAAAAGCGGGATTCTTTTGTCGAAAGCGGGACAGTAAAAAAACGTTTATTATCAAAAGTTTTTGAATATTTATCTTTTTATTTGCGATCAAATTACGTTTACGTGACAATAGATAGCAAAAATAGGCATTGAAAATTTATTTTAATAAAAATTTGATATTTTCAATTAGATTTACCCTGTCGTTAAATAGTTGAGTCTTATTCGTCTACTGAATAAAAAAAAAAAAATGCACGCACGATCGAGTTATCCCCGAAAGCGGGACTGAGCTTGACCCGCGCGGGATGTTTAATTTTGATTTAAAAATCGGGACGTCCCGCCAAAATCGAGACGTCTTGCAACACTGGTCAGTTCCCTCTATGTTTAGCATATTTACCATTTTAGACCACTTCATTTTAATGAAAAGCTAAAAATCCAATAAAGTATTAAAAATGCTCTCATTGGGTAGCAGGATCAAACGTATAATCCAGAAGGCAGTTCTGCTTAATACGGCACGCATCATGAGGAAAATCCTCTCTAGTCGCGCCGCTTTATATATTTTAAATTTAACGCAATATGGTGATCAGATCGCGACACTTTCCATCCCGCTTCATCACCCCTTCCCATGGTGGCACATGCTTACGTTAGTAGCGCGTCAAACACGTCATAGTCGAGTCGTTACCGTGCCGCCTGCAAGAACAGTTTAAATTTTCGCCTGGTCGAGTGAGTAGGAATAAACGCATCGCTCCGCATATAGTGCGTGCCGACACACTTTATAAACAATAATTGTTGTGCGGGGCCTTATAAAACTAGACTTTAGTGTCCGTCAGTGTTGTGACGGAGAAAACAGTGGAGTGCAACAAGAACAAACACCTAGCCGGCTAGCCACGTGGAAACTGCAGCGCACCACAAGGTATGTGCCAAGTTTCCTTCCCAGCCTTGTCTCCATCGTCGTATCTGATCGCAATATAGTTGTAGTATCAAATACAATTACCTTAGATTTAGCTTAGTGTAGATTCGATTTAACTTAGTGTAGATTCGATTTAGCTTAGTATAGATTCGGTTTAGTTTGGTATAGATTCGACTTAATTTGGTATAGATTCGATTTAGATTAGTCATTTTGAAGGGAACCCTTCAAGCGGGGGAGATGGTTGCGCCGCTTTATATATATATTTGAAATTCCCGCATTATTGTGATCAGATCGCGCCACTTTTCCAGCCCCGCTCAATTACCCTTTCCTATGGCACATGCTTATTCGGTAGCGCGTCGGACGCGCTACCACTACTACCATTATTGTTGTTTCCGCACCGCGCCGCATGCAGGCGGTTTGAGTTTTCGCCTGGTCGAGTGAGAAATAAACGCATCGCTCTGCATATATTGCGTGCCGACATGCATTATGGACAATAAGTGTTGTGTGGGAGAGGGCTCAGTGGAGAGCAACGAGAATCACCTAGCCACGTGGAAACTGCAGGGTCGCGAGGTATGTGCCAAGTTTCCTTCCTACCCTTGTCTCCCTCTTTGTAGCTAATCGCAATAGTTGAATATCAAATATAGCACCTCCCGCATATACAGTCTACTTAAATTAGCAAAGAAACCCCCGCCCTTCGGTGGCGTCGGCAACGCAACGGCGCCACCACAATATTTTGGTATAATATACAAATACAGTCCACTTAAATAGCATAGAACACCCCGCCTTCGGTGGCGTCGAAAACGCAACGGCGCCACCACTCTCTACGTCGCCATGACATATAAACCAACCTTGTTCCCGTTGTCGATGGCTCATGGTCGATTTTTACATTTATAAATGTTATATTTTTGATTGTATATTTATAAATGCATAAAGTATGCAAAGAGTTTTTGGCAGGATATTAACCTGTCATATAATGGATTTTATATTTTATGTTGTTCCACACTGTATTTTATAATATCTGTGATATTTTATGTAATTTAGTTCGGTTTCTGTATACAAGTGAGTGGATGGGAAATAATATCGCGGAGTGTCAATTCTGAGATGCCACAAAAACTCCATGGAAAGTTGTCACAAGATGGCCACCATCTTGTTAGAAATTTGAAATTATCAGAATGTAACTTATGATATTATTATCTACTCGACAATGGCAGTAATCTAGAAGTATAGTTGACAAAAATAAAATTTTAAAAAAGTATGCGAAGTATTAAAATAATAATCCTTATATAATATATAAATTTCTTCTGTACGTGTATGTCACTGAACTCCTCCTAAACGGCTGGACCACGATTTTGATGAAATTTTGTGTGCGTATTCCAGTGGATCCGAGAATGGTTGAAATTCACAATTGGACCCGGTAGGTGGCGCTGCGGTTGACTTTTAGGATGTTTTATTTATTATCAAGGCAGGACAACGTCCGCCGGTCCCGCTAGTATAATGTATATATTCGAAAACAATGTAATTTATTTTTTTTATTTATTTTGAGTTTTTGGGGGGATATTAGTCTGTCATGGTGGATTTTAGATTTTTATTCATAATCTTGTGTTACTTGACTCTATATTGTATAAAATTGATGGTGTTTTATGTAATATAGTTTGTTTATTATGCATAAGTGAAGTGAATGGAAAATAATACCACGGACCATGAATTCTGAGATGCCACAAAAATTCCCTGGAAAGTTCTAACAAGGGAGCCACCATCTTGTTGGAACATTAACATTGGCATTGAAATGATCGCGCGAAACTAACTTGTACTATTAACTACTCGACAATGGCAGTAATAATCTAGAAGATTGGTTGCCAAAAATAAAATTAAAAAACAAAGTCTAAAAACAAACTATGATAATATTTATATTCATATAGATATATTTTTATCATAGGAGGCAAACGAACAGGTGGGTCACCTAATATTAAGTGATCACCATCGTCTATAGACACTTGCAACACCAGGGGAATCGCAAGTGCGTTGCCAGCCTGTGTTTAGAGGCGGGGCAGAGGAGGAGGGGAGGTGGGCTTCCGGCGCTCTCACAGACCGAACGAAACGTAACAATGCAAACACTGTTACTTCACGTGGGTATTTCTGTGGGTCGGGTGGTAGTACCCCGGGCGAGCCGACCCATTCATGCTGAAACCAGTATTAGCTTCAGCGTGGCTCTACCACCTTGGCTCTTTAAGAAATGCCTCTTCATGTTTTATTTCGATTTTTATTGCGCTGTAAAAAGTTAACGCATTATATAAATCAATACATATTCTTGTTTGACATTGAACGATCTTCAAAACAGGTCTGCTATGATTTTTTGCTTGTCGAGTCGTTCAAAAGTTACTAAACGTTAAAATTCTACCTGTATATGACTACTTGATTATATTTTATTACGAGATAAAGCATTAAAAACACCAATTTTTTCGTGAAGTGTCTTATTCGAATTCCACGAATTTTATAGAGGAAACCTTGTATTTATTTTGCACTATTCGAGTAAAAGGCATTCAAAAGAAAAGAATTCAAATTTATTTGAAAATATTTTAAAAGTTTCGGGTGTCGATTAGAATTAAGTATAGAAATAAATCGATATCCCTATTAGTACTTCTTAAAATTATTTTGGCGTTGTTTTATTATAGTTGTAACTTATAGCTGGTAGAGCCACGCTGAAGCTATTACTGGTTTCAGCATGAATGGGTCTGCTCGCTTGGGGTAGTACCACCCTCTCGCAGAAAACCAACGTGAAGTAACAGTGCTTGCATTGTTGCTTTTCATTCGGTCAGTGAGAGCGTGGAAGGACCACCTACCCTCCCCTCCCTTCCTCCTCTCTCCCCCCATCCTCCCTCCCTTCAAACACAGGTTGGTAACGCACTCGCGACTCTCCTGGTGTTGCTAGTGTTTATGGACGGCGGTGATCACTTAACATCAGGTGACCCGGCTGTACGTTTGCCTCGTATGATATAAAAAAAAGAATTAGTAAAGTTTTAAGTATGAAGTAAAGGAAGACCGAAAAAGGTATGATTGGATTGTGTGAAAAATGATATGTGAACACATATCAATAAGGTGTGAATACAGAGATGACATCTGACAGGGGAGTGTGAAAGAGGAAAACATGTTGTGCCGACCCTACTTAAGTGTGATAAGGGTAAGAATATGATGATGTTATTTTTTACCAAATGCGTCGTTACACTTCAAAATGAACTAAATCCAATTTTAGCCGTTCCTAATAATTTACGTTATTTTGCAAGTTCCTCTAAAAGAAACTAAAAACCTTATGGACGGCAAAATTTGAACTTCGTACTCGGTGTATAAAAACTGGAAACTTAAAAATAATAAACATGTCATATGAAATGTAATGACTCAAATAATACTTTGATGAACCTTGTAAAAGATATTATGTTTTTAAACGATTCCTTAATTATATAATCTACATTGGTTTACTATAAACAAAAGTATATTAATTGGCGACTTCATCTCTTCATCTGCGTATATATTTTTATAAATGTCTAGCTAGCTTTTTCCCGTGACTTTTTTTTATGTCATACGAGGCAAACGAACATGTCACCTGGTGTTAAGTGATCACCACCGTCCATAGACACTAACAACACCAGGGGAGTCGCAAGTGCGTTGCAACCCTTTAGGGGGAAGAGGAGGGAGAGGGAGAGAGGAGAAGGGAGGGAAGAGGAGGTGGACGTCTGGCGCTCTCACTGACCGAACGAAACGCAACAATGCAAGCACTGTTACTTCATGTCGGCTTTGCTTATATTAATGTAGATGTCACCTATCCCTTGGGACTTTTTTCTAGAGGAAAGGGCTATGTATGTCCTTCTTTATAACCTTGACAACATATATCCAAAATTTGTGTGATTTTCGCTTAAGTACTTAAGGTGTGAAAGCGAGACAAACAAACAAACCCACTTTCGTATTTATACAATTAATTAGGATTATTGGTATAAAATCGTTTATACACGAACGCACACAAAATTTTATCTATCTATATACAAATTGCTTTGGTCTTCTATGAATATTACGAGATATTTTTTTAATTAATTTAATAACCATTTGCATAGTTATAGTTTTTTATGACTTTACGTCATCTCCCGCGGTTTTTTACATATTACATCAGTATAAATTATGGTTAGTATAATTACAACGCAATAAAAATATTTAATTATTAATATACAAAGCTATAAATTTTATATAAAACTAGCGGGCCCGGCGGACGTTGTTCTGTCTTAATAATTTAAAAAATCCTAAAAGTCAACCGCAGCGCCTTCTACCGGGTCCAATTGTGACGCTAAACTATTCTCGAATCCATTTATTTATTTATTTACTTGCGGATATAGCAACAGTCAACAACAAAAACTCCATAACTATAATAAAAAGTAGTAAACTAAATTGAAGCCCTAAAACGCTTTATCACATAGATACATAACTTAACTTACACTGTTGATTATAATAAAAAATTGAATTATATAATAAGTAAATATTAAGAAACGTAGAGAGAGAAATATTGAGAGACTTAGAAAAAAAATCGAATAAGAATAAACGAAAAAGTGAAAATGATTTAATTTACGAAGACTAAAATTAACGTATGAGAAAAAAAAACAAGATGGCTGTAAGTAATTAAGAATATGGAAATATGATATACCTACCAACTGTTGTTGAAATGGTCATGGATATAAAATATGTTTAATTGTCTTTTTGAATTTGAATGCTCGATGGTCAAATATGTCTAATGTGATGTGCCTGGATGCGAGCTCATTGTACAAACGAGTCATGCGTACGTACGTACTCTTGTAAGTTTTAAGGATGAATATTTTAGGAAAACGATAATCAAAATCGGTGTAACACATACAAAAAATGTCATCAAAACCTGTCCAGCTGTTTAGAAGGAGTTCAGTCACATACACACGGACAGAAAAAATATATAAAGATTATTTATTTTCAGTATATTAATAGGTGAAGTCTGGCCTTCCCAGAATGTAACCTTCCCACCGGGATTCAAGTTCGGAGCCGCATCGTCGTCGTACCAAGTCGAGGGCGCTTGGAATGTAGCTGGTAAGAACATATTAACTTTGAATCATACGACCCTTGCGACCTCATTTTGTACTTTGTAAAAAAATAAAAAATAAAATTGAAACCACAATTATATTGCAGATAAATCTGAATCGATATGGGACCGGTTCACCCATAAACACCCTGAGATGATTCATAACGGGAGCAACGGCGATGTAGCTTGTGACTCTTATCGCCAATGGAGAAGGGATATCGAGATTGCTTCAGAATTGGGACTACATTTTTACAGGTAACTTATCTAAGTTTTAAACAAATATATATAGTGTGTAACATTATCGTCATAATTGCTAAAAATTCAGCGGCCAACCGTAACACGGTGGAAGATCGTGAAGTACGTGCATTGTATCTTTACTGTTATTAGCTGTATCTGAACGCAAACTAAAAGTTCTCGAACAATCCATAGGGTCCCCTAAAGTAGTAGAACGCCACCATAAGCTATTTTTTTATATATCATTAGAGGCAAACGAACTTGTGGGTTACTTTTTAAGTGATCTCCGCCGTCCATAGATACTGGCATCACCAGGGGAGTCACAAGTGCGTTGCCAGCCTGTGTTTGGTGGGGGGAGGAGAGAGCGGAGGGGTGTAGAGGGAGGATAGGGAAGGAGAGGTAGGCCCCCGGCACTCTCACTGACCGAACGAAACGCAACAATGCAAGCACTGGTACTTTACGTCGGTGTTATTTGAAAGGGAGGTACTACCCCGGACGGGCCGACCCATTCATGCTGAAACCAGTAATAGCTTCGGCGTGGCTTACCACCTTACTGCGTACCGCTTACCTTATTTCCGCGGTACGCATGTTACATAGTGTGTTTGAACAACGCGTCTATCAATGTAAGTGTGAATCCTTAGAATGAGCCTGAGTTTCGTGATATAACCTTGGCATGGTAACAGGGCTTATGTTGAAAATGTATCCTCAAATAATTGTTGGTATGTTCAGGTATTTACACTTCAGATCTAGTACGACTGCCTATGGCTTTGTAAGTTATCATCTTGGGTCAAATCATACTTTAGCATCAGGTGAGATTGTGGTTCAAAACCTTTAAGCAATGTTGTTATGAAATGTAGAGCAAATTTTGATTCGCTCATGGTCATTGGACCAAACCAAACTCTAATTGTAAACAGTAGGAAGCAAGGATGTAAGTCAGTTGTAAAATGAAGAGATCGATATAGTTCCGAATCGTAGCGAAAGACCCGGTTATTGATGAAGGAAAACATAGTGATAATATTAAAGCATGGTAGCATGGTTTTATGAAAGCCCAGCTAGCTAGCTACCACTCTCCAAGTCGAGAATTTGTCATCAAGCACTTGCGGGTGTATTCTGGCAGCTGTACAAGGTTGAGCGTATTTACTATCTTGGATTACATCGTAATTTAACATCAGGTTTGATTATTATTAAACGCTAAAAGTAATCAAACAAAATAAACGAAAACATATTATAAAACAAAGTCATCTGCCACGTCTGTCTGTCTATCTGTTCGCGATAAATTCAAAAACTACTGAACGGATTTTTATGAGATTTTCACAAGTAGATGAAGTGATTCACGAGGAAGGTTTAGGTATATTATTTGTCAAGGTTTTTTGGGTGGGATAACGTCCGCCGGGCCCGCTAATAAAGTATAAAAAAGGATATATCAGAAAAGAACGTAATTTTGTTACTTATTCCTATACATCTGCAACAATTTTTTTCACGAAAATCGAAAAACTACAGACACGTTAGATCTACATTCTTATTATATGTATAAAAAATGACATACGTATAAGTATGTCATCACTTGGGGGTTTGAGATCTTTAAGCAATTTTAACTGTAGAGTTATTTGGACGCTATCACAGCTGTGAAATGATCAAAATGCCATTTTAATAAACATTAATACATGTTTACTTTTAGGTTCTCTATATCCTGGACCAGGCTTCTTCCAAGTGGTTTTAACAACTACATAAGCGAAGATGGCAAGAAGTATTACAATAATCTCATCGACGGGCTTCTTTCTAAGCACATAGAGCCGCTTGTCACTATTTATCACTGGGAATTGCCCCAAAGGTTACAGGATTTGGGTAAGCTGGTTTTAACGCTGACCTCGAGTCTAAGTACCACCGTCGTGATATGGGAAACTGTACAGCCATTATTCCCATTCACATAATACCTATAAAATATCACTTGTACACAATATTTACCAGGACCAAGCCCTATCCCCGTCTCCGTACTTAAGAGTCAATTTCGTTTATCTGAATAATGTAGTGTTCTTAAAAAAAATCAGTTACACAAAAAAACAATATATATGGACATTTTACAACAATATTATAGCAAGTAATAGTTTTTAGGTAATAGTGTTAGGTTTTACAACAAAGTCCCAAAATGCTTTAAATTATCGATTTGCTGGACTGTAAGTTTAAGCACCATGTCAAGTGGGTTTTGGTGTCAAAAGGCTTTTAAAGAGTAAATCAATATGTAAACGATGGTGATGTCTAGAATTGACTTCTCCCTGTGCATCCATTAAAAACGATTTTAACTTGTAATGTATTTTAAATATACACGTGTTAAAAAGGATAAACCCGGTCGAGTTTCTTGCCGATTCTTTTCAATGACTGGATTGTTTTCCGAACCTGTGGTAGGTTTGACGTTCGTAAGCGCCTTATTAGCACCTAAATCGAATAAAGTAGTTTTGATAACCATAATTTCATAAACTTGTAGAATGTATAATTAATACTAAATACAATTCAAAACAAGATGGCGCGTAACGGAAAAATGTGACGGTAAATTTTTTCCAACGCCGATAAAGAAGTTTCACTTCAATAACAGATTTTATATTTGCTAAATTCCGCCTAACGGTACGATATCTAGTCAAGTTAGTATTAAAAATATAACTCTTTTTCAAATAATTTCATTTTAGAGTTGACGGAAGTTCTCCAACTTTATTGCAACATGCTACACGCTATAAAAGCATTTATGATAAACAAAACCAAACCAAAATACAAAATATACGTTTAAAAAAGTACTTGTATTCATTACAAAGTGATATTTGTGGCTTGTAATTTACAAATGTAGTTTTGATAAAAGGACTCTGGTAAGATAAGTAAATTTACAAGAGAAAACGCTTGTAATACAATGCTTGAAACGTTTAATAAATAGGCCAATGTCCTTCAACATTTCGTACTTCTGTACGAAGTCGATTGTGTATTGCTTATTGGTTCCTCCTAATAAGAACATTGGCCTTATAATTCGCGTATTAGAAAATTTATTGAAAGAAAAAGCGACTTTTAACGACGAATGCTAGCCTTTCAAAATAATGCCACAAGTCATCGAACTGGATACAACAAAAGTGATCAACTAAATCTAGTCCAGTAGAAGTAGCATATTCATATCTTCAACAGATTAAAACTAGGTAAGAGAAACTTACTCTCACATGCACCTACCGCAACATACCTACATGCGTTTGGCCACATATTTGCAAATTAAGAATAGCTAATAATGTAATTTACCTTTAATTTACCTTATAAATAGTTTTTACTTTTTTAGTTTGAAATGTCAATCACTTTTTCTTTTTCATGTAACAAATGGCTACAAGATCTTATATTTCCAAGAATTAAACATTCGTTTTATTTATATCGGTTCTTTATTTCTGCTTATCTAAAAGTCATATTGGACGAAAACAGGGACTAGATTTAATCACACTCGTACATATGCAGCTTCAAATAATTGTGCTTTGATATCGTAAGATCTGTCTGACACTACGAATCTCATGTGAGTTCATGCTCTTTCGTTTCCACTCCCCACCTCCCTGCACATACTTATGGCGCGGTACAGCGGTTGCGGTCATTCTATAGTAGGTTGTGCGTTAGAACAAATTCTACCGACATGTTACGCTTTTATTGTGATTTCTTTCACCGAAAGGTCTGGATATTTGCGAAACTCCAACCTACGACCATCGACGTAGTATCCGAATACGCTACCACTGAATTAGCATCTCTCCAACAAACCAGTTCACTTTTAGTCTATTTCCAGGTGGTTGGACCAATCCTTACATCACAGATTGGTATGCTGAATATGCAAAAACAGTTTTCACTCTGTTCGGTGATCGAGTAAAAACCTGGATAACTATCAATGAGCCGCAGGTCTTCTGTGAGGCCACATACGGTACTGGAGCATTTGCCCCTGGTATTTTAGATCCCGACATTGGCGCAAACCTGTGCATAAAACACGCTTTTATAGCACATGCTAAGGCTTGGAGAATATATGACAAGGAGTTCAGACATATGTATCATGGTAGGTACCTTTGTTCCCCTGTTAGATGTAGGTTCTTTTTTTGTGTAAATATTTTACATCAGTTAAGCCGTATGGATGAGTTAACATCCTATTGAGTGTAGCAATATGCTAAGTACTAAAGTAAATAATAGACAGAACAGACCTTATTCTTATAGAAGATACAAGTGTAGTCACTAAATGCCTACTAATTTACAATACTGTTTTCTTTACCAATATTACTATAACCACTGTCATAAGTCATATGTCATAAGTGGTATTTTATTTATAACTAGCGGGCCCGGTAGACGTTGTCCCGCCCTGATTATAAAAAAAAACCTTGACAAATTATATACCGAAACGTTCCCCGTGAATCACTTTATCCATTGGTGAACACCGCTTGAAAATCCGTTCAGCAGTTTTGGAGTTTATCGCGAACAGACAGACAGACAGACGCGGTAGGGGACTTTGTTTTATACTATGTAATGATATGGCACAGCCAGTAGGGTCTTCCGTCCTGTGGCTTCTAAAGGAATCTGATTTTGATTTTTATTCGTACCCTCGCTATACAATACATTAAGGGGGTTTAGGTATCCCCAGGAAGCTTTTTGTACCCGTCATTTTTTTTTTAATATCATAGGAGGTAAACGAACGGGTGAGTCACCAGATGTTAAGTGATTACCACCGCCCATAGACACCTGCAACACCAGGGGAGTCGCAAGTGCATTGTCAGCTTGCGTTCAGTGGACGGACGAAAGGAATGAGGAACGGGAGGGGAGATGGGCTTCCGGCGCAGTTACTGACCGAACGAAACGCAACAATGCAAGCACTGTTACTTCACGTCGGTTTTCTGTGAGAGGGTGATACTACCCCGGACGAGCCGACCCATTCATGCTGAAGCCATGCGTGGCTCTACCACCTACACATTTGAGCTAGTATCAACTGATTAATTGATGAAGCTGAATGTTAAGGAATAATTAATTTAATCCACTTTAATAATACTTTATTAAAGAGTCCAATTAAAAATAACACTTGCCATGTTCTTCAGGTGAATTGTCATTTTCGAACCACTTATTCTGGTTTGAACCTTACTCCAGAGAAGACGAGGAAGTCACCGAACTGGTTCACGAATATGTTGTTAGTGTATTTTTTTCTTTATTTCTTAATTATTATACCTTGGTGTTTCACTATTGTTACGGGCAGCAAGCCATGTGCAATACACTGAATAGTTGAATAGTTATAGGAAGTGAAAGGCATAAATTTAGTACCCTTTAGTTTGTATTAAATAATGTTCTAGTACGTAGAAATTCACAGTGTTAGCAATAAGTGTTTATATGAACATTGACAACGATTTATTAGGGTTAAGTATTGTTTTAATTTTACAAAGCATAATAAATATAAGTCAATGTCACAATTAATTAGAAAAAAGCACAAAAGAACCAGAACATGTACGTTATTCATCAAACGGGCGTATCCTAAGGGGTCTCGGTCGAGCTGATTTCGATCTTATGCGGGCCATACGCATAGAGTACGTGTATCGGCATCACAGCTGCAAGACCTTTAAATAAGGGATACGAACATGTTAGCAAACAGTAATTTCACAGACTTTGATCGGAACGGTCACCGAGTAGACTCTGATCGATAGAGTTTAATCAGAATATTGGCACGATAGAGTTTAATAAGATTGTAAGACAGTTTGAGTGGCTGCACTAATATTATAAGAACTTGTGTTAATACAACACATTACACAAATATTACAGATAGAGGCGATTGACAACCACCTCAATATTATATTCGTAATAACTATATTTATGGGTTTAATTACAAATTATGATAAATGATGATGATACAAATGAAAATAGTAGCGCACTAAGCCTGACAAATATAATTGCTTTTTTTCTTCAGAATGACCGATACTCCCATCCAGTATATTCTAAGGAAGGTGGATGGCCGGTGAATATAACCAAGGTGTTGTCTCTTAACAGCACTCGGCATGGACATAAAAAATCAACTTTTCCAATCTTGACAAAACACGAGATTGAGCTTATCAAAGGTAAATAATTTTAATATCTAATAATATAGGGTGGATCAATATGTGAACGATTGTGACGTCTGGAAATTACGCCCCTCTCTGTGCATTCACTAATAACGAATGTAAATATTTATGTTCCTATAAAAATACATGACATGAAAACATAAAACAGATCGAGTTTCTTGCCGGTTCTTCTCGATGACTGGGCTGTTTTCCGAACCGGTGGTAGCTTTGACGTTCATAAGCGCCTTCTCAGGGCCTAAATTGAATAAAGAATATTTTGATTTTGAAATACTATTACATCATAATAATTCCGGACATTGAAATGAAATCAAAAAAAACCTTTCTTCAATTTAAGCCCTGAGAAGGCGCTTATGAACGTCAAAACTACCACCGGTTCGGACAAACGACCCAGCCATCGAAAAGAAATAGCAACAAGTACGATCTGATGTATATTTTCATTATACATATTTTTACAACCACACATTCATTCATCTTTCGTAGATGCATAGAGAGGGACGTCATTTTCAGATGTCAACATCGTTCACATATTGATACACCCTATAGTAGCTTTTAGATTTTAAAAGCCGCTTGACATAGTGCTTAAACTTACTATCTGGCAAATCCGTAAAGTGCTTTAGGACTTTATTATAAAACAAAAAAAAAACTATTACTGGTCTGAGTGAGCCAGAAACATGGAATGACCAATTTCTCATTGTTTTGAGTAATTAAATTATGTGGATCTTTTACTAAATCCAGCTTATTTAAGATTTTGCGAGCATTACGAGCTGGTAGTGATATAGTGTGGCCGCTGTACATGTGGCAGAAAATTAACCTAGCACAGCCAGTAGCGTCTGTTTATTATACTTGCTCTACTCTTACACGATCAGCTTAAGTTTATAATGAAGGAAAAGCCCACTTTTAATGCTCTATGCAATGCCCATCCTGAAGTAAAAATCTGTCGACAAATATTTACTGTTGTATTTCAGCATAGATAAGGACATGAGGAATGGAATAAATGCAAGGTGGATGAAATAGCGAAATGTATGTGCGAAGGGTGTGCTGCACTTTAAAAGTAAATTTCCAACCATTTCGGTTTTGGCCATTTTCTTATTTTTCGATGTAATTTCTTGATAATATTAATCTCTTACCAGATTAAATGTAATTCTGATCAACTAGCAACAATATACTTTATCATTATTTACCTTTGACCTTTGACTTCGTCTGATTTTAAATAATGATGTTGGTGGTACTTCCTTCTATTGGAAAGCATCGGTGATGCGAATCAAATGCGAGGTCAGCGAGAAGTAGTAGCAAATGTTGTGATCACTCACCGGCTGCTGCGGGCATCGATGCGCCGACGAATTGCGATGGTGCAAATAGTTTATGGCGATCCGAGGAGCGCGATACGAGCGCACGCGTCCTTCGCCTACGATGTGTGCGAGCGAACTGGGCCGGCGTCATCACCGCCGCGGGGGGGATCGACAAACAAAAAACGCTCCCACCCTCGCTGACACTATTTTTCATAATTGACTATTTACCCGGCCGGTATTTAGTTCTAAAATGTTAGGTTATGTGCTGGATCTAGAGATACCCTCGAGTGCTGCTGTCGAATTTACCCCAGCGGCAACCTTTCAAACTAATTTATAATTTACTTCTATTTTTACAGGTACATATGATTTTTATGCCTTTAACTATTATTCGAGCAAAGTTGTCCGTAAAGCGAAGAAGGGTGAGAAGTTTCTGCCTTTACCGGCAGGAGACATACCAGAGTTGAATGCTAAGATGCTGGCTAAGCGGGAATGGCCTAAGACAGCGATCGATTGGATGTTCGTAAGTTAAAATATTCTTAAGTATTATATTTACGATTAAACTGAACATGCATGTCAAATCGATTTATTAAAGTGAAGTTTCCATCGACTTAAATTTTTTTCGTCTATCTATCGCATGTCGCATTATAGCCGACGCGCGGTCACGGAGTTAGGGTAAAGTGAAAGGCGCTCGGCAGAGCAGCTAAGACCAATATGGCAGCGCCCATGGCTCCATTCAAAATGATTGAATAGTTTAAATAAATATTGCGCTCAGTTTTTAACATGCGTCTATCAAATGAGTGATTGTATTTATTATGTATCCCGTACTCTAATACGCACATTGAAATTAAAATGTAGAGTTGGATATCTTGTTTACTATTGATTTTCCATTATCATTTCCATTTTACAATTATTAAGTTACTATTACAAACACGATTTTGATACCCTAAATCGAATAATTTTCCGAAAATTTTCAGTTAAATGCCTACGATTCGACAAAAAGTATCACTTGGATCGTGATTTCATAAATCCACACATTTTTTTATAATGATATCAATTTTTTAATCTCAATCTATAAAAATAATATCTTAGTGGTCTATCATTGTCCGCGCGTCACACCAACTCTATCAAAAACATTTCGATTATTTATTTTTTTATTTTACTGCACAGACACTTGGCCGTTATCTAAAAAAATATCACGATATATTAATCCTTACCTCCTCACTAATATTATAAACTAGCGGACCCGGCAGACGTTGTCCCGCCCTGATTATGTAAAAATCCTTGACAAATTATATACTAAAACGTTCCTCATCAATCACTCTATCCACCGGTGAAAACCGCATGAAAATCCGTTTGGTAGTTTTTGAGTTTATCGCGAACAGAGAAACAGACAGACGCGGTAGGGGACTTTGTTTTATACTATGTAATGATGCGAATGTGAGTCTATATGGAACATTTTCAAGCCGTTACTACTTACAGATCATCACGAAATTTTGAATACACTTTGATCAGTAGTACAGAAAAGAATATTTATTCTGTTATTGTAAGTGTGAGGAGCAAGTCCTTGCCTTACATATGTTCTTGGGGTGGCCGTTTGTGGGAATAAAATTGTTTGCTAGATCACGATTATTTTATTTAATGTGTTATAATGGTGTTATTGTGTAATTTAAGTGAGTGTTTGCATGTGACTAACAATCCAAGTATTCCTATATATTCTATACATATAATAAGAATGTAAATCTAACGTTTTTATAAAGAATTGTTGCAGGTGTCTAGGAGTAAGTAATAAAATACATTTCAATCATTTTTAGAAAAATTTGTTTGTCTGTCTGTCTGTCCGTTCATCTGATCACGCATCACTGCTAAAGTACTGCGTTTATGATACATTTAGTCTTTGTTTCATTAAAATCGGTTCACTCTATCAAATGTTATTGTAATTGGAATAACGACACGATTCAAATACGAGAGAAAAGTAGATAAGTAAATTGATTTAATACATTCAGATGATTTTATTAATCACTGATTTTTTACATAAGGTTCCACGCGGACGGAGTAGGGTAGTACACATAATAAGTAGGGCGACACGCAATACACGTAAACGTCCGGTTATTATGACGGCGTAATAGAAATCATAACGACAATACATTTTTTTCCTCTCATACCGCGCCTAAAAAACACTTTGATTCTCAGGTAAACCCTCCAGGAATCCGAAACCAATTGAATTGGCTGAGACGGAAGTATGGGAATCTGAAGTTCTTCGTCACGGAGAACGGTTACTCCAGTCTCGACGATGGCTTGAACGATGTAGCCAGAATCCATTACTACAGAGATCATTTAGAACAGGTAAATTTTTATTTTAAACTAAATCTGTACTTCTATACTAATGTATAGTTTTATTAATATTATAAAAAGAGTTTGTTTGCTTGAACGCGCTAATCTCAGGAACTACTAGTCTGATTTAAAAGATTCTTAGATAGCAGCTCATTTATCGAGGAAGGCTAAGGCTTAACTTATGTCGGTTTCATTAAAGTTTGGATATAGACAGACTTGTTCTTATATTTGTAGCGAACGTACCTATATTTAATGTGTGTCTGCGTTATTGTTTGTAACTTAAAGATTTGTTCTTTTTAATTTTGTCACATTAATATGACCGACTGAACGTATATCATATGGGCTCCCATCGAAAATCAGCGCTGCAGTACTGCTGTTTTGCAGCATATTTGCTGAATGGGTTTGCCAATTGTTGGACGTTTTTATTATTCACAGGTATTTAATTTTTTTTTGTATAATTTCTTTGTTAATTTAATTGTTTTGCTGGTTCCAACAATAAACTATTTCTTTCTTTCTTTCTATTTATACCTAAATATATGTTCTGCGCAACTATATTTAGAGCAGCCTGAAAAATTGTCGAGTATTGTACACTATTTTTATTGTTATATATTACTTGATTTTTCTAAGGTCCTTCTTGCCATCAACGATGATGGAATTAATGTCGCGGGATACACAGCTTGGACTCTCATGGACAACTTCGAATGGCCTAGCGGATATCAGTAAATATCTTGTTGTCTTTTTGTATTTTGTTTCCACCATAGTTAATATTATTTATTATTATCCCATTAATATTATATACGAGATTCAATGGAATCTATATAACTCGAACCTCGTTAAGTTGTAATCCTCAGTAAGTAAAAAAAAAGCCATTTTCTTCCGCCGAACCCCTAAATACTCGGTAGCCTAGATTGATTTACAATTTGTAACTCTACCACGTCCTACTGCTACAAAAAATCTTTGATTTTATTTGTCCGAGTGTACCTGAAAAAGTTACGTGAAACTGGTAATCAAATACAATATATAATAGTAATCAAAAGTTTTTTTTTATAAAATCAAACGTTTTCTGTTGCTGTAGGACATGGTAGCTGCCAATCGATTCCAGGCGGAAGTCCAAAGTAAGGTCCACTATAATATTTATTGATCGATTTCCGCAAAGTAACGCCTTCTTAAATTATAGTAATTTGGGTACTTACGTATTAACGCCATCGAAACGTTTTCTTCAACTCCAGTTTATTTTATGGCGCACGTGTTCTAATAATCTATTTACTACGTAACGTCACTTTTTCTGAATCAGGCTTTTAGGCAGACTCAATACCCCATAATACAAATACCGTTGAATAAATTATTGACTTGCTTAGAGGTGGGTAGATTAATATGAAACAGTATTGAAGTCTATGATTTTTACTACCTCGCAAAAGATTTTTTTTTCCTCGAACTGACTACGCTATTGACCTAGCAAGGTCTTATCAGATTCACCGGACTACTAAAGCGAGCGCTTAAGGCATTCAGCCGAACCTCACAAAAGTTAATCATCGCACCAAGGTCATGTTTTTAATGCGAGTCTTGATACCGCAATACAGAAAAATTACCGTACCGTATAGCGCCATCTCTTGGTGAATATTTTAAACAACCTTATCAAAACTTTAATTCAATATGTAATAACTGAGCCATAGCAACGCGTGGCCGGGTCAGTTAGTAATATTATACACAAACAGGTATTAAAGATTATTGCTATAGTAGAAAGTGTATTTATGACTATTGATAGTAAAGTATCCTAGGAATTGTTTAACATTATGCCTATAGCTGCTTTCCACCATCGCACTGCTCGTCATCGGCAGGGAATTCATCCCCACACATTCGTACCGAAATGGTCTCGGACGGTCCGGTTCCAGAGGGGTTTCCTTCCACGAACGATCCGGTTGTGGAATGAGTTTCCTGCTGAAGTCTTACCTGGGAACTACAGTATGGAGTGCTTCAAGGGGAAAATAAATAGGTTACTTAAGGGTCGGCAACGCGCATGTAACACTTCTGATGCTACAAGCGTCCATAGCCTGCGGTGACCGCTTTACATCAGGCGGCTTGCATGCTTGTTTGCTACCGTCGTGATATAAAAAAAAAGTATGTGAATCTACTATTTATATTGTATTTCAGGACTAAGTTTGGTATGTACCAAGTTGACTTCACATCACCGGAGCGGACGCGGACACCTCGTGCTTCTGCGCATTATTATCGCAGCGTCATAAAAACGCACTCTTTGAATGTTTCTATACCTGAGGTACTAGCTTCAAACTATGTTTATTCATAATAACTTTAACCTTATGTACGTGGACTATAAATAATTATCAAGTACTAAGTAATACCCGCGACATCGTCTGCTTTTTTTATTATCTCAACAGCATATTTAATGTAGAGATGAAAACACATAAAAAACAAAAAGCAAAGATATACTTTGCACACAAAATGTCTTTGTGAGCGACGTTATCCATTTACTTTACCACTCCTACTCGTGCACATCACACCGCTTGCGCTATTTCGCCTCGATAAGTAAGCACATATCTCTGAACGTGTAGTGTTTATATAAAACGTAGTTTCTTAATTTTTTTATAAGAATACATCAAATGAAGATATTGTGATATTTAATTTAGATAACCAATGTGTAAAGAAGTAAAAGCTAAAAAAATGTTCGAATTCTATCGAGCATTCTTTGCTTGATGCGCGCACGACTGTGTTATTCTATATATACGAGTGCTCATAAAACAGTAGAAATTCGACTTTAGAGAAAAAAAAAGTACGTCTAACCGTTACACGCGATTGAAGTAAGACTTTTTAAATATTTTTAATTTTGTCAATAAATAGTATAAACAAATCATTCAAAAATTTTTGAAAAAAAAAATAATGATAAATATTACATTGAATAATAATAAAAATCATATAATAGAATTAATTATGTATAATTATATGGGCGCGCGACCGTGCTGTCATCTGGTTCCAATGTAAGTAAGTAACAAAATAAAGCAAAGCTTCATTATTTGTAGCACCATCTATCAGCTAATTCGGAACTTAAATAACACAGGAACTATTATTAGCAACTCTTTGTTATAAAATATAGAAAAGTACGAACAGATTACTATGATAAGTAACGAATTCAATTAATTATGTTTTAATAGAAGTTTTGGTTATGTTTAATTATTATCTAACCGGATGGTACAGAAACGTGATACCATATTGCTGTAACGGACTTCCGTTGCATTGTCGTCCAGATACATCCTAGTCGGGCCTAGAGAGGTTTTACTTCAAAAAACTTTTTACAATTTTATACTGATAACACTAAAGCTGCTCAGTAGCGACAAAACCAAAAAAGAATGACGAATATCGGCTGAGAAACAGAGGACGGAGACTTTCTTCACCGTTTTCCCACTGCCTATTTATAGTATATAAATAAGAGTTTCTAAGGTGGTAGAGCCATGCTGAAGCTATTACTGGTTTCAACATAAATGGGTCGGCTCGCCCGGGGTACTACCACCCGACCCACAGAAAACCGACGTGAAGTAACAGTGCATGCATTGTTGCGTTTCGTTCGGTCAGTGAGAGCGCCGAAGGCCCACTTCTCCCTCCCCCACCTCGAAACTTCCTCCCCAGCCCCACTTCCCTCTTCGATCCCCCATTCCCATCCCCCAAAACGCAAGCTGGCAACGCACTTGCAACTCCCCTGGTATTGCTAGAGTCTATGGATGGCGATGATCACTTACCATCAGATGACCCGTCTGTTCGTTTGCCACTGAATAATATATAAAAAAAAAGATAATGATGCTTATTTTAAATCTACTCAAACATGCAAATAATTTCGTACGTTGCTGATAAATTAATTAATACGATATATGTATATGTTGATAATTACAGGTACGAGCTGTTGTTGCCGGAACACACCGTGTGATACCATCTTTATTAGTTTTATGTCATATGATTGTAGCAATTAAATTATTATAAATATTAATATCATATTTTTGGTGTTTAAATCTCCTATGCGTCAGTATGAACCAAAACAATTCGACAGCGAGAGCATAATAGTTATATTATTCTTTCTGCAAAGAAGCCAACGTTCCTGTAATTTACCATCTCTTTATTTGACACGTTCCGTACAACGTGTACCACCGGTGGTACACATTATACTTGATCTTTAGGCCACGTGTACCACCGGTGGTACACGTTATACTTGATTTTTAGCCCACATGTACCACCGGCGGTACACGTTATACTTGATTTTTAGGCCACGTGTACCACCGGTGGTGCTTGACCTTTGGGCCAGGGGCCAACACGTGGCACGGAACTTGTTACCAATGATTTAATTTCGACAAAAAGTAAAGAGCTTATGTAGAAGTTGTGACGAATTGAAAATGAATCATACCGTAACTGTGAACAAGGGATTACAATAATCCGACTGGCAATTGTCCAAGATGTCACTTACCTTACTTACTTGTGGGAAAATTCAGTAACACATAATTCCAGTATGTTTTACACGACTAATATTTCGTGTAGAAAGAAAAAAAAGGTGTGTGTGCGATTCACACACGATAGAAGTGAAACTTCAGTAAATCGACAAAAGAATGAGATGAATATATATAACATGGGTAGGATAATTACAAAGTTTATTTGTTTAAAAATGAAAGTATTTTGATTAATTTTAAAATATATTTTATATTGTATTTAACATGTGTTACAGTGTACAGTAGTATTAGCTCACATACTTTTCACATATACTAACACACGTTAAATGCTCAAATACAAGCAAATATTAAACAGTGTGCAATATACATACACACCGACATTTGCTCTCTCGCTCTGGCTCACTAATTACAGGCGACTATGCTTAGAAGACAGGAGTGGGGATGCTACGAAGCATGGCACAATGAGGAGAGACCGATAATATAAAATAGTATGTATATTGTCGTTTTCCCCTTCAATAAAGTAATAAACTTACTATGAAATTTCTTCACGTTTTAATCTAATTACTCTACATCGTAAATAAAAAATCCGTTCGAAAATAATAACCGCCATAATTTTGTAACCGACGAACGAAAATACAGCGAAAAGTTGTTACGTCACTTATGTATCTGTTGTTTTTTCGTTGCATCCGGTTTGAAATCACAACGATTCTAAAGAAGTTTCACTTCAAAAGTAGAAGGAAATAATTTATTTATAATGCGTTACATAATACACATGTATACAAGAGTGGATAAAAATGTGCATATCGCAGCATTATGAAACGGTGTCTAGCATATGCTAAAGTGTTATGAGAAACACTTAGTGCTGATTTTCAGCTGGAAACCAATACAAGTCACGGCGCGTAAAAAAATCAATTAAAATCATAGGAATGGGAATATAATATATATAGGGAAAATAAATAAAATACAAGTAGTAGGTAACATAGATAAAACAATTTAAACATATAGAGAAGCAATTGCCTGCGTAACTAAAAGTACTCAGTGTTCATATTTCAATGTTTAATATTTCTTAATTTTGAAGCAATGATGGCATAATTGATAGCGCGTTCAGAAATCGCACAGTTGGACGTAAGTTTAATCTTAGCAATTAATCGGAGTATTCGGTGAAGGAAAACCTCGTGTTGAAATCATAGCATGGTAGTAGGGCTTTTTCTAAATCCTCCAGCCGCTAGCAACCATCTTCAATCTACCTTTAAGCATCTGTTGCTGTTCCGGCAGCTGTACTTGAGAGCCAACCTCTTCTAGGTTTGGCATGTTTACCATCTTCGACCACATCGTTATTTACATGAGATGAGATTGTGGTCAAACGCTAATACTCATAAAGTATAAAAAAAAGTCTTTGACAAAATTTTTGTGACTAGCGGTTTTCGGCAAACAAAATAATAAATGCAGAACTATATGTATCGACATGTCTGAAATGTCCAAAATGTTTTTACCTGACGTTCATTGGATTTGTGCTTTAATATCAAACTTATAATATTCATCGCAAATCTTAAACTTACATTAAGAATATACTTAGAATAGCACGGGTAATATTTATTTCCTTGCTGATCTTACATGTCGGATGGCATGACATAAGACATTAGGGGCGTCAGTTATAAGGGTTAGATGACGTCCTCCTTGTCATTCAATCGATCAGTCCCTCAAGACCAATCAAGCATTAATAATAGAAGCGTTTACCTTAATCAACAGATCCAGTTATACACTACTGAATTACGCATTATAGTCAGAGATGTAGACGGTATGGCGCTCCGTGCGACAATATCCCACGCTTCTTTTTTTTCCTCGAACTGACTACATTATTGGCCTGACAGGCCTTTACAGCTTCACCGTTAGCTACGCCTTTGATAAGCTTTCTTAATTTTAGAGAGTGGCGCGCAATATTGATGACAGTAAAAATTACTTTTTGACGGTAGAACAAGCATTTGTGCCAACATTTAGTGAAAATGAAATGTGCCATTTTATGTTTGCTGTTTATATTGTGCCGTTTGTCAATTGAAATATTCAAAGGAAATAAAATATTGTAGGATCGCAATAATTTTGTAGGTGGTAGAGCCACAGCCAAGCTATTACTGGTTTCAGCATGAATGGGTCGACTCACTCAGGGTAGTACCACCAGACTCACAGAGACACCGGCGTGTAGTACCTAATAGTGCTTGCATTGTTGTGTTTCGTTCGGTCAGTGAGAGCACCGAAGGCGCACCTCGTCTGACGCCCCTCCCTCCCTCTTCCTCTCTTCCAAACATAGGCTAGCAACGCACTTGCTACTCCCCTCGTGTTGCTAGCGTCTATAGACGGTGGTGAATACTTAACATCAGGTGTCCTACCTGTTCGTTTGCCTTCTATGATATAAAAAAATGTTCTTTTAAAAATATTGATAGGAACGACACGCTTACCACTCATAGTAAATTAAAGTGTAAACCATAAATTGGCAAACTTTTATCATTAATCCAATGATTCATGCATATAAAACGAACAATAAAACATTGATTTTTATATGTTTTCTCATTTTGGCGAAAAAACATTCTACAATATTTTGCGCTATTAAAATGGAGTGGGTGATAAAGAGAACCGAATCGCTGTGATTGCATTACACAAAGTAGGTATGGAGCCAAAAGCAATATTTAAAACTCTCCATACGCTTGGTATTAGTAAAATGTTTGTGTACCGCGCTATTAGGTATATATATAATAGGTATAATGAGACCTCCTCTGTTTGTGACAGAAAAAGATCTGGCCGTCCACGTAGTGTTCGTACGAGAAAGGTGGTCAAAGCAGTAAGGGAAAGAATTCGAAGAAATCCTGTCCGAAAGCAAAAGATTTTATCTCGAGAGATGAAGATAGCACTTAGAACCATGTCGCGTATTTTAAAAGATGACTCAGGACTTGCAGCCTATAAGAAACGTACTGGTCATTTCTTAACTGATAATTTAAAAAAGAATAGGGTGGTAAAATCGAAACAACTACTAAAGCGGTACGCAAAGGGAGGTCACAGAAAAATTTTGTTTACGGATGAAAAAATTTTTACAATTGAGCAACATTTTAATAAACAAAATGACCGTATTTATGCTCAAAACTCTAAGGAAGCTTCCCAATTAGTCGACAGAGTGCAACGTGAGCACTATCCGACTTCAGTGATGGTTTGGTGGGGTATTAGCTATGAAGGAGTGACTGAGCCATACTTTTGTGAGAAAGTTATCAAAACATCGGCACAAGTGTATCAAGATACCATTCTTGAAAAGGTAGTGAAGCCCGTTAACAACACCATGTTCGATAACCAAGAATAGTCCTTCCAGCAAGACTCGGCGCCGGGTCATAAAGCTCGGTCTACGCAGTCTTGGTTGGAAACGAATGTTTCGGACTTCATCACAACTGAAGACTGGCCGTCGTCTAGTCCCGATGTTAATCCGCTAGATTATGATTTATGGTCAGTTTTAGAGAGTACGGCTTGCTCTAAACGCCATGATAATTTGGAGTCTCTAAAACAATCCGTACGATTGGCAGTGAAGAATTTTCCCATGGAAAGAGTGCGTGCTTCCATCGATAACTGGCCGCAACGTTTAAAGGACTGTATTGCAGCCAATGGAGACCATTTCGAATAAGCTTTTTATATTTTAAATTGTTTTATATTTATGTATTAAACTAACTGTAAAAGTAATAAATGTTATTTGCAATAGATAATTTTTTTTTCTTTGTTTCAGTATTTATGACAAGACTAGGTATTTGGTTGAGTTTGTCTATCATATAGCGGATGCTGTAGCAACTTTTAAAGGCCAATATGCATATACATTGTTAATATATAGTGTCATGTATGGTATATTGGTTACCCTCTAAAAAATGGGTATTCTTTACGCACAATAATTCTTGCAGCGAAATTTAACGAAATTATCCATGACTGAATTTTATTTCGTGGTTTTTATACACATTATGTTCCTAAAATTTATTCACTTTTATATTAGTACTAACTTCTGCCCGCGACTTCGTCCGCATGGAATAATTACTTTGGGCTAACGCTAACACGCAGCGGAAGCTCTAAATAGGAAAAAAAACGATTTAGAAACATTCTTCATTGGTGCTCCGCTCCTATTGGTCTTAGCGTCATGATATAAAGTCTATAGCCTTCCTAAATAAATGAGCTATCTAACACTGAAAGAATTTTTCAAATCACACTAGTAGATCCTGAGATTAGCGCGTTCAACCAAACAAACCCTCCAGCTTATAATATTAGTACAGATGTAAAAATACATATTTATAACCTAGTAGTTCGGTGCAGCTGTAAAGGCCGTAAGGTTAGTATGCTATTAGTAGCATAGTCAGTTCGAAAAAAGAAAAAAGTCTATCCATTCCCTTTTTTAATCCAAAGACGAGATGTATGCGAAATTTCATGACGATTCGTTATGTGCTTAAGGAATAAAAGGATAAATAAATAAACGTACATTCGTATTTATAATATTACTAGTTGTACTAGCTTACTATTAATAACTCCGCACGCGCTTTTTTAAAATGTATTAAAGAAATGAAAAATTATGAGTAGGTGTGTACATTACAGAAATGCTTTTTCAAAAACATTTTTAAGTACGACACGCACGCCATCTACTGGAACATATAACGTGCAAATTAGACATGTGAATAATAACAGTGTATCGAATGGGATGGGATTTATCATCAGCAACATACCTGGTAATTTAACCTACAATATATCACCCTCAGTGCTCGCTTAGACTATATAAGAAAGTAATAAAAATTTTAGGCTATACATTATCGAACAATATGTGTTAAACCTTTTATTATATAGATATAATATGCCCATATTGTCAATATAATTAAGTTATTCTTATACGTTGCTATAATTATTGAGTTATGTAGACGCAAGCACGGTAAATAAAACAAAATGGCCGCCAAATTGACCAAAAAGATAATATAATTAAAATTACATACAAACATATGAATTTCAATTATGTATATTTATTCTTGAAGTCCAGTAAAGCGCACGTCTCACGCGCTTGTTTACAAAAAACAACATATTTTTGATAAATTTCAAATGAACGAATGAACGGGTAACATATGAAATAGAATACGTCACCCGCTATAATTTCGGATATCTGCCAGTAAAATTCCCGTTAAAATAGGTCCAGCCGTTTCGGACATAACCCGGAAAAAAAAACAGACAGACAAAATATAACAATATAAAATAGCGACAAGATTTTTGAAAATTATTTTTTTGTTATTTGTAGCCATATTCCATTCACCAAAAAGTTGTTATTTTAATTTTACATACACACACTTTATTTTTATAATACGTAATGTATTACAAATAAAAAATTGGAAACAAAACAAACGTAGAATAAACATTTTGAATAGAAATACAAAATAAACTTTAAACCGCGATAGAAAGTTACCACGTTGCCATGGCAACGTATACAATATTAACGCTAACACGCCGGTAAAAGGAAAAAACAGCCCGTTTTTGAAACATTCTTCACTGGCACTCCGCTCCTATTGATCTTAGCGGGATCATATATAGCATATAGCCTTCCTCGATAAATGAGCTATCTAACACCGAAATAATTTTTCAAATCGAACCTGTAGTTCCTGAGATTAGCGCGTTCAACCATACAAACAAACAAACTCTTGAGGTTTATACGAGTATATTAGTATAGATAGATTAAATATCAGCGATAAAGTTTACAACAGTTGGTTTATTGATAAATAATAAGATAATGAGCAGTTCACTGAAATCGGTTTTTAGTTTCAATTATGTGTCTCGTGGCATTAGCCGTGTTAAGGTATGTTCATTATTTGCGCGCTATTGATTTTCTAGCTGTTAAAACATCTCAACCATGG
Source organism: Antheraea yamamai (assembly GCA_036509395.1). NCBI lineage: Eukaryota > Metazoa > Arthropoda > Insecta > Lepidoptera > Saturniidae > Antheraea > Antheraea yamamai. The sequence continues at coordinate 12,729,442 of AP028443.1, read as the reverse complement.
TTCCGAGTAGAGTGCAGGAGTTTGTATTGATGCTTTCCAGACGTCACCATCGTTCACATATTGATCCAGTTACGATCCGAATAAAAGTTTCACTTGCATGGTAGTTTCATACAACCACACATCTTTTTATTTAGTAATTTTTATTATATTACTTATCTAAGAGTGAGAGTTTAACATATGTGGGCTTAAGGTAGTAAGGAGGAAGCTTTAATTATCATTTTTCTGTCTCTTCGATACCAAACATCTTGCAGTATAGGTGAGTTTTATTGTGGTCCGTAAATAGAACTTTTTGAACATATATATCAGAGACCAGAACGGTAGTTACGACAGAATTGGAGGTTTATGCACGAACGTATCTAAATATTTAAGGCTCGTACTCATAATCCATAAGCCTCCGCATGACTTACCTGTTTAAAAAAAATTGCTAGGCCTATTTAGATATTTCTAAAGACGAATATACTTTTAATAAGTCAAAATAAATCCACATCGTATGAATTAAGACGTCAATTAACTAATTGAAACGTATTCATATATTATTTTAATAACTAGCTGTACCCGCAGCTCTGCATGCGCTTTTTTTAAATCGTATTAAAGAATTATAAAATTGTGAGAATATGTACAATTATAGAAATGCTCTTTAAAAGCAATTGTAAGTTACCTTAACTTATAGTAACATGTAACGTGTACATTAGATATATAAATGCTAACAGAGTGCCACATGAGGTTTGTCATCAGCAACATATTTGGAACCTTAACCCACAATATAACTACCTCAGTGCTCACTTACACTGTATAAGGAACTAATGAAACAATAACTTAAAATATTATTATAAAGATTTACATTTACATTACATTTAATATATATTGCCATTATAATTAAGCTTCTGTGACTATACAAAAAATAAACGCTTGTCTGTTCTGCAAGAAATTAAATTATGGAACTCTTTAAGTAATACGTTTATAATCTAAGATCCCATTAGGAAGACCTCTATATCATTAAAGTTATTAATAATTATAATGTCAAATTGTAAACAATAAGCTGATAAATATGTCTCTTATTAAAAATAAAGACTGACTTGAAATCTTGCTAAATGTATGCAGACAAAGTTGCGGGTAACAGCTAGTCTAGAATAGAATAACCTCAATTACTTTTTATATGGCTCGCTATCTACCAGTGAAAGTCTCGTGAAAATAGGTCTAACCGTTTTAGTGATAGCACAGCGGGCGAAGCCACGGTTAACAGCTAGTATAAACCAAAATTACTTGAATTACTTTTTATAAGGTCAGATATCTGTCAATGAAAGTTTCGTGAAGATCAGTCTAACCGTTTTGAAGATAGTACTGCGGGCAAAGCCACGATTAACAGCTAGTCTAAATTAAAATAAACTAAATTACTTTTTATAAGGTCAGCTATCTGCCGGTGAAAGTCCCGTGAAAATTGGTCCAACCGTTTTGGAGATAACATTGCAGACAAAGCCGCGGTTAATAGCTAGTTTAATTTAGAGTAGCCTAAGTAATCCGCTGTAATTTCAGCTATTTGTGAGTGAAATTCCCGTCAAAACCGGTCCAGCCGTTTCGGAGATTAGCTGGAACAAACAGACAGACAGAGAGACCGACAAAAATTTTAAAAATTGCATTTTTGTTATCAGTACCGTGTATACTATCGTACCCAATCAGTAAAAAAAAATATTTTGATATTACATACAGACACTTCATTTCTATTATATGTATAGAAGATAGAAGATATAGATAGAAGATTGTTGAAGAAATAGGATATAATAAAGCATGATTAAATGAGATTGCACCGTAAAAGACTTCTGGGATCAAAAACGCTAATCACGAATTTTTGGCGGGACCTTGGAATGTAATATAGTGATTTTTATATTTTATTCATAATCTTGTATTATTTGGCTGTATATTTTGTAATATTGGTCGTGTTTTACATAATATTGTTTGGTTATTGTACAATATAATATACAAGTGAAGTGGATGGGAAATAATACCACGGATTCTGACATGCCACAAAAACTCCGTGAACAGTTCAAACAAGAGGGCCATCATCTTGTTACTTCATTGAAATAATCGTGAGAAACTTGTAATATATGTAACCTACTCGATAATGGCAGTAATAATTTACTAGAAGATTGGTTGCCAAATATAAAATTAAAAAAATACTGCTAATCACACTTGACATCTTGCTAAATAGCAATCAATTCGTGAGGCTATAAAAGGAGTGAAATAATTTCAGTTTACTGATTGGTGTGGCGATATGCTCCGATGACTTGACCTTTCCTCCAAGGTTCAAATTCGGTGCAGCCTCAGCATCTTACCAAGTGGAAGGTGCTTGGAATGTCAGTGGTAAGTCTGAATTACTTATATATATGTATAATTTAACTTTATTCATAAAATAGACTTTTAGAGTATTATCTTTCTGTTATAGTTAGTTAGTTTTCATATTGTTTATGTTAAATTTGTATAATCGTTCAATATTTAGTTTTATTGAAATTTCATTTATTATTGGAGCACGCCGTGCTTGGCTATAACTATGACTACATTTATATTTAATTACAAAATTGTTATTATCAGTATATTTACAAATCTATTGTCATGTTGATGACCCATGATAAATAAATAGCTTTGATTTTCAGTTATAGTTTATTAGTTTTTATAATATTTAAGTTAAATCCTTAAATCTGTAAAGTCTTTAAACATTTAGTTGTATTGATATTTAATTTATTATTGAAGCGTGCCGTGGGTGTCTAGAATTATAGCTACATTTATATTTAATTACAAAATTGTTATTATCAGTATATTTACAAAAGTATTGTCATGTTGATGACCCATGATAAATAAATAAATAGCTTTGATTTTCTGTTATAGTTTGTTAGTTTTTACATTACTTATGTTAAATCTGTAAAATATCTAGTCTTATTGAAATTTGATTTATTGTTGGAACGTGCCGTGATTGTCTATAAATATGACTACATTTCTATTTAATTACAAAATTATTACCGTTACTATATTTACAAATGTATTGCCATGTTGATAAATAAATAAAAATGAGTGCAAGTAACCGTCACACGCGATTGAAGTAAAACTTGTTATTTAAGTTCCGAATGAGCTGATAGATGGAACTACAGATAATGAAGCTTTGATTTAATTTGTTACTTACTTACATTGAAACCAGATGGCTGCACGGTCGCGCATCCATATATACATAATTAATTCTATTGTATGATTTTTATTATTATTCAATTTAATATTGTTTTTATTATTTTTTTCAAAAATTTTTGATTGTTCCTTTTATGAACTATTTATTGACAAAAGTAAAAATATTTAAAAACCGGATGGTACAGAAACGTGACACCATATTGCCGTAACGGACTTCCGATGCATTGTCGTGCAGCTACCTCCTAGTCGCGCCTAAAGAAGTTTTACTTCAATAGCTTTGATTTTCAGTTAGTTTGTTAGTTTTTACCTTACTTATGATAAATCTGTAAAATAATAAAATATTTAGTTCCATTGAAATTTGATTTATTATTAAAGCATGCCGTGGTCGTCTATAAATATGACTACATTTATATTTAACTAGCGGGCCCGGCAGACGTTGTCCCGTCCTGATTATAAGAAAATCCAGGACAAATTATATACAAAAACGTTCCTTGTGAGTCACTCTATCCACTGGTAAAACCGCATAAAGATCCGTTAAGTAGTTTTTGAGTTTATCGCGAACAGACAGACAGACAGACGCGGTAGGGGACTTTGTTTTATACTATGTAATGATTACAAAATTTTTACCGTTACGATATTCTTCTTCTTCTTCTTCTTTTTAAAGTGGCAACATGTGTGCGCACACAATTTTGCCAATGTCAAGTGAATGGAGCCATAAACAATGGAGATTGTGCCAGACAATTAAGCAATTATCTTTATATCCAGACCGGGTTATCTACAAACACACACCACAAAAAAAGCACATGTAAACTAAACATACTGGTGACGCTGCAGCGATGTCGACGTCACCGGGGGTGCGCGTGTGCGGGGGTATCTATGCTAAATTTAAGTGGACTGTATTTGCGGGGGTGCTATATTTGATATTCAACTATTGCGATCAGCTACGAAGAGGGAGACAAGGGTAGGAAGAAAACTTGGCACATACCTCGCGGCGCTGCAGACTCCACGTGGCTAGCCGGCTAGGTGATTCTCGTTTCTCTCCACCGAGTTTCCTCCCACACAACACTTATTATTTATAATGTCTGTCGGCACGTATGTAGCGATGCGTTTATTTGTCACTCGACCATGCGAAAACTCAAAATGTTAGCATGCGGCGTGGTCACAACAATCTCGATGCGACGCGCAAACAACAATGACGATAGCAGTCGAACTAGTAGCAACAGTCGAACACTGGCCGCCGCGCGTCCGTCGCGCGCGGCGCGGCCCACAACACTGACGATAGCAAACGACTGGCAGCAGTGGCCACGCGTCCGACGCGAGCGGCGCGGGCCACAACACTCATAGCAACAATGGCGGCAGCACGGACGCGCCACCGAACATAAGCATGTGCCAGGAAAGGGTAATTGGGCGTGGCTTAAAAGGTGGCGTGACCTGATCGCAATTAATTGGTGGGGCTTCAAAGTGGCGTGATTTAATCTATAATGCGGGAATTTTCAAATATACATAAAGCGGCGCAACCACATACAACATATTGTTAGAATACAAACATCCACAAGAGCAACACTAAAATCTAAAGTTTAATTGTTAGTATTAATAAATTTCGACAAGCATTCTAGAATTAAATGATTATCCGTAACAAGAGTTAAGAGACACATAATGTTAGCGTTACGATATTTACAAATGTATTATCATGTTGATGACCCATGACAAACAAATAAATATATTCGATTAGATTACACCTATCTCTCGAAAACAGCTCTTTTTTGTATAAAATGAACACTATGTTTCAGTAGTTAAGACGTAAAATCGTAACAATCAAATAAACAAACAAACTTACATTTTCATTCATAATCTTAGTTAGAATTATTACTGACGTATCTATTCTATGTATGTAGCGAAATCTTTGTAAGTGATTTTCAGCCACTTCAAACATTCCGATTGTAATTTAGCACACATATCAAGGACTGATAACAATACTATAATTCAATAAGTTTGTCGCATTAACTTATTTAACTTAAAGGATTAATAAACCCCACCACGTATGTTTACTAGACTCGAGCGTAGTAATCTATATACTATACTCATGTAGTCTATATATCATTACATAGTATAAAACAAAGTCCCCTACTGCGTCTGTCTGTTCGCGATAAACTCAAAAACTACTGAACGGATCTTTATATGGTTTTCATCAGTGGATAAAGTGATTCACGAAGAACGTTTTGGTATATAATTTGTCCAGGATTTTTTTATAATCAGGGCGGGAGAACATCTGTCGGGCCCGCTAATTATTTATATTTTATAATGTATTTTATAAGCATGTTACAGTTACGTGCCACTAACTTAGGTGGTATTAACTAGTTGTCGTTCTCTTGTACACCCAGAATACCCCTGACTCTACTCCATAGAACAAGTCCATCCAAAGGTTGCCTGGAAGAGATTGCTAATAGCAGTAAGGCCGCCCATTGTACCAATAATAAAACCTTAAATGTTTTTGAAATGAATGTCTATAATTGGTATACAATAAAATTTAAATAATTAAAATAAATAAATTAGTCAGATAGTCACTAGAATATGACCTACCACAACGCTATGGCTTTGTCACGATGTTTTCCGTCATTGAAACTTACGAACCTATGTTAATCAACGCGATGTATAAACAAATCGTGTCTCATATCGAGAACATATTGTCTAAAGTATCCGACCGGTGTAGGAACAATCTTGTCCGTTTCAACCCTAAAAAGACAACTTTGCGCATTCAACGCTAAAAAGCTCCATTCACTGTGGCCCCACAATTCCAGGACACACCACTTACCATCATAGAAAGTATGGGGATCTTTGGTGTCAAAATCTCTAGCGATGTTCAGTTTCGCAGTCACCTGGAAGACAAGGTTAGGCTGGCATCCAAAAAGTTCGGTATTCTGAACAAGGCGATACGGTACTTCACCCTTGGGCAAAGAATGCTGTTATATAAAACGCAAGTTCGACCCCATATGGAGTACTGTTCAAAATCAAAATCAAAAACACTTTATTCAATTTAGGCCCTAAGAAAGCACTTATGAACGTCAAAACTACCACCGGTTCGGAAAACAACCCAGTCATCGTGAAGAACCGGCAAGAAACTCGATCTGGTTTATCTTTTTAACAAATATATATAATGTTTAGAATATATTAGGTGAATCTCACAAACGTTTTTAATGGATGAGACAGAGATGAGTTAATTCCAGACATCACCGTCGTTCACATATTGATCCACTCTATAATAGCCTTTTGACATCAAAACCCGCTTGACATGGCACTTAAATTCGCAATCCGGCAAATTTGTTGAATTTGTTGTAAAGTCTAACACTATTTACAAAAAAACTGTTACTGGTTTTACTAAGTCTAAAGCTGTTGCCATCTTTTGACGAAAACACCTGGATAGCAATTTGAACCATTTGACTCGGCTCAAAGACGAGCTATGAAGAATTGTTGACGATCCCAAGCTCACAATATTTTTTTCCTTTAATTTTGTTTAATCTCACTTTGTCTCTTCTTCAGTCCATAGTATAAAACAAAGTCACCTGCCGCGTCTCTCTGTCTGTCTGTTCGCGATAATCTCAAAAACTACGGAACGGATTTTCAAGCGGTTTTCATCAGTGGATAAAGTGGTTCATGAGGAACGTTTTGGTATATAATTTGTTAAGATTTTTTTTATAATCAGGGCGGGACAACGTCTGCCGTGCCCGCTAGTTTAATATATATACAGTTTACTGATTAATCAAACATATGATGGACTGGACAAGCTCAATACAAAATACCAATATTACAAATTGCAAATGCAATACTATGTGAGCATGTCGAGGCTATCGGTGACGCGAACCCATAATTTTTGCCCCTACAAATTAGCTGGACGCGACTAAAGAAATTTTTGCTTGAAAAATAATACATAATCATTATTCAACTTCTTACTCTTATCTTACCTAAGTAGGGTCGGCACAACATGTTTGTCATGTTGTGATATATGATTTGGTTTAATTCTTACGATCGGCCGCCTGCTTCACATCAACCCTCCTTGGGAGTATTTTGTTGTACTATATGTTTATGATTATTGTGTATAATTACGAGGTCTGATAGGTACATCTTCTAGCTTTACAATTAGGCTTTTGCTTTGGTAGGATATTTAGCTCTGTTTGAGAGGCACTACCGTTTGGTTTAAAAACGAAGTTGTTCATGATATATTGTTTGCTATATTGTCATTTTAGGTAACAGAAAACTAGCCAACTTTAGACTGTTCTGGACGACTGCATTTTCGTTTTTTTTTTCAGTATTGACGGTTTCAGAGCATTCACATTACTTCCAACTACCCATTCTATTTTGCCACTGTTTTCGTCCAAACTTTTTTTTATACTCATTGATTTTGTTCAACGTTGGCGACTATTATAACAGAATTCGCCTGCGTGGCTTCAGGATTTTGTATCACGTAAATCGCTGTATATTGACTCGAATAAATAAAGTTAGTATTTTTCGAAGTATTCGTTGTCGAATATTAGATGCAACAAACCATTACAATAATATATGTCGGGGCAGCGATGAAGTGGCGACCATGCAAGTATGACGTCATCCATAGTGACGTCACAGCTTTAATTTAATCAATCAATTCACCATGAACAATCGAATAATACGTTAACCGATACAGAAACACAACACTGAACATAGCTACGACCAATTATCCGCATGTGAGACCAGCCCAACCGTCTGAGCGAGTATGCCCAGCATCTAGTCATCGGTCGCCTTTTAAGGCATTAAGATACATAAACAGCTGATACCTCCAACCAATGGCGTCTCACATTGGGGTAAATAATGAACAATCGATAACTTCAACCAATAGCGTTTGAGGTCATTAGTAACACCCCCGATATAGTCAATAGCGCGGTATTGCAGGTCAATAATGGCTATCCCGATATTTAAAATATTCAAACTATAGTAATATAAAAGTAAATATAATGAAACGTCATGTATAATCTTTACTATTATCCGTTAGTATAAACCGTTTATCGCCTGTAATACATAATTGTTTATTAGTATTAGGATATTAGTCGAGATAAAATAGAGAGATTAGATAATAGTATAGTGCTCATAAATGACTTTACAAATCGTAGTGGCTGATTAGTTTTACCCGTGTGACATTTCACGTGAAGTGGATAAGGAAAAAGTGTGTGATTCTGAAAGTCATTCATATCATATATCGCATGCTTTCTTTTTGTAATAGTTTACGTTTCAAATTCGATATATTTTTTTGTGTTTCTTTGGCCTCAATTAGAAAAAAAAATGTATTTAAATGTTTAATATAATTTAATTTTTCTTTGTATTAATACTATGACTTTGTCTTCTTATATTATGCATGCTGTGTTCACATATAAAAGGGTTCGTGTCCATTTTTGTTCATAGAACTCAGTTTTGTGGACCTTAAATAAATAAATAAATAAAAATAAATAAATAAATAAATATTACATGTAATTTCTGATTGTTTAGTTAGATGTGGCAGAGCGACTGCCACGTTGCTAATATCAGAAGGTCTGAGATAAATATAATATCTGACTCGATGTGTGTAGATTAGTAAACGCGTTGGCAGCTAGTTTACTAATCCCCTTTTTTTTTTGTTATGTCATAGGAGGCAAACGGACGGGTGGGTCACCTGGTGTTAAGTGATCACCACCGTCCATAGACACTTGCAACACCAGGGGAATTGCAAGTGCATTGCCAGCCTGTGTTAGAGGGGGAGGAGAAAGGAAGAGGAATGGGAACGGAGGTGGGCCTCCGGCGCTCTCACTAACAGAACGAAACGCAGCAATGTAAGCATTGTTACTTCACGTCGATTTTCTGTGAGAGGGTGGTATTGCCCCGGGCGAGCCGACCTATTTATGCTGAAACCAGTAATAGCTTCAGCGTGGCTCTACCACCTACAGTTCCTTTTTTGGACTGACTGAACGGTGTTGGCCTGACGGCCCTTCACAGCTTCACCGGACTTTTAGTGCGAGCGCTTAGGGCATTCAGCCGAATAGCAACAAGTTCAAGGGTGCCAGAGTGACCCAACCTCGGCTTGGGCTGTTGCCTCAGATACAATGCAAATCGAACTAAAACTAACCATCTGAGCCAAATTAACTATACGTGTATACTTTAGTGAGACAGATATGCATTCCTTTATATGTGTCGCACTAAAGCGTAATGTATATAGAGTCTGATAATTTCGGCTAAGACTAACTAACCAAAAAGCTAAAAGGGCTTCTAGAAGACCTGCGTACAATTATGATGTACATTCGAATTGTCATGCCAACTCTAATCTCATCTAATATAGTAATTAATGCTCTAAAAATGTTCAAAATCAAAAACACTTTATTCAATTTAGGCCCTAAGAAGGCACTTATGAACGTCAAAACTACCACCGGTTCAGAAAACAACCCAGTCAACGAGAAGAACCGGCAAGAAACTCGATCTGGTTTATCTTTTTAATAAACATATGTAATGTTTAAAATATATTATGTACACGTCACAAACGTTTTTAATGGATGCACAGAGAGGAGTCAATCCCAGACATCACCATCGTTCACATATTGATCCACTCTAATAGCCTTTTGACCAAACCCGCTTGACATGGCATTCATTTTCATTTGTTTTCATTTTCATGGTTCATTCATTTAAAACTCAAAATCATATAAACACCCAATATGCATAGAAATGAATAATATATAAAAAAAATACTTGTTGCGTTTTTCATTTAAAAATAACAGTCTAAAATGTGCGGGCCGGAATATACAAAAATTTCACAACATATTGGGCACTGAATTTTTAACTCATCTCGATCATTATAGCTTGGGACTTAGGAGGGTAGGTTTTTGTCAAGTTCGACACTTATCGAGAATAGTTATATTAAACATTGGGATTTTTCAGAAGTGGTTTTTTGAAGTGAACAAATTTGCAAAAAAATATTATGCGTAGTGATTTACATGGAAAACTTATTTTTATATTTAGAAATAAAAAAAGAGCTTAAAAAAACATATTTTTTTAAAGTACAAAAGTCCCCGAGTAACATTTGGTCTTTGTTTCATCCAAATAGAATAGAAAATAGAAGATAAGTAAATGGACTTAATACATTCAGATGATTTTGTTAGTCACTGTTTTTTACATTAGGTTCCATGCGGCCGGAGTTGCAGGCAGTTACAGCTAGTTACAAAATATAGCTTAAAGTACTGTTAGAATGAATGTATTTGCACTTTTAAAGCAGGTCAAATTAGGCCAGATATTTCATTAGATACTTTAATAATGTGCCATTGTATAACCGCAATTCGGTCGAATCTTTGCTTTCGACGTCCGCTTCACGTGAAACGTTTCGGTGGTAAACCGATTCTATATCTCAACGTTAGAAAACAGAGGAATTTTTCGGTGATTCTTTCGGAATTCGAGTGAATTCACCAATTTAAATTAGTAGTACTATCAATCTTAGCTTATCAACATAAGAAAATACGTAGAAAGAATATACAACAATTGCGGATTTTTCGGAGTTAGAAGTCATCGGTAACTCGTGAGCTGGCATGGTAATTACGAACTAATATTACTTCAGAGAGAAGCACGTGGCCCTGAAGTGAGGTTCTTACTAAAGCAAGCGTTAATGTAGATTTGACCCATCCCTCAAGAACAGTACTTACATTTGTATGAAAGGTGCCCTATATACAATTCTGGACTCCTGTATGCAGAATTTCATAATGCTCAGTTCAGTAAGCGTAATAGACAAACAAAATCACATTCATAAATATATAATACATATGAAGTGCAGATGCATATTGTAGCAGCATCTGAGCAGAAAAAAATCGTCATTTAAGTAATAGAACAGTGCAAAATAGACTAGACAGTCTTCCACCAATATTTCTTAATTATAGGGCAGTGAGGACACCCTGAAAATTTAAAAGATTTTAAAGCACATAAAAGGCAGCAATAAAATTCCGGCCAACTCTCATATTTCAGATAAAAGTGAAAATATATGGGACCGCCTAGTACACGAAAACCCCAGCTTCATATCTGAGCTTGCCAACGGAGATGTTGCATGCGACTCGTACCACTTATGGGAACGCGACATCGAGTTAGCCTCGGAATTGGGTATCCATTTCTACAGATTCTCAATATCCTGGACTCGATTAATGCCGCATAGTTTCATGAATAATGTCAGTGAAGATGGCAAGAACTATTATAACAAACTCATCGATGGCCTCCTGGCGAAAGGCATAGAACCTCTTGTTACTTTATACCATTTTGATTTGCCACAAGGATTGCAAGATCTCGGTAAGTGATTCCACATGCTTATAGTAGCTTCAAGATCAAAAGAAATGTAGTATGCCTAATGAATACTAGTATTTTTTTCAGCATTACACTTCATACTAAATTACATTGAAGTCCACACATTAGAAATTTAAACTTAAGTTCTATTGCATTCATAGTTTGCAAGATTCGTCAGTTAACAGATACTGGCATAGCTAGATTGGTCTACTTCGCTTACTTCCATGAATTTACTTAATATCTTATAGTATTTTACTGCGGAAGACAGCAGCTTAGGTAAATGCTGTATTTCTAGAACAAAAATGGGTATTTCAAGCTACTTGTGATAGGGACCTCGCGAATCAATAAAGACTAAGTTCCAGGGGTTTACTTCTTGACTTTGCCCTCCTAATACATTATTGATGACTTTAAGTGCACAATACCTTGAAAAAGCTACATTTATTAAAATACCGACAATACTAGAAACAAGAACAAACTGGCCATCTCATGTTTCAGGCTAAGCACGATTAGTAACAGTTTTTTTAAGTAATAGTGTTTGGCTCTAAAATAAAGTCTGAAAGCCTATTACTCTTTTATACTATGTCAAGCGGGTTTTTATGACAAAAGGCATAGGGTTGATCAATAGGTGGACGATTGTGATGTTCGGAAATAATACATTTCTCTTTACATCTGCTAAAATCAATTATAATTATGATACATTCTTATAAAATATTTACTATAAAAAGATAAAACATATCGAGTTTTTCTTGCCGTTTCTTCTCGATAATAATATTGTTTTCCGAACTTTTGATAGTTTTGACGTTCATAAGCGCCTTCTAAAGACTTAAATTGAGTTCTTTGTTTTTCATTTTTGATATTTGACATAACCAATCCGAAGGCCTTCAAAATATACAATCTGCAATTTTGGTTTTCCAGGTGGTTGGACCAACCCGCTCATAGCCGAATGGTTTGGAAACTACGCGAGGATTGTTTATTCCCTTTATGCAGATCGGGTTAAAACTTGGCTAACGATCAACGAACCGATGATTGTTTGTGATGTCACTTATAAATTAGGTAATCTTGCACCTGGAATTCACGACCCTGAGGTGGCAACTCATATGTGCAGCAAGAACGTACTGTTAGCTCACGCTAAAGCTTGGAGGATTTATGACGAAGAGTTTAGACACAAATATCATGGTATAGTTTTATATTTTAATTATTCCTCGTGACAGTTTTTCAGTAATTTTATATAAACTGAGTAATTCGAAAGGTCGTCAAACTACCGTAAATATTTTACAGAATTCAATGTTCTATGTTTTATCTAATGTTTGTTTTTTGAAGTGAAACTTCTTTATCGACGTAGGGAGGAATTTTAGAACACGTAAAAACGTATGTAACGTTTTTCGGTTACGCGCCATCTTAATTTCTGTAAGTGCATTTTTCCGTTACGCGCCATGTTTATTTCTAAAGGTGCGCTCACAATGATCAGATTCCGTTTTTTTTTTTCTAAAGGTGCGCTCACAAGGATCAAATATAGTAGATCATTTTTCGAAAAATGATGTCATAAAGAAGTTTCACTTCTTACGCGTGTACACTGATACACGCACGTATTTTTTTTATGCATTTATTATCTCCAGGTAAAGTTTCCATAGCGAATCTTCTAATATGGATGGAAGCGTATTCAGACGATGACGAAGATGTGGCTGAAATGGCTCGACAGAATATGGTTAGAATTTCTGAAAATAGTTGGTTTTTAATAATCGGATACTTGCACCAAAATTAAATCAATACATTTTAAAGGAAAGTTCAATTAAAAGTTTTGTAGGTAATGTAATGTCAGGCATTTTTTTGGTATCTTTGTACTACACTAGAAAGTAATATTTGTGCAAGTTCCTAAGACCAGTAACAAAGAAGCTAATATCCAAAGAAAAGTTTCATAATATTATCTTGGGTATCTGCAACGCTTTCAGTAAAGAATATAATTAATATAAAAGTATAGACACCCCGAAGTCTGAAATCGTCAAAATGTCGTAGTGTGGTGTAATGATAAGGCCCTTATTATTAAGATATCTTATTTGGAACATTTACTAATTAATGACATAAAAATAGATAATTATAAAGAGTCAGTCATAATTATAGACTGATTACCTGATACGAGTTACTTTGTTTCTGCTGATTATTATCTTAAAAATGTACTTGATGTGTAGAGCAGAGGTAGAGAGAGTAGATGAGTAGAGCAAAACCTCTCCTGTGCATAACCGTGACACCGCTCGCTCCACTTTCCGATGGCCAGAAAACACATACAGTTAAAAACATGGTGCTAAAAAAAGTCGTTTATTGAACTTTAATAGACTTAAATATTATAGTAGACGCTACTTTGCTCTTTGCGCCTTTTTCAATCAAATTATTAGTCTTATGCTAAGTGAAGTGATAAAGTTTATTTTAGATAAGGGCCAAGTATTTAAAAGGAAAACTAAACTTTTATGTATATTTTGAATAGGTAGATAGATAAAGAAAATTTAATATTATATAAAAAATATCACAATAATGTAATTTAATTCAGGCTGGTCGCTATTCTCACCCAATTTACTCTAAAGATGGCGACTGGCCACCAATCGTCAAAGAAATTGTAGCAGAAACAAGCAAGAAGCAGGGCTATTTGAGATCAAACCTTCCAGCTTTCACTGAGGAGGAAATTGATTTTGTAAAAGGTAATTAATTTATAATGTTTAAATTAAGTTCTATAAACCGATTTGAATAGAACGCCTACATTTTAATAGAAATTGGTGACTCTTGAATCGTCCGCAATAGATTTGAAAATATCTCCAAACAGAGTGTCCTCACTCCCACGCCCGCGTAACCACAGATCACGCCGCCGTGGTCTGGGGGTAAATTTCGCTCCCGCACATCAGACTAGGGCCCCCTCGGCAGCGGCTCAAGCCTAGGTCCGTTCCCTCGGCGTGGAGCCCTTGAGTACGCTGCTCGCGCGATACAGTGACACAAAATCTTATTACTTAAATATTACACCTCCACACACGTGCACGTATGCACGCTTACACATGCAAGTGGAAGGGTTTTCTTTTTTCCCCTTATCAAACTGAAATAGTTTAGAAAATTATCCGATACGAAATATATATAAAAGTTGTTGAGGTATGTATGCTTGGTACACATATATGTTTCAACAACTCATATGTGTATGAATAGCTAGCTTAGCTTAGGTTAGCTCAGATAGGTCGCGAATTGCATGTATCAGGCAACAGCCCAAGCCGAGGTGTGCCGCGCACCCTTGAGCTAGTTGTCAAAATAAAATCTGCTGAATGCCTTAAGCGCTCGCCTTAGTAGTCCGGTGAAGCTGTTAAGACCTTGCTAGGTCAATAGCGTAGTCAGTTCGAAAAAAGAAAAAAAAAATTTGAAAATATTTTTTCTGTATTTGAAAATAAAGTAAGAGTAAATAAATGAACAAAGAGACTGATTTATAAATAACAACCTAAATACAGATACTTATAAATCCTTGAGAGAAAGTATTGTAACGAAAAATATTAGTTTAGATAATAACAAGACACCAGTACTTCTAATGTTCATATTTTAAGAGAGCCTGAAGATAAAATCTCTAATTTCTGCAAGTAGCCACACGGATACAAACATAAGTAAATGTAATTTAAAACGTATTCAGGAGATAATTAAGGTTATTCGTGTTGATCACAGAACCCGCTTTTATTGAAACTGACTTGTTTGTATACCTGTTACTTCCACATGCACAGCGCAAAAATATACCACCTATCCATTTTCGGTTACAGGTTAAAATTGTTTTTTGTTCTTAATGTGCCGTATTTTGTTTCTCATTGTACAGTTTACGCTCTGTAAATATATTGATATTTATTACCTGAGAGTCTAGTTATAGAAACGTTCATCACGCACAAACCAAGGGTTGAATAAAAACTCGTGCATTCGTTCTTTTCTCTGCAGACTCTTGGTCCGCACCTTTTTATTGCTGTTGTTAATTTTATCAATATAGTTAAAAATCGTTTTACATGTGAGCAACTATTGTTATTCTACTTAGCTATTAAATATTATACGCTCACTACTGTACATTACATTGCGTTTGTTTACATTATATTATATTACCTATTTGTCATAGAGATAATCTCCTTTGTAGCGGCTTCATTTTTATCTTTTATTGCTATTTTTAAATTATGATACACAGTGTCCCGCGCCGGAGCGTTCACGGTCCGATGGATCAACCTACTAATTGCGTCGTCAGTTACGTCGGTATAGTAGACACAGGTGTTGGTGTGTCAGAAAGTTACATTTCATTGCGATCAGAACATAACCAGAGCTCCTTATAATTTTTGATACGTTTCAGGAACTTATGATTTCTACGCAATCAACCACTACACCAGTAGATTGGTGCGTAAAGTAAAACCTGATGACGAGCTCCTCGAATGGTCAACAATACAAGATATGCCAGAAATTAACGCCACATTAGTAGGGCACCCCGATTGGAAGCAGACTACGGCAAGCTGGGTGCTGGTTAGTGTGTTATATCCTAATTTGCTGCTAAAAGGATACACTGTTCTCCAATCTCCCCTGTAAGATGTCAGCTCAATACTTACACCTCTTACACACATTATTTATCACACAATCCACGCATGCCTTTATATGTCTTGCTTTATTTATATATCCGTCCACCTTCATACTCAATAATTTACTTACTCCTCAACTTTTATACCACTAGTACTATTTTCAAACTTCTTCTGACATGCTAATTCCTAATCTTATCAATTCTAGTTACCCCACACATCCACCTTAACATTCGCATATTTGCCACATGTAATCTTTTCTCGCCCGTCTCTTTCATGACCCAGTATTCGGATCCATGTAACACGACTGATATTGTTATAATACTAGCGACCATATTAATACAAGAACTTCTATCAAATCTATGGGTTTGACTACGACACTTTCTGTTACAAATTATAACATTAGTGCGAAATGCATTTCAGGTAAACCCATTAGGCCTTCGTCGCCAACTTAACTGGTTGAAGAAGCAATACGGCGACATCGAATTCCTCATCACTGAAAACGGTTGTCCTACTGAAGGTGGTTTAGACGATCCGGAAAGAATCGAGTATTACAAAAGTTATTTAAAGCAGGTTTGTTATTGTCTTCCTTATTTCATTGTACTTTCGTATAATATGTAGGTGCAGGCTCTTCGCAAGGTAGGTTCTTGTACGATCTGATAACAGCAGACAAATTACTAGAGACGTATTTATCCTATTTTCGACGTTTGCTTTATAGTATGTTTTATAATGGTTGCCGAACGTCACCAACCCTTAGCTATTCTTCCGTTCATCCCGCAAGGGAAGGGAGCTCAGTGACCCATCCCATTACTCCAACACCTCTCTTACAAGCATGAGACATACTATAGATAAAAATTATGGCACATTTTCTGAAGTCGTGGTGGTCTAGTGGTTCGACCGGCGGAATATCGACCCGATGTCCGTAGCTTCGAATCCCGGATCGTATCAACGAGTTATTCGGAATTCGCGTACATTTACTAATTTAAATTGGTAACACTATCGGCTGACGGTGAAGGAAAACATCGTGAGGAAACTTGAACCTAAGAACCGTTCTTGTATTACTGCTGGTGAGGCGGATGTCCCGCCATCTAGTTTAATAATGATAAGTTGTGTCGATACGGGGGGCGACTTTGTCCTTTGACATAAGTGCAGCACTCTCTTCGCGATACTGTAAAGACACCACCCGCTTGCCATCGCGTGCGCATTAATTACGCACAATAACTGCTACATCGCTATATACCTTGTGTTTAAACCGCTTTTAGTTTTAAGTGTAATAAGGAACTATTGCCGCTTCTTTCACCGCATAATAAACATTATGTTGTATGTGTTACGTGTGTGAGCGATCTGGTGGCCACCAACACACTGTGAAACTCGTGATTCGTGGACGTGCGAGGACCAGGCAGCCGCATCCAGCAACTGGGTAAGCGAAAGTGCTATATACACCTCCCGTATCGATCACATACTCTCACATGCTCAGAGATAGACAAAGTTAGTCTGACACGAATCCACGTGTTCAGACATAATAAGTTCTCATACCGCACGGTGAGCACGGCTATTTATACGCCTGCCTCACCAACTGCTGTATGTGGAAAAACACAACTGTGGATTTTTCAAAGCTTAAAATTGCGAATACGTCGTTGGCTGACGTGGTGATTATGCCCATACCTTCCTTCGCAAAGAGATCTATGGCCCAGCTGCGGGTTTCTTACAGGTTGCTGATGATGATATTTTCTTAGTATAACTGCGGTTCTATAAGTATCCAGAACTATCGTCTAAGAAAGATAAACCCTAAGCCAATTTCGATTAAGGAAACACCACTACCGTATCTACTTATGGTGTGTAAAGTAGCAGTGCTTACAGTGATGTATTCAGTTCCAACTCAATTATCAGGAGTGGAAACTTGTTACGACTGCGTTCAGTACTACTTATTCTATACCTATCCAATTTTGGTATTTACAGGTTCTGCTTGCCATAAAAGACGACAGCGTGAACGTAACAGGGTACACAGTCTGGGCTCTTATGGACAACTTTGAATGGACGGGAGGTTACAAAACCAAGTATGGGCTCTACGAAGTAGACTTCAACTCCCCAGAGCGGACGAGAACTCCGCGTGCATCAGCTCACTTCTACAAGGAACTTATCAGGAAGCATTCTCTACGACAAAAGATTGTTGATGAACTATAATTTATAAATAATAGATAGGGAGAATTGTTTTTTTTTTGTACGTACATAATTTCAGATCCCTAGTCCATGAAGAAGTTAATTAAAATAAATATACAACAAAACAAGTTAATAAAAACCATAATAAACACTATACAGAGAAATAACAATTGATTCTCACGAATTGACGCTAAAAATAAATCGTAATAGAAATCAAAAGTAATGAGTATTGATGAATATTTATGCGTTTTTTAGTTCAGATAATATATTATAAACCCGAGAAAATACATAATATAATTTTAATATTTAAAAGTATGGTCATAAAGATAATATATTCTTAAAATGAATAACATGTTATATAAGTTACTCTGAGAACATGAAATGAGTTTTTTTAAGACCACTATTCATCATATTCAATAGAGTAATTTTAGGAAGCGTTTTCCCGCGGAGATTGATAAAATCAAAATCAAAAATACTTTACTCAAGTTAATCCCTGAGAAGGCACCTATGAACGTCAAAACTACCACCGGTTTGGAAAGCAACCCAGTCATCAAGAAGAACCAGCAAGAAACACGATCTGGTGTATCTTTTCATCATACCATACCGTTTCAATTTCACCCGCCAGCATTCTATAAGCTCTTCTAATCTATACATATAATAAGAACGTATATCTAACGTGTCAGCACTTATCAGATTTTTGTGAAAAAGATTATAGTAGGTATCTTGGAATAAGTAATAAAGTACATTTCAATCATTTTTAGAAATATCTGTCTATCTATCTGTCTGTCTGTTTGTCTAGACACGCATCACTGCGTGTACTGCGTACACGATAAAACCTCACCAAGAAAATCAAAGCATATCCTCGAGTCACATTGGTTTCATTGGTTTCATTAAAATCGGTTCATTCACTCTATCAAAAGTTATTGTAATTTTAATGACAATGCGACTTAAGTACGAAAGAAAAGTGGATAAGTAAATGGACTTAATACATTCAGATGATTTTATTGGTCACTGTTTTTTTACATTAGGTTCCACGCGGACCGATTCGCGGACGTAACTAGTCTTTAATAAGCTAATATAACTTCTATCTGGATAATATATACCTGACAATGGTTCATACCAAAGAATTTTGAGAAATCTTGTTTATTTCACAAATTTCGTAATTCGTATAATGGATAACGGCAGGTAGACACTGCTTATAGGTTCCACTAAGTTTTAATGAATAAGCTGGAATCATATATGAGAATTTATTGCGATGATTGTCTTTTGATCTTCTTGATATTAGATCTCAAGCAGTTAAAGTACTATATTCTAGAATCTATACCGACCCGATCGGTGTACTCCAAGGATTGCATTTGGGACCTTTCACATTTAACACTAGCTTTCTAACGTTGAGATATAGAATCGGTTTACCACCGAAACGTTTCATGTGAAGTGGACGTCGACAGCAAAGATTCGACCAAATTGCGGTTATACGATGGCAGATGTTATTATAACAGTATCTAATGAAATATCTGGCCTTATTTGACCCGCTTTAAAAGAGTAAATACGTTCATTCTTTTTTTTTTTTTTTTTTTAACGTGGGGAAATCCCTTATGGATACCCACCCTCCCGGGGGAGAGAGTGGGTTATGTCCGAGTCGCACGGACTAAAACCTCACGGTGTACCGACAGACCGTTCTGTGGGGGCGGCAAGGGATCGTTCAAGCTAATCAACCTTGTAGAGCCGCCCCCACGGTCCGCCCGGCGGAAGGTGACCGCCGGGCTCCTACCTATAGAGGGACAGACCGGGTACACGCCGGCTGCCCCCCCTCGTCCGCCGGACCTGTGCAATGAGGAGATGGGCCCCCCGGCCCATCCCCTCGGGTCCGGCTACGGTGGCAGGAGGAGTTGGGCAAAGCGCCGCCTCCTCCTGCCAATCCTCCGTTGGCGGAGACGGCCACTCAGCGGGTCTGCCTCGCGGGCCCTCTCCGCCGCCTCCTTCTGCGAGATGACGTCCTCGCAGAAGGAGGACATCGCTCGCCACGCCGGTTCGCTGCCGAGCATGGCCGAGACCACGCTCGGCAGCGACAAGTCAGGTCCTACCACCGCCGCCAGAATGCGGCGCTGCTCCCCCCACGCAGCACACTCAGACAGAGTGTGCTGCGCGGTATCTTCATCAGCGCCGCACTCATGGCAGGCGGCGGTCGGCTCCCTGCGTGCGATCCGGTGCAGGTACCACCCGAAACAACCGTGTCCGGTGAGTACCTGCACCAGTCGGAACGTCAGGGAGCCCCACTCCCTATTCAACCACGCCCGCAGGACCGGGCGGACGGCGTCGACAGTGAACCGCCCGAACCGCTCGTCCGCCAGGTCCTGCATCCATCTTTCGACGGCGTCTCCTCGGAGACGCCGTCTCTCCGCCTCAAATACGTTCATTCTAACTGTACTTTAAGCTATATTTTGTAACTAGCTGTAACTACCTGCAACTCCGGCCGCATGGAACCTAATGTAAAAAAACAGCGACCAATAAAATCATCTGAATGTATTAAGTCCATTTACTTATCTACTTTTTTCTGGTACTTAAGTCGCGTCGTATTTAAAATTACAATAACTTTTCATAGATTGAACTGATTTTAATGAAACCAAAACTAAATGTTTGTCGAAGAAATGCTTTATGATTTTCTCGGTTAGGTTTTATCATGAACGTAGTACTTTAGCAGTGATGCGTGTTCAAACAAACAAACAGACAGACAGACAAATATTTCTAAAAATGATTGAAATGTATTTTATTACTAATTCCAAGACACCTGTAACAATTTTTTTCTACTAACCACCTACTCTATCCTCGTAATTAACTCGAGCCATCTTTCAAATTACACTAACTTTTGATAGAGTGGACTGATTTTAAAAACACAGACTACATATTATTCGAAGATATACTTTATAATTTTCTTGGTTAGGTTTTGTCATGAACGCAGTACTTTAGCAGTGATGCGTATACAAACAAACAAACATTTATAAAAATGATTGAAATGTATTTTATTACTCACTCCAAGACTTTGATGCAGGTATCAATTTCTTTCACAAAAATCTATAAAGAACAAACACATTACATTTACATTCCTATTATATATATAGACTAGCCGACCCGTGCCCACTTCGTTGGGCGGTAACGGGCATTATCAAGCCACAACTTTTCTCTAGAACTCAATCATATTATATATATCTCATAATTAAGGCAGCGTTCGTAAGAAACCTTTTCGTTCGACCGTTTTTTCTCCGACTCCCCAGATATTACCCCCTACAACCTCACAAACTTTACCTCTTTATAGTATTATATTAGTAGATAATATAATTAGTTAATAGCTTCTGCCCGCGACTTCGTACGCGTGGAATAGTTATTTTGGGCTAAGACGCAGCGGAAGCTCTCAAAAGGAAAAAATACCCCGATTTTAAAACATTTTTCATTGTTCCTCAGCTCCTATTGGTCTTAGCATGATGATATTAGCTTGTGACACTCAGAAATAACGTGGCTTTCTATTGGTAAAAGAATTTTCAAAATCGGTTTAGTAGTTCCTGAGATTACCCCCTACAACGTCACAAACTCACAAACTTTACTTGTTTATAATATTAGTATATAGATTATAGCCCCTGCCCGCGACTTCGTCCACGTAGTAATAGTTACTACTCTGGGCTAACGCTGACACACAGCAAAAGCTCTCAAAAAGAAAAAAACATCTCGATTTTGAAACATTTTTCATCTGTGCTCCACTCCTATTAGCCTTAGCGTGATGATATATAGCCTATAACCATTCTCGATGAATGAGCTATATAACACTGAAAGAATTATTCAAATCGGACCAGTAGTTCTTGAGATTACCCCTTACAACGCCACAACGTCACAAACTCACAAACTTTACCTCTTTATAATATTAGTAATATACTATATAGTAATCTATATAGATTATAGCCCCTGCCCGCGACTTCGTCCGCATAGTAATAGTTACTACTCTGGGCTAACGCTGACACACAGCAGAAGCTCGCAAAAAGAAAAAACATCTCGATTTTGAAACATTTTTCATCTGTGCTCCACTCCTATTAGCCTTAGCGTGATGATATATAGCCTATAACCATTCTCGATGAATGAGCTATATAACACTGAAAGAATTATTCAAATCGGACCAGTAGTTCTTGAGATTACCCCTTACAACGCCACAACGTCACAAACTCACAAACTTTACCTCTTTATAATATTAGTAATATACTATATAGTAATCTATATAGATTATAGCCCCTGCCCGCGACTTCGTCCGCATAGTAATAGTTACTACTCTGGGCTAACGCTGACACACAGCAGAAGCTCGCAAAAAGAAAAAACATCTCGATTTTGAAACATTTTTCATCTGTGCTCCACTCCTATTAGCCTTAGCGTGATGATATATAGCCTATAACCATTTTCGATGAATGAGCTATATAACACTGAAAGAAGTATTCAAATCGGACCAGTAGTTCTTGAGATTACCCCTTACAACGCCACAACGTCACTACGTCACAAACTCACAAACCCACAAACTCACAAACTCACAAACTTTACCTCTTTATAATATTAGTATAGATCTATATTTATATATAGATATCTACTTGTTTATGGCACGTTACGCACACTGAACGCCTTGAAGGATTTTAAAGTACGAGTTATCGTTAGATTCATCTTAATGGTGGGAGCGATATACAATATTAACGTATGACGTCAGTGAATGAAAAAAGAGGAAGGTCTGTGATCAATCGGTACGTACCAATACAAAGTTGAATGAGGAACTCAATCTACACTAATATTATAAAGAGGAAACGTATTTTTGGATTTTTGTATGTTTATAACGAATAAACTCAAAAACTACCAGACGGATTTCAATAATTCATTCATCATTGGAAAGCTTTTTTTTTTTTTTTTTTTAACGTGGGTAAATCCCTTATGGATACCCACCCTCCCGGGGGAGAGAGTGGGTTATGTCCGACTCGCACGGACTAAAACCCCACGGTGTACCGACAGACCATTGTGTGGGGGCGGCAAGGGATCGTTCAAGCTAATCGACCTTGTAGAGCCGCCCCCACGGTCCGCCCGGCGGAAGGTGACCGCCGGGCTCCTACCTATAGAGGGACAGACCGGGTACACGCCGGCTGCCCCCCCTCGTCCGCCGGACCTGTGCAATGAGGAGATGGGCCCCCCGGCCCATCCCCTCAGGTCCGGCTACGGTGGCAGGAGGAGTTGGGCAAAGCGCCGCCTCCTCCTGCCAATCCTCCGTTGGCGGAGACGGCCACTTAGCGGGTCTGCCTCGCGGGCCCTCTCCGCCGCCTCCTTCTGCGAGATGACGTCCTCGCAGAAGGAGGACATCGCGCGCCACGCCTGTTCGCTGCCGAGCATGGCCGAGACCACGCTTGGCAGCGATAAGTCCGTTCCCACCGCCGCCGCCAGAATGCGGCGCTGCTCCCCCCACGCAGCACACTCAGACAGAGTGTGCTGCGCGGTATCTTCGACAGCCCGCACTCGTGACAGGCGGCGGTCGGCTCCCTGCGTGCGATCCGGTGCAGGTACCACCCGAAACAACCGTGTCCGGTGAGTACCTGCACCAGTCGGAACGTCAGGCAGCCCCACTCCCTTCCAATCCATTCCTGCAGGACCGGGCGGACGGCGTCTACGGTAAACCGCCCAAACCGCTCGTCTGCCAGGTCCTGCTGCCATCTTTCGACGGCGTCCCCTCTGAGACGCCGTCTCTCCGCCTCTACCTCCCTGGGAGCCGGAGGCTCCCCCCTTCGTTTTCTCGCCGCCGTGAATTGGTACACGGCGGCGAGAACTCCTGCCTCCAGCTCCCAGGGTAGGGAGCCGGCGAGCGTGAAGGCCGCCGCAGAGGACACCGTCCGGTACGCCCGGATCGCCCTCAGTGCCACCGTGCGTTGCGCATTGCGAAGCGCGCGCACGTTGGCGGCACCGAGGGCATCGGCCCAGACCGGTGCCCCGTAGGCGGCCATCGCCCGCACGATTCCCATGTAGAGTCGGCGGCACCCGGCGCCCGGCCCCCCTATGTTGGGGAGTAACCGGCCGAGTGCCGCCGCCGCCCCAGCAATTCGCGGTCCGAGCCCCGCAAAGTGGGGCTCGAACCGCCAGCGCCCGTCCAGGGTGAGGCCCAGATATTTCATCTGGGTCCCCACCCTGATCCGGGCGCCCTCCACCACTATATGGGCCCCAGGTGGTGGCCCCCGCCGAGGCCCATGAAAGAGTAGGGCCTCGGTCTTTTCTAGGGCCACCCTGAGGCCCAACCTCCTGATGCGCCTGACCACGAGGGTTGTGGCCATCGTGGCCAGGCGCTCCACCTCCCTCCACTCCCCCCCCCCCGGGCTACGACTAGGGTGTCATCCGCGTAACATATGAGGCGTGCCCCATATGGGAGCACGCCGCGGAGCACCCAGTCGTAGCCCATGTTCCACAGGAGCGGCCCCAAGGCCGACCCCTGTGGAACCCCCCGCCTTGTGGCCCGCCGGACCATACGCCCGTCGCCGTCTACGTAGGCGACCTCCCTACCCACGAGGTATGCCTCCAACACCCGCCGCAGGTACGGGGGCACTCCGAAATATCGGAGCGCCTCCCGTATGACGCCATGCGGCAGGGTGTTGAAGGCGTTGGCGATGTCAAGGGACACCGCCAACACCCTTTCCCCCTGGGAGGTCGCCTCCGCAGACAGCGACTTAAGGAGGGACAGGGCGTCCACCGTGGAACGCCCTGTCCGGAAGCCATACTGCGCGTCCGCCAGATTCGGCCCCACGCCGTCTAGGTGCTGGACGACCCGGGAGGAGATAATCCTCTCCAGCACCTTCCCGGCGTCGTCCAGCAGGACGAGGGGCCGATACGCGGACGCGCAGTCCGGAGGGCGGCCTGCCTTTGCCATGAGGCAGAGCCGCCCAAGCTTCCAGGGCTTCGGGAACTGCCCGACCGAAAGACACCGGTCAAACAGCTCCCGAAGCCACCCCCCTAACTGGCCCAAGGCGAGGCCGAGCACCCGACCCGGGACCCCATCAGGGCCGGGCGCTCTTCGCCGGTTGAGGAGGCGCTCAACAGCCCTCCCCATCTCCTCCTCCGTTATCGGAGGGGGAGGACCGTCGAGCACCTCCTCGACTGCCTCCCGAGGCGGAGGCATGGGAGGAGCCGGTAGCATCGGAGGATCGGGGAACAGTTCTCCCACGACCCTCGCTACCACCTCCGGCCGGAGGGTCTCCGTCGCCGGGGGCGCCCAGGATTGTAACTTCATTCGTACAATCCTGTACGGGCGCCCCCAAGGATCCCCCTCCAGCGTCTGGAGCAGCTCCTCCCATGCTGCTTGTTTCGCCCGGCTGATGGCAGCCTGCAGGGTCTTCCTGCACTCCCTATAGCTGCCATACAGCCGGGCCTCCGCCTCCGGGTCCCTATGCCGGCGCCGGCGACTGCGCCCCAACAGCCGCCGGGCCGCGGAGCAGGCCGCTCGGAGAGCGGCGATCTCCGGCGACCACCAGTACACCGCCCGTTTGTCTGGGCGGTGTACGCTCCGCGGCATCGACGCGTCGCAAACCTCCGTGAGGGCGGCACGGAGGCGGGCTGCGGACGCGTCGACATCAGCCCCTGTGGGGGGGGGCATGGCCCAGGCCTGGACGATGGCCGCCTCTTCCGCTAATTCACGGTTGAGGCGGCTCATCGCCCAACAGGGGAACTTCGCGCCCCTCCGGGGGTGAGTGCCAATTCCGGCTTGGGAGGTGGAGACCTCGAACCTGATATATCGGTGGTCCGATAAGGTCTCCACCTCCTCCAGCACTCTCCACCCCCGGACACGGCGTGTGACGGACGGTGTGGCGAACGAGACGTCCACCACCGACGCCCCGTTCCATCGCACGCACGTGGGGACGCTCCCCTGGTTGAGGAGGGACAGCCCCAACTCGGCTGCCCACTCCTCAACGGCCATGCCCCTCAGGTCCGTGACTGCCGCTCCCCAGGTCCTCGATTTAGCATTTAAATCCCCCATGAGAACCACGGGGAGCGGCGACAGCCGTCTGACAGCTCCCTGCAGGGAGCCGAGGTACGCCTCGAACTCCCGCAGGGGCTTGTTAGGGGAGAAGTACGCCCCCACAATGGCGTACTCTCCCCAGACGGCCGTCACGAACCCGGCCCCTCTTTCTCTTGCCGCCAGGGACGAACCTCGACCCGCCACGATCGCCACGGAGCCGTTCCGGTCCCCAGCCCACTGCGGCTGGGAGGGAACGAAGTAGGGCTCCGTGGCGACCGCGAGCCCGATACCCCACTCCACCACTGACTGCACTGACTGACCAATCCATTATTGGTCCATTGCAACTTCCTCCTGCCTGGCGGCCACCACCCTCGGACCTGATCCCGCTACGGGGAGGTCCCTACCCTTGGTGGTGGGGGGCCTGCAACTTCGGCTCCCCATCACATGCCCCGAGGGCCTCCCCGCGTCCGCGCATACGGCGCAGCGGGCCACCTCCGCCTTGCATTGGGCCGTTTTGTGGCCCGCCGCACCGCAGCGGTAACATCCGTCCCCCCTGTTGGACGAGGAGGGGCACATGGGGCGGGTGTGCCCCAAGCCCATGCATTTAAAGCAACGCATGGGCTTCTCGTCCAGCAGGTGGACGCGGACGACGCTCCACCCTATCAGGAGCTTGCCGGCCTCAACAAGCTCCCTGGCCGCCGCCGCGGGGAGCGTGATGTGGACCGCGCCGAGGCCCCCCCAATTTCTCTTTATTTCTCCGACCTTTAGGTCGGCCGCCCTGCAACCGGCCTTCGCCGCCACGACCGTCTCGATCTCGTCGGCGGACACCGAATCGTCCAGCCCGACGATCCGGATGTCCGCCTTTTTGGTCGGAATGACGACCGTGGCGACTCCAGCCAATGCAACCTTCAGCTCCCGGGCCAGTTCGGCGGCCTTTTCCTTCGTCTGCCCCGGGAGCTCAATTTTACGTGCTCCCGTGGCCGTCTGCCGGACCCGGACCTCCCCAACGCCCATGTCCGGCAGAGTCACGGCTTCCCGCGCCTTTGTTAGGACCTCCCTATAGCCGACACCTTTGTCGGCTGCGGTATCCTGCAGGGTCAGGATGACCGCAGCCGACTGGGGGACGGACGGCAGCTTCGGCCCCGCCGGTTTTGGTGGGGCCACTGGAGCCGTCGGGGCTGTGGCTTTAGGCGCCACCGGGGCCTTGGCGGCCTTCTTTTTTCGGCCCGCTACGACGGCCCAACTGGAGCCGTTAGCCGCCGCCGCAGGGGCCGGCAGTTCGGCCCAGTTCATCCCCAGAGGGGCGATCGGGGCCTGGAGCGGCACCGGTGCCGGCCTCTGGGGCACTGCCGGTCTTGCAGGTGGAGCCCCCGCTCCACCCTTCCTCCTATCAGCCGCCAAGGGAGGACGGACGGGCACCTCCGGAGGGAGGCGACTCTCCAGACTCTCCAGGCGTGCGTTCAGCATATTGCCGAACGACACCTGGAGAGACCGCTCGAGGCGCGACACGGCCCCAGCGAGCACCTCCTCCCACTGGTGCTCCGACGGCGCCATAGCAGGTGCTGGAGGCGGAGGCATCTGCTTCTTGGCGCTCGCTTCCTGCTTCCAGGCCAGGATCTCCACTTTGAGATCGTCGACCTGGCGGCGGAGGTTCTTTGTCTCCCTCTGGAGCTTCTTAACCTCCGCCGACTCCGTGCGGTCAGCGAGCGCCTCTACCACCTCCTTAAGGGTCCTAGCTGCCCCCTTTAGCGCCTTAATACAGGGGCCCTGCAGGTTACGTGACTTCTTCACAGTCTCGAAGATAGCCGTTACCTGCGCCCCCGCCAGAGCCCTCAACGTGAAGACATCGAGGTCCTCCACGTCGATGGGCTCCGCCTCCGAACTTGCCGCTGACCCGGCCTTGGAGCCGGCCTTGGACTCAGCAGCCGAGGCAACAATCGAGCCCGTAGCCGAGGCCTCCGACTCGGCCCCGCTCAAACTCCCGGCCAAGGCCCGGTCAAATGAGCCGTCAACCTCGCCCAGGATGCCACGACCCCCGCCGACGTTACGGCTGATACGCCTCGCAGTCCCCCGCTGGAATTTGCTCCCTTTGGGGGCGACACGCTCCTCCACCTCCGTGTCGGAATCGACCGACACGCTCGCCCGTTTGGCAGTGATCTTCTTTGCCCTGGCACTCATGGCCTACTGGAGACCACAGGGTCACCAGCAAGCCAAGAGGCAAAACAAACAGTCCGTTCAACAAGCCAGGTAACACAGAAAGCAAGAAAACAGTCCGATAAACAAAGCCAAGTCAATAAATAAGAAATCCACGTCAAAATCCAAAAACAAGCCAATCCGAGTGTAAAAACTAGTTCCGTATCCGTGAGCAAGCCAAGACAAAATATATAATAACAAAACACCACAGAAAACCACCCATAAACGACGCAGAAAACCATTCACGACCTTATATTTATAAAATCTTAACGCACCTCATCATTGGAAAGCTACATTATCCCTGAGTAACATAGGTTATATTTTTTACTAGAAAAAAATAGGGATCCTACTAAAATTTCTAGAATGTAATCCAAGATATAAAAAATATTGCCATAAAATGACTTTCATCGCATTCGCTGCGGAAACTATGAATGATAGAACAAAAATATGTTCTACAATATTAAAGAACATATTAATATGTATAAAAAATCTTGCTGTACCATATGTCCAGCTATTGTGATTATGTCACTATAACTACATTTTTGAAAGAAATCTTAACAAAAACGAGACCATGCCTAAAATACCATGTTATTCATGTCTTTATATTAATCCTTATCCAAATAAATTATTTTTAATTTAAGAATGTTTCAGTACCTGTAGATAACTTTTTGAGTTATCAAAATCGGCCATTGCATTCAAAAGATATTAAGAGTTTAAAATTGTCAATCTAAACAAAATATGCCGCTCGCGTCGTTGCCGGGGTGTGGTGTGTGCGTGCGGACTATGCGGCGAAGAAGGGGTCATGGGAGAGGGGCGCGCACATCTATAGCGTAGGTAACTGCGCGGCTTATTCGCGCAATAGAATTTTTGCTCATAGTAATAGGTCGGCATTCAGTTACAATCCACAAATTGATTATATTCATCAGAGCAACATCCAAATTGGGGCAATCAATAAGATTTGTACTAAATGTTATGCTAAAAAATGGAGTGACGAAGCAAATGGTATATGCTGCGCATCTGGGAAAGTACTTCTTCCTAATATTGAAGAACCACCAGAACCAATAAAAAGCCTTTTTGGCAAATAATCACAGATAATCCGCTCATTTTTTTAAAAATGGTGTGTTTATTATGACATGTTTCACCAGTTTTTAGCTTAACCGTGACTTAATTTGGCAGATACAGTAAAGAGTATATCTAAGCTATCACGCACCAAAACAGATGAATTCACCTAGTAGTTTTTTTATCTTATCATTTTGTTAGATTAGCACAATCATCTACCCCCGAACAGAAGACATTTCTTTCTGTAAGATTTTCGATTCTGGGTTGGATCGTGGGTACAAGATTTTCAAGACTATGATCAGTTTTAGTCAATCCACATATGTTTAACCCAAATTTTTAAAACAATTGTTCACTCGTACGAAGTCGGGGCGGGCCGCTAATCTTTAATAAAGCTAAAAAACGCTGCATTGTTTTTGTAGTCACCATTAAGTTTTACATAATAAATTGTACTTCTTCAAAACATGGTAATAACATGGCGTGGTAATCATATTTTTGTGTCTTCATTATCTTTACATATAACTAGTTTTTTCTCCATGGTTTACTTACGTTAATCTAGATTTAATTTATTCCTCAAGAACAGCATATTTTTTCTGCATGTCCTTCTTTGTGCCCCTGGCGAGTGTACTAACAAAGAAAATGGCATCAAATCTTCCTTTAACAGTACGAACATATAATAAAATGACAACTGAACGTCAATTCTGTCAATATCGTTGAAGTTCTTTCTACTGTTTTCTGTGTCACTCACTCACTCTTTACGCAGTTTTTGTCGGCCCGACACTTTATTTTCGATCAACACAACCAAGATGATAAAACGACAAGCGGACAATCGACTATTAGGGGACAGCTGGCTAATTGAAATATGCTTTTTTTCTCGAACTGACTACGCTATTGACCTAGCAAGGTCTTAACAGCTTCACCGGACTACTTGAATTATGTTTTTTTTTCTCGAACTTACTACGCTATTGACCTAGCAAGGTCTTAACAGCTTCACCGGACTACACTTGAATTATGTCGGATCGACAACGACAACAACCATATGAAAGCGCGAGCTTACTGTACTGTGGCACCATCTCTTAGCGACAAACATAATCTTGTGTGATTAAATGAAATGCACAAATTAGTTTTGTCTCGAACACTCACTTTTTGTATGTAGATTTTTTAACTTACATATTTCACTTTTCGCCAGGTTTTTTCTACATGTCCTTGCATACGAACTTTATCCTGACAATCTATTTTTACTATAATAAAACTGTAACAAGGCCAAATCTGTACATTAAATATTGTTTGAAAATTATAATCGGAGTAGACTTTGTTATCGATATAGAAGTCAAAAATAATCCTTTTACAATTTTTGTCTGTCTGCCTGTCCCTGTGAACATGCATCACTCTTAAAGTACCGAACCGATTTTAACGAAACTTGACACAGTGATAACTAATATTACAAGGTTACATTTAGGATACTTATTGTCCCATAAAACGCAAGGGGTTCTCCAGAATAACGGACGAAACTCAAAAATTTGTAGTTAGTGAAATTCTTGACGAATTTTGGTAAATTTTCTTTGTGTTATATATAGCAGACAGATTAGCTATAAATTTAAGCTATATTGGGATGACGTTCCTTATTGCGGGTTGTACGCTTTGAGCGGATAGGAGTTAGACCGAAAAAAATGTTCAAGACTTTTTTGCGACACCTTAGTACAAGAGCCAGCAACGTTGGAAGAACAAAAATTTTAGAAAAGCTGGTTCTTTAATATATCTTTCTTTATGCTCTTCCAAACAAGGTTCAGGATATCTGGTTGCTGGTAAACGTTGTGTTTATTAATGCGTATCACACC
The DNA here is from genome assembly GCA_036509395.1 of Antheraea yamamai. Taxonomy (NCBI): domain Eukaryota; kingdom Metazoa; phylum Arthropoda; class Insecta; order Lepidoptera; family Saturniidae; genus Antheraea; species Antheraea yamamai. The sequence goes on along the minus strand of AP028443.1, from coordinate 12,698,150 downwards.
TTTACAGGTACAAATATTGATTTTTAAATAATTTTAGGAAACTTTTTTTCAGTAAAACTTACTTTTTAAACGTTATTAAAAACATGAATTTATCGCTGCCAGAAAATTTTGTTATTGACAACAATGTGCCCGGTGATATTCTTTATAAATAAAATAATTAATTTCAAACCATTTTATTTTTTCCATTGCAAAGAACACATTTAATTTTATTAACCATTATAATATTAAGTGTGATGTATTCGATATTATAAATAAATATGTGCGCCTGCGACACCCGCTACCCGCATTACGTGGATAGACTTCGGCGTGAACGGAAGTGCCGCGCACGCACTAAGTAATAAATTTCGGTGTTTTATTTAATATACCACAAGAAACAAAGGTGATACATAACATTAAGATTTCACCGTAAACAATGAATTGCAACGATAAACGTAAACATATGACTTGGGACTGACGCCATCTTGAATATATATATATCTATATACAATAATATATATCTATGACATAAAAAAATACAAAAAATAACATCGAGCACGTTATTGTTAATAATAAAAATGTTTGGCAATAAAAATTTAATATTTTAGTAGCGTTTCAAATTTAGTGAAAAATAAAACATTCAAAAATTATTTAGAAATCAATATTTTTGCCTGTAAAGGTGCGATATGCACTAATAAACGCAACGTTTACCCGCAGTAGGTTTATTACAATTTTTCGCGTTTATAAATAAAATTGAAACCGGTGATAACCGATTTGGTCCAGACGAAGTTGCACGGGTCAGCTAGTTATAAATACAAATAAAAACAGCCAAATAAGTGCAGCCGCTCTAAAGTGATGTGTATACTACATAATAAATCAAAGAGCTTGTTAATACTGTTGTACAAAATAGATCCTATTTATAAAGATGAGGTAATCGTAGGTTTTAAATCACAGTCTAGACGTGTGTTTATCAAAGTACTAGGTCGCGAACGTTCAGAACGTGTTCTTGGTAACGTCTAAAAATGACTCGATCATTATTGTCCTTGAAGCGTTAAAAACATAGTTACAATACTTCGATCAACAATAACTAGATAAAGGGTCGGCGCGAAAAATACGTCTCGGTAAATAACAGCTCACTTGTAATGTGAGTTTTATTTTGTTTAGTTTGTTTGAAACACAGCCAATGTAAGCACGTTTCACATGCCGCAGTGTATTCAAAAGATGCAAAAATAATACCCGAAAAAGCAATTTATTATGTATTAAAGAAATATAAAAGAAAAATAACTAAAAATTAAAATGTACCTTACAAAATAAAATACCCAACTAAAAAAATAAGCAACACTAATACTATTTACACCTAAAACAAAAGCAAAAATAACAGTTATAAGAATGAAATAATTTCAAGAGTAATTACGATAATGTTGCTTTTATTTGGTTTTAAATGAGGCCAAAGGACAACAGAGAAATAAATCTATATCTTTTTGAATGTTGTTATACGACGAACACATACGATAAATAGGAGAATGCTGACCTAAATCGGTTCTCGACAGTGGTAAGGCAAATGTTTTTCGGTTAAACAAACGACTAGATGGACGAGGAATACAGAAGGATAATCTTTTTAATATCTCTGGAGCATCTAAATGTCCGTGAACTAATTTGTACAGAAAAAAAAAAGTGTGTGTGTACTTATGTACACGCGTTAGAAGTTATACTTCTTTGGCGTAACAAGATAACAATCTGTTCAAAAATTTTATCTTTCGCCTTAATCTACGTTTGTAGAAAAAAAAAAAAAAAAAAACGACGAGCGTACCAACATGCGCGACTAATATCGAGGTTCAATTTCTATTTTGTTGGTAGCTTTTTTTTCGAGACTTAATGAGCGGTTAAGCAGACAGCTTCATACTGTTAATTTTGTGTCACAGGTGCGCGCGCATCTTAAAATTTCACTCTCATCATTTTTTCATAACGCGCCTAAAGAAGTATAACTTCAACAACATCAGCCATCTTTCTACGAATTTGCAGTGACTCCATTTTGTAATGTAATAATCGTTTATTGTACGAGTCTAGAGTGCGACACTGATTATGAAAGAATGCAAGATGATATAAAAATTGCTTTTGGACTCGCTCAATTCTGTCAATGTGGACTTGATAGCAGGCGTTCCATACAGTACTGCAATATTCTAAGATGCCACGAACAAGTGTATTTATAGAGTAAAATTGTTAAGGATGGTTGTCTAAACAGTTTCGTTTGTCTATTTATAAAACCTGCTAATTGCGCTGCTTTTTTTAAATATGTTATCTATAGTTTAATTGGGTGTCTATAGTGAGTGATACCCAGATCTCGAATCGAGAAAACTTCGGAGAGCGCAGTACCATTTATGTAATAAACTGCTGGAGTCGGCATTTTCTTTCTTGTGAGTTTTATGTGGATACACTTATCTGAATTAAGTATCATACCATTTGAGTTACACCGTTCCAGAATGTTGTTTAGATCATTTTGCAGTATATCAACATCAGTGTTGTTCTTAACTGTACGGTATATTTTTAAATCATCTGCATATAGTTGATGGTTGGAATGTATAATGCTAGTAATTTTGAAGTTAAAACAAAACGGTTTCGTCTCGGTTTGTTTAGGTTTGGTTAGACTTGAGAAAAAAGATAACGCGAGCCGGCGGGTGCAGCGGTCGTCGAGCGTGATGCATTTACTACGTAAGTACCTCCTAATTATATCGATAAAAATATATTCAATAAAGCAATGCTTCAGTAAAAAAAGGGCTCTTTTAATAAAATTTTAGTTTTGTATTGTTTATATTGAATTCGTAATGACAATAATATTCTTCTTATACTATTTTATCTTTGGCAACCAGTCTTCTAGTAGACTATTACTGCCATTGTCAAGTGAGTATCGATATTACAAGTTTCTTGATATAATTTCAATGAACTGACAAGGTGGTGGCCATCTTGTTAGAACTTTCCTGGGAGTTTTTGTGCCAATTCAGAATCCATGCTCCGTGGTATTAATTCCGATCCACTTCACTTATGCACAATAACCAAACTATATTGCGTAAAGCACCACCAACATTACACAATATAGAGCCAAATAAATAAGCCAAATAAGATTATAGATAAAATATAAAGACCACTACATGGCATTCCAAGATCCCGCCAAAAACTCCAATAATATTCTCTTTTTTTTTATTTTGAAACATTAACCGCCAATTTTTCACAAATACCAATGAGGTCGATGGCTTTACACAAACTCCTTCTTCTATTTTCCATATTTTTAACAGTGGTGAATGCTAGTTTTATGATGTTCGCGATACACTCAAACATAAACGCCATAATCTACTACCCATTTCTCTATTATTGAGTAGATAATATAAAAAATAAATTAACAAAACAATTAAATACTAAAGTTATGTGACCTAGAAAGATAGAAACACAAATGGAGCGTGTACCGTGTTTATATAAGTAATTATTTCCTTTTGTTAGATATAAATTAATTGTCTTATAGTGTCACAATAATTCTACATATCCGTTCTACATAATCAACATATATTTACCATTCCAACTGCAACACTTAACACCGTATATAACAGCCCTTTAACACGCATGGCTAGACTTTATCATAATATCACGCTCAAATATCAACATCGACTTACTATTTGATGTATTCGGATCATACAAGCAATCCTTTTAACCCTGGATAACTAAATATTCTTCCGTTCGACGACTTAGTCTGCACGAAAGTCGAGTGTACCTACCTAGTTCCTCGTACCCCTAGCGCCTGCATCCTTGTCATCTTCTAATTACGAGTAAACAGTGAATCAAGCGATGCGCTTGAGGTCATACTCCTTATTCTGTCTACTGGTATACACAAATTTGACAAGGGGAGTCCTCAAGATTACGAAGACACCGATAGCATATGTCATCTCGAGTATACACGCAAACACCAGCGCGTTGTATAAAGCTATGCTCTAAGGAGTACCTTGGGTAAACCAAATAAAATTGTGATTGTTCTATTCGATTTTCTTTTTCAAACGTTTATATATATTTAATGTTATATCATTTAATGTTTCAATATATATATTATATTATATATATATATATATATATATATATATATATATATATATATAACCTATCATTACATCATTACATAGTATAAAACAAAGTCCCCTACAGCGTCTGTCTGTCTGTCTGTTCGCGATAAACTCAAAAACTACTGAACGGATTTTCAAGCGGTTTTCACCAGTCGATAAAGTGATTCATGGGGAACGTTTTGGTATATAATTTGTCAAGGTTTTTTTTTTATAATCAGGGCGGGAAAACGTCTGCCGGGCCCGCTAGTATATATGTTGTTATTGTTTGTATAAACACGCATCACTGCTAAAGTACAGGGTTCACAATAAAACGCGACAAAGCAAGCACTGTTACTTCACGTCGGTATCACATCTACGTAAATTTGACCCGGAAGCGTCTCCGTCCGATGTCAATTTAAGGTGTGCTAAATTTAAAAACGTTTTTAATGTGTTTACTCTGACATTTTAGATGACGCATGAATATCAGTTTAGATACGAAAAAGAAAAACTATAAAACCTGTTTAGGAAAGGATAATGCGTCTTCTCTAGAACTTGTTTGTATGTAAACAAGCTTTTGTTCACGGCTTAGTTCGCATTAAAGTATTTTCAACTTATCCCTTGAAGACAATACTTTTTGCACTGAAAACTTTTTTAGGCACGTTGAGTGGTAGTTTTGCAGGAGATAGATTTATAATTTCGCATCATGACAGGCTATGTAAGCATGACCGGCAGCATTGCGCTTGCAGCTTGCGTCAGACTACCGACGCGTAGTATAGGGGCCTGTGTACATATAATTTTTTAATTGATTAATAGACTTTATAAAAATGTATATAATTATTAAATATAGTCATTCACACTATAATTAATATGACAATTCAAAAGAGAACACATTTATCTCATTATTTTGAGTTTTCACTTCTGTCGGCAGTCCTTATGACTGCCTCGACTTTTTTTTCCATGAAGTATACCCTATTTCCTTTACCGTATCTCCGACAACGTGCATGTAAAATATCATAATGATCGGTTGAGTATTTAAGGTGTGAAAGCGTAACAAAAAAAAACAGGGTGTGTCGTTAAGTCACGCGATAGAAGTGAAATACTTTTGTAATACAGGAATATATTTTAATTAATCATAAAATCACTTTGAATGGCATAGATTGTGTTCAGGGATCGTCACGCTTGAACCCAATACACGCAACCACGGACAAGGACAGCGAGAAGAGCATATGCCTCACTGTTCTCCAATACCTGAAGGCAAGCGAGGCACTGCTCCCACTCTATCCGACACAGTGTACACTCCCACCAAATGCTGAACAGTAGAAAGGTTACGAATCAGAATTTCAAAAGCCTCAGTTTAACAAACCCGCTTTCGTATACTTTATAATATTAGTTAGAATGGCAAGAGCAAGAGATTGTTTGTTTATTTGGCACAAATTTAAAAAATTCTAAGGTGGTAGAGCCACGCTGTAGCTATTACTAGTTTCAGCATGAATGGGTCGGCTCGACCGGGGTAGTACCACCCAACCCACAGAAAACCGACGTGAAGAAACAGTGCTTGCATTGTTGCGTTTCGTTCGGTCAGTCAGAGCGCCGGAGGCCCACCTCCCTTTTCCCTTTCCCTACCCCTCCCCCTCCCCATACACAGGCTGGCAACGCACTTGCGACTCCCCTGGTGTTGCTAGTATCTATGGACGGTAATGACAACTTAATACCAGGTGACCCAGGTGTTCGTTTGCCTGCTTTTGACATAAAGAAAAGCTTTTAAAAATTTTATCCACACTATTTAGTCCATTTATTTCTTGTTTTATTTTTATCGCCATTGTCGAGTAGGTAATGATATTGCAAATTTTTAGTAATCATTAACATGTTCTAACAGGATGGTGGTTCTCTTGCTAGAAATTTCCACGGAGTCAGAATTCAGTCAGAATCCATGCTCCGTGGTATTATTTTCCATTATACCACATTAAACACCAACAATACTACAAAATATAGAGTCAAATAACACAAGATTATGAATAAAATATAAAGTCCACTACATAACAGACTAAGATTCCGCCAAAAATTTTGAATAATCGATCTTCTAGACTTCAATTTTTCATAAATTAATTCCATAAACCACGATTCGTATCGATTTGGAAATCGATTTTTATCAGGAAGAATTGTCATCCCTAGTACAATACAACTTACAACTATTGTTCTTCATATGGGACTAGCTACCTGAGTCGAGTTTGCAAGGGTATACTACTAACAAAAAAAAGCAAATCTTACCTTCACAATGCTACCAGGTTATATAGAAAGTTATATAAAGGCAAAGTTATATAGAAACTGAACGATTCAACGTCCTTCTGTCAATTTTATAATTTTTTTGGGAGATCTGCCAATTGTCTTCTGTCTTACTAACTTTCTTATATTAGGTCTTTACCTATGAAATTGCCGTTTTGTATGAAAAAATTTAAACGAATTTTATTTCATGTATTTTTTATTTGTATTAATCGAAGTAATCACCCATGCAATCAATGCATCTCTGCCAACGCAGTGGCAGTTTATTGATGCCCTTCTTAAAGAAATCAGCTGGACGGGAGGCAATAAATTCTTCAAAGGCATTTTGTACTGCCTCTCGGGTATTGAATTTTTTTCCCGCCAAGGAGTTATCCAAATTCTGGAAAAAGTAGTAGTCTGTAGGCGCAAGGTCTGGTGAGTAGGGCGGATGACGGAGAACTTCCAACCCCAGTTCTTGCAACTTGGAGACCGTCTGCTGTGTAGTATGAGGTCGCGCGTTGTCGTGCAGGAGCAGCGGAGACGAGCGATTGACCAATGCTGGTTGGATATGTGCCAGCTTCTCCATCATTGTGTTCAGTTCTTCACAGTACACATCTGCAATAATGCTCACCCCGTTTGATAAGAAGCTGTGATGAATCACACCGGCGCTAGACCACCAAACAGTGACCATCACTTTTCTAGGGGTAAGTTTTCATTTAGGGCATTGTTTAGGTGCTGAACCAGTATCCAACCAACTTGTTGAGCACTTGCGGTTATCAAACAGAATCCATTTTTCATCGCAGGTAACAATGCGGTACAAAATTCCTTCATTTGTGTGTCTGTTGAGCAGTGCAAGGCACGTTTCGACGCACACTTCGCGCTGGCGATCATTGAGTTCGTGGGGCACCCATTTGTCAAGCTTTTTTACCTTGTCAATTTGACGCAAATGGACCAATATTGTTTTGACGCTAACGTCGAAAGCTGCTGCTAATTCAGCCGTAGATTGTGTATCATCAGCTTCCACAATCGCCTTTAATTCGTCATTGTCGACCAAATTCTTCGGACGACCGCGAGGTTTATTTTTCAGGTCGAAATTCCCAGAACGGAAGCGAGCAAACCAATAACAGGTGGTGCGTTGGTTTGTAGTGTTAGCTCCGTAAACGTCGTCGATGTTGTGTGCCGCTTGTGCCACGTTGCTGCCACGACGGTACTCATATTCCATAATTACTCGAATTTTTAACATATCCATGATGACAAAAAAGATTTAAATGCGATTAAAATGTAACACTATCAATAAACAAATGACTACTTTTGGAAAAAGAATTCCATGTTTTTAAAATAAAATTAATTTGAAATTAGAATTCTTAGCCAAAAAAAATTATTTTGATTTGAAATGGCCAGTACTGCAGAACGACTATTTCATAGGTAAAGACCTATTATTAAACCCCTTTTTTTTATCTTTCTGTACGGTTTTTCAAATAATTGCAAAAACATAAAAAAAAAGTGAAATTGCTAAATAACTTGTCATTCTGATTTATTGTGCTTACGTACGTACAGCATTTGATTTTTATTTATATACTAGCTGTGCCCGCGACTTCGTCCGCGTGGAACCTTAAGTACAAAAAACAGTGACTAATGAAGTTATCTGAATGTATTAAGTCTTAATAACTTAGCTACTTTCTTCTCGTACTTTAGTCGTGTCGTCATTAAAATTACAATAACTTTTGATAGAGTGAACCGATTTTAATGAAACTAAAACTAAATGTTACTCGAGGATATGCTTTATAATTTTCTCGGTGAGGTTTTATCGTCAACGCAGTACTTTAGCAGTGATGCGTGTTCATACAATCAGATAGACAGACATTTCTAAAAATGAATGAAATATATTTGGCTTGGGTTTAGTAACGTTTGACAGGAGGAGAGTTGTAAAAGGGACTGAAGGTGGTAGGGATTGGGTCCCTGATTATAACCTTTTCAGTTTTATAACAAGGTAATGCATATTTTCCGAGAAATAAATAAAAAATGTTTCTAAATTTACGAAAAAAAAACAAACGACACTAAATTTTAACCATGTATATTATTACTTAGTCTAAGATACCTGCAACAATTTTATTTTTACAAAGATTTAAAAGGTACATACACGTTAGATTTACATTCTTATTATATGTATAGATATTTATTTAACTCGCCTTAGAACATCGGTAGTGATGTAGAATTCGGGGAATTAAACGCATGTAAAACCGCAATGCTCATATAACTACAAATATGAATCTATAGCAATTGAGAATATGCGAACGCAGAAGCTTTTAAATTAGAACAATTCGCTGTGACCGCAGTTATTAACATGGCCGCGCGCTTGACGGTTGCGTTCAGGTAAATTCTATTGTGAATTATTTCATAATCGATTATTTAAGCACGTACATATAACTACAGACATTTATTATCAAAGAATTCCTATCGCACTATTCTTTTTAACTAGATCTTTCGTTTATATTGTGTTCTTCATGATTATGTCTGGATAATAAAATATATTCATTTTAAAAATGTAAACGTGTGAAAGAGTGTTTATTTTCATAAAGGGAATTCTAATAGTGAACAAAACGTATATATACTGTTAAAATTAATTACAATTGTGAAGTATAGAGGTAAGGAGAACCATCCTTATGTATGAAAAAGTATGTGTTAGAATATCGGTATAGTAGTAACAGGGTTAATTATTTTTCTATTATTTAAAAGGATTTTTTGGAGGGATCCTTAGTATGTCATGTAGTGGATTTTATATTTTATTCATAATCTTGTGTTACTTGACCCTATATTTTGTAATATTGGTTGTGTTTTACGTAATATAGTTCGGTCATTGTACACAAGTGAAGTGGATGGGAAATAATATATCGGAGCATGAATTTTGGGATACCACAAAAACTCCCTGGAAAGTTCAAACAAGGGGGCCAACATCTTGTTAGTACATTGAAATTATTACAAGAACCCTTGGAATATAATATCTGCTCAACAATGGCAGTGATATTCTAGGAGATTGGTTGCCAAAAGGAAGATTGGTTGCCAAAGAAAAACTTTTGATAAAGTTGTATAGTAGGTAGTAAGCACTCAAAAAGCACTAAACGTCTATTGCAAGTTCACAAACTTGCTATCACTATCCACGTATTTTTACAGCAGTTTGTTATATTGACAAAACTATTTCGTAATAACCGTATACTTTGTCTTTGCTAGCGCTATTTTGGAGGGCTTCGGAACTGTTATTTAGTGCTTAGGTTTAGATACTTTTTTTCCTCTACCCTACATAATTACAATATATTCATGTACTAGCGGGCCCGGCGGACGATGTCCCGCTCTGATAATAAAGAAAACCTTGACAAACTATATACCAAAATGTTCCTCATGAATTAGTTTATCCACTGGTGAAAACCGCTTGGAGATCCGTTGAGTAGTTTTTGAGTTTATCGCGAACAGACAGACAGACAGACGCGGTAGGGGACTTTGTTTTATACTATGTAATGATATATGGGGCGTTCCACGCAAAATTGAGCAGATTGATTATTTTTTTAAACTGAAAACTTCTTTAGGGGCGTAGAGCGGTATTTTTTAACATAAACTTACGATTTCGCGGCATGACATGCTAGTTAGCGTGACTAGCAGTATTACGTTTGCGCGGCTTAACGTCAGACTAGCGGCGCGTAGCATAGCGGCATGTATACAAGTAATATTAATATATTGAAGCTTCTCATACGTTTGATTGATTAATAAACTTTATAAGAATGTATTATTTATTATTGCTCCGAGTGCCAATGGACGTGAAAACCAGACTAATGTCAATAATTACAGTATACGAATTATGAAATTTAAATATGTAATTCACACTATAATTAATTTAAACATTCAAAAGAGAAATTGTTTAAAGTTTACATTTCTGTCGGTAGGTTTTATGACTGTCTCGAATTTTTTTTATATGTTCAATTGTTTATTTTTTCTTAATAAAAGGTACCCTATAAGGTATGTCCTTTTATTATACCCTAGGGATGATCCATATTAGAAAAACATCGATGTTAACATCGATTTAAAACTATCGATGTACTATAAACATCAATGACTAAAAACATCGATATTTTCGGTAGCAAACAAAACTGTATATTTATTTGTATTTGTTTATTGTTATTGAAAAATACAATACAAGAAAAAAATAACATTCACAGTATTTTTGGGCACACACTGTAAAAAGATATTAACTTTGCCAGATGTTTTACGTTTTGTCTGTTCCATTGCTGGTTCAGGAGTTGGCCAGCTTTGGAAAAACGCCTGTCTGAAACTATCCCTTTCCCTTTTTCCCTTAGGAAATGCGAAGAAATAACTATTCGTACGGCTTACTTCGATTACGTTGATCAGTGTGATCTAGTGCAAAATATTTCAAATTTATAGTTATCTAGCCCCTAGCTAATACATCCAACGCTAGATGGCCCTAAAAGATATATTGAAGTTTCGATATTCTATTCTCATAACATCGATGGTTCGATGTTATCGAAATTAAAACATCGACGTTTTCCAGCGAAAGAGCAATGGTTATTCATCATTGATGAATGTTCGTCATCCCTATTTTACCCATATATTATTATTAAACCCATTACAATGTAATTTAATGATAACTGATTGAATAGTTAAGCCGTCGAAGCATAAGAATTCTACAAACAAACGCATATTCGCATTTATAATATTAGTAATGTATTAACCTTCCTATACCCGCGCGTCGGTCTGATAGACCGATCTGTGTCGAGTACGGGTACAAGTAACGTATGGACAAACACTATACTCATTGCCTATGCAACTACTGATGCCCGGTTTCTGAGGTAGTTTAATTGTAGATTATCTGTTCAGTAGCGTTATCAGTTCGATAACTTTTCAAATTGCGTTGCTGAACACATAATCGTACGATAAATGCCAGTAAAATTCAACGGGCCACTTGACAGTTTATCTTATGGATAACTTTGTTGAGTCAATAACTATTGGTAGTTTAACCGAGTATCTCAGAAACCGGGTAGGAGAAGCCAAATCGCCAGCATTTTGCATTTTTTAAAAACACGAGTCAATGGTATGTCGTCGGTCTCACAGACCAACATTCGGTTATTGGAAGGTTTTTTCGTGCAGATGCAGGTCCGCACCTTTTTCCTGCCATCGTTAATTTTATTAATCTTGTTAGAAAAGGTTTAAAATGTGACCAACTATTGTTATTATTTTACTTACCTGTTAAATATTATACGTTTGTTAAGTTACGTTAGTTTACATTAATTATATGTATTACATATGTTCATTTAAAAAAGCGGTTTCATTCTTTAAAAAAAGATATAGGAAGTAGAATTATTTAAATGTATATATAGTACAGATAAATCTATGTATTCTAGTCAACTCGTACGAAGGAGTTTTCGTGCGCTTACATCGATAATGCTAGCTAAACTCTATGAGATATGGACCGTTTATTTTGAAAGTGGTGTAAGTCCATTTTTGAGAAAAATGAGCTATCACGTAATTCATGCTTAATTTAATGTAATTTTTTTATATATAACTAGTCCATGTTTAATTTCTCAAAAAAATCCCATGTTTTGTACAACTTAAAATCGGTCGGTAAATGAAATTGCATAATCATCGATTATGAAAGTGGTGTAAGTCCAATTGACAGAGGTAGGTGGCATAGCAGATGGATACCGATCAGTGTTTTGTTATTTTTCATTTATTTTATACTAGCTGTGTCCCGCGGTTTCATCCGCGGACGATTTGCATTGTTTCCCCTTCGTGTTTACACTACTCGTAAGTTAAAAGATAGATATTAAAAAATTAGAGAAATGTATTAGAAAATGTACAGCGCATAACCTGTGAGAAGAAAATAGATACCATAAGGCTGTATGACTCCGTATCTTTGCCCGTATTTTGGCGAATTAAAAAAACAACAAAAACAACAGTAGTAAAATTATCAATTTATTACCTCTACGTCCTGGAAGACCGTTAAAATTTGAAAAAATCGCCCTGGAGCCTTTGTACCAAAATGCCAGACCTATTACGTACGAAAAATATAAAGACATGAAGCAGCTACTACCCTATATACCTCCGGTGCATCATGCATATTTTGAAACACTACCACATGCAGAGAATAAGTAAATTCTTGTAATCAGTATCTTGTAATGACAATGTAATTGCCGTCTAAAATAAAATTTTATGTGTTGTTATGCGTATTTGTAAACAAAATTATATTAAAATGAAGTATATTTTAAGCGATATTTGATTTTTCAAAATTGAAATTAAACGATTTTTACAATTGTCTAATTTTGAAAGTGGTGTAAGTCCATTTACAGCACATAAATATGTGTTATCGTAGTCTAATTAGCCAAAAACAAATTTATATAAACAAATTAAATGTTGATAAAACAATAGAAATAATGCCAAACCTCATATGATTTGCCTGTATTTTTAAATCAACAAATATAGTAACCTTTAATTTTCTCGAAACAAAAGAAAATGGACTTACACCACTTTCAAAATAAACGGTCCATATATTGAAATAATGTATTACGGAACTGTGCATTCTAAAGATACCATTTAACTCCTCGGCTGATTTTTAAGATCCAGATCTCAAAATAGCGGAACATGTTTTAATTTAGTCCTCATTTCACGACATCGTAAATTGTAAAATTCATGATTAAGTAAAAAAAAAATCGTTGTAAAAAAATATTTAAAAATACGTTTTACATAAAAATTATGACATCACAATTAATAATTTGTTATTAATAAGTTTAGTAATAATTCCGGTATTTTTTTAAACTTATACTGCCCACAGTCTTTTGACCTTTGCCTCATGAAGTCTACATTTTTGTTCAGCTTAAAACCTCTATGGTTCTTGACAGGGCAAGAGTTAAGGATAACCTCCAATATGGGAGTTTTTGGCGGGGTCTGTCATGTCATGTAGTGGATTTTATTTTATATTCATAATCTTGTGTTACTTGACTCTATATTGTATAAAATTGGTGGTGTTTTATGTAATATAGTTTGTTTATTGTGCATAAGTGAAGTGAATGGAAAATAATACCACGGACCATGAATTCTGAGATGCCACAAAAACTCCATGGAAAGTTCTAACAAGATGGCCACCATCTTATTAGTTCATTGAAATTATATCAAGAAACTTGTAATATCGATACTCAATTGACAATGGCAGTAATAGTCTACTAGCTACTAGAAGACTGGTTGCCAAAAATGGAATGGAAGAAGAACTTGTAATACTATTAACTACTCGACAATGGCAGTAATAATCTAAAAGATTGGTTGCCAAAAATAAAGTTAAAAAATAAATTAAAAGAAAACCTTCAGTATACATTTTTAATTTTATACATACATAAAAATTTGATGTTTGTGACAATTTTGACTAATATACCATTAATATGTATCCATTTAAACAGTTGTAATAAGCATTTAATGTAGATTAAAATTGTCCTTTACAGCATATCTTAATATATATATTTCTTGTGTGCGTGTGTATGTGACTGAACTCCTCCTAAACGACTGGACCGATTTTGATGAAATTTTTTGTGCGTGTTCCAGTGGATCCGAGAATGGTTTAGATTCACAATTGGACCCGGTAGGTGGCGCTGCGGTTGACTTTTGGGATTTATATTTTTTATTATCAAGGCAGGACAACGTCCGCCAGGTCCGCTAGTTATAATTAATATCTCAGAAGATATAACAGATTTAAAATGACATGTAAAACCGAATTGTGTGTAGGTTCGTATGTAGCTTCTATGGCTTCTAGTAAATGTAAATGACAAAGCCCTATAGAATTGAAATTTCATTATTGAAAGTGCATTATTTAATTATTGGATATGAAGCCATCCAACTGACAAAGGATAATTTTTCGAAGTTTGAACAAACAAATGGATTATTGTCTGTTTTATTATCGAAAGTTATTAACTCCGGGTCCCCACTCGCAGGTTTTATCACCGGTCATTCAACCTAGGTTTATTTAAGTTATCATCCATACTTTTGAAATTCTTAGAACAAACTTTACCTAAAGTTCTCTTTGTTGTCTATTAGATTTGTTTGGATATTATTATTTTATGTGTGAAATTACTATAAAGTTTCATATCCTAAAATACTGCAAGCGTCTACCCTTTCACCTGGTATAAGGTTTTCATGAAGCTAAATTCAATGTGGACTAAATTTTGAAAACACCTGTTTAGTAAGGTTTTTTTAACAAAGTGACGTGCTCTTAGCTGAACATGTGAAAGAGAATGCCATTCCCATTGTCTAGCTCTTTCCTCCCACGCTATTTTCAATGGAACATGTCACGATCGGGTTATCTTGAGTTTATTTAATTTACTCAGCGTATTCAAAGTTTTTCTGCTGGGCGCGAAATCTTAAATAATTGAAAATAGGTAATTGTAGGTGGTACCGACAAGATACAAGAAAGTAGGCTGCGATGGTATGGTCACGTAAAGAGAAAGCCACCAGACTACGTGGGAAATTTGGCATTACAACTGTCCATTCAGGGTCAGAGATCCAGAGGCAGGCCCAAAACAAATTGGAAGGGTGTAGTGCTGAAAGATATAAGAGAGTGCGAAGTGTGATGTCATGTCAGGGGCAGAGCGAAGTGGAGAAGAAAAGTAAGGAAGGCTTACCCCACCACCAAGGGGGACTAACAGCTAGGAAGAGAGAGAGGTAATTCTAGGTGGTAGAGCCACGCTGAAGCTATTACTGGTTTCAACATGAATGGGTCGCCTCGCACGGGATAGTACCACCCTATGTCAGAAAACCGACGTGAAGTAACAGTGCTTGCATTGTTGCGTTTCGGTCGGTCAGTGAGAGCGCCGGAAACCCAGCTTCCCCTCCCCTCCCCGTTCCCTCTCCCCTCTCCCCCCAAACAAAGGCTGGCAAACCACTTGTGACTCCCTTGGTGTTACCAGTGTCTATGGACGGTGGCAATCATTTCACATCAGGTGACCCACCTGTCCGTTTGCATCCTATGATATATAAAAAAAAGTAACATCGAGTGGGCCAACTACAAAGGCTCGGTGGCTAAAGCTTGAGTATAGCTGATTTAAACGCTTATGATATGACATCACTATATCGCACCCATACGAATCCGATCCGAGTCGTTAGTTAGCAATAAAATTATAGGAGCATTTTGTATACATTTTTAACAATGAAGTTGTAAAATAACTCATCGCAATAAAACTTTAATATTAAGGAATATTTCGGCTTTATAATTTTATACAATTAGGTAATGAAATTAACTATGTGAGCAGTTGTATTAATTTGCATACTCGTATCTCTAAATTACTAACTAAAATACCTATTTAATTTTTATATCTGTTATTGATTTTATAATATATCACAGTTGTTTAACAGCAAATTACATTACGAAATCTCTTTAATTAATTTAATTATACTTAGAAATAACAATTAGCACAACAACCAGTAATATAATTAATAACAATCTATCAAAGATATTATTATTTTGCTATTTATTACTTATATTTTTTGCAACTAATTTTCTAAATTATTACTGTCCATTGTCGAGTAGGTAATAATGATATTACAAATTTCTTGTGATAATTTCAATGTTCTAACAAGATGGTGGCTCATTTATTAGAACTTTCCAGGGAGTTTTTGTACCTAGCATCTTAGAATTCATGCCCCGTAGTATTATTTCCCATCCACTTCACTTCTGCACAACAACCGATCTATAATATGTAAAATGCCACCAGTATTACAAAGTTTAGAGTCATATAACACAAGATCATGAATAAAATATAGAAGCTACCACATGACACACTAACTTCCCAACAAAACTGTATTCTTCTATTAATTATCAATTATCCAATAATGACAAATTGACCCGCCTACATACATAGCAACGTGAGAACAAGCAAGCATTATGCAACAAACTATTGGTGTGATAAGAAGAGCACATTACGCTACTCAAACACATAACCTCATTACATTCCACAACCGTGTACATTTAAAAAAATTATAATACGGTGCAAAACGTCTATTTACCAATAGCCGAATAATTTATAATAGTTTATAACAATAATTATTGTAAAGTAATATATCAGCCGAATTAATTATTGATATATATAATTTACTAGCTGACTGGTGCAACTTCGTCTGCACCAAATAGGGTATTATCGGTTCCAATTTTATTTCCAAACGCGAAAAATCTAGAACCCGATTGTAGCGAAACTTATCGGGTCCAGTTGTGACTCGAAACTATCCTATATATATTGGCAAGAAATGTCCTCCCGGTATCCCCTGGGTTGCTCGTCTGACCCTCACCTCCGCGCCCCATTTATTGTATAACATATATTTCCCTAAATAAAAAGTAATCTAATATACCTTTCTAACAGTGAAATAATTTTGAAAATCGGATCATTAGTAATAGAGATTACCCGGAATACACAAACTCATAAATTTCAACTTTTTAATATTGGAGTTTCATAGATATGAATTCTGCCATTGACAAGTCAGTCATGTGAGATTCACTTTATAGATAATATTACATTTTTATTATATAACTAGCTGTACCAGCAGCTCCGCACGCGTTTTTTGTAAATAGTATTAAAGAATTATAGAATTGTGAGACCATGTACAATTACAGATACGCTCTTTAAAGACAATTGTAAGTACGACGCGCGCGCCACTAAAAGTAACATGTAACGTGTACATTAGATATATAAATACAAAATGCGTGCCAAATGAGGTTTGTCATCAGCAACACATTTGGAACCTTAATCCACCATATAACTACCTCAGTGCTCATTTACACTGTATAAAGAACTAATGAAACAATAACTTAAAATATAATTTTAAAGATTTACATTACATTTAATATACATTACCATTATTATAATTAAGATTTTGTGACTATACAAAAAATAAACGCTTGTCTGTTCCGCAAGAAATTGTATTATGGAGCACTTTACGTAATACGTTTATAATCTAAGATTTTATTAAGAAGACCTCTATATCATTAATGTTATTAATAATTATAATGTCGAATTGTAAACAATAAGCTGATAATTATTTCTCTTATTAAAAATAAAGAATTGAAATCTTGCTAAATTTCATACAGACAAAGTCGCGGGTAACAGCTAGTCTAAAATAGAATAACCTCAATTACTTTTTATTAGGGTCGCTATCTACCAGTGAAAGTCCGGTGAAAATCGATGTAACCATTTTGGTGATAGCACAGCAGGTAAAGCCACGGTTATCAGCTAGTATAATCTAAAATTGCCTAAATTACTTTTTGGAAAGTCAGCTATCTGCCAGTGAAAGTCTCGTGAAAACTGGTCTAACCGTTTTGGAGATAACATTGCGGGCAAAACCACGGTTAACAGCTAGTATAAACTAAAATTGCTTGAATCACTGTTTATAAGATCAGCTATCTGCCAGTGAAAGTTATGTGAAGATCGATCTAACCGTTTTGAAGATAGCACTGCGGGCGAAGCCACGGTTAACAGTTAGTCTAAATTAAAATAGACTAAATTACTTGATATGATGTCCGCTATCTGCAGGTGAAACTAAAATGAAATAAACTGCCACTGCGTTGACAAAGATGCATTGATTGCATGGGTGATTACTTCGATTAATACAAATAAAAAATACATGAAAAAAAATCGTTTAAATTTTTTCATACAAAACGGCAATTTCATGGGTAAAGACCTAATATATATTTACATAATAATTACTTTTAGTTATTGTGTTATGTTGAAGTTTAATTTTGTTAAAACATATAAAAGTAGAGTATTGACAAAAGGAGAAAATACATACATTTGTGCCTTTGTTAAATTCAGAAGAACGTATCTAGTATATTGTTAGGTAAAATATTATACAATGGAATACTAAATTGGAGTAATTGAAAAAAATGTGTTCTAGAATGCCTTCATCCGAACCACATTCACATATTGAGTTGTCGCTGTTTCTGAACTTTGCAAGATGCACTGGAGAGCACACGTCTACAGATAATAGGTGTAGCAAACTTGCAACAATCACGAAACTTATATGGCCATGGCTTACCAGAAATGTTGTTCTAAATGGAAGCATATGATTTGCCTATAAATCCTGAACATAGGTTTTATAGTGATCAAAATATCCAATCTGGATAGCTTCTTTAGCGATAAGATCAACACATTCATTACCCTGGATCACAGTATCTCCTCGTATCCATGCCAGAACTACATAAATTCTTAAACAATGACATCGATACAAATGGAAATGATTAATTTTGATAACTGATGTTTTATTGAAATATGTCAAACATGTCACAACAAAATCAAAAAGTATCAATAAGAAGAAAAAGCCCTTTCTTTCTTGAAGGCAAACAATTTCATTGATATATAAAAAAAAACATTTATATATAAATTTTTTGAGCCAGGAACACTCTCGAACGTCCCCAGAATAGCCCCCTATTTATTATCACAATCTGTTCAGTATTTTTGGCATGCATAGCGGACAAACATACAAAGATTGATTTTTATATATGAAGAAAAGATTGGCACCTATAGACAAGAATATTTTTTTTTAGTCTTAATATATAAAAATCCAATGTCATTATATTTGTCCACGATGAACTCCGAAACTACTCAACCGATGTTCATGAAAGTTGGCATTTATGTATAACTAGCGGGCCCGGCAGACGTTGTCCCGCCCTGATTATAAAAAAAATCATTGACAAATTATACACTAAAACCTTCTTCATGAATCACTTTATCCACTGGTGAAAACCGCGTCAAAATCCGTTCAGTAGTTTTTGAGTTTATCGCGAACAGACAGACGCGGTAGGGGTCTTTGTTTTATACTATGTAATGATGATGAGTTGGTCCGACTTGAGAGATAGGGTAATTTATATTTCGATTAATAGCCTCATTTTTTTTTTAATGACACACTAAGTAATTGTCAATGTAGATTATTGTTATTAATTGTGAGGTTCAACAGTCTAGAACAGATGGCGCTTTAAATTAGTTTGTTGATAGCGATCTGTAGGACCGACTGTTATAGATATCTCATAGATGGCACAGCATTTCAATTATGGAAATAATTTCTCATATTTTTAATTAAACATGTAATAACTGAGCCACAGCAACGTGTGGCCTGGTCAGCTATTACTTTATAGGTTTTAGAGTTTGACCGCAATCTCACATGATATTAAATGTCGATGTGGTTCAAATTGATAAACACGCTAGATCTGGAAAGGAACTGCCTATCAAATGTAACTACAGGAACACGTCGACAGTTTCATGGCGACAGGTTTGCAATTTGAGAGTGATAGCTAGCTAGACTTAGAAAAAACCCCTTTTTGTACATGGGGAAATCCCTTATGGATACCCCACCCTGGGGAGAGAGTGGATTATGACCAACTTGCACGAACTAAAACCCCATGAGTGCCCATTACCGCCATGATGGGGGACAAGGGATGACTAAGCTCTCCGCAAATCGCCCCGTCGGCCGACCCAGTGTGATTCTGGGCCTTCCACTGAAGAGAGACGGTCTGGCACACATCGACGCCCCCCTCCACCCATCTCCCATTGGTCCGACACTTAGAAAAAAAAACTAATCAAATTATGTATTTCACAAAAGCGATAGAGAACAATGCACAGTTTTACTTTACATTGTAACTGGTACATAATCTTGACACGCGTTAAATTTCCTTTCATTTTAATTCATTTCTGTTATCGATTTGTTTTCGTGATGCATTATATGACGGCGGATTTACTGACACCCAATCTCACGCTAAATTGTCCAAATACACGTGGTATTTGGACAATAATAGAGTCTTAAGTAAGGTGAACAGGGACTTAGAGGCCTGCACGATTCTTTTTAATATTCCAAAGCATTTTACCGTTGGCGGAAAACATAATAAAAATTCTGTACAAGTAACATGATTACCCGAAGATGTTTTTACAAACTCTAAATTATTACGTAGATTAGGGTCGTTTTTTTTAAACATTTTCCCCGGTGTCGAAGCCAACTTTTGTTGGAAGTAAGTAAAAAAGTTACCTAAAAATTTGACTCCGTAATATTAACTCTAAGGATAAAATATATAGGTTCAGATTCAGGAAATAATATCTACCACGGAGCATGAATTCTGAGACGCCACAAAAACTCCATGGAAAGTTCTGACAATGGAGCGACCATCTTGTTAGAATATTGAAATGATCATAAGGCTCTTGTGATATAATTACCTACTCGACAATGGCAGTAATAATCTAGAAGATTGGTTGCTAGAAATAAAACAAAAGAAAGACGACAGTTTTAAATATAAACATTCGATACCAACACGACTCGATAATACAGTTTGCAGTGTAATGCCCTCTGGTTTCAAATCGATTAAGCACACACAGAAAACCGACATGAAGTAACAGTGCTTGCATTGTTGCGTTTCGTTCGGTCAGTGAGAGCGCCAGAGGCCCACTTCTCCTTCCCTCTCTTTAGGTGGTAGAGCCACACTGAAGCTAATACAGGTTTCTGCATGAATGAGTCGGCTCGCTCAGGTTAGTACTACCCTCTCACAGAAAACCGACGTGAAGTAACAGTGCTTGCATTGTTACGTTTCGTTAGGTTAGTGAGAGCGGCGGAGGTCCACCTCACCTCCCCTCTCTCCGCTCTCTCCTCACCCTCCCCTCCCTTCCCCCCAAACACAGGCTGGCAACACACTTGCGACTCCCCTGGTGTTGCTAGTGTCTATGGACGGTAGTGATCACTTAACGAAGCTTTTTTAAGTATCGTAGTAACAATGGTTTTTATACATTAGATATATAAATACTAACAGTGTGTCAAATGAGGTTTATCATTAGCAATATATTTGGAACCTTAACCCACCATGTAACTACCTCAGTGCTCACTTACACTGTAGATGGAACTAATAAAACAATGACTTAAATATGTTTTTATGATGATATAATATGCCCATATTGTCAATAAGTAATACGTTTATGGTCTTTTTATTTTATGTTTTTAGAAAGACCACTTCTATCTTCAAAATTACTATTAATAATTATAATGTTGAATTGTATACAATGAATGAAATAACGTCTTGAAATCTGGCATAAATATAAATCAAGATATAAAACTTTATATATGTCTAAGCAGTTTTTTGGAGACAACACTGCAGACGAAGCCACGGTTAACAGCTAGTCTAAATTAGAGTAGCCTAAGTAACCCGCTGTAAATTTAGCTACATCTCAGTGAAATTCCCGTCAAAATCGGTCCAGCCGTTTCGGAGATTACCCGGAACAAACAGACAGACAGACCGACAAAAATTTTAAAAATTGGATGTTTGTTATCAACATCGTGTAAACTTTCATACCCAATCAGTATTATTTTTTTTATTTATCAGTATTATTCTTACTACAAATCAAACCTGAAATCTACAGCTATTGAATAGATAAACTACAGATAAAAGTACCTCAGAAACCGCCTATTACAAGTTTTTTCATATAAAAAGCTTTTAGGCGGCGCTGGGCTATATTTTATTCTGTAACGCGGCAACACCGGGCACCCACCGGTGCCCACCGCGCATGCGTGGATCGTGGTGCCTGTCCCATGGCAGGCGCCGATTCGCCTCGCGTCGGACCCATCCGAGCGCCGACCGTTTCCGTTTCCGAGACGCTTAGAAAAAATTTACGTTTGCGCCGTGTGCCACAAAAACTTTGGTCATAGCTTGTAATTGTTTCGAAAGTTTAATATACTGTGTAGAAGTTTTATTAAATATGTGTGGAAAATACCTATGTACTAATTTGTGCGCCGGAATCTAATTAAAACCCCGTTAAAATTCTTATTATTTTATTGCCCGCGGCTTCACTCGCCTTAATGTATAATGTTTGACTGGTCCTTCGGGAACAGTACATTTTTTTTTGATAAAAGTTATTCCATGTCTTGTTGTACCATTGACAACGTGTATGTGAAATTTCATGATTATTGGTTGAGCAATTAAGGCGTGAAACCGTAACAAACAAACAAACTCACATTAGCACTTATAATATTAGTTAAAATATTGTAAGTATACGCGGGCGTAATCTTGGGTGATCACATATATACTATATTTATTACGACTTTCTCTCCATATACCTAGCTAGCTTCTACCCGCAACGCTAACACGCAGCGGAAGCTCTCAATAGGAAAAAGAAACAATTTTGAAACATTATTCGTTGTTGCTCCGCTCCTCTTGGTCTTAGCGTGATGACATATAGCCTATAGCCTTCCTCGATAAATGAGCCATCTAACACTGAAAGCATTTTTCAAATCAGTCCAGTAGTTCCTAAGATTAGCGCGTTCAACCAAACAAACATACAAACCCTCTAGCTTTATAATATTAGTATAGATTCGTAAGTCAAGGTTTTCAAAGAAGGATTCATACTGTATGGGTTTTTTTACATTGATCGCATTAGCTACTTCACTAGTATGAATTATATAGTCACTGATAGGCAAAAACAGCACGTGGAAATCTTAACACTTGACAGAAATGATACTAATAAACGACCAGACCTTGTGTTTTTATAATACTTTACTCTTTTTTATCGCTTTATCATGTGCATTCGTACGCTGTCTCATTCTATCGCACTCATCTATTTCTGTTATTTATAACGAAGTACTTTCTCTTTCTCTAGACCTGTTTTAGATAACAATGCTTTTATCCACTAAAACTCTCTCTTTTTTGATGTGAAACATCTATAGGAGAGATAATAAACCTGATTGTTAGCGTGGCGATACAGGCCGTGGCGTGTGTGAATCGTGGCGACGCGATGCCATGCGCAAGCGACTGTGCCCTATGCTGTGCTGTGACTGTGCCGTGCTCTCTTGCCGCACTGAGCTCGCATACCTATAGTGTATACAGTGTTGTTTACTACGTTACACATGTGTTTCACATCTACCAGGCGTCGCGTGACGGCTCAATTTTTTTTTTCTCGAACTGACTACGGTATTGGTCTAGCAAAGCCATAATAGCTTCACCGGACTACTAAGGCGAGCGCTTACGGTACTTTTATTTTGACAACTAGCTCAAGGGTGAAAACGGCTGAATACCTTAAGCGCTCACAATTGTAGTCCGGTAAAGCTGTTGAGGCCTTGGTAGGCCAATAGCGTATTCAGTTCGAAAAAAGGAGGGTTTTACTAAATTCTCACTCACTGCAAGATTCAAACCTACGTCTATCGATGCGATATCCGATCATGTTTTCATAGAATCGTAACAGCATCTATGAAGTAGTAGATCACAGGTACCACTCTTAACTGACAACCTAAATTATAATAGCAATTTTCAAGTCCCATTGAATATTACGATTCTCCCATATGTATATGATTCCCGAATATTGGCCCCACAAATTGCGCTACTAAAGGACACTTTTCATTCAAGTTTGTTAGTACTTTAATAAAATGCATTTTTGTTGTATTCACAGCGTTCTCGTGGGTGTTTCCCTATGTTCGGACGATCTATCGTTCCCTCCGGGTTTCAAATTCGGCGCCGCTTCTTCTTCTTACCAGATAGAAGGTGCATGGAATGTTAGCGGTGAGTTTAAATCAAACGTTTCATAATGATCTGACGTTTTCAAAATTGAGTCAAGGATGTAGCGACAACGTTGACGATGGTGAAACGTTCTGAGAAATGTTTTCGTAATGAGAAAGAGACAAACTTACGATTATGCATAAGTCGAAAATTGCCAAATAAAATTGGAGGGGTATGGGTAATTAAATCCATTCTTACCTTCAGGAAGAGGCCTTTGCCCAATATTAGAAGAGGAAGAGAAATCAAACGGTTTGACCAATCGAGCTTCTCCATGCCGTCTTCAGGAATGAATTAAGCATATACCAGTAATTAACAATAAAGGGACAGATTGTAAGGAAACATAAACGGCTTCAAAAATATTTTCCTCGTATTCTAATGCAATGGGAAAAATACAAAATTATAATTTGCTAAAAGTGAAAAGATGCTTTTACTAATAATAATAATTTATTTTACTCAGACACTGCATCCAATTTTGTTAGTATAATCTTAATGTTAGTAAAGATACACGACAAGATAATTAACTTGTGTAGACGCACACACTTTCTAACAATGCCGTCCAGTTGTGAAAAAACATATTATCAGGTCTGCTCGGCAGCATTCACTATAACAATTTCCACTCAATCTCATCAAGGAGTTTACTATTTACGTATTATTGTGTAAAAATTATTACCACACGCTTCAGCAAGCAGTTGCTTGCTCTTGCACTACAGTACCGGGGCAACCTCAAAAGTGCCCTAAAGCCTCACTATCACGCAAAACATATGCAGCTCTACTGTGATGGACATTAAGATGAAATTCATGTAACAAAGTGTTTTTTTTTTTTAATTTTAGGTTTAAATTCATCAAAGTCTTTTTTTGAAATTTACAATTTCTTATGTTATTTATATGTTTGGATTCTGCTTATATCTTTTAATAGGTGAGTCGCATCTACATGGTCAAACATAATCGGCGGCATTTTATGTAATTCCTTAGCAACGAATACAGGTATTATCTTTGGATCCGTCTTTGAAATAAAGTGATGATGTCTTCTCAGTTTTTTTAAATTTTACGAAGTCATTTTAGCTGACAAAAACTTTATATTGTATTTAATATTGCAAAGCTCGGCGTTTCGCGTGCGGCCATTGTACTGTGACTAACTGTAAATTTAAGGCTTGGGACAGCGTGATGAACGATTTCGCCGTTCCTTTGAAGAAAGGACCAATGTTACCAATGCCAGGTTGAAACCGGTATTGTCATTGTAATTGTGCACAGTTTTTATCATGCGTCTCCCATCTGAACTATTGTATTTATTATGTATTCCCTACTCTAATGCGCTGATTGATATTGAAATGTATAGTTGTATATCTTGTCAACTATTAATTTCCCATTTTCCAATCATTAAGTTAAGATTAAAGACGCTTTTTTCATCATCGCATCGTGGTTTTAGAAAAACACAGTTTTTTTATTGCTACTTATAATTAACACAAACAAGCACGTCACAAACAAACATAAAAAAAATTGTAAATTTCAAAAGAAGAATTTGATGATTTTAAAACTAAAATAAAAAAAAAATATTACCTGCAACAAATTTGGAGTGTAGGTTGGCATCGACTTCAAATATATTATTAGGTAGCGCGAATATCAATATTTTTTATAACTTGGTTAATTTAGTTATTTTTCGCTTTATAGTACCTTAGTGGTTTTTCAGATCGAAGTCGGTTTTTTTTTTTGTGTAAAAAAAAATATTTTTGCATTTTGAGTATCCATAAAAATATCTGGTTTCTATTGGGTATAATTAAATTATTGAAATCGGTTCCAACTTGACAAAAATACGTAGAGACGAAGTGGGTGAAAATCATATAAACGATATGTTAGGGATTCAATATTTTCTTTACATTTATATGGGACCACCTTTGAATATAACCAATTCAAATAAAAAAAGAATCATTAAAATCGGTTCACAATTGACGAAAATAACGATTAACATACATGAAAAAAAATACATACAACCGAACATAGTGACCTCCTCCTTTTTCGAAGTCAGTTAAAAAACATACTTCACTAGCATTTAAAAATAATAGTTATATTATTTGACAATGATCATCAATGTCCAGTCGAATCTTAAGTGTATTTTTAAACACAGACGTGCTTATATAAATAGAAATTTCAAGTGGTTGAGGAGATGGGCACAAACGTCAGGGGTCTAACTCTCGAAACTGATTTCAATATGGTTTTGTGTCTGTTTCGAACTCGCTATTGATCCGGACTCGGTCTAAAACGACACTCTTGAATCAAATCGAATTGAAGATCAAGGTTGAATTACGATCGATTCATAACGGTGTTGTTATATGTATCCTGTCATAGTATACATACACACTAGGCCTAGTGTGCCAAAAAAAGTCGATATTTTTTTTTCTCGCTCACACCCCAAAATACCATAGTATACATCCATACAAAAATTATGTACAAAGGACAGCTCTTAATTTTAAGAGGTCCTCCAACGAACTTTAAATTTTCCCATATAAATAATATGGCGAAATTTTTTTTTACATTTTTGCCACATACAAACTGTGAAGAAATTTTATTTTGTAAAAATGAATGGTTATGTCTCATTAAACGATAAATTATCAACAACAAAGTTACAAATTTGTACTAAATTTTTTGCCCTATCATGAATAGTTTGATTAATAAAAAAATTTGAAAAATTAAATTTAGCAAGTTTGTGACTTTGTTGTTATTAATGATACGGAAAATTCGTTAAGAACTTTTGTATAGAGCGTCAAAAGAATTACAAAATTGCCATTTAGTTTAGCCACAAAAGATAAAAAAACGCAAAATTATAAAAAATTCAAATTTGAAAAATCCGTAGAAATTGAAATATTAAAGATAGAAGTTTGACTCAATGAATTTTTTGTTGATAATTTATCGCTTAATGAGACCCATCCATTCATTTTTACAATATAAAATTTCTTGAGAGTTTGCAAGTGACAAAAATGTTCAAAAATTTTTTCTCTCCATTATTTATATGGGAAAATAAAAAGTTCTTTGGAGGATCTCTTAAAATTGAAGTTAAGAGCTGTAGAACATAATTTTTGTGTTGTGGATAGTAAAACCTCAGACGATTCATAAACAAGAGGATAGGCTGTCATGAGGGATTTAGAAGATAATGTATGTTGATAGAGGTATGAAGTGTAAAATATTAAATAAACTGATTACTGGATAATATTTTATTATTACATACATAACATGGCGCTGCGGAAAGTCGAACTATAAAAGTACTATGAAAATGAACCAATTCTGAAAATTATATAAAATAATAGAATTAATGAAAAGAGGTCAAAATGGCGGAAAGTTCCAAGAAAGTTGTAATACATGGAGAGCAAGGCGTTTCGGGCTTAAAAACCCCGCAGACCCTCAACAACCTCACGTCAGAGAGCTATAAAAAATGGATGCAATTTTTTGATATATATATAGAAAAGCATCGGGATTGGTGCATAAGCCGGAAGATATTCAGGTTGCGGTTCTTTTGCACACAATGGGTGAGGCTTGTATTGAAATATATGGACCGTTTATTTTGAAAGTGGTGTAAGTCCATTTTTGAGAAAAATGAGCTATCACGTAATTCATGCTTAATTTAATGTAATGTTTTTATATATAACTAGTCCATGTTTAATTTCTCAAAAAAATCCCATGTTTTGTACAACTTAAAATCGGTCGGTAAATGAAATTGCATAATCATTGATTATGAAAGTGGTGTAAGTCCAATTGACAGAGGTAGGTGGCATAGCAGATGGATACCGATCAGTGTTTTGTTATTTTTCATTTATTTTATACTAGCTGTGTCCCGCGGTTTCACCCGCGGACGATTTGCATTGTTTCCCCTCCGTGTTTCCCCTACTCGTAAGTTAAAAGATAGATATTAAAAAATTAGAGAAATGTATTAGAAAATGTACAGCGCATAACCTGTGAGAAGAAAATAAATACGACAAGGCTCTATGACTCCGTATTTTGCCCGTATTATCTTTGCCCGTATTTTGGCGAATTAAAAAAACAACAGTAGTAAAATTATCAATTTATTACCTCTACGTCCTGGAAGACCGTTAAAATTTGAAAAAATCGCCCTGGAGCCTTTGTACCAAAATGCCAGACCTATTACGTACGAAAAATATAAAGACATGAAGCAGCTACTACCCTATATACCTCCGGTGCATCATGCATATTTTGAAACACTACCACATGCAGAGAATAAGTAAATTCTTGTAATCAATTTTTACAATTGTCTAATTTTGAAAGTGGTGTAAGTCCATTTACAGCACATAAATATGTGTTATCGTAGTCTCATTAGCCAAAAACAAATTTATATAAACAAATTAAATGTTGATAAAACAATAGAAACAATGCCAGACCTCATATGATTTGCCTGTATTTTTAAATCAACAAATATAGTAACCTTTAATTTTCTCGAAACAAAAGAAAATGGACTTACACCACTTTCAAAATAAACGGTCCATATAATACATTTAACTTAACAGAAGAAGAAAAAGATAAGTATGATATAGTGCTGCGTGGATTCAATGAGTATTTTATTCCAAAAAGAAATGAACGCTTTAATTCCCACATTTTTTTTACAAGAAACCAGATAATAGGGGAGATATTTGATCACTACGTAACCGAATTGAGAAAGTTAGCCAGTGAGTGCAATTTCGCAGATTTAAAAGATAGATTAATAATAGATAGAATAAATAAAAAAGAAAAGAGACAGAATAGTGGCAGGAATTTCGGATAGTAAACTACGTGAGAGACTATTAAGAGAACAAGACCTGACATTAGAAAAAACAATTACTATAGGGAGGTCAGCTGATCTTGTTTCAGAACAAGTGAAAACATTCGAAACAACAGAAACACCAGTATACACTATAAATAAACAGAAAAATACATCGGAGAATTCAGAGACAAGTGGAGATAAGTTAAGAGGAAACTGTTTCCGTTGTAATTATAATCATCAGAGAGGGAAATGTCCTGCATTTGGTAAAAAATGTATGCAGTGTGGTAAAATTGGTCATTTTGCAAGTAAGTGTCAGAGATATAAGAAAGTGATTAGAAACATAGAAACATTCAGTGATACTGAACAAGAAGAAATAGATAAAGTGAAACAAGTGTCAATGGGTCTAATTAAAATAAATTGTATTGATAAAAAGAAATGCTCTTCATGGCAAGAGACTGTAAGGTTTATGAACACTGATAAATGTTTAGTATTTAAATTAGATACAGGGGCCCAGTGTAATGTAATTTCTAAGAAACTATGCAAAATGTTAAATATTAATAAGTATGTGCCTTCGACATTAATTCTTACAAATTATGATGGTGTTAAAATAGAAACAATTGGTAAAGTTAAAGTTGATTGTGAAATTTCGGGTAATGTAGAAAATATCGAGTTTCAGGTATGCAGAGGAAATTTTGAACCAGTTTTAGGGTTACCAACAATTATCAGATTAAATTTGCTAAACAGAGTAGCAAGGGTAGATACAGTGGTATTGGAAAACATCTTATTGGAATACAATGATTTATTTATTGGGATTGGTAAAATAAAAGATTATGAATATTCTATTAAGTTAAAAAAAATGCTGAGGGAAAAATAGAACCTTGTAGACATGTTCCCTTTAAAATACTACCTAAATTAAAAAATGAGTTGGATTTTATGGAAAAACATGAGATAATATCTAAGGTAGAGATGGCTACGGAATATGTTAATTCGATTGTAGTAGCAGCAAAAGCTAACGGAGGAGTACGAGTTTGTTTAGATCCTCAACATTTAAATAGACAAGTAATGAGAGAGCAGTATTTGTTACCCACGTTGGAGGAAATTACTAGTAGGCTTCAGGGATCAAAATATTTCAGTACACTGGATGCAAATAGAGCATTTTGGCAAATTTTGTTATCAAAAGAGTCTAGAGAACTTACTACATTTAATACACCATATGGAAGGTATATGTTTAATCGCTTGCCATATGGTTTGAGTTCCAGTCCAGAGGTGTTTCATAGGATATTTAGCAAAATCTTCAAGGATATAGAAGGAGTAGAAATATTCATTGATGATATCTTGATATATAGTGATACAGAAAAAAAACATGATATTATATTGAAAAAAGTGTTGGATGGAGCTAGGGAATATAATATTAAGTTAAATAAAGATAAGTGCCAAATTAATGTAAGGCAGGTCAAATATTTGGGACATATATTATCGAGTGAAGGTATTACAGTAGATCCTGATAGGGTTGAGACTATTATAAAAATGAAAAAACCACAGTCCAAAACAGAAATATTAAGATTCTTAGGTATGACTAATTATGTTTCACGGTTTATACAGAATTATTCAGAAATTACTGCCCCATTAAGACAACTAACAAAAAAGGATGTACCATTTATATGGGGTAACTTTCAGCAATTGGCTTATGATAAACTTAAAAATATGTTATGTGAACCTCCTATATTAACATACTTTGATATAAGTAAACCAATTGTATTAAGTGTTGATGCTTCAAAAGAAGGTTTAGGCGCTGTGTTATTGCAGGAAACTAAACCCATAGCCTATGCGTCACGTGCTTTGACACAGACTGAGCAATTGTATAGTCAAATAGAAAAAGAGACTTTAGCAATTGTATTCGGTTGTAATAAATTTTATCAATATTTATATGGACAAGAATTTATAGTTGAATCAGATCATAAGCCATTAGTTTCTATTTTTGCAAAATCTATGTATAAGTGTCCGCCACGACTGCAAAGAATGAAATTAGCATTACATCCTTATAAGTTTACTATAGTGTACAAACCAGGTAAAGAATTAGTAGTAGCAGATCATTTAAGTAGGTCCTACCTAACTGGTGATTCGACTGAATGTGAAAAAGAAATTCAAGCTCATGTAGCAATGGTTTTGAATCAATTCGATATGTCTGACTTGAAGTTAAAAATATTTATCGATGAAACTGCTAAGGATATAGAGTTGCAGTCAGTATTAAAATACATCAAAAGTGATTGGCCAAATAATAAATGTGATGTAGATTCCCAGGCCAAAATATATTTTCCATATAGAGATGAGTTAAGTTTCTGTTACGGCTTAGTTTCAAAAAGTTCACAAATAGTTGTGCCACAAAGTTTAAGATCAGAAATGCTGGGCAGAATACATTATGCACATTTAGGCATTGTTAAATGTAAATTAATGGCCAGAAAATCTCTGTTTTGGCCAATGATGAATAAAGAAATAGAAGACTTAATTTCTAATTGTGATATATGTAAAAGGTATCAAAATGCAAATAGACGAGAACCTATGGTATGCAAAGAAATACCGAAGAGGGCATGGCAAGTTTTATCTACAGATATTTTTTATCTGAGAGGAATTCCATATATTTTAGTGGTTGATGCTTATAGCAAATATGTAGAAATAAAGGAACTATGTGATTTGTCAACTATTAGTACTATAGATTTTTTGAAAGAAATATTTGCTAGATATGGTTTGCCAGAAGTATTATACTCTGATTCTGGTTCACAATATACTAGTTTAGAGTTTAAGTTATTTTCAAAACAATGGGGTTTCTCGCATAAAATAACTAGTCCAAAATATCATCAAAGTAATGGTTTAGCAGAAAGATATATTCAAACTATAAAAAGAATGTTGAAAAAGCTCTTAGAAGAAAATAAAGACATTTATCAAGGATTGTTACTTGTTAACTTGTTAACTACTTGTTAACTTACAGAAATACACCAATATCAGAGTTAGGTAAAACTCCTTCTGAATTATTGTTTAATAGAAAAGTTACCTATATGTTACCTAGCGTTTCTTGTTTTGAAGACGATAAGAATTGTTATAGAAAAGAACTGTATACTAAACAAAAAAAAACAACAATATTATTATAATAAACATGCTAGAACTTTGCCTGTGTTAGAAAAAGGTAAAGCTGTAAAAATAAAGGATGAACGTAGTTCAGGACCTCATAAAAGTGGTTTAGTTGTAGGACATGGACAGGGACCAAGGTCGTATCTGATTAAGACGGAAGAAGGTGGTATAGTACAGAGAAATAGAAAGGATTTAATTCGTAATGGACAGTATAGTGAGAGTTACAGGTTTTATGATGAGGTATTGCCTGATAAAGTCACTGTGGATGAGAATGAAGTTCCTAACATAAACAACGATATAGTAGACACTACATCAGACTCACATGTAAACAGTTATAGAACTAGAGCAGGCAGAGAGGTTAGAAGACCTGCGTATTTGTTAGATTATTGTTAATTTAATATTAGTTAAGAAGTTCAGTATATTTGTTTATTTTCTTTAGTTATAATATGTATTGTTATTGTTTTAAAAGAGAGGAGATGTTGTGGATAGTAAAACCTCAGACGAGTCATAAACAAGAGGATAGGCTGTCATGAGGGATTTAGAAGATAATGTATGTTGATAGAGGTATGAAGTGTAAAATATTAAATAAACTGATTACTGGATAATATTTTATTATTACATACATAACATTTTGTTTGGATATATCCTACGATATTTTGGAGTGAGAGCAAAAAAAAATCGACTTTTTTGGCACACCCTAATACACACAAAACGTCAAAATAAAGTTATATCTCTAAGCTTGACTTATTGTTTCTGTAGTATTATCTACATATATAACGTTGGAAAAATAATTTCTATAATGTTAAATATCTCAAAGATATGTCACACCTATTAAAATTATCTGTGCATTATAATAATTAACCGTAAGGAGCTATATTTTTATAAATACATTATATGTTGTATGGCTACAATTTCATCTGATGTTAAAAGACGACGTGGTCTTAGATGGTAAATACGCCAAGCGCAGAGCAGATTACCTCTCAACTGCAGCTGCCGGAAAAAAGTAAGAGATGCTTGGCGACACATTTTTTACTGCCAGATGGTAGCTAGCGGTCTTTTAAAAAAACCCTACCATCACCCTATAGTTTCATCATGATATTTTCCTTCACGAAGCTCCGACTCAGCTGTAAGGATTAGAACCTACGTCCATCGACGCTGTGTCCGAGCACGCTATCAATTAAGCCATTTCAATAGAATATATATTATCAAAATAGCATAAATTTGTCTTGCAGATAAAGGTGAAAATATTTGGGATCGTCTCGTCCACGAGATGCCTGATCATATAAAAGATCGCAGCAACGGAGATATCGCATGCGATTCCTACCACAAATGGGAACAAGACATCGAAATGCTATCGGATCTCGGTGTACATTTCTACAGGTTCTCGATATCATGGGCTCGTCTAGTACCAAATGGTTTCACGAACAAGATTAGCGAAGACGGAAGGAACTATTATAATAAATTGATTAATGGATTGTTGGCAAAAGGTATCGAACCAATAGTTACCTTGTATCATTTCGAATTGCCTCAAAGACTGCAAGACCTTGGTGAGTACAAACTTTTATATCACTTTCCTATGACATCATTTTCTATGTATACACATATAATAAGAATGTAAATCTAACATGTCTGTACTTTTTAGATTTTTGTGAAAAAAAATTGTTGCAGGTGTCCTGGAATAAATAATAGAATAAATACATTTCAATAATTTTTAGAAATTTCTGTCTGTATATCTGCCTGTCTGTTTCACACGTCTTTCTGTTTGAACACGCATAATTGCTAAACTACTACGTTCACTATAAAACGTCAACAAGAAAATCCTAAAGCATGTCCTCGAGTAACATTTAGTTTTAGTTTGATTAAAATCGCTTCACTCTATCAAAAGTTATTTTAAGTTTAAGAGAATACTTTAAGAGTTTAAGAGAAAAGTAGATAAGTAAGTGGACTTAATACATTCAGGTGGTTTTATTAGTCACTGTTTTTTTATATTAGGTTTCACGTTTCACGCGGATGGAGTCGCGGACACAGCTAATATTAAATAAGAATATATCTTAAAATGGTAACATACTAAGGCTAGACGATGACTGGCTTTAAAAGGTGGCTATTTAAAAACGCCTATCGCTGCTTGACAACATATTTTTAATTTGATATATCGGGGGAGCCACTATTGACCTGCGGTACCGCGCTATTGACTATATCGGGGGTGTTACTAATGACCTCAAACGCTATTGGTTGAAGTGTTATCGACTGTTCATTATTTGCCCCGGTGTGAGGCGCCATTGGTTGGAAGTATCGGCTATTTATGTATCTTGATGCCCTAAAAGGCGACCGACGACTAGATATTGGGCATACTCGCTCAGACAGTTGGGCTAGTTACACCTACGCATAAATCGTCGTAACTATATTCTGTGTTGTGTTTCTGAATCCGTTAACGTTCTATTCGATTGTTCTTGGTGGATGATCGATCAAATAATAACCATAACGTCACTGTGGATGACGTCACACCTCTACATGGACGCCATTTTATCGCTGCTCCGACATATATTTACAATATACCAAACAGGCGTTACAAATGTACAATCACCATCCCAACTAAATAAATTGAAAGCCTAGATACTTAAAATATTCTTAACATTTTTTTTATGTCGGCCTCGTGTTCATGTTATTTTTAGATACAAGGTTACTACTGTAATAGAACGATCGACAGCGTTCTAATAGGCCAGGTCGTTGACTTAGTATTTGAAAAACTGTTTATGTGAGGTTTTATCGTGGTCGCAGTATATTAGCAGTGATGCGTGTCCAGACAAACCGACAGACAGACAGATATTTCCAAAAATGGTTGAGATGTATTTTATTACTTATTCCAAGACACACCTGAAACAATTATTTTCAATGAAATCTAAAAAGTACAGACACGTTAGATTTACATTCTTATTATATGTATAGATAGTTTTAACTATGATATTACCAATTCTTTGGTTTTTTATAACGTCAAAAACCAGATCGGTATTTGACTAAAAATACGTTAAAATATTTAAACTATAAATTCAAATTCATGTGGCTGTAAGTATCTTCTAAACTGTGAAATAGTAGATGAAACAATTATTGATAGTAGAGACTAGGACTGTGGTCGGAAAATCGCGACTCGCGAGCCGGATAGGGCTCTTTCTCGCCTTCACTGTGGTTCTTCCAAAAAAATATTTAGTGCAGACACGGAATATTTTTATTAATGATAAGGTGCGCTCACTTATACAATGAAAAAATATCAGGTATAGATATTTTTCATGAGTGTAAAGTTTAAAAATCCTTTAAAGCGATGGTCATAGAAAGTATTATTAATCATAATTCTAACGCGGAATCCTAAAGTAAACGCATATTGATTTTCACATGGATATACTCAACCATACACTTAATATAAGTATAATTTGCTTTTGTTGCAAAAGTAACTGAATTTTTACATATTTTGTATTTTAAATAGTTGTATTTGTTGGTACTTGTTTTTAATTTTATATTTTTATCCCAATTTTTTTCTTTTCTTCACTTACAAGTTATGATATTTAGTTATTTCACTAAATATACAAAACTTTGGGTTAGCCATGTTGTAACATGTACTTGTAACTATTTACTGTAGTAAAAAAAAATATATTGAAATAATTGATAACGAAACTAAAATTTTACTTTTTTTAAAGAATATATGTATAGCTACAGATTTTTTTGAAATAAATAAATAACTTCCCTGGTAAAAAACAAGTAGTTTTTGAAACACAAGCTTATTGAAAAGAGGTACATTTTTAGGAAGCAAGCTCGAAAGTGTATTTTTAATAGTAAATATTACCACGAAAATGTATATACTATAGCGAACCTTAAGTTTAAAAAAAGGCTCCTTGAATAAACGTCATGTTTGTATTGTTTATAAATATTTTATTTTGGATGACGACTTTGCCAACCATTGATATTCAAGGACTAATGCAACTGTTAGAACATGTCATTACATAGTATAAAATAAAGTCCCCTACCGCGTCTGTCTGTCTGTCTGTTCGCGACAAACTCAAAAACTACTGAACGGATTTCCAAGCGGTTTTCACAGGTGGATAGAGTGATTGATGAGGAACGTTTTAGTTTTAATTTGTCAAGGATTTTTTCATAATCAGGGCGGGACAACGTTTGCCGGGCCCGCTAGTTGATGACTATAGTTCATTCTTGTGTAAATCCTATTCCGGTTTTATCATTATCTTATACATCCTTGTACAGGATATACCTTGTAAAGTTGATTCTAATGCCTAAAATACATATAATCGGTTATAATATAACTTGAATAATAAAATAAAATTTCACAGGAGGTTGGGCAAACCCCTTAATAGCAGACTGGTTTGCTGATTACGTAAGGGTTGTGTTCTCCCTCTTCGGAGACAGAGTGAAATTATGGCTGACCATCAACGAACCGATAATTTTATGCGAAGCCGTCTACAATACGGGAATCATTGCTCCACCTTACTTAATGCCTGAGGTGGCTCCGAACATTTGTAGCAAGAACGTAATGATGGCGCACGCTAAAGCTTGGAGAGTTTACGACGAGGAATTCAAACCGAAATACCATGGTATGTTAACCTTTAGTTGTTAGAATTTTTTAAGGTACCTAATTCTTTGTTACTCGATACCTTATCTTGATTAGATTATGCAATATCTTTGGTGAAAACTGCGTCATAGTATCTGCATGTCGCGTTTGAATTAGCTATTATAGATGCCGGTCACTTTTTTTATATCATAGGAGGCAAATGAACAGGTTGGTCACCTGATGTTAAGTGATCACCAAAGTCCATCGACACTAGCAACACCAGGGGAGTTACAAGTGCGTTGCTAGCCTGTGTTTAGGGGTTAGGGAGGGTTGAGATTAACCTCCGGCGCTCTCACTGACCGAACGAAACGGTACAATGCTCTAGCACTGTTACTTCACGTCGGTGTTTCTGTGGGTCGGGTGGTAGTACCCCGGGCTAGCCGACCCATTCATGCTAAAACCAGTAATAACTTCAGCGTGACTACCTACGCTATAGGTAGTACAATAATATATTAGTATACAAACAGAACCGAGTTAATAGCTTCAATCATAATAAGATATCAAAGAAGATTGTTTATATGTTAGTTATATGATTACTTCAGGGCTATAAAACTTGCAAATAAACAATTAGCTATAGCTTTAAATAAATATTAAAGAATATTATTTTATAATAATCATAGGCCTTATATTTATGCGCATATATTACAATGATATTAAAATTTGTATTGTATTTTACTTCCGCCCGGAATTGATTGGGCGCTACCACGACGGCAACAAAAAATATTTGATTAAATTTACGCGAGGTGTACCTCAAAAAGTTTAATCTGAAACTAGTAACAGAGAGAGCGAAATGTTAGTAATTAAAATAACAAAAAGAATTAGAAAACATCGGTTAACACTCTTGGTACGTAACTGTAAAATCTATATACACACGATAAGAATGTAAATCAAACGTGTCTCTACTTTTTATATTTTTGTGAAGAAATTGTTGCAGGTGTCTTGGAATAAGTAATAAAATACATTTCAATCATTTTTAGAAATGTTTGTCTGCCTGTCTGTCTGTCTGTTTTTTTGAACACGCATCATTGCTAATGTACTGCTTTCACGATAAAACCTCACAAAGAAACTGATAAAGCATATCCTCGAGTAATATTTAGTCTGGTTACATTCACTCTATCAAAAGCTATTGTCATTTTAATGACGACGCGACCTAAGTACGAGAGAAAAGTAAATAAATAAAGGGACTTAATACATTCAAATGATTTTATTAGTCACTGTTTTTTACATTAAGTTTCAGGCGGACGGAGTCGCGGGCAGAGCTAGTAAAAATTATATGTAATTAATTAAAATGTAATGCACATTAACATGTAATAAACAAAATTGGTAACACGTGTTTCGCTTCTTCAAGGAGCATCTTTAGACAAATATTTACTTTTCCGATGCGATTTTTTTGTTGTAGTGAGACGTGGTAGCAACCAATCAATCCCAGACGGAAGTGCAAAGTAACATCCACTATACACAATAACGTCTTTATATAAATAAAAAAAAAAAAACAATAATAATAAAAATAAATATATAAAAAAAAACACCCAATAGATGCTCACAGATACGATTTTTAACTTACACTTAAAATGCGATAGCAAAAAAATTGTGCGGACCGAGAGTCTGCAGAAAAAAAAAAAAAAACAGCCACTATAACATTTACGGTGTTATTACTAAAAAGTTAAATACGTATTAAATATTTACTTTTTTTTTTTAAACTGGTTCAGCAAAATGACTGCACTGTACCTGATGGAAAGTACAGTACAGTCTATAAATAACAGCGACTGTCAACGTTAGATAGCAATGGCAGTCATCGCTATCATGCCGACCTGCAAAAGTGCTTCTTCACGCCTCGTTTGAAGGACCCCATGTCATAAGAGGAAGGGAACACACTGGCTGGGAGATGATTCCACATCTTCACAGTACGACAAAAATAAGAGCTTAGAAAGGTTTCGAATTAAATGCACCGCGCTCGCCCGAGGCAAGTTCGCGTTATCCTTTTTCGCAAGTCTAACTTAACGTAACCAAAGCGAGACAAAAGAGCAAGATGGCGAACATTCAGCGACTGCGGTGCATTTGATTCGAAACCATTTTAAAGCGAATATTCAATACGTATTTAACTTTTTGTTAATAACACCGTTAATGTTTTTTTTCCCGCAAAGTAACTCCTTCTTCTATCAAAAATCATATATATATAAAATAAATCGGACTCCTCACCCTAAGTAGTTCACAAATTGGTGGCCACAACGTGATCCAGACTCCCAACTTTCTGACCTGGATTTATTATTATTATTTTTTTTTATCGTAGCTCAGCAAAGTGACTGTACTGTGCCTGATGGTGAGCACAGTATAATCCAAAAACAACGGCGACTACCGAGAGACACGCTATCCCTCATCCCTTGCCAGTCGCTGCTGTCATGCCGGCTTGCATAAATGTCTCTTCACGTTCTTCAATTTAATTTAGGACCCAACTATTACATTATTTTAAACTTTGTACCCAGATTTTAACCCTGTTGTAATCATGTTGTTTCATGCCCAGGTAAAGTATCGATTGTTAACAACTTAATATGGTTCGAACCGTATTCTGAAAGTGATGAAGAAGTCGCCGAAATGGCCCGAGAGAATATGGTAAGCTTGTTTCTAATATCAAGTTCTATTATTTCTCACTTTATTGATTTAATAAAAATAACGTATTTGATCTTTAATCGATTCTCTGTAATGTTGTGTAGTTTATTAAGGGTCATCAAGTATTATGTAAGCACTAAAGCAGGCGTCGGGTTTTTGATTTGCTTATTTTT
The DNA here is from genome assembly GCA_036509395.1 of Antheraea yamamai. NCBI lineage: Eukaryota > Metazoa > Arthropoda > Insecta > Lepidoptera > Saturniidae > Antheraea > Antheraea yamamai. The sequence goes on along the minus strand of AP028443.1, from coordinate 12,659,017 downwards.
GATGACATAGGGGAAGGGAGGACTGGGTGGTGTTAGGTCTGCAATGTTTATTACTTACTTTTCCGGATTTTCATAAAATGTTGTCGTTACATATAAATAGTTATATCAGCATGAGAGGGGGGAGTTAAAAGTTTAGCTTACTTTAGCTGTCAAGGAGGAGGGGGTCAGGAATTACAAAAATCGTAATACTTTAACGGCCGCCAAAAGCTTTTTTTTTATAAATTTTACCGTTTGAGCACAGTCCCACCAGAATTAATAATATATATCTAGCTCAGAGATATTACTGCTGGAACACAACAATAAATACTTGACAACTTTAGACTTTAGCTTAGATTTTCAATGCTGCATTTTTAGAATCGAGAAGTGCTTCTTCCGATTTTTGCTAAACTGGGTTTAATATATATAAAGAATCAGAAGAAAAGTCTTCTGTTCTGAAATTATACTAGACGAAAAACGAATTAAACCTATTTCAATGAAATTCCAACTTTTCTCTGGTTTATGTTTTATTCGCCCCTTATTCTAACTGAAGACTGCACGTTTAGATTTAACGTGTTACGGTTTTCGGTCACATCGTCACTTAAAATCAAGTGAAATCGTGGTTTGACCTATTAACAACGATAATTTATATTGTAATCTTTTTAAAAAAACAGGCCGGGCGTTACTCACATCCTATTTATTCGAAAACCGGCGACTGGCCGCATGTCGTCAAGAAAATCATGGCGAATGCAAGCAAAAAGCAAGGCTACCCTAGATCTTACCTTCCTTCGTTCACCAAAAAAGAGATAGAGTTCGTTAAAGGTAACTACGTCAAACATTTGTTTTTAAAATAATTGAGGATCAAATATGATAGTCATACTTACCAGGTCTTAATAGCTGAGTATGCTTGAATTTAAACTTTGTACGAAACGGCTCTTCGTCTTGTAAACATGACTCTATTAATGCAGTCTCTATGTATGTTTGTCTAATCAGAGGGTTCTGGGTAAGATTACCCTTTTAAGTAACCATCATAGTTACTAGCTGATAGCTGATGGCATACTCAAGAGTGAACAAACGCATTTGAGAGAGTGTATCTTTTACTCTGAGCTTTTTTAATGGTTTTATTTTTGGCAACCCATCTTCTTATACATTTTTTATATCATAGGATGCAAACGAACTGGCGAGTCACCTTTTTTTTTTATACATGGGGAGATCTTTAACAGATACCCATCCCGTTGGGCAGCTGAGGATGGGTTATGTCCGATTTGCACGGACTAAAACCCCATGGTGCCTTCATATACCTTTTAGGTGGGGGAGCAGGGACTGCCGGCTGGCACTGCGTCTGCTCCCCCGACAGGTGTAAGCCCTTCAAGAGGCCCTAACTGCAGTCTGAGGGGTCCAAGATGGTAGATCACCTACCCATCTCCACCGTGTGGTTCGTCGACCGCGGGTCACCTGATGTTAAGTGATAACCACCCTCCATAGACACTTGCAACATCAGGAGAGTCGCAAGTGCGCTGCCTGTGTTTGCGGGGGGCGAGAGAGAGAGAGAGTTCATTGAGGGAAAAAATTGCCCAGTTTTAATATTTTTTTTAGACAAGTAGTAAAATTTATTTCAATAGTTGTTACATTATAATAGAACATACGAAACAATAATTCCTACTTTTATTTTGCAGGAACATACGATTTCTATGCAATTAATTACTACACCAGCCGTGTGGCAAGAAAAGCGAAACCCGGAGAGGAACTAAACCAATGGCCATTGGGCGATGCTCCCGAGATTAATGCGAAATTATTGCTTGACCCTAAATGGAAGGCATCTATAAATGCCTTGTTCTACGTAAGTTTCTAATTGAATATAACTGTTTAGGCTAAAATGGGTAAAGAACATTCTAATGCACAACTGTACATAATCCTTCCCTCTTTAAATCTATGAAGTGCCTTCCATATTTCCTCCCCCACCCCTCTGACTGATATATGCGTCGGTCCGAGTTTGAACTACAATCGTATCGGTGATTGCAAAATCTATGAAAATTTTTAGAACATTATTAATGAGTAAAAGTGGAACGGTGTCAACTACGTTAACTGTGATTGAAGAGGAGGCCTCATACGGCGGTGGGAACCAGCATATAGATGAGACCTATTTTTCCCATAATGGCCCTTCTCTATTGTGCATAGTTTGTGATTAACGCAGGAAAGCAACCCGCCTAACAGTTGCAATTTTTCTTTGGAATATTAATAATTGGATTATTAATAGCACACGGGAGCGCTATCGAATCACTATTATCAGGACGTGGTGGAGTAATTACCACGTTGCTATTATCAGAAGGTTGGAGATAAATAAAACATCTAACTCTGTTATATAGACTTGTAAACGCGTTACAAGTTAGTTTAGCATGCCCAGAACGCGTGATTTTTTCAAAGTGCCGCTTTTCGTTTCTCAAGTTGGTTATTGTAGTCTACACAGTAACGTTGATTGTAAGCTGTGTGTCGCTACATAACTAAAAATGCCACTAAATTTCGATTACAGCTGCTAGAAGTCTTGAACAAGTGCTTGGATACTTTTGTTTCCTAATAACTTAACGTACAGTCTTCACCAATCTTCCTGAGCGCTTTAAATATAGATGTGTTGAATATAAATTTAGGTATAAAGACGTACAATAGCCTGGAATAGTTACTTTGGGCTAACGCTAGCACGCAGCGGAAGCTCTCAAGAGGAAAAAAATACGATTTTGAAACATTCTTCATTGGTGCTACGCTCCTATTGATCTTAGCGTGATGATAAATAGCCTATAACCTTACTCGATAAATGAGCTATATAACACTGAAAGATTTTTTTAAATCGAACCAGTACTTCCTGAAATTACCCCATACAACGTCACAAATTCACAAACTTTACCTCTTTATAATATTAGTAAAGATGAATGAAATTGAGGCAACCTAAAGATAAGTAAATACCAGTTTTACAACTCTATAATAACATTTTAACTTCGTTTTGTGTTAAACTCTTGACTGTATTATGCGCAAGCACGAACTTAAGGTTATATTGATATGTATACAATCCTTATACTTTAATTCAAATAACTTTGACTCAACGTCTAACCATCACTCCACAACCGCTACTCCGGTTCTAAATATTGATTACTCCTAAACGAATTCCTTCTTTCAGTTATACCCTGAGGGCTTGCGGCGACAACTGGTCTGGTTGAAACAAAAATATGGTGACTTAGAATTCTTCATCACAGAGAACGGGTTCCCTACTGGCAGTGGTTTGGACGATAAAGACCGTGTGATCTGCTACCAGGAGACACTGAGAGAAGTGAGTTATTCCAATACTATAAGTCTCAAACTATTGATTTTATCTATAGTAATATTATAAAGAGGTAAAGCTTGTGAGTTTGTGACGTTGTAGGGGGTAATATCTGGATCTACTGAACCGATTTTGAAAATTCTGTTATTTGTGAGTGGCACAGGTTACATTATTTACAGTTACATTATACATTAACCTGAAAAATGAGAAGACTTTCTTTTGGAAGTCGGATTTGCAAAGTAAGTCGGATAAAAAACGGTCGAACGCAAACGTTTCTTACGAACGCTGCCTTAACGATGAGAGATATGATTGAGTTCTACAAAAAAGTCAGCGACAGCATATGTCTAATTTTATATTTAAGTCACAAAAAGTCGTTTTTTATAAATGTGTACCGCCCAACGAAGTGGGCACGGGTCAGCTAGTTTGTTTATACTTAGGAACGGAACAACTCTCATACATAATGTAGGTCAGAAATACGCAAAGCAAGATCCAAGTAATATGGATTTTAAGCGTCACAGTGTGTAGAAAACCGAGATTGGTTTAGCGTGCGTGATACGAGCGTTACCGATAAGGCCGAACTGTGAACGCCTATGTCAGTGAAACACAATCAGTTCCTTACGCAACATATAAATTTTGCATAATAATAACGCTTAAACTTTATTGACAGTAATTCTAAATTTCAAAAATTAATAACGAGATGCCAAGCTAGCTACCACGATACTAGCGACTCGCCCCTACTTCACGTGGTAGTTTTACATGGCCTCAAAAGTGTATAAATGGTATAGAATGAAGAAAACTAATAGAAGCTACGTAAGGATATTGACACAAACTTTTTTTTTGTTCCGCGAAAATTGAAATATGCTACATTTTCTAAAATATTCACATTGTTATAGCCAATTTTGATCTCTATGTAACTGACTGATGTAAATAGTACCTGACGTAAGTAAGACCATTTATTGAATAAGAATTAATTCAAATAATAACATAGCGTAGCAAAAAAAACAATTATTCTTTCAATAAAAGATAAAACGATTAATGTGAGTTATCCTTAGCATGGTTGCCATATGTAAACTTTCCGTAAAAAATTCACCAAGTCATAGTGTAAACCCGTTAGTGTATGTGTAAGTATATAGTGTAAGTCCGTTGCATAATTAAAAACATCTAAATGATTATTCAGGCAAACGCGAAAAGCAACTTTGTTTTATAATATACTAGCGGGCCCGTCAGACTTTATCACGACCCGATTATAAAAAAAAACCTTCACAAATTATATACCAAAACCTTCCTCGTGAATCACTTTATCCACTGATGAAAACCGGATGAAAATCTGTTCAGTAGTTTTTGAGTTTATCGCGAACAGACAGACAGACAGACGCGGTAGGGGACTTTGTTTTATACTATGTAATGATATCTGTAGGTAGACGAGCTTTTGATAACGGAAAACAGTATGGAGAAACCATAAATATAATTTAACTAGCGGGCACGGCAGACGTTGTCCCGCCCTGATTAAAAATAAATCCTTGACAAATTATATACCAAAACGTTTCTCATGAATCACTTTATCCACTGGGGAAAACCGTATGAAAATCAGTTCAGTAGTTTTTGAGTTTATCGCGAACAGACAGACAGACAGACGCGGTAGGGGACTTTGTTTTATACTATGTAATGATATCTGTAGGTAGACGAGCTTTTGATAAGGAAAAACAGTATGGTGAAACCATAAATATAATTTAACTAGCGGGCACGGCAGACGTTGTCCCGCCCTGATTAAAAATAAATCCTTGACAAATTATATACCAAAACGTTCCTCATGAATCACTTTATCCACTGGTGAAAACCGTATGAAAATCCGTTCAGTAGTTTTTGAGTTTATCGCGAACAGACAGACAGACAGACGCGGTAGGGGACTTTATTTTATACTATGTAATGATTAGTAGTGTATAAGATATATACACCTACTACATGTCAGTAATTCTATATACACGTACTAGCTCACCCAGCCACGCGTTGCTATGGCTCAGTTATTACATGTTGAATAAAAATTATAATAAAGCATGGGGTAAAGAACGGATCGGAACATTGAAATCCGAAAAAAAATCAAAATTAAAACGTTTCGCCATTTATGGAACATCTATAACAGTCGGCCCTACACTTTTCTATCAACAAGCAAATTCAAAGCGTCATCTGTTCGAGCCTGAGGAAGCTTACAATTAAAAACAATGACAATAATTTAATTTGTCATTAAAAAATATTGTGGTCATTAATTGAAACACAAATTATCCTATCGCTCAAGTTGGACCAAATTATACATAAATGACAACTTTCATAAAGATCGATTGAGTAGTTTCGAAGTTCATTTTTTTTTTTTTTATGTTATAGGAGGCAAACGAACATGTGGGTCACCTGATGGTAAGTGATCACCACCGTCCATAGACACTTGCAACACCAAGGGAGTCGCAAGTGCGTTGCCAACCTGTGTTTGGGGGAGAGGGGAGTGGGGAAGTGGGAGATGGGGAGGGGAAGAACGGGGAAGGGGAGAGGAGGTGGGTATCCGGCGCTCTCACTGACCAAACGAAACGCAACAATGCAAGCACTGTTACTTCACGTCGGTTTTCTGTGAGAGGGTGGTACTACCCCGGACGAGCCGACCCATTCATGCTGAAACCAGTAATAGCTTCAACGTGGCTCTACCACCTACTAAAACACATCGTGGACAAACATCATGACACTGATGACATGACATGACATGATTCTTATATAATTAAGATGGGTAGTAATAGTTGCATATAATCTTCCAGGGACGGCTGAAACTTTGACAGAATGTTGAATAACATAAAGACGCGTATCTCTATTACATACTAAAATGTAAGCATTTATACGTAACGACAAAAGTTTACAGAAAATCCGAGAGGGTAAATAATAATTATTGCTGACGTAATCACCACCCAGATCAGCCATCGCCCAGTATCATCAAAAAGAATAAATCAAAGGCCCCGACGCCCCGTTTCATGCTTACGTAATACTCTTATGAGCTCTAAATACAGTACGATCAAATAACAAAGTCGACCTTCGGCCACACTTTACAGTTCAATGATCCGATACAATAAGAAGGGGGAACACACTATACGCCAAAGATAAAATCGCGGTTCTTTGTACGGTACTAGACGTAATTATGAGTGGCACCGCACGAGGTTACTATTTGTTTTAATGAAAAGCTGAGTTATAGGGCAATTAATATTATGTCGCACGGGTGTAGTAACGAACACAACAAGACCAATGCCCTGTTTATCAAGTCTTGTATTAGAAGCGTTTTCTCTTGTAAATTTGTGTATTTTTACAAAAACGCGTTTATCAAAACTACACGTGTATTTTACAAGTTACGAGTGAAATTACTTCTAATAAAAGTTCTTTTTCACACTTGTATTGGTGGCTTCTTTATCATAAATGCCTTTGTAGCTTGTAACTTATCACGTAAAAGTTGGAGGGCTTTCGTTGACTCTAAAATCGGTTATTAACGCACAAAATCATATTATTTGATAAAAGTTTTTTCTTAACATTAACTTGACTAATCATTGTACCGTATTTTCAATATTATCGACATATAATACGGTACAAAAAAAAATGTAATTTAGCAAAAATGTTATCTCGTAAATTAAAAATCCAAGTGCACATAAACTTATGAAAAATGTCCTTGTAACTTGGAACTTTGTAGACTTGTCATTTTCATTATCGAAATTTACAACTAAACCGTAGTCCGGTGAAGTTGTAGAGATCTTGCCAAGTCACTAGCATAGTCAGGTGAAAAAAAAAAGAAAATTGTAAGAAAGTGCCTGAAACTTGTGAGTTTATAGACTTATAACGTTTGATAAATAGGGCACAAAACTGTACTTTACAGTACGAGTATGTAATCATTACATAGTATAAAACAAAGTCCCCTACCGCGTCTGTCTGTCTGTCTGTTCGCGATAAACTCAAAAACTACTGAACGGATCTTTATGCGGTTTTCACCAGTGGATAAAGTGATTCACGAGGAACGTTTTGGTATATAATTTTTCCCGGATTTTTTTATAATCAGGGCGGGACAACGTCTGCCTGGCCCGCTAGTTAAAAATAAAATAACAATTAAACATTCGAGTGTCAATATTTTTGAAAATCTTTTTACACTCTCCTGTATCATTCACTCAGACACTTTTAGTAGGTGGTAGAGCCACGCTGAAACTATTATTGGTTTCAGCACGAATGGGTCGGCTCGCCCGGGGTACCACCCTCTCATAGAAAACCGACGTGAAGTAACAGTGCTTGCATTGTTGCGTTTCGTTCGGTCAGTGAGAGCGCCGGAAGCCCACGCTCCCTCCCCTTACCCCAAACACAGGCTGCCAACGCACTCGCGACTCCCCTAGTGTTGCCAGTGTCTATGGACGGTGGTGATCTCTTAACATCAGGTGACCGACCTGTTCGTTTGCCTGTTAAGACATAAAAAAAATGGATATTATAACCAATTTCTTTTTTAACTTTTTCAAAGACTTTCTTTAATACAGACTTTGTCTAAACGATTACAAACAAAGAAACAAAGATTTAGTCAAATATACTTAAAGGAGGAAAGGTTCTCAAATCGCTTGAAATTTTGAAACTTGCTTGTTACCTCAGATCTTCGTGAGCTATCAACGGATTTGCGAAATTAGTTATACTAAAGGCAACATTTTCAAAGGGGTCCTATTTTATTTTCATTAGCATGTGACCTTCAGTTTCGAACATTCACCAGAGAACTACTCAAAATCGAATAGAAAATTGATAGTGATCGATATATTGGTTGGTTTATAACAATCCAGGATTAGGTAGGTTCCTAACAATGGGAAAGGACGTTCTGGACTTATTTGGACTACGACGGCGCAACGGAACTCCTTAACAAAAAGCAGCAAGTTCTTCTTTGATTTATTTTTCCTTAAAAAAAGTCCCGAATAGTAATTCCGTCATGGCACTAACATAACACAGCAGAGCGATATCAACGTGTATACAGATACCGCAAGTGAACGTATGGTGTGCTTTTGTTCATCAAGAATAACTGACCGTACTTCGATTAATTAAATCTACTTACACTAATGAACGTATCGGCATACGACTATAACCATTCGATACGGAAATTAGTTACTTGGTTCTAGGTTACTTATTTTTTGGATACCTTTGATTTTTTTTTATTGAAGTTATACTTCTTTAGGCGCGTTATGAAAAAATGATGAGAGTGAAATTTTAATTTTTGTGACACAAAATTAACAGTATGAAGCTGTCTGCTTAACCGCTCATTAAGTCTCGAAAAAAAAGCTACCAACAAAATAGAAATTGAACCTCGATATTAGTCGCGCATGTTGGTACGCTCGTCGTTTTTTGTTTTTTTTTTTTTTTTTTTTTTTTCTACAAACGTAGATTAAGGCGAAAGATAAAATTTTTGAACAGATTGTTATCTTGTTACGCCAAAGAAGTATAACTTCTAATGCGTGTACATAAGTACACACACACTTTTTTTAATATACATCCAAGCCGACGGATATCAGCTAGTACTTTTATATAGGCTGAAAGTTTAGACGGTAGCAATATTTATAAAGGATAGCCTGCACGCGATTCTCGTGCAGAATCAATTAAAAAAATTGGTGTTTAATATTTGACCTATTTATCTAGAAAAATACAATTATTAAACGCAATTCTCTACGCTTCTATGTTAAAGCACAGTGTCAATGACCGTCAGGTGATTTCACTTTTACTTGAAAGTGAACGTGGGAACGGTATGAACAATACAAAAGGGTTTATTGTCCGTTTTATTATCGAAGGTTATTAACTCCGGGTCGCCCATCACAGCTTTGGGCACTTTTGAAAGTCTTAGAACAAACTTTAACTTAAGTTCTCTTTGTTATTTATTAATATTTGTTTGAATATTATTATTTTGTATGTTAAATGTAAAACATGAAATATTATATTCTAGAATACTGCAAATGTTCAACCTTTCACCTGGTATAACTCTTACAAAAACCTTTACTTTCATAGGTATTACGTGGAATAAAAGAGGACGGATTGAACATAACAGGGTTCACCGCCTGGACCCTCATGGATAACTTTGAATGGATGGACGGATACTCGACAAAATTTGGACTTTACGAAGTCGACTTCAGTTCGCCAAACCTGACGCGGACACCGCGAGCTTCAGCGCACTATTATAAGAAGGTTATAAAGAACCATTCGCTGCGAGAACATCATGAAGAATTGTAACGCCAGTTTTATCCAAAATACGAAATACTGCATTTATAAAAACCACCTCAAGACAGCTTTGGCCATATCTGACTATATCCTATATTAATTCGTCAGAATGACATGTTAAATGACCATGCGGTCGAATATGGCAACCCACTAGATTTTGAAAGCAGACTGGTTTCAAAAACATCTACAGAAGCACACTCAGGCGTAAATAACCAGATATATAATTACTTCCTCTTACTTCTGTTTACTATTTTAGCAATAAATCCTCACTACTAAACATTATTATTGCTAGTAAGAAATTTGCAATTGTAACAAAATGGCCGCCCTCTTTATAGAACTTTCGAGAAAGTATTTGTGATATCTCATAATTTATATTCCTTATTACTGTTTGTACAAAATAACCCAAATATATTACGCAAGATATCGCAAATATTACTAAATATGAGGTCAAATAACAAGTTAATGAATACAATATAATTTGACATACAAAACCCAAGAGGCACAAGTCTCGAATAAATGTAGCACTCAAAACCGGCCGCAAAAACTCCCCAATATACATACGTTATAGTTATGCGATAAACTTATCATATTGCAAGTTCACCCTTACCTGAATCATTTAAAGTTGTTTCATAAATCATTTAAAAAGGACGCAAGCGACGCGAGACTGTTTGAAATGAGTGCATAATCTAAAATTATGCACTCATTTTTGTGTGGCGTCTGTGAGATGTTAAGTGTGCTGTTGGGTTTTTGTATATCAATGAAAATATATATTAGAATCCCGCCATAAATTAGAATAAATATTTAATGATCATGTCTCCTTTTAAGAGATATAACTTGTTTTTTTTTTTTTTGTAGATTATAAATAAATAAACAGATCAAAATACATTGTTTTTATTTAATTTCTATACAACGTTTATTTCTTTTTCCTGTATTCGCTTTTGTTTTTCGCTTTTATAACCTTCTCTAGTTTCAGTAAAGGCGCGTTTTTGCTTTTCCGCTTCTGTTTCTTCAGTTCGCCGGATTCTATCGCTTTTTTCATTACCTGTAAATTGAAATTTTCATTGTTTTTCAATAACATTAAGACTAGAAACATGAGAGATTTCTACGGGTCGCATTTTTTTTTAATGATTTTCGTAAAGTCAATCTTACAAAAATGCTTTGTCATATAGTACAAGTTGATAATTTTTTATTTAATTTTTTTTATTTGGCAGAATCGGTTTTTTTTTTGCTTTCGTTTAATCCAGACTAATATTATAACGCTGGTTTGTTTGTTTGTTAACTTTTCAGGTACTACTGGACCGATTTGAAATTCAGTGTTAGATAGCTCATTTATCGAGGAAGGCTATATATCATCACACTTAAACCAATAGGAGCGGAACACCGATTAAGAACGTTTCAAAATCGGGGTTTATTTTTCCTTTTGAGAGCTCCCGCTGCGTCTTAAGTGTTAGCCCAAAGTAACTGTTCCACGCGGACGAACTCGCGGGCAGAAGCTAGTTTATTATATATGTCAAAAATCGTTGTATCTGTGAGCAACTATTGTAATTTTTTTTTAACTAACATATTAGCTACTTTAAGACGAATTTTTTTACGAGGAATTCTTTATGTCGGTTGGATATTAATCCATTATGCATTACGCGGATTACTAAAAGTTTTTTTTTGTTTTTGTTTTTCTAAATAAAAGATATCCTATGTCCTTTTTTGTGCTTATGACAACGTATATACAACATTTCACGACGATCGGATGAGTATTTAAGGCTTGAAAGCGCAACAAACACACTGACAAATAAACAGACAGACAGACTCGAATTAGCATTTATAGCACTATTTAGGATGAGTTGAAACCCGCAGGTACAGCTAAGCCTTACAAATATTATAAATTATGATTATGACTTTGTTACGCTTTTACGCCTTAACAAACTGCATAGAAATATAACCCTTAACATACCTCCAAAGCCTTTTCCTTTGGAATATTAAGAGCATAGGGGTCGTTCAACGTCGGATACTTGAAGGAAAATCCCCTCGGATATATCGGCCTTGTTAATAAACTTTCCAATTGTCGCTTCTTCGCCTTGAGAGCTTTTTCTATCGACGGATCTATTTGTTTCACGGGACTATGATAAGAGTTAAGGTTGCCTTTCTAAATATTCTTAAGGATATATTGGGCAGGCGTATAAAACTATTATAAGACCAGTCATACTGTATGCATCTGAGTGCTGGGAAACGAAAGAGATGGATTGGAGGAGACGACATGTGCAAGAGATGCAAACGTTAAAATGGACGTGTGATGTGGGCTTCATTGTAAGCGTTCATTGCACCCCATCGACGCTTGCAATACCGACGGTACCACGTGCAGGTTATCGAGCCCTATAAGGCCTGTTTACTTCCCTCTTAAAGAACCCCATACTGTAGTCTCCTGACCCCTGTCCCCTGAATCCTACCCCGTTTCAGAGACTTACTTATTTTCCTAAAGCAGAGCCCTATACTGTCTGTAGTCTCGTGGCCTCTGTCCCCTAAATCTTGCCCCGTGTCAGAGACTTATTTACTTCCCTCTTACAGAACCTTATACTGTAGTCTCGTGGCCCCAGTCCCCTGAATACAGGCCCATGAGAGAAACTTGTTTATTTCTCTTTTGCAGAACCCTATACTGTAGTCTCCTGACCCCTGTCCCCTGAATCCTGCCCCTTTTCAGAGACTTGCTTATTTTCCTATTGCAGAGCCCTATACTGTAGTCTCCTGACCCCTGTCCCCTGAATCCTGCCCCGTGCCAGAGACTTATTTACTGCCCTCTTGCAGAACACTATACTGTAGTCTAGTGGCCCTGTCCCCTAAATCCTGCCCCTCGTCAAAGACCTATTGATTTTCCTCCTGCAGAACTCTATACTGTAGTCTCTTGATCCTGTCCCATGTTCCTAGCGCCTAACCCCTGAATCCTATGCCCTGTCCCTTGATTCATTTGTCCCCTGGCCCATATAACTTTGTATAAAGGATACAGATCGTCATCGTCAACGATGATGTCCATCTCCCTAGCCGCTTTCTCTCGCCATCCGACAGACTGCGCCGCCCGGCGTTGCTTGGTGTACAAAGCGTCCAAATCTCGTGCGACTTGTACCAACTCTATCAACGAGCTCAAGGTCTGAGACGCCACCGGGAACGTCTCCAATTCAGATGCTGTGATAGCAACATTTATTCTTATAGTATCATACTGATTGGCACTTTTGTTTGAGCTAAGCGTAAAAAACGTGTCTATCGAAATATAACAGAGACACTAAATAATAACACGAATATTGTGACGTACCTAACAAAAACGCTCTGGAAAGGTCTAACAAGGAGGACACTATTTTATTGGAATATTGAGACTGAAAACTAAGACTCTTTGAAACAATAATAGCTTAGTTATAGAGTGTTTGGGCACCGCATTGATCAACCAAAGTTTGAATCCTTGCAACTGAATCGGATTTTTCTGTGAAGGAAAATATCGTGATGAAACTATAGCATGGTGGTAGGGCTTTTTCCTCTTTTTTTATGTCCTAGCTGGCAAACGAACTGATGGGTCACCTGAATTTGAGCAATCACCACCGTCCATAGACACTAACAACACCAGGGGAGTCGAAGGGGCGCTGCCAGCATGTGTTTAGGGGAAGGGAAGAGGAAGTGAGCCTCCAGTGCTCTCATTGACCGAACGAAGCACAACAATGCAAGCACTGTTACTTCACGTCGGTTTTCTATGAGAGGGTGGTGGTAGCCAGGACGAGCCGACCCATTCATGCTGAAACCAGTAATAGCTTCAGCGCGGCTCTACCACTTATTCCTCAAGTTGACAGTCTGATGCCAGGCACCCTGTGGCCCTGTTCCAACAGTTACATTTGGGAGCCAGTTTACCTCCAGGTTTAGTAGCATGTTTACCCTCTTATACCACATCGCCATTCAACATCATGTGAGATTGTGGTAAAATGTTAAAACCCAAAAAGTTTATGTAGGTGGTAGAGCCACGCTGAAGCTATTACTGGTTTCAGCATGAATGGGTCGGCTCGGCCGAAGTAGTACCACCCTCTCACAGAAAACCGACGTGAAGTAACAGTGTTTGCATTGTTGCGTTTCGTTCCGTCAGTGAGAGCGCCGGAGACCCATCTCCCCTCCCCTTCCACTTTCCCCTTCCCCCCCCCACACAGGTTGACAACGCACTTGCGACACCCCTGGTGTTGGAAGTGTCTATGGACGGTGGTGATCACTTACATCAGGTGACCAACCTGTTCGTTTGCCTCCTATGATATAAAAGAAAAAAAAACGAACTGAAATCGTCAAAAATGACTTTGTAATTACCTACTCAGTTGATAAAGGCAGAAACACTCTTTTATGGAATAATAATACCGCGAACGTGTTACCTATAGTTAACAACCTATACCATTACACCCTTCCAGAGTATAAAGGCCTAGCGCGCAAGAATATAGGCGCCTTCTATGACTGTTGATATTTTTTTTAAATATCGGTTTTTCAATATATCGATATTTTTTAATATGTCAATATCGGTGTTTGATATATCGAAAATAAATTTCGATATTTCGATATATCGGTCTTATTAAAAATTATAATTCAGCTTACACAGCTTGTATGATCCAATATATTTATTATACAAGTTATATTATCAATTTAGGGTATTTTATTTATTGTTATAGTTCTAAGGCACACTTGTACCAACGTTTTTAAATCATATTTAAGCTATATCCGGTTTAATACGTCACTGTACCTTGGTCAAATGTTTGAACTTCACAGAGATATGAGGTTTAAACATGATTTTTTTTTAATTTCAACTAAAACCGTTGGTGTCAGTAGGTCTGAGTAATTATTATTTCATTTAAATCAGACGTATTTAGACGTAGCAATATTTTTCAGTAAGTAAAAATACTCGTTTTATATGTTCAGTTGTCTGATTACTACGAGTAAATTAATTAGTAAGTATCAAAGATCATAATTTTTTTTTTAGGTGACGTAATAATTCATGACGTCATACTTTCTCGATCACCCATACTTACTTTTATTTAAAGTCCGGCATAACTTAGCGTACAGATAGGCTTCGGACGGTTCCATCATCAGTATCGTGAGGCCTTCCTTGTTCGCCCTCGCGGTTCGACCGCTCCGATGGACATAGTTCTCGGCCGTACGAGGGACCTGGTAGTGTACCACGTGGTCCACGTTCGGGATATCGAGACCACGTGCCGCAACATCGGTCGATATGAGCACACCGTGATTATCGTCACGGAATCTATATATATATATATATACCAGGTGAAAGCTTAGACACTCGAAGTATTCTAGGAGATGACACTTTATGGTCACATATAATATAAAAAATAATGATATCAAAACAAATACTAATAAACAACCAAGAAAACCTAAGTTAAAATTTGTTCTAAGACTTTCAAATGTATAACTACAAACGTGTAACATAATAAACCTAAGTGCAATGACCGGTACCAAAAGCTACCCCCTTCAAATGAAAATGAAGTCACCCGACGGTCATTGAAACTGTGCTTTAACATAGACGCGTAGATGACTGTGTATAATTTTTGTATTTTTCTAGATAATTAAATCAAATATTAAGCACCTATTTTTTAAATTGATTCAGAACGAGAATCGAGTGCAGAGTGTCTTCCTGAAATATTGCTACTGTCTAAACAGTCACCTGGTATAAATAAAATTGAAGTGCCTGCTGTCTGTCACGTCTAACCTCCTTTACCACTCCACCAGAAACGATTTTGACGAATATTTTAATGACAGCACGTTTGTTATTTAAGCCTGCCGTTCAAAGAAAGAGAGGGGCTCGTCGTATTCTGTCGTATTTTTTAAATCTAGTCTTATATATACTTTTTATTCAATCGTGTGGCTAAATATGATATATTACTCTATTCGTCGCTGCGAGGTTCAATATATAGGGAATACTGCAACGGCCAAAAATTTGTTACTCTTTAGCACTACCCGGGGAGCAAGGGAATGAGAGGTACCTACACTTCCTGCGAACGCGAGTAATATCAGTCATTTTATATGTACTCGGAATAAGGAATAAAGGTATATCTAATAGATTTTTTTTGTCACATATTTTCTCAAATTATACTTAATCAAAAAACTAGTTACACATAAAGTCCTTGACAATCTTTTTGATAGCTCTGAATATAGCTGCGCAGAACACAAATTTGGGTATAAATGCTTATTATATTATTGTATAACATCGAGACAAGATAAGGATAAATAATACCACTTGTAGATTGCTTACTTAGATTAAGTACTATTTTAATTTGTATTAAACTTTTGTCTATATTACGCGCAAGCCAGAACTTGAGGCTATATTCAGAGCGGCCAAAAACGTGAAACGAAACAAATTAATCATTAATTGATATAACAAAAAAAAACCTTTCAGTAATTTTACTGTTAGTTTTTTCGGAAAGAAATTCCTTAACACGGCTTGTGGTAAGATTTGGCTGGCAAAAACCGTCACGTAAGGAAAATGCGTTTGGTCTTCTTTATGCCACTTTTTGTCCCTGTTTCTTTTATTGAACACAAGTGTGTGTGCGTGCGTGTATTCACATTTAAACAGACGAGTCTCATGCGCTGGCAATTGTAACTAATCTAATCTATAATTCACTTTGTTATAAGAAGTAATTTTCAATAAATGAATAATATTCCTAAGATTCTTTATTCAACTTTTTGATTAGATTCCCCACTTCATCTCAAGAAACTTTATTCCTAAAGGTATGTCCTGACCACACACATTTTCTTAAGATAGAAAATACACTAGATTTGACCGCGGATATGTTCAAAGTATTATTATATAAGCGAAATCACCTTTCGAGGTTCTTCAGTCTTTGCCTCTGCTGCATGTTGGCGTGAAGCGGTAGCGGGTTGCATTTCAGCAGAGTCAAAAGTTGTGCCAATCTGACAAAAGTATGAAGAAATAGTCTTTACCAGTAAAAAAAAAAACAGATGATGGCTCAGTAGAAACGTATTCAGACACAGCGTTAATGGATGTAGATTCGAATCCTATCAACGTAGTCGGAGCTTTCGGTAAAGGTCGTGATTACACCATGACATGGCCGTAAGAGTTTTTAAGATGCCAAACTGACTAAGTAAGGGAGAAGAGAGGAGAGGGGAGGGGAGGTGGTCCTCCGGCGCTCTCACTGACCGAACGAAACGCAACAATGGAAGCACTGTGACTTCACGTGGGTGTTTCTGTGGGTCGGGTGGTACTACCCCGGGCGAGCCAACATATTCATACTGAAACCAGTAATAGCTTCAGCGTGGCTCTACCACCTTCAAAAACCTTTGTGCGGTTTTAGGGGGTAATCTCAGGAACTACTAAATCGATTTTGAAAATTCTTTGACCAATAGAAAGCCACGTTATTTGTGAGTGTCATAGGCTGTATAGTAACCCGAAAAATGAAAATACTTTTTTGTGGTAATCGGATGTCGGAGAAAAAACAGTCGAACGATAACGTTTCTTACGAACGCTGCCTCAACGATGAGAGATATGTGATTGAGTTCTAGAGAAAAGTTGTAGAGATTGATAATGCGTACAAAAAAGTCAACGACAGCACATGTCTAACTTTTATATTTAAGTCACAAAAAGTAGGTTTTTTATAAATGTTTACCGCCCAACGAAGTGGACACGGATCGGCTAGTCTATTCTATAGCACATCCGAACTCCAACTCCGATTTATTTGCAGCGATTCGACAACTTCCTTTTGTGAACTTATTTTTGACCATAATCTCATGGAATATTAAATGAAGATATAGTCTAAGATGGTAAACACGCTAAACCTAGAGGTCTAAAGACTCTCAAGTGCGTGTGCCGGAGCACACCAACAAATTCTTGGCGACAGACTTTCAACTTGAAAATGGTAGGCCTAGAAAAACCCCAATTGAAACGATTATGACGCTTAGTTGATAACATTTCAGACACCGCGTACAACGTAGGTACGAATTCTAGCAACTTAATCGGAGTTTTCGGTGACGAAAGACATCTTTTTTTTTTTTTATTGTAGCTCGGCAAAGTGACTGTACTGTGCCTGATGGTGAGCACAGTACAATCCAAAAACAACGGCGACCACCGAAAGACATACTATCCATCGCCGGTCGCCGCTGTCATGCTGGCCTGAAAGCGACCCAGTCAGGGACAGCCCCCCCCCGTAGTTGCTGGATATACACCGGCTGATCCCTGAACGCGACACGCCCAAACGTGCCACTATAGCGGGTGTTCCACCTGGCGTACGGTGGTCGCGATCCAGTCGGGCATAGACACCCTACCACCTGAACCCGTAATGGTAGGGCTTTTTCTAAATCCGTCTGGCTAAATACCACATACTTGGAAATCTATCGCCAAGCACCTGTTGATGTGTTCCGGCACACGCACTTCAGAGCCAGCCCCTTCAGGCTTAACGCGTTTACAATCTTGAACCACATCAGCGTTTAAAGTCAGATGAAATTATAGTCATATGATACAAAGTATAGTTTATAAATATGCAGTAGGGAAAGGGTTAAGAGCATCTCTCTCCTCTGTTTCTCAGCCGATTATCTGCATTATTTTTTTTTATTTTGTAACTATTGACGAGCTTTAGTGTTATCAAAAATTGGAAAGTTTTTGTTTTTCCCTTCCCTAAAAGCTCGTAGAATCAAACCGTGTACAAACAGGCTAATAACTGAGCCATTATCACTCCTATTCTCTGTTCTTTTGAGTTCTTAATTTCCCATCTTCTTCGTACTTCTCAGTCAACGTACCTCTTAACATTGCCGATGGAGTTACAGAACACTATCGTCCTACCGGGATGACGTTTCAGTATGTAATAGAGATACGCGTCCTTGTGTTCCAGTGAACAAGTTATTCGACACTCTGTCAAAGTCTCGGCCGTGCCTGGAAGGTTATATGCAACTATCACTGCCCATGTTAAATATATAAGAATGTTCTGGAGTGTTTGAAGTTAGAATTTTAATACTCGTACAGAATAGGGAGAATTAATCAAACATCTAAATATATAAAAATCCAGAGTCATGTCGTTTTTCTGGAATTAATGTACCGTATGTCCCACTTTGTGCTTCTCACAACGTGTATGCAGTCGGATGAGTAGTTAAGCCGTGAACAAACAAATGAGCTCACATTCGCATATGTAACATTAATTTAGAATATAAGTCCCATATACAAAATATTATAAAAATCGGTCAAGGACATTAAAAAAAAACAGACCAGACAGAATTTTTATACACATTATATTCATGATCTATGGCCTTTAGCTATCACAAATTAAAAAAAAAAACTATTAACTGTACAGACAGGACTACAGATTTATCAATATAGATTAACTTACCTAAGCTAGTCGTTATATCGACGACTTTTGGATCAGTCATACCTATCATCTTGATTAACCTGTCCACCTTCTGCTTTGGAGTCATCTTCTCTACCTTCCTATTTATTATTTTACCGTTTTTCGTTACCTGGAAATCGAAAACAGGACCGTACTTTACGCCGACTTCCAAAATTACCTGTTAACCTAAAGAGACTTATTCTAGAAGAATTAATATGGCAATAATATATGGTGTATATATATACAATATTAAAAAAAAAAATACAACGTAAATATCAGATGAAAGGCTAAACTCTCGCAGTATTCTAGGATATGACATTTCATGGTCACATTAAAAATATAAAATAATAATATCAAAACAAATACGAATAAACAACAAAGACAACCTTGGTTAAAGTTTGTTCTAAAACTTTTAAAACTATGGGAACGATACTTTTAAGCGTAAAAAATCACGGCTAGGTTCAATGAACAAAATCAAAGGGACGCTTTTCAAGATTAATCATTACGTAACTGCTTATCGTGGTAACGCCGCACGGTCGAAAAATGGGAACCTGGGCGCGGGTCGAGGTGCGGGACGCGGCCCACTGTACACGACAGGACGTGATACGTTTATTACAAGAGTTCGTTATTGCGTAAATCACTTGATGTTGAGTGTATATTAGTTTTGCGTTTCTCGAGATAATTATCTCAAATATTAAGCACCTATTTTTTAATTGATTTAGAACGAGAAACAAGTAGTGAATAATCTGTGAGAATATTGCAACTCTTTTATCAGTCATGCTATATAATTTCATATACTGTTGTATGTAAAGTATACGTATATATACATTCATTCTCCGACCTTTATAGCATCCGACAACGTCTTTAAGCAATAAACTTCTATTATGCGATCGTTTGTATAGTGCACATTATGAAATTAACAGCAAATGTAACTTTGTGGCGTATTATTTCCAAACGGATTTAGAAATACACTCATCAAAAAAGTCTAAGCAACATGTACTAATTTAAATTTTAGGATGGTTCTTCACATTATAACGTTGTATTTTATTTTTAAAATAATATCTTTAGGGTTCTATGATGTAAAAATAACAGCTGTTGTCTTTATAAGTTCTTTTAATAACAGAAATGAACAATATTAGAATATACTGTAGAAACTAAGATACATAAGAAACTAAACTTTTTTCTTACAAAATGAAATTTCTAAAGAAAATGTATTTATTGTGAAAGAATAGAACAATTTAATACAAAGTATGGGCTCCTCTGCTATTCAGAATATGTCGGCAACGATTATTCATTGAATTAATGAGACTGTTTATGTCATCTTGCGGTATTCGCTCCCAATGGAATTGTAGCAAATCCTTCAGCTGTTGGGTTGTTGTCGCTCCGTCCAAGTCCTTCAAAACACGTCTCTGGAGCATGTCCCATGCGTGCTCGATGGGGTTGAGATCTGGCGATTGTGCAGGCCAGGGCAATACCCGGATGTTCTCCGTTGCAAAGTATTCACTGGTTCGCCGAGCTGTATGTGAACGCGCATTGTCATGCATTAACCTAAAATCGGAGCCAAAGGTTTGTGCAAATGGATAGACATAAGGTCTGCGAATATCCTCAATGTAATTTTCAGCATTCATGTTTCCATTTACAAAAACGAGCTCAGTTCGCCTGTTCTTCATAATACTCGCCCATAACATAACTGTTGAGCCGCTGTATGGATGAACTTCCTGAACGCACCTGAGCCTTTCAGTATTTCCGGGCCGACGATACACTCGCACCCTTCTTGTATCAGACTTAAACCCGAATCGCGACTCCTCGAAAAAAATAATTTTATCCCATTGTTCCTGGGTCCATGTTATGCGTTCTCTACACCATTCATATCGACGAGCGCGATTCCCGTGACGTATCGGTGGGCACCTGATTGGGCGTCGAGCTCGTAGGCCGTACTCATGCAGTCGATTTCGCACAGTTTGAAGACGACAAATAACACTTCTATGAATGCCAAAATGTCGAGATACCTGAGATTGATTACTTTCCGCTTGCAACATCCCTACAGCTCTTTGCATTTCATCTGCCATCAAATGACGTCGCTTCATGACGTAAAGAATATCTAACAATTCAATTTTGTCGCTAACTTTATTTAAATGGTTGGTAAAATTATAAAATCAAGACTAAACGTAGCAATTAAAACGCACTTAAATTCAAACAAATTCGCAGTCATGTGAATTTTATGAAAAAACAAAACATAATCAAATTTTTTTTTACAACCAGCCAGTATGTCAATAACAAAAAAGTTTACTTACCTACGCACTTTGTTTGAGTAAATACTTAGAAATTAATTAATATAAATGGTAAAATTTGTAATATCACGCATGTTGCTTAGACTTTTTTGATGTGTGTATATTATTTTCGGATCTATTCTTTAACTTATACTAGAAGACCTCCGTTCATGTTAACATTCAAGATTATATGTATGTCTAGAGGTTGTACTATATAGGTCTTAAGAATTGGTCACTATGTAAGATATTTAATACTGGTTTTTGATCGCAGCTTCACTCGTTTTAATGTAAATTTGTAAAAGTACAATATTAGTTAGTATAAGGGCCATATCTATTTACGGTGTTATTGTAGAAACTCGATTTTTTTACAGAAGTATGAGAGCACAGAGATTTGGTATTAGTTTCAAGTTTATTAAATACACTCGTCGAAAAAAATCCTGATATACTATAAGTAGAAGGACTGACAGACGTCAAAATAATCCTATAATTGTTCCATTTCTTTTACATTATAATTAATGGAATCCTAAAACGATCATCGGTTATATACAGACTTTGAGACCTGCAAATTCTCTATCAGTACTGAGAGATAGAACCAAGACTTACCTTCTTCCCTTTCATATGCGTGGGCAAGTCGTGGACAAGCGTGAGGGTAGCAGAGAAGACAAAGTTCTGACGCGTTGAACGTCTTTCCTCATCAATGTTCAGTCTTTCCAACAGAGGATGTAACTCTTCGAAATGTCCTCGCTCCACCATACGGTCTGTCTCGTCTATCGCCAGGAATCTGATGAATCACGGCATAAAAAATACCTCCCCACTTTGATGGCTGACGGTATGATCGAATTCTAGTTAAAAACTAATCCAAATAACAAATGTTTGTTCTTTTGCCTACAGTCAAATATCTCATAGTTAATACCGGCCTGACTAATTACCAACCTCAAGTTGATAATCGCTCGCCAAGCACCTGTCGGTGTGTTCCAGCAGCTGCACTCAAGAGCTAGTCTCGTCTAGCTTATCCTGTTTATCATCTTAAATCACATCGTCATTTGGTGGTAGAGCCACGCTGAAGCTATTACTGGTTTCAGCATGAATGGATCGGCTCGCCCGGGGTACTACCACCCGACCCACAGAAACACCCATGTGAAGTAACAGTGCTTGCATTGTTGCATTTCGTTCGCTCAGTGAGAGCACCGGAGGCCCATTTCCCTTTCTCCCCTCCCCGTCCCCTCTCCCCTCACCCCCCAAACACAAGCTAGCAACGCACTTGCTACTCTTGTTTTATCTATAGTAGGTGGTAGAGCCGCGCTGAAGCTATTATTAGTTTCAGTATGAATGGGTCAGCTCGACCGGGATACTACCACCCGACCCACAGAAACACCCATGTGAAGTAACAGTGATTGCATTGTTGCGTTTAGTTCGCTCAGTGAGAGCACCAGAGGCCCATTTCCCTTTCTCCCCTCCCGTCCCCTCTCCCCTCTCCCCCCAAACACAAGCTAGCAACGCACTTGCTACTCTTGTTTTATCTATAGTAGGTGGTAGAGCCGCGCTGAAGCTATTATTAGTTTCAGTATGAATGGGTCAGCTCGACCGGGATACTACCACCCGACCCACAGAAACACCCATGTGAAGTAACAGTGATTGCATTGTTGCGTTTAGTTCGCTCAGTGAGAGCACCAGAGGCCCATTTCCCTTTCTCCCCTCCCGTCCCCTCTCCCCTCTCCCCCCAAACACAAGCTAGCAACGCACTTGCTACTCTTGTTTTATCTATAGTAGGTGGTAGAGCCGCGCTGAAGCTATTATTAGTTTCAGTATGAATGGGTCAGCTCGACCGGGATACTACCACCCGACCCACAGAAACACCCATGTGAAGTAACAGTGATTGCATTGTTGCGTTTAGTTCGCTCAGTGAGAGCACCAGAGGCCCATTTCCCTTTCTCCCCTCCCGTCCCCTCTCCCCTCTCCCCCCAAACACAAGCTAGCAACGCACTTGCTACTCTTGTTTTATCTATAGTAGGTGGTAGAGCCGCGCTGAAGCTATTATTAGTTTCAGTATGAATGGGTCAGCTCGACCGGGATACTACCACCCGACCCACAGAAACACCCATGTGAAGTAACAGTGATTGCATTGTTGCGTTTAGTTCGCTCAGTGAGAGCACCAGAGGCCCATTTCCCTTTCTCCCCTCCCGTCCCCTCTCCCCTCTCCCCCCAAACACAAGCTAGCAACGCACTTGCTACTCTTGTTTTATCTATAGTAGGTGGTAGAGCCGCGCTGAAGCTATTATTAGTTTCAGTATGAATGGGTCAGCTCGACCGGGATACTACCACCCGACCCACAGAAACACCCATGTGAAGTAACAGTGATTGCATTGTTGCGTTTAGTTCGCTCAGTGAGAGCACCAGAGGCCCATTTCCCTTTCTCCCCTCCCGTCCCCTCTCCCCTCTCCCCCCAAACACAAGCTAGCAACGCACTTGCTACTCTTGTTTTATCTATAGTAGGTGGTAGAGCCACGCTGAAGCTATTATTGGTTTCAGTATGAATGGGTCGGCTCGCCCGGGGTATTACCACCCGACCCACAGAAACACCGACGTGAAGTTACAGTAATTGTATTGTTGCGTTTCGTTCAGACAGTGAGAGCGCCAACCTCCCCTCCCCTTCTTTCTCCTTTCCGCCCTCCCTCCCTTTCCCCCAAACACAGGCTAGCAACGCACTTGCTACTCTCCTGATGTTGCAAGTGTCTATGGACGAAGGTGATCACTTAACATCAGGTAACCCACCTGTTCATTTGCCTCCTATGAAATAAAAAAAAAGTTTAACATCAAGTGAGTATAAAAAATACAAAAGGTTTAACAACATCTACCGTAGTAGCACGGTTAAGCGTTAGTGTCTATAACATGTGATAAGTCCGCCATAGTGACTCATTAATTTGTTACATTTTCCAATTCACTAGTGTATATTTGGCTGCGGATAGACGTGATAACGACTACCGATGGCTTGTAAATATCTTCGTGATCACATTAATGTTTCAATTGAAGTATGCTTATTTAAATAAAATGACAGATGTATACAGTTGTAAGCGCACCGCTAAAACTATTCGATGGACTTCGAAATTTACATCTTAGATCACTCAGTACTTATCTAAAAATATAGATATTATGAAAATGTTATGTAACACAGAGCTATTATAATATTCAAAGACTACAACTTACTTGTGTAAAGTGGGTCAATCGGTGTGGTGCGCATGCGCAGGAGATAAGTAAACTGATAACATTGTATATAGAGAAATATTGTAAGCAATGTATATTTTTGTTAAGATAGTAAACAAGACAGACGAAACCGCGAGTAACAGCTAGTAAAATATAAACTACTGCTGATTTATTATCGATTCAAATACAAATAAATGCTAACTTGACAGAAGCCAGTTGCTGCAGGTGTGACTGTCCCTGGTTAATCAGCTCCCACAGTCTCCCTGGAGTCGCGACTACCACCTCGGGCCCACGACGAAGTAATCGTTCTTGCTTCACCGCGGCCATACCGCCGACAATAGTCGCTATTTTTATACCTACCCGACGTTCAGAAGCACAAAAAAAAACTTATATAAATAAGGCACGATAAACGGGATTTTATTTTAATTTTAACTTTAATAAAATATCAGGACATGCCTCCCTTAATACCTTCTGGAGACCTTGCTTTTATTGTTATTTGTACTAACAGACACAGCGGATGATGTTCCGCCCTGATAATAATAAAAACCTTGACAAAATATACACCTAAACCTTTCTCGTGAATCACTTTATCCACTGGTGAAAATCGAATGAAAATCGGTTCAGTAGTTTATGAGTTGACCGCGAACAGACAGACAGACATGGCAGACGACTTTTTTAATATGTAGTTATATAAATACATTTTCTATGAACATTTCATATAGCTAATCTGCTATAAAAGATTCACTTCTTTAAGTGCGTAATGGACAGTATAGACTTGGTAATATAGTGTCTTGTCTTGTAACAGAGTACAGTAACGAACACTTGTGGAACCATTGTTGTAGGGATTTTTCTAAGTACAGTTCGCTAAGCACCTATAAGTGTGTACCGGAAGCTGCACTTAAGAACCAGTCCCCCTCTAAGTTTAGCGTGTTTACCATGTTAGACCAAATCCTCATTAAAAATAATGTCATATTATGGTCAAACACTACAAGCTATATAGTATAAAAGAAGAGGAACATGAACCCCTAGACTGTCCAAAACCATAACCGTGCTATTACAAAAAAGTTAAATACGTATTAAATACTTGGTTTAAAAAGGTTTCGTAATAAATACACCGCGCTCGCCCAAGGCAAGTTCGCGTTATCCTTTTTCACAAGTCTAACCTAACGTAGCCAAAGCGAGACAAAAGAGCAAGATGGCGAACATTCAGCGACCGCGGTGGATTTAATACGAGATCTTTTTAAAGCCAGTGTTCAATACTTATTTAAATTTTTTGTAGCAACACCGTAAAGGTTTAAGCTCCATACAAACGTATGTAGACCTCATGATACACAGGTCAACAGACTGTTGGCAGCATAAGCTTGAAAAAATACCTGATTTAATTTACAAAAGTTTGAAGAATAACAAATTATGTATTGTAAAACCATTATTTTTATGTAAAACAAAAATTTTAAATAATTTTTTTTTTTTTACTAAACCATGAAATTCACAATTTAGGATGTCGTGAAATTAATAACAATCTGTCATTTTGTAATCTGGGGTCTTAAAAATCAAGGAGGAGTTAATATATTATTATTACTAGTATTTAAAAAAAACTTACCCGTATATTTGGCAGCGGCTGTCAAATGTCTACTAATCTGTATGGCGAGTTCTCTAGTCGGTGTCACTATCAAAGCGTACAAAGGTTTGCCGGTCTTAACAATGGCATGACCTGGTATCTCAACGTCATCCAGCACTTTAACCAGACCTATACCTGCAACAATATTTATTTTTTCTATATATACTATTCTAGATATAATATCCCAAGCAGCCAATGGGAGGAGCTAGCATTGGACCGCGCTAAATGGTGTCGCCTAATTCACGAAGGCCAATCAAAGCACGACACGACCTGGTTTCGGCAATTGGGAGAAAAACGCATGAGGCATCACGAGCAGGCCTCCTACTCTCGTCCACCTGGGGGTACAGATGTACATACCGCATACATACATGAAAGTGCCGCCAGAATACTACTTAAATCATCCGTTACAGATGAAAAGGCCTATGACGATTAATGAAATTATAAATCAATTGCCAGTAAATCTGGACCAGTAGTTAGCGTTATGTTGTAATATATGTCAGTCAGTCAGTTATTCTTTTATTTATACCTCATGTTCCCTTAAAGAAAGTCCTATATATAATTTTAAATTAATAGGATTCCTTACCATCATTTTTAACAGCTACATCTGAGTCTTCAAGATCTCCATCTGCGCCACTTTCTGCATCGTCAATCTCTTCGCTGTCATTTTTATTGTCATCATCAGACAACACTTGCAAATTTTCTTCATCTCCACTAGCACTAGCGTCATCACTTTCAGCTAAATCGTCAGAATCTAACATATCCGACAGATGAATGTAATTATCACTATCATCTGAATCATTTCCTTCATCGGCTGAAACTGCCTTCTTCTTTACAGGTACTTCTATTTCTTCTAAATATTCTTCGTCTGAAATAGAGTCTTCTCTACCATTTTTAATAGGATCATTTTCTTCATCATCTTCACTATAATCTGAACTTTCATCATTACTGCCATAACCATCTTCAGAAGACTCCTTTGCTTGTACTTTACTAGGGATTTTACTATCTTTCTGTAATTTAATATTCCCTGCATTTTTCTTTTTTTTATCACCATCTTTTTTTAATTGTGTCTGTTCATTATTTCTCTTTTTTATAGAAGTCTTTTTATATGGTATATCATACACATCTAAATTTTTCAGTTCTGCTTTTTCTTTTAACTTCAATATACCAGTCAATATGGGAAGCCCAAAAGCAAGTGTCTTTCCACTACCTGTCTCAGCCGCTCCCAATATATCTCTGCGTCCTGAAAGTTATTTATTCACTATTTTTAAATTTCTTAAAGGAGTATCATAATGACAGGAGCATAAACTTATTAAATGTTATAAATAATGATTTTCTTGACCTAGGTTGTCAACATCCGTTGTGCCTTACACTAGCCTAGATATCTATAGATATAGTAAAAATATAAATCTAAGGTGTGAGAACTTTTAAATTTTTGTAAAGAATTCAAATGTTGTAGGTGTCTAGGAATAAGTAATACAATATATTTCAATCAATTTTAGAGATGTCTGTCTATCTGTCTGTATAAACCCGCATCTGTGGCCATGATAAAATCTCTCAAAGACAATTATAAAGCATATCTTTGAGAACCATTTAGTCTTTGTTTCAATAAAATTGGTCGACTATCAAAAAGTTATTGTAATTTGAATAATGGCTTGAGTTAGGTACTAGAAAAGAGCAGGTGAGTATTAACTTGCATTAGCAAGTCAATCTCTTGCAAAAACAGGATATTATTTAATGTATAAATAATATCTAAGACACAGTAAACATAAGACTGTTATTTTCATTAAGTGCCAAGCCAATGAAATGGAGGGCACAGGTAGTCATTACTATAATCCTGAAGTAATTGTTTTGAGTCTGTATTTAATTTTTGTTTATTAACTTATATTTTTCTCAAACTGACTACGCTATTTGCCTAGCAAGGCCTTAACAGCTTCACCGGACTACACTTATAATTTTAATTATTATAAGATTTTATCATGAATGCAGTACTTTAGCAATGATACCTTTTGAAACAAACAGACAGACAGATAAACAGACATTTCTAAAAATGTTTGAAACTTATTTTATTACTGATTTCTAGACACCTGCAACAATTTTTTTCACAAAAACCTAAAAAGTACAGACACATTACATTTACTTTCTTATTATATGTATATTGATTGCACTGTGTGAATGGGGCAAGTAGACAGCTAGTAACTAGTTGTACACAATTGTTATTAATTTGCTAATGGAAAACCATATATAAAAACATATCTGATCATAATAACATTTTAAATTAAAATTGAAACTTCTATGAAATGTAAAAAAAACGTAAGCATAACTGAATACGGCCTGGCGGCGGCGATTTGTAACGCTGGACCACCTGCTGTGGCGGCATGATGAATTCTGTAGAGATCTCATGTCGCCACAACTATAGCAGCAGATGTACTCTATGAGGTTTTAGCACATGCGAGTCAGACATAACTCACTCTTTCCCCCGGGAGGGTGGTGTATCCATAAGAGATATCCCTACATTAAAAAAAAGGCAAAACTGTATACCATGTATTGCAGCTGGTAATGTTAACTGTTGAATTTTTGTTGGTTGTTTAAAACCCAATTCCATCAGCGCTTTCATAATAGGTTCAGGTAGCTTGAATTCAGCCCACGTCAGCATGTCTTCCGGAGTTAGGTCAGATTTCATTTGTGCTATATCTTCGCCCAATTTTGGTTTATTTATTTTTTTTGTTAGCTGTACAGCTTTTGTATCATTTTTCGTTTTATTTTCAGGCTTATTTTCATTCTTTATAGTCTGTACACTGATATTATTCTCCTTAGATTGTTCACTTGTTACTGATGGTGTGACCTTAACACAGGATTCTATAATAAATCCATTTTCCAGCTTCAATTTTTTACGGACTGTATTGTTTATGGTGTTAATTTCTAGAGGAGCTTCTCTCTTTTTATTGTTTTGTTTTTTCTGTTAATTAAAAAATTATCAATTTTATAAAACTGTAAGGTAAAAGCATTTAATATTGACTGGGTATAATCCTAGAACAGGGATTCCCAAACTGGGTTCCTTAGAATAATCATCAGGGTTCTGCCAAATTTATTTATTATTACCTATTAAACAATACCACATTAAAAATATTATTTTGAAATAGCGCAAAGTATGTGATGAGAATGACTTTTATGTAAATATGTAGGTCATAGGTAGCAAGTTAGCCCGGACTATGTATGGCCTAGCAGCGCACATAGCCAGAGACAATGAGCAAATAATGTGATGGAAATATATTACACAATTCTTAAAAAAAAATCTTATATAAATTTCAGTGTTGATTTGTAATCATTTTATATTCGGTTCCATAAAATAAAATATATTTGGTTGGTGTTCCCTTATCTTTAAAGTTTGGGAACCCCTGTCTTAGAGAATATCAGTTTCAATCCTTATTAATATTATAAATGTGAATATGACTTCCTTTCTTTATCTGTTACTCTTTCAAACCTTAACTATACAACCAATAATTATGAAATTTTGGATAATTCTTGTCAAGGGCAGAGAAAAAGGCAAAGGTACCTTTCACCTAGAAAAACTATTCCCAAGGAACTGGTCAAACCTACATTAATGCAGGTAAAGATTCAAGCAAAAGCTAATGTTTTGGGCATAAATTGGTTGGAAGGTAGTCAGAATTCATATGTTTGAAATTTCATATAAAATACAAATTATGGATGGTAACTTGCACTTGGGCATTGTTCTAATACAATTTCCTCAGCAATAGAGTAGTACTGAACTGGAACAAACTGTCTGATCAAATAGTATTTGCTAATGTAGTACATTGTTTTAAAAACCTACTTGACAACTGGCTACGGACTACTAAACTATCTTCAATAAGTGAACATCTATAGTGATCACAAATCCAAATATTTCTAGTCTGTGATATAGACACATCATCAATTATGCTGCTTGTCTAATAAATATATAAATATATATAAAATAATGGTGTGAAAGAATAATTGGTGCACCCTCGAAAGCTGTGTTGGATAATTAGTGATGTTAATTATCGGAAGTTTGTGTTTTGTGAATAACTGCAACAATGGCAGTGAATACTGCAAGTTAATTGAGATGCATCACAATAATCGAAACTTAGATTTGACATGCATTTTGTGAGGTATCTACTTCCAGTCAATATAAAAATACATTCCACTGCCAAGATTCCGTGGCCTGTGTGGACGCGATGGTTACAACCCCAGCTAGTGATATATAAACAGTAAGGATGTATACTGAAGAGGTCACTCCTAATCTATTGTATGTGAGACATGCTTATTTTACCTTTTGTACTTAGTATTCCCAGACAAAATATTACACACTGTATATTTCTAATCTATGTTATTTAATAAACAGTTATTGCATTTTATTGCATTAACTTTGTGGGGTTCCCTACGGGAATATGAAATGATAGGCTGGAGAGCAGCAAGCCAACTGATTATTTGTTACAATACAATTTTCTTATATCTAACACCTCATGAATATATGTGTGCCTGTTTCCACAATCTATTTATCTAGTGAGTTATCTGAATTAATTATCTTTTTTATTGAATTGAATAAAAAAGAATCTTATATGCAAAGCTTATATATATGAAAAGGCTTTTTTTTATATATATATCATAGGAGGCAAATCCACCTGGTCACCTGATGTTAAGTGATCACCACCGTCCATAGACACTAGCAACACCAGGAGGGTTGCATGTGCATTGCCAGCCTATGTTTGGGGGGAGCGGGAATAGGAGGGAGGAGAGGGGAGGTGGTCCTCGAACACTCTCACTGACCAAACGAAATGCAACAATGCAAGCACTGTTACTTCACAATAGTTTTCTGTGGGTCGGGTGGTAGTACTGCGGGTGAGCCAACCCATTCATGCTGAAACCAGTAATAGCTTCAGCGTGGCTCTACCACTAGACTTAGAAACCTAAGTTTTGACCTAATTTATTACGTAAGGAAAATGCTTGGGACTGTATTGGAAATTCACATCTTGATATAAGGGTTGAGGGAGTGAGACGGCGTTGACTAAACCTTCTGTACCACTCTCCCCGCGGAAAGAGACCGGCCACTGTAGCGGTCGGCGAGCTTTTTTTTTCGAACTCACTACGCTATTGACCTAGCAAGGTCTTAACAGCTTCACCGGAATAAAGGACTAAATAGTCGACGAGCCCATTGTGGTGGCGATAATAATACATAAGCACCAAAACAACCCTTAACAACCCTAAATTCGAAATGCGAATTTCAAATGCCAACCTAAATTATTTTTACCTTATGTATTGAATATTTCTACTAGTACCAAGTTTAAAATCAACTTTACTTACACGATCATCACAGAAAAGGTTGAAATTAATAGAAGATATTGCGAGAATACAGTTTTTAATTTTCTTTAGTACTTACGCAATCTTTAACAGGATACAGAGTAGATAAAGAGCATGTCTAGTTTGATAATTACTTACTTTAGGCTGTTTTTTAGTGTCTTTTTCAAAACCATAATCTGAACATTCTTCTAATCCTACAAACCCCTGAAGATTATTTGTCACTGAAGCCGGGAATCCGTCCAATGTCACTGATTGCCAATTTAAGTTTTTTAGTTTTGTACTCATTTTAAAGAAAATGTGTTTTACTTCGCTGTTTTAAATCTAACACACCACAACATCGAAGCACAACATAACCTCCAAAATGTGGTTCCTGTTTTGACGTTTACGTTTGAGTAGTAGTAGTAATAATATTCGTCCAATAAGACAGACGAAGGAAGTAATCCATACTGCCAATTCTGAAGTTGTCCATATAAGTTGCTCTTATGTATTCTTTAACCGATTTTCTTCCGTATCCAAGTTAATATAAAGGCATAATCGCCAAATCTTCTATATAATATTTCGTACATTATTTTATCCATTATTATTATTTTTACGTTTGACATACAAATTTTTCATTTATGTATGTAGATGATATACTCTGTCAAATTTACGCCATGTCAAACTAGGGGTGGTACAGAGCAATCGTAAATGATTTAATTAACAATTATTCGCATTTTACTTGTAATCAAAGAGTACACTCTATATAGTGTACTGCAAAATAAACTATTTATTCCATTCAAAATCAAAATATCCTTTATTCAATTTAGGCCCTGAGAAGGAGCTTATGATCGTCAAAGCTACCTAACCTAAAAACATAAATAGTTACATTTGTTATTAGTGGATGCACAGAGAGGGGCGTCATTTCCAGACGTCACAATCGTTCACATATTGATCCACCCTATAATAGCCTTTAGATATTAAAACCCGCT
The DNA here is from genome assembly GCA_036509395.1 of Antheraea yamamai. Taxonomy (NCBI): domain Eukaryota; kingdom Metazoa; phylum Arthropoda; class Insecta; order Lepidoptera; family Saturniidae; genus Antheraea; species Antheraea yamamai. The sequence continues at coordinate 12,626,744 of AP028443.1, read as the reverse complement.
TGACATGGTTCTTGAACTCACTATCCGGCAAATCGGTAATGTGTTTTGGGACTTTGTTATAAAACCTAACACTATTACCTAAAAAACTGTTTTTGGACTTAGTGAGCCTGAAGAATGGAATGATCAATTTGTTGCTGTTTCTAGTATTTAAATTATGCTGGTCTTTTACTAGATCCAGAATATCTAATGATTGTCTATTAATATAAATCTAATAATTGAATAAATAAGTATATATAATTAATAAAGATCACTTTATTTTCCCCTGTTTTAAATCAAATACATATATTAACAAAAATATAATGTTTTTGCGCTACTTAGATACCCAAAATTTATCGTTTTATTGATTTAATATCCTAAGACATTACAAAGAAGAAATTATTTATTTGTTTGTTTATGTGTAAAATATAAATTTAGGTAGTGCAAACAATAAAAAAATAATAACGTAATGATTATGATATGATGATAATAAGAATTGGCTCAGCACTCCAGTATCGCTTTTTTTTCTCGATGGGTTTTTTTTCGAACTCACTGCGCTATTGACCTAGCAAGGTTTTAATAGCTTCACCGGACTACTAAGGCGAGCGCTTAAGGCACTCAGCCGATTTTATTTGGCAACTAGCTCAAGGGTGCACGGCACACCTCGGCTTAGGCTGTTGCCTGATACATGCAATTCGTGACCTATCTGAGCTAACCTAAGCTAAGCTAACTATTCATACATTTATGAGTTGTTAAAACACATATCTGTACCAAACATACATACCTCAACAACTCTTATATAGGCCTGACGGGCCTTTCCAGCTTCACCGGACTAAGGCGACCGCTTAAGGCACTTCACCAATTGGCAACAAGTTCAAGGATGCAAGAGTGGCGGAACCTCGGCTTGGGCTGTTGCTTCGGATGAAACTTCGCAAGTCTGTGTAGGCTGAACTAGGCTAGCTATTTATAGATATAAGAATTCCTGCGACACACATGTGTACCGATATGTGAACCTCACGAAATCAAACTTGTATTTTGTGTCTGATAATTTGGCTAATCTAAACTAACCCAGTTCGAGAATTAGGGAAAAAATAAAAACCTTTCCACTATATGTGTACCTGTGTGTATGTGTGCACGTATGTGGGGTTGATCTGTGTTGTATTGTTCAACTAGTGATTAAAAATTGTCAGTGTTACTGTATCGCGATAGCAGCGTACTCGAGGACTCCACTCCAGGGGTTCAGACCTAGGCTTGAGCCGCTGCCAAGGAAGAGCACGACGAGTGTCTGGACCCCCAGACCACGGCGCCATAATTTGCGGTTATACGGGCAAGGGTGCGCACACGCACTGTTTGTAGAGACAGACGAGTACTGATCGTTCGCTGTCGTTATTTTGTCGGGAGGATCGGTAAAGATGTTACGAGGACATCTTTTATAATGCGGGGCGTCCTGTATGGTCGAATAATTCGCGGTGGAAACGACTAACGGATTAGAATGATTCGCGGCTTTTTTGAAATAGTTGATTGTGAGATAGTTCTTCCAGACGTACCATGGGGCGCCTACACCTTTCCATAAAAATCGATCTTGTAAAATCTGCAACTTATGTAAGTTGAGTCCTGACATATGAGCGAACACGGGACAACTGTGTGTCAGAATGGGGTGGACGCAAGTCTTATAAAGCGTGATGTTATGTCTGAAACTGAGAAGCCTAAGTCTCCGATACCCCTAAAACACAGTTTATTCATAATATTGGTTTTAATATTGTTTATATGGTTGTTAAATCATGGAATAAGTATGTGTCTCATATTAACACAAAAACATATATTTGTGAAATTTATAAACGAAAATAAACTTATTATTGTAGTCGTTTTAAATATTCTAAAGCATTAAAAGTCGCATATAGTTGGCACGTCACTAAGATAAATGAACGGTCCTACCTGCCAATGAAATACGATATTATGTGTAATACATTTTATCACAGTGGCAGCACAGATTATACCAAATACCTAATGTTTGCTATAAGTTTTATCCAGTAGCCTTAATAAATAATACTAAAATTTTGTTTGGAAGCAGTGTATCTACTTTCAGTGATTATTAAGTATTTTTATAAATTTTATTGTATTTAATGTCGTGCAAGTTAAATCATTCGGCCTTTAAAGAATCTTTTATGTATTACATGCTGATGGATCATCCTTTTTAATTTTTTAATTTAGAAAAAACTTTTGTATTTGTTTGCCGGCAACACTGGATAGCACGCTGTCGACCACAGACAACAAGAAGGGAGGAAGTTTGTGAGTGATCGATTTTACGCCGGCCCCATCGACTTCTCAACGGCATTTCCCTTTGTTTGCCAAAACACGCGTGGATATAACAAAACAGCCGTTTGTATCCTCTAGGCCAATTAATAAAATGGCGAACACGTTTCGCGCGGTGACCGTGTCCACAGTGAACAGTGAAGGCGTTTTGACGCCTCGTTTCAATTTCCCTACGAACGTAAGCGTGGATTACGACCCGCAGGGGTTGAGTGTGAAAGTGATACGGTCGGACCCTGTGCTTGCTCAGGAGGTGCTCGAGTTCCCTTTACACTGCCAGAGTGAATGTTCGCGAGTCGCAGGCCAATCGTATATCTTTACTATTGACAATGAAACATTATTTTTCAAGTTTACCTCGGACGCGGAGTGTCAGAACTTCCACCTGCTCGTAAGTAAGATAAAAGCGGGCAGGTCTTCGTCAGTATTCACAGTGCGTACAGAAGACTCTTCCGCTATGCAATATTTCCAATTTTATGGTTACCTGAGTCAACAACAGAATATGATGCAAGATTATGTGAGAACCAGCACTTACCAGCGCGCTATATTGTCAAATGTTAACGATTTTAAGAATAGAGTTGTTCTAGATGTTGGCGCCGGATCAGGTATACTGTCGTTCTTTGCAGCTCAGGCTGGTGCCCGGAAAGTTTATGCCGTTGAGGCTAGCAACATGGCTCATCATGCTCAGGCACTGGTGAGAGCAAACGGTCTCCATGATCGTATAACTGTGATAGCTGGTAAAATCGAAGAGATAGAATTGCCTGAAAGTGTTGATATTATTATATCTGAACCTATGGGTTATATGTTATACAATGAACGTATGTTGGAAACTTATTTACATGCTAAAAAGTGGTTGAAACCCAATGGGAACATGTACCCTACGAGAGGAGATCTCCATATAGCACCATTCACAGATGATGCTCTGTTCATGGAACAGTATAATAAAGCTAACTTTTGGTACCAGACTTGTTTTCATGGTGTTGATTTGAGTGCACTACGTACTGCGGCAATGAAAGAATATTTCCGTCAACCAATAGTAGACACTTTCGATGTTCGGATCTGCATGTCAAGATCGGAAAGACACGTTGTTGATTTCCTCAATGCACATGAAACAGATTTGCACCGAATTGAGGTTCCGTTCAGATTTGAGCTGACTCAGTCTGGCACCTGTCACGGGCTTGCTTTCTGGTTCGATGTATTGTTTGCTGGCTCAACACAACACATTTGGTTGTCAACTGCACCGACCGAGCCCTTAACTCATTGGTACCAAGTCCGTTGCTTATTAGAAACTCCTATATTTGCGAAACAAGGCCAAGTATTAACAGGGAGAGTATTATTACTTGCGAACAAGAGACAAAGTTACGATGTCACTATGGAGGTTAACTTGGAAGGAACGAACATATCATCATCAAATACATTAGATTTGAAGAACCCCTACTTCAGGTATACGGGAGCACCTGCAGCCCCTCCACCTGGAGTTAATAACACATCGCCTAGTGAAACATACTGGAATTCTATTGACACTACTGGTTCTTTGACTAACGGTCAGGTCATCCTCACAGATGGCACACAACAGTACTGTTCTACCCCTGAGCAGACAATAACCTACGGGACACACCCGAATATGATCAAGACAGTTATGCTTCAAGAGGAGTTCATCAAGAGGATCGGGATTAGTCAAAATGGGGATATATAATCCGCGAAGATGCGCCGTGCGCGCCTTAGGGCAATAAGGAACCGTCGAAAACGGTTGTGAACAATCTTCCGGACTCTAGTTACGTTTAAGAGAACTTATTTATTTCAACATCACAGTGCTGAAATCATGACTAGTAATTCTAAGTGAAATGATTCATTAATTGAAGCAATAATGGACTCCATGGATTACATCTTTTTGGTAGTAGTTTTGTTTCTACTGATAATGTTAATAGTTAATAAATTTAGACTTTAAGATACTTGTAAAGAGTGGGTAATACTACTTTTTCCTTTGTCTGTAATCCATAAAGATAAGAATTAATCTGAAAAATACTAATGAGTAACTTTCTGGAGGGACTTGGATGATCCGCACCAATCCAATGCATTGGAAGATTATCATATTCGTATGATTTTGGTTTATCTACTTGTCCTTCTAGGTCATTGCACAGAACGGTATGACAGAAAGAGTAGGTGATAAAATTGCTGTCCACACTTTGGCACTCAGTATAGATCTGTCTCGTCTAAAGAGAGTGGTATTACATAGTAAATATTTTTAACAATTTGACCTACATCAGTAACACATAATTGTTTGTGAATAGACTGAAATGTAAAAATGATTATTTTATGTATATATATATATATAAAAGAACAGACAAGGAAATCAAAACTACACCAAAAGGAGTGTTGTACAGACATATTGGGCTTCGGCAGCTCTGTTTTTATTATCATTTAAGTAATAATATACACTAGCGTAAGTTTTCTAGTGCTAATTTATGATAATGCTTATCATTGTCCAATACTCATTTATCATTACTTATTAAAAAAAGATTACATTTCCTGACTCACAGTGTCTGCCCGTCAAAAATAGAATTTGGATAAATTTTAAAGCCCACAATATGTTATATGTTGTAAATATAGGGTTAATTGGATCATACTTACTTTGATCTTAATTTAGTAGTGTCTTTTTTTTTAAATGATCAAATGTTAGTATTGTATTGTGTTCATAGACAATGTTAGAATGGTTTAGTTAATTGGACATTCAAATATTGATTGCTGAATCCATCTACTGATTTATTAATCGATAAAAATGTATAATTTATTGTCACAAAATGAATTTGATTCCCTAATTTTATTTTTGTTGACAAATTGTGAGATCCTTTTACAAATGGCATAAGAAGTATAGAAATAATTAACCTCTTGCTTGATTTTTTAAAACCATAGATCTCAAAATTTTGGGTGATATTTTTAAATATGTAGCCAATTTTTTACATTACATAACTTGTTATTATTCAAATTTTGTAATAAATACAGTATTTTTTTTAACTGATGCTGCCAACAGTAACTTGACCAGAGCATCATAAATAATATAAGACTACATTTGTTGGTATGGAGTTTAAACTCTTATGGTTTTGGACAGTCTAGGGGTTAATGAACAAATGACAACCTAAACAACTTGCCTTTTCTTCCTAAGATGAGATTAGTTGGATGGTTTTCAAATGACTGTTTACCATATCTATTATTTTGTAAATAAGAAACACATGTATATCATTTGAAAGGTATAGAAAACAGTTCTGTCCTCTTTTGTAAAGCATTTCATGTCATGCAAAGATGAATATAGATCATTCTTAAATTAACCAAATATGTTGGAATATATATGAAATAACTAGAAAAAAAATAGTAGTTAAACCTGTTATAATATTCTTATTTAGTCAAATCATAGAGCTTCAGAAATCAGATGATAAAAATCTCGCAACAGTTTTTAAAATGAATAATTTATTGTTCATTAAAATTTGAGAATTATAGTATATATCATCTTGTATTTTTTTTGTATATTATTATATATTTCCATAACACACTGGCATTCTTTTGCAAATCAGAAGTAATTAGTTTAGAAAACGAATGTAAGAATTTGAAATAAATTGTAAAAGGGCGCGAAAAAATTACGTTTTTTTTTCTTCATTCGGTTTTCAGCAGTCAATATTTAATTACAAAGTAATAGGCATTTTAATATTTTTTTATTAACAAGTTTTCGAATGTTACGTAATTAATTCCCTTTGACAATGGTGCTGGATGTTTTATTTTTATATCATGTCCCATGTTTGCACAAAAAATAAATGTGAATAACAATGCTACCTCATGATTGGGCAGACAATTGGGCCTTAACGCGATTCTTTCAAATCACTAGAGTTGCCACGGGAACGCTTTTAGATGATAATATCTAGTTATTATGCAGATATTTAATGCACTCTAGTATAGGAAATGGCGCTGTTACGTCCTTAGTAATAAATTGAATGAGCGCCATTTGGTAAAATTTAAAATTATTTGGGGGTTTTTATAATAATAGTCCTAGTGGTGACTCTATTATAGTTCTGCGTAGCCAGTCTCACTTGCCATTTAATAGATTTTAAAAAAATCATGTTCTTCGAAAACATCTTAGAAATTATATTCCTGTAAATTTACTAAATTTATGAATTATCAATATGGCACACTGTCGAGTCCTAGAAATGAAAATTTGGGTATGTAAAATTAACAGTGAGCTGTTAAATTTTTCGCGAAGTAATGAACACGAGTGCTAATTATTATAATGAATTAGTTGAAGGAGCCTTGTGATGGTCATTTAGACTGGACATTGTCATTGTATTAATATTCTCATTTATGATGCAGTCAGTTTACTTTGTTGAATAGTCTATTTATATATAAGAATGGTACCTATTTTATTATATATATATATACCCTGTCATGAGTAGAATACTCGTTCGTAGCGCGTCTAGTTTCTGAAAACATCGACCACATACTAAGGAAATGAACCTTCAATTTCCCGAAGTTGGTCAAAAATAACACTTTTTATTGAAAAATTTGTTTTATAAACCTATATTTTCCCATGAAAGAATCCATATATTTATTTATGGCATAATTCTATTTACAAATGTGAACGTAATTGTATAGTTCGAAAAGCAGCCAAAATGTTTTTTTATGTAATCAAGTAATAGGGATACTATATTAGAACATTCTTTATAGTCGATGGACTACAACAGAACAGAAACAATTCGCGTCTTATAAATGTACGAAAATTATACAAACGCAAATAAACACTACTGCACGTCTATACATATGACCTATGTCCATTCGTTTCGGTACTCTTCGTTGATGGTTCCAGGCTACATATTTTCTTCGTTCAATTGACCCTTTGTCATTTATAAATTGTCGAACAAAGCGGGCGGGAATCAGTTGAACTTGAAAGCCGTTTTGTCAAAATATTTGGATAACCAGTGCATCTGGATTAATGGATAAAGCATTATAATTGCAAAATTTTCATTTCTAGGATAGGATTAAAATAATTATAATGTAAATATGAACAGTTGTGAAACACATGATTGGTATTTTTTTTAATTACGTGTATTAGAACCAGTAAAGTGTCAAGGTTGTGTATTTATCTGATATTTTGTATTAGGGGCTATTGTTGCGATCGTGGGATATAAAAATTCGTTCAGAATGGAGACGTCGTCGAACAGAACGCGTTTTTAACGTCAAGGCGTAATTACATCGCGTACAGCGCCACGGTACAACGGTACAACAACGCGGCGACAGTACGCGACGTAAATACGCCTTAACCGCGGCGCTAGTACGCGACGTAATTACGCAGTACGCACGCATTGACGCGTGTTAAGGATGCGTTTTGTGTGATGAGACCATTAAGCGTGTAAAATTTACTAAAGCAATATTAGATTTCGGGAATTTAGCAGAGATTTAAGTGTCAAATTTCGTAACTTATACAAATTTCTGTATTGTATGAGGGTTTTGATGGGTCTTGCAGATTCAAGATTACAATTTATACGAATGTTCGCTAGATGGCGGTAACTTTGTTTTACTTTACAGCACTATAGTTATAATCATAACTAACGTACATATATGTGTCATTATGTTGGTTGTATTTGGTTAATATTGACTCATGAGGGTACCAAAAAAAAACGATACAATTATTTGAATTCTATTTTTGTAATTACTTTGTTTTTTAGTGACTAAGTAAAACTTTTTTTTAAATAATTTACGGATGTCTGATGTAACGAATAACTTTGAACATGGTAAATCCAAAATCTTATGACCTTCACAAAAGACGAGTTTGTGACGTCAGATGTTTCAATACGGCACTGTTCTTAGGCGTAGTTAGGGTTACAATAGAGATTGTACGAGCAAGATTAAAGACAGTGAATAGAAAATAACGTCTTGTTTACAAAATTACCCAAAGGTAATTCCTAATTTTAAAACTTTATAAGCTACAAACTGTAACTCGTCTATCGATTACAGAAAAGCTAACAGATAATCGAAAATTAAAAAGTGTATCAACATATTTAATATTACAAATAAAAATTGTCTTTAGTATTTTATTTGTAATTGTAATTTTGAAAGAATTGTTTATACTTAGTTTATTTATAATCTGTAATTTTACGTTTTTAATTTTTGAGAGTCTGTTAATTTCATTGTCGATTATTTTAAGAGATATTTTTAACTTTATTATGGCAAGGGAGCTGTGTCCTACCCTGACTACGCTCATCTCGCTACCAGTGTATACCTATATACACTGCTAGAATATATATTCTACTACGTCAGAATTGTTTGACCTCATCAAAGCCTACATTACTTGTGTAATGATGATAAATTTAAATGAATTTGCATGTCTTTTTTTTTGTTTTAATCATTAAAAATGTTTTCGTGAACTCGTTCCTAACATTTGAAACTTACAGACCTGTTAAATAATAAAGGCCTAAGTATCTTATTTTGGGAGTGCAGAGAGTTTTTATTTTGAATCGAGTATTCGAACCTGTTTTTGCATTTCTAACGTAATAACGTCTTATAAATCGATTCCGGCCGGCTGCACGCACTGCAAAGCATGAGTCATTGTCACGTTCCGCCTGAGCCGAGCGTGCAAGCGAGAGCGCGGAACAAGCGATAGAGTGGCGCGTTCGCCCTACGGCCGTAGCTGGGGGGGCGGGGTGTATTGTGAGGCAATGCCAGACCTTGAAATCACAATGCCCTAAATCAAAAACTAAGATAAATTATTATAATTAAATTGTTTGAGTAACGTTTTGAGATAAAAAAAAATTGTAGCGATAGGTATGTAAACTTTTCCGAACATACCACAGTTCGTGACATTCGAGGGCACATCAATTGTGATAAATTTTTTACTTCCGCCCTACCTGTAATCAATGCTGCCCTACCTCAAATTCGGCTTGTGACGCATCTATCTATATATAGAATAATTCAATTCATAAAAGTATGCAATTTTTCATCAATGTTTTCTAATGACGTTATCACGTCATTTTTATCGTCTGTAAACCAACTTTACAGACAACCAATTTTTTGTATATTGTTCGTCCATGAATTTTCGTCAAAGTAAAAGTGGAAAACTATCATAAAGCATCCAGAAGAGGTCATTGTTTCAACATCTAATAGCGTGTACTATCAGTAGTCATTATATTGCTGTTGATTTTCCATTTGCTCCGAGGTGTGCCGTGCACCCTTGAGCGAGTTGTCAAATAAAATCGTCTGAATGCCTTAAGCGCTCGCCTTAGTAGTCCGGTGAAGCTGTTAAGACCTTGCTAGGTCAATAGTGTAGTCAGTTCGAAAAAAAAAAAGGTTTTCCGTTTTTCGTTATTATAACTGACAGATGTTTTTGTTGAAACATACGAACAAGCAAGCGTTATGTAACGCTCAATAGGTGTAAAAGAGAAAACGCGTTGCCCACTCAAAATCACGTTACAAACGAGTGTTTATAATTACAAATTACAATAGATCTAATAGCAAATTTCCAACTTGCCTCAGGAGTAGCAGGATAGTAGTGGTTATTATTTTAACAACTAATAACGTAGTGCATTATCAGATATCGTTAGTGCTGCTGATTTTCAGTTATTATTATAGACAGCCGGCGTTATCGCAACATACGAACAAGTAAGCGTTATGCAACATCCAATAGGTATAATGGGGGAACATGCTGCACACGTGAAGTCACGTTACAAACGAGTGTACCTTTTTTTTTTTTTTTTTTATATAGAGGGGAAAATCCTGCATCGGATACACCTCGCGTAGCCGGGGGACAACGCGAGGGTTATGCCGGACTCTTACCGGCTAAAAACCCCTCTGCCGCTCAGCGCGAGTGTGTGGAACAGGATGCGGGTGCACGGCTAGCATTCGTCCACTATCCTGGCCACGCGCTTGGGTTCCGTAAGATGGTAATACGGAACCCTCCTCTCGGGAAGAGAGACTTCTCTCCCCAGGCTTCTTTGTCGAAGCAGCGGCTGAGACCGTGCTTCCACGTCTCGGGCCTTCTCTTCACGGCGACGGACGCCCCCGCATCCGCCGCCAGAAGGCATATTATGGAGGCATTAGGTGGAAATGGCCACCTCCCCTCCTTCGACGCCCTGCTCTCCTACGCCGCACCAAAGGAGCCTCAGGGTTCATTTCCCGCTCTCTTTCGGCCTCCTCCTTCTGCCGAAAGACCTCTTCGCAAAAAGCGACGATAGTGCGCCATGATCTCTCGCTGCCGACCATAGCTTGCACCAGGTTCGGCAGGGAGAGACCACAGTCTACCACTGCCGCCAACTCGTTTCGTTGGTCGGCCCACGCTGGGCACTCCGTCAGGGTGTGATGTGGGGAATCTAGATCACAGGCGTCACAATGATGGCATTTTGGTGTCCCTTCCCTCCCGGCTATTTGGTGCAGATACTTGCCGAAACAGCCGTGACCGGAAAGCATCTGCACCAGCCGGAAGGTAAGTGCACCATGTGGCCTTTCCAGCCATTCGTGTAGGACAGGGCGGATTGCCTCCACCGTCCACAACCCAGCGCTGACTGACTTCAGACTCTCTTTCCATGTCAGCGTTATCACTAGTCGCCAGAAGCTTCGTTGCGCCTCCAACTCCCTGGGTGGAATGTTTTCACCCTGGGCTACTTTCTCGGCACGCCATTGGTAAAAAGCTGCATGGGCATGGCTTACGAGATGCCAAGGCGGAGAGCCAGCTAAGATGCACGCCGCATCGTACGACACCGTACGGTACCCCCGTATAACCCTGACGGCCATTATTCTGTGGAGTTTACGCAGAACAGCAGCGTTACCGGCGGTCAGGGCTTCGTGCCAAACTGGGGCACCGTACAGTGCCATCGATCTCACCACACCGAGGTATAGGGACCGACAGCCCGCGTTGGCTCCTCCTAAGTTGGGCAGGAGGCTTGCTAAAGCGGAGGCACTCCGCATGACTTTTATGGACAGTTTGCAGAAATGCTCTCGAAATGTCCACCGCCCATCTAGTATCAGTCCCAAATACTTCAGCGTGGGCCTGACTTGAATTCTCACTCCGCCGACGATGAGATGGGTGTCGGGTGGAGGCGCTCTGCGAGACCCGTGGAAGCAGATGGCCTCCGTCTTGTCGAGAGCCACCTCCAACCCCAACATTCTTATCCTAGAGACCACCTGGGCCACGCTGGCGGTCGCTAGACGAATAGCGTCCCTGATGTTGTCTCCTCGGGCTGTAACGAGCGTGTCGTCCGCATAACACGTTAGAGATGCGCCAGGCATGAGGGCACCTCGCAGCACCCAGTCGTACCCGATGTTCCACAGGAGCGGACCGAGAACCGACCCCTGTGGAACACCGCACGACATCTCCCTCTGGTGGGTGCTGGAGTCTTGTCCGACGCACATAACGCACCTATCTTCTAGATAAGACCCGACTATGTTGCACAGATATCGGGGCACTCTGTGGTACCGTAACCCTTCCCTGATGCATTCCCAGGGTAGGGTGTTGAAAGCATTCGCTATGTCCAAGGACACAGCTAGCAGCACCCCACCCCGGGAGACCGCTTCCTCCGAGAGGGTCTTTACGCGTAGGATCGCGTCGATCGTTGAACGACCCTCCCGGAAGCCAAACTGCACAGGTGAGAGGTCAGGTCCTGTGCGGGTAATATGCTTTACCAGCCTCTGCGAGACGACACGCTCAAATAACTTCCCGACTTCATTGAGCAAGACGATCGGTCGATACGCCGACGGGGTGTCTGCCGGGCGATCTTCCTTCTTGAGGAGGACAAGGCGACCTGTTTTCCACTGGGCGGGAAACTGGCCAGACTGCAAACAGGCGGTAAATAGTCTTCGCAGTCGGTCCCCCAACGCATCCACTGCTAAGACCAATGCGCGGCCTGGAATGCCGTCAGGGCCGGGTGCAGTATTTTTCGCCTTGAGCCGTTGTACTGCTACATCTAACTCCGCCTCAGTGATACCAGGCGCCTCGCCGTCCTCTTGAACAGGTAAGAGGAAAGGGGCTCTAAATGGAGGTCTATGCTCGGCTCGCTGTGGGAACAGCACGGACATTATATTGGCCAAAATCGACGGCTGGAGACTCTGCGTGACCGGGGGAGCCCAAGGTCGTAAAGAACCCAACACCATACGATAGGGACGTCCCCACGGATCACTGTTCAGTCTCCAGGAGGTCCTCCCTCGCCCGTGTCTTGGCATTTCGGACCGCCACTTGGAGGGTCTTCTTGGCTTCTCTATAGACCGAATATAGTTCCGCCTCGATAGCCGCTTCCCGGCCATGACGCCGCCTACGGTACCTAGAGTATCTGCGCCTCTCAGCGACACACAGTCTTCGCAGACGCGCGATCTCGGAGGTCCACCAATACACACGTCGCTTTGGAGGCTGAGGCCGGACCCGGGGCATGGCAGCATCGCATATGCGGGTCATAGTTCCGCGGAACCAACCCGCCTCCGCAGCGACGTCCACCGGCTCATCCGACAGCGCCGGCCAGGATGCAACTATCGAGGCCTCGATCAAGAAATTCTCTCTCATTTGTTTTAAAGACCACTTGGGAGACAGCGTTGAATCCATGGTTGAAACTGGAGTCGTCACGGAAGGACAAATGTCGAATCTTATGTATAAGTGGTCTGACATGGTCTCCGCCCCTTCCATGACTCGCCAGTTTTGTATTCGTCTTGCGACAACAGGGGAAGCGAAAGTGAGGTCCACAATGGACCCACCCTGTTGCCGCACACAGGTGTTCGTCGATCCTCTGTTAATGACAGACAGGCCGACTGTAGCACTCCATTCCTGAAGTGTTGTGCCCCGCGCATCAGTGGCGGGGGACCCCCACAGCGACGACTTTGCATTGAAATCCCCCGCCACAAGAACGGGACACGGCAAAGTCCGGTTAATGAAATCTCCAAGATCGTCTAGGAAGCTCTCAAACTCAGAGAGGGGCCTGTTCGGGGAGAAGTATACCGCGATGACCACCATATCCCTCCACTGAGCCGCGACGTATCCTGAGCCTTTCTTTTTGGTTATTAAGATCGGGGATCCTACCGACGTAGAGGAGACGATGGCCACCGTGCCCGACGCATCCCCCACCCAATTACTCCTGGCAGGGAGATAGTAAGGCTCAGAGACCACCGCCACCTGGATCGACCACTCGGCCATGGTCTGGACCAGAAGATCCTGAGCCACAGCCGAGTGGTTAATGTTCGCCTGTATAAATCTGTAGGCCATCTTGATTAAACGACCTCCATAACCTGCTCTTCCTCGGGCCTCGTGGAGGCGCTGGGGGCAGCTTTAGCTGCAACATTAGTGGAGGGTTGGCTACCTTTGGCCGTTCTGCCATTTTTCCTAGGAGGGGGCCTGCATGTTCTAGCGCCCAAGCTGTGATTTGCAGGCCGTTTGGCTTCTGCGCACAATGGACAGTGTGGGATATCCTCGCACTGGGCAGCCTTGTGCCCCGCTTTGCCACAGCGGAAGCATTTGTCGCTGCGATCGGTCTCCGCTGTGCATTGTTGCTTTACATGGCCAGCCTCCAGGCAACGGTAGCATCGAGTGGCTCTGGGTTGCAGCAGAGTAGCTTGGACCGCCACCCATCCCAGCAGAAGCCTCCGTTCCTGTGTTACCTTTTTCGCGGCCGCCACCGGACAACGCACCCACACGGTGCCAGACCCATTAGGTGCCCGGCGTAATTCGCCCACCTTAATTTGTGCCACAGAGCAGCCTCCCTTTGCGGCCACCGCTGAGGCAATCTCCTCTTTGGTGGCGGAGTCATCGAGCCCAGTGATGCGGAGCTCAGCGCATTTGGTCGGTCTAGACACCTGGACCGCCCCCTCGCCAATATTTTCGGCGAAGACGGTCTTCAGCATCGTCGCCAGGCGGTCTGCTTTGTCCGTGCTCGTGCTGCCTGGAACCTCTAACTTGCGGGCTCCGGTAGCTGTCTCCTTAAATTTCACGTAAGGGATATCGAAGCTAGCTAAATCTACCTTACTCTTGGCTATCGACACCACCCTCCTGTAGTCCGCATCACTGCCTGCCTCCTTTTGGATCGTCAGCACTATGGCTGACGAACGTGGAGTTACGAGTTTGGCCGGGATCATCTTAGACGGCGCCGTCTTTGGTTGTGCTAAAGATTTTTTCTTAGCACCGCGACTTGCCACCATGACCCAACTTTCCTTTGTCACAGGCGCAGGTATAGAAGAAGTTCTTTGTGAGGCCACAGCCTCTTGTGCTGCCAATGACTTCTTTTTCCCCTTTTTCTTCTTCCCGGCTGTGTTAGAAGAATCAGTGGTTTGAATTGTCAGCGCCCTAGGGGCTGCAGTGCTATCTGTCACTTGGGCGGCTTTTTTGTCGGCAGCTAATGGTGGGCGCAAACGTTTTTCAGGTAAGAGCCGATCCTTCAGTGACTCGAGACGGGCGTCCAGCACGTTCCCCATTCGGAGCATCATTCCATGCATTGCCTTTTCCAACTCCTCTATAGTGACCGTCCCAGGAGATACCTGAGACGGTGCAGATCCGCGTGATTGTTGTAGTGCTGGGAACTTTTCTCGTGCCACCCTTTTTCGGGACGGGGGAGAGTTCTCACCCACAGGCGCAGCTGGTAAAGCTACGGGCCTAACATTGGTCGCAGTTTCCTGGACTCGTGTTGCCACAATCTCAGCTCTAAGTTCCGCCACTTCCTTGCGGAGCGCACTCAGTTCAGCGGCTTGTCTGGCCTCTCGGTCTTTGGCTTCCCTGTACGCCTCCTGCAGTTTCAGGAGCTCCTCAGAGGCCGGGCGTTTCACAATAACCTTCATAGCGTCTGCGATGGACGCCGCCGCCTCCTTGAGAGCACCCTGGAATGGCCCGCTCAGATTCTTCGACTTGTCGGCGACTCTCAGTATGATATCAACATCGCCTAGAATCCTCTTCCTTAAATCGGAGGCGAGCTGTTCGTCCGAGTTTGTGACCTTTAGTTTCTTGGCCGCACGCTCAAGCCGAACTCTAGCAGCCACATCTACCATTTCCTCGTCTGCTTGTAGGCGCAGCTCCTTTTGCCGCTGCTGAAGAAGGACAGACTTGGCCGCCGCCAAGGCAACATAGTCATCCGTGGTGGCAGGGTGCCACTTCTTCTTCCTGGTAGTACTCTGCGGCCTCTCTTGTGGCTTTTTGCTGAAGCTTTCTTTCAGACTCTCAGCCTCTGAGCCCGACTCCGCAGATGGACACACCTCCATTTCGCTGTCCTCGACCCTTCGATAGAACTTGCTGAGGTAGAGAGACTCCCTACCGTCAGCAGATCCTACCGACACCAACGCTGCGGCATTGTGTCCGCTTGAAACAGAGAGGCGGTCCAATGACGGAGCCCTCTCCAAAACCACTACAGGCAAAGCTTTGCCCCCCCCAGACGACGAGGGGCAGCCTGAGCCCGAAGGCTCAGGGAGGGATTCTCCGGCGCCAGAGGCACCGGTACCCTCCTGGGGTAGTCGATTTTTAAGATTTACCGTCTCCATATTGCTACTATCAGTAGTCCGTAAACAAGCCGAAGTCGTCGTTCCAGATACACCGTAATCCATCACACAAGCAGAATCAGTAGTCATTGTGCTTGCCAAAGTCGTTATTCGTCTAGAGTTCCGCAAAATTTTGCGCCCCCCAGAAAACGCGGGGCAGCCCGGGCCCGAGGGCCCAGGGAGGGATTCTCCGGCAGCGCCGGTACCCTCCTGGGGTAGTTCCTTTTGAAATGTTGCGTTCTTCATGGTTGCTATCATCGGAATCCAGGGGACAGAGCGTAGGTCATCAGAGAAAGAGGGAATCGAGGTCCATAAGGCAAAGCAGGGGTCAACGTGAGAGAAGAGAATCGGAGTCCAGAGGCAAGCAGGGGTTAAACAAAGAGGCAAAGATCAGAGTCCAGGAATATAGTAGGGGTCATCGAAAGAGGCGGGATCGGAGTCCGTATAACAGGCTTACGACTCGTCAGGTATCAGCCGCCGACCGAGAGGCGGTCGACGTTGCCCAGGGTGCACCACGCGGAGGTTCCTGACATTGCACCCCAAACGAGTGTACCTAGTTTATTACAAAATACAATACGATACAAAGGCAAATTACTAACTTGCCTCGGTAGCTGTATTTTATTGACTGGCCTCAATGCTGCTGCCTTGTCTTTTCCGGTATAAATATGGCTATAAGGTCCAGACTGGTTAACTAAAGCTAACGTGATTAACGCATACATACACTGGACTTTAGTATCTATGAATAAATGCACTGCATGTCGGAACACAGCAAACGAAACGTCAAATATGTTAAGTCTCTTTCACACACAACCAAACTTACCAGCGAAGAGACTGATTTTTTTTTTAAATATTATTAGAGGCAAACGAACACACGGGTCACTTGATGGTAAGTTATCACCGCCGTCCATATACACTAGCAACACCAGAGGAGTTGCAAGTGCGTTGCCAGCCTGTGTTTGGGGGGAGGGAGGAGCGGGGGAAGAGGAGATGGGCCTGATATTGTTGTATTTTTCGAAATGCTAAAAATACGTGTTCTCTGCGTTTGTTTAAACCAACCGACCAGTCTTTCGATACGACTGTTACAATGACGCTTTAAGACAAAAGAGATGAAGACTATTTAAGTATTCACCATGCTGTATAAAAAAAAATAGGATGTGTCATAAAAACACGCTAAAAGTGAAATTTTTGTATTACAGAGAAACATTTTATTTAAAAAATACAACAAAACGCAAACACCAGGCGGTCACCCGTCCAAAACACTGACCGAGCCCAAACGTTGCTGAACTTCGGTGATCGAACGAGAACCGGTGTTTTCAGAACACTGTTCACCCCCATTACTTTTTGTCGCATAAAAAATTGACAATCGGAATTTTCACTTAAAAAAATGCATTAGCATAAGTGTTGTGAACGTGTCAGTTTTAGTTGATCAACCTGTATATTCTTCATACTCGACTTATGTTCATTTCAAGCAAATGTAAGTTGACCCGTTCGTGTGATAGATTAAAAAAAAAAACAGAATTATATATCACGGTAGGTGGTAGAGCCAGGTTTCAGCAAGAATGGGTCGGCTCGCTACCGGTGCTACCACCCGACCCACAGAAACACCCACATGAAGTAACAATGCTTGCATTGTTGCGTTTCGTTCGGTCAGTGAACCTCCTCGCCCCTCCCATTCCCCCCAAACACAGGCTGGTAACGCACTCGCGACTTCCCTGGTGTTGCTAGTGTCTATGAACGACTATGATCACTTAACATCAGATGACCCTGGTCGTTTGGCTCCTATGATATAAAAAGGGAAAAAACTCACTATGAGTAAGTATGCATGATCTATATACATTCCTCACACCTTTTTTTCTGCAATCTAGATTCGCACCTTTTTTCTGATTCTGTTTTATTACTGAAAAACCGTTTTAAGTGTAGTGCAGCTTATACAGTGACCAAGACTTAAGATATAGTCGACGCATTTTAAATGTTGGGCAATAAATGTCACTGACAGTAGGAATGTGCACGCAATGCAACCCGTTATCGATACTTAGCTACCTGCGCACGCGGGGTCTATACGTCATCGTGACCTTCATTAGCACTCTGACTGGTCTGACTGATTGATCGTTACGAGTAAGGGTTGTTGTCTTTCTATAAATATAAGATTTTTTGTTATGACACTCATTACATTATTTACAGTTATATATACAGTTTCTCTATGATTACGTCGAAACAAACATATTATCTTACAAATTAAAAACTTTTATTTTCAGATAGCGAAAAATTATTCATATTAATACTTAACATAATTTAGCACATCAATCATACCTATCCCGTTATCGATATGCAGTTCTACAATTCTTAAACGTATCACTACACCTCTCCATAAGACCTGTAAGTGCGAGCGAGACAGACAGATAAATATGATTTATGACCCGAAGCCTCAGCTTATAATGCGTCGACTATAGTATACTAAACTATTGTTATTGTTTTACTTCCATATTTATCCACATTTTATGGTACCACAAGAACATTTCTCAGGTTCAAGTTTCCTCACGATGTTTCGCGTCACCACCAGCGGACAGTGTTATGCAGGTTTCTTGGAATAAGTAATAAAATACATTTCAATCATTTTTAGAAATGTCTGTCTGTCTGAATACGCATCATTGCTAAAATACTGCGTTTACGATAAAACCAAATCACAAAGCATATCCTCGAGTAACATTTAGTCCTGGTTTCATTAAAATCGGTTCAGTCTTATTATCGCGGCTTAATTACGAGAGAAAAGTAGACAATTAAATGGGTTTAATAGATTCAAATGACTTCATTAGTCACTGCTTTTACATAAAGTTCCACGCTGATGAAGTCACGGGCACATCTAGTGTTTCAATAAAATAACACAAGAACAATAACCAATAGTCATTTATTTTTACAAAATCAATAAACATTAGAAATAATTTCTAAGAACAGGAATAGCAAATCTACAAGTTTTCATAGTAGCGTTCATGATGTCACTTTTCAACACACGCACTATAGCCACGTGAAAGAACGAGATAGACAACATTGAATCGATTAAACAACGTGTATAGAGAAATCCATACATATAGACTAGGGGTGTGCGAATATCGTTCGAATCGAATATCAATATTCGAATCGAATAATTCACGAATTAATTAAATATCTCTGGGTTTCCAATTGTTTATATTAAAATTCCTTTAACTCGTGTATCGAAATATTCTACTTACGAATAATATACTTTTCGTTTAAATATAAATTACCCAGAGAATACAATTGCTCATTTTCAATATATGTTCATCTCTGTCGGTATCATAAAAAATCTTTGATCTGAATATTGAACATAAGAAACCCTGAATTGAAAATACTCGAAAATTCACTAATAATTAATTAGTTTACGAATAATTCGGAAAAAAATCGAATTATTCGGGAACTTTCGAATTATTCTATTCGAGTTTCGAATCGAATATTAACATTCGATTCGGAACGAATAATTAGTAAGTTCGAATTATTCGCATACCCCTAATATAGACTATAAGGTGGTGTGGTGGTTTTGGGGTGTAAGGGGTGTCAAATAAGACTTGAGACACCCAATCCAACCTCACCTGCACGTGGTGCACCCTGCTGAACAACGAACGAGGCAATGGCGAAAGCAGGGTAGGGTTTTACAGCCTGACTGGGTCGCAACCACCATGTATATGGCGAAAAAGCCCGTCATAGTGATTCGCTTCTGCGGGTCGCGTTTCGGGATAAGCCTGTGCATATCCAGCTTTTCGCAGGCCGGCATGACAACGGCGACCGATGACGGATAATGTGTCACTCGGTGGTCGCCATTGTTTTTGGATTGTACTGTACTTACCATCAGCCATAGTGCAGTCATTTTGCCGTGATACAATAAAACAATATAAAAGTGAATGCTGTTTGTTCAGGCTGAGCTTCGAAATGGCTTAACCGATAGTAACAGTAGCGTAGTGTGTCTAGGAGGGGCTCTGTATCAAAAAATTAGTCGGGGGCCCAAACGAAGGGTAAAGATTTCTCACAAAAGAAACAAAAATGCTTGCATTAAATTAAAATAAATATTTATTGATTCATTTTATAACCCCCTCCCTTTTTTCTTTTTCTTTTCATAGCTCCACTGGGATAATCTCTTTTCCTTTCACTCGTACTTTTCACAAATCAAACTAATTAACCAATAAATAATCAGAAGAACAAGATTGTATTGTATAATATAATTTATATTACAATGTAATAACGTTTGACCCGGAATTAAATGAAACGCGTAAATATTGCACTCCGTCGTTTGTCATTGTACTGCGGGATTCCCCCGTTTAAGCGAATGACTTATAGGGGGAATCCCACAATAACCGATGTAAGATGTTGCCAAGTTTGGACGCATGCTTAACCCGGAAAAAAGAGATTGCTTTTTTTACTTTTGTCATTTCTAAAGTGAAAACTCTATAGGCACGTTTGACAGTTATTTTTATATGTTTTTTTTTTTCGGGAAGCACGAGATTAAGTTAACATTTGCGCATATTATTTATATGCAACTAGCTGACCCGGCCACGCGTTGCTGTGGCTCAGCTATTACATGAACTGGAGTTGAAAGAAAAAATCCAAGTTAAAACGTGGCGCCATGTATGAGACATCTATAATAGTCGGTCCTACAGTTTTCTGTCATCAGGCTAATTTATAGCGCCATCTGTTCGAGACTGATGAAACCAACAATAATTAACATTGACAATCATTGCAATTAAAACATATTGAGACAATCAATCGAAATATACATTATACGTAAATGCCAACTTTCATGAAGATCGATTAATATTTCATTGCGGACAAAAATCATGTAATTGGATTTTTATATATGTATTTATATGTTTGATTAATATCCCCAACTGATTATTGAAATTCTAACTTAACTTCAAACACTCCAGAACATTCGGTATAGTGTCACTTTTATATTTGCACAGCATCCGTAGGAGATTTAGTTTCTTCTCGTTGGTCTTCGAGGATTCCAGCTCGTAGAGTGTACACAAGTTAACGAGGAGGCTTTCGTTTAGGCCTCGCTCAGGGTCTGAATTGATAGCCTTTTGGAGCACCGCTATCGCCTCCTTCAACCGACCCATGTACAGCAGACAAACTGACAAATTATTCGCTACCTGTAAATTTACAACCAATTAATTCACCACCTGTCACACAAAAACACATTGACAGGTTATACTACCAGTCAATTGAACACATGTTGACAGCTTGTTTATTTTTTTATTTGGCACCTGTGGTCTAAGGATCACTCAATGGATAAGTCCACAATATAGTCATGTGGTGAGTGTGATAATACAAGTAATAAATATATATAAAGAAAGAAAATTTTGAACAATAGCTAAAAAAACAAATTTAAATTCAAGTTGACAAAAAGTAAGTTAATGACAACACACACAGTTAATATTAGTTTAGGTATAAATTTTGTTCTATTACATAACAAGAAAAATTACATGGACAGGTTATTTATTACCTGTCAATTAAAAACACATTGACAAATTATTTTATTACCTGTCAGTTAAAAACACACAGACAGGTTTATTTCACTATTCATTCAATAGATACTAATTAAAAGATTATCATACTACCAATCAACTGAACACACATTATTGACGGCTTGTTCTATTACCTGTCAATTAAAAACACATTGACAGGATATTTTTTCTACCTGGCAATTAAAAATACACTGACTGGTTATTTGTTAACTTATAATTTAAAAGTGGAATGATTTTAAGTGATAAAAGTCGATCGACATTATTTCGACTCCTGACTTGGCTTAGGTTTTCTAGATTCCAGTCTCAATTTGTATTTATTTCGGTACCTGTACGAAGACAGTCATGGCCTATATTTAAAATGTTACCATTCGAAGATAAATCATTACCATTACAATACATTAAATACAACTAAACATATTATGCTAAATAGCGAAATCTCTATAATTTTTTTCTTTTTTTAACTTCTTTTTTTAAACACATTGTTATTATTTAAAAAAAATCATGATATCTTAATTTCATATTTAAATAATAAAGTTTTGAGAAACTTCAATTTTTATGAGCACTACAGATCCAGCAATGTAGCGCAAGCGGTGTGGTGCGCATGCGCAGGAGCGAAATCGTAATAAACAGATAAAATTTGTTTACCAAAAAAAAATTGTAAGAAAGTATATTTTTGTTTTCAATTTTTTTTCCTTTGTACTTAAAATAATTAAAAAAAAAACACATGAAGTCGCGGGTATTAACTAGTAAATATATACAACACAAGCATATTTTAAAAGATACAGACTCGCCCACAAATTTTGACACTTCCATTTGGTGAATGGTTAATTGTTTATTAGTTTTAATTTTTATTATTTTATTTTTCTTTAATATTTTCTTCAAAACAAAAGAAAAAATTGTAAACTGTAAATTATTCAAGATTTCTGTTTTTTTTTCCTTCACCAAGTCATCCGATAGCCCTGTATAAATTTATCTCAGAAAACTTCATACAACGAGGCTTGAACATACTAAAGAATCATCTTACCATAATGTTAGTCGGCTCCTGGTCAGCCGCTCTCGCGAAGTTGTTGTAAGCGTCCTGGTACTTCCCTTGGGCTATGTCCAGGAGACCCAGATCTACGTACTCACGGACATCCGGTGTTGGACACCTATAGATATTCCAAAAATTGTTATCTGCTCGCAGCTTTTCTCGCATTAATTTAATTTATTTTATATTATACTAGCGGGCCCGGCAGACGTTGTCCCGCCCTGATTATACAAAAATCCTTGACAAATTATATACCAAAATGTTCCTCATGAATCACTTTATCCACTGGTGAAAACCGCTTGAAAATCCGTTCAGTAGTTTTTGAGTTTATCGCGAACAGACAGACAGACAGACGCCGTAGGAGATATTGTTTTATACTATGTAATGATATATATTAAAATTAAAATAAATTAAAGATAACATTAAAATAAAATTATATTATAAAATATAAAGTAAAATTAAAGAGGAAAGGATTAAATTAATATTTATATATTGAATTAATATTCATATATTAATTTAATCCTTCCCTCTGTTAAGTAGTTAGGCGTGTAAGTGTAGCAAACAAACACACATTCTATTTTAGTAAGGATTAATTTTGTGCGGAACCCTTATTGTTTTCTTAAAAAGAAAGTCGCCTATGTTCTTCTTTATAATATCAGCTATCTGCCAGTGAAAGTACCGTCAAAATCGGCCGAGCCGTTTCTAAGATTAGTCGGAACAAACAGACAGACAAAGATTTGAAAAATTGTTTTCTTTTTGTCAGAGTCGTATACACAAATATTTAGTAAAAATAATATTTTTCTATTGCAAAAAGACACTCCAATTTTATTTATCTTTATAAATAATAAAACATTGATAAAATTATGAACAGAGTCACACTTGATTTATTGTTTTAATGAGGAATACTTAGATTTGTTTCAAACGCCATCTATCTGCTCGTTTTACGTACTACGATTTATTACAAATGTTTGATATTTAACACCAAAATTGATTTTAACGCCATCTACATTATAAAATCAGAATTTTTTAAATTCATTTTTATTCTCAAGAAGATTTTATGCAACTGCTTTTCGGGTCTTGTCTGGTAAAACGAATATCCTAATGTATCTTGAATTTTAGTCACGAAACTAATAAACACTGTATACGAATAAAACATTGACCATTAATGAAAAACACCTAAATCAATAATATTGAATTAGTAAATTATTGGAACTAAAAAAGGAACATAAAAGCTCACAATTCAATTTTCGATTAATGATAGTATTTAAAACAGGTTCGATGACATGAAAAATAGGATCAGTGAACAATGTAGTACGTGGTGTGAACAATAGATGGCGTTATAATAAGTTTGTCTTTTTAAAATCATCTCCACTACGAAATCAGATGGAGTTAAAAACAAATTCGATGATAGGAAACATTACAGCAGACAACGCGGTATACTTGGTGTGGATAATAGATGGCGTTAAAATACATATGTCTTTTTAATACGTCATTTTTTAAACTAAATTAGATGGTTTTAAACAATGATATTATAACTAAAATGCTGTAGATACGTTACATGCGCTTCGACAACGTCTTGTTAAAACTCGACTAGTTAGCTTATTTTTGAGGGTTGCCCCGTCAATTCGCCCATATCTAAGCAATATATAACTATTTGTTTTTCACCACCGATATTGAGAATATGTCATCTTACTTTCACATTTTATCTACGACAGTGTAGCGTTACAATATTACTTTACATATGTGTGCGTTATCGTGCCGTTTGTTTTGTCAAAATATCATGTAGGTACGTATCTACAGCTTTTTACGTATAATATAATCGGTTTTAAAAACAAATTCAGCGACATAAAAAATATAACACATGTACTGTTGAGCATTTAATACGAGGTCTCAAAGATAGATGGCTTTAAAATATATTTCAACTCTTTTACAAGTTACTTCCAAGAAGAATCCGTGGAACTGAAACTAGAGAGATGAAAATGTGTACTTACAAGTGATGTCTCGCTTCCCTGGCGAGTTCGAAGGCGCCGATTGCTGCTCGAAGGTGTCCTCCCAGAAGCCAGACCCTGCACATAGCGCTGTAGGCTCCACGACGTTGGACTCCCGATGGAGCCTGCTGCTGCAGCCTCCTCAGGATCTTACTAGCATGCCTATAATCCTGGAATTTTACTCAAATATCACGCCACCACCTGTTTCCCACGAATGTTGATGTATCCTATACTAGTCAATTTACTCACATTGTCAGGCATTAAAAAAAATGACATATAGTTCATGGAATCCAAAAGACAAATAGCCTAGAATCATCGACTAACAATTCTGCATCAAATTGAAACATAGAAATCTTAACAAAATATAACACAAACAAAAGTTAGAGAAGAAAAAAAATACCCGATTTTTGGCTTAGCTGTCTATTGGCCGATATTGGCTTTGTAAGACGGTCGTATCGAAAATATAAAAAAAGCATTTTGAAACTCCAAGATTACGGTTTTTTAATCTCCGTGCTAATTTATTTTAAAAACCACGATTTTAATGCAACCGGTTCTTTTTCTGACCCCACATGCTCGGCTTCTTTCGATTCTGTTAAACGACATTTGGTCTCATTAAGCGATAAATTTTCGACAAAAAATTTTTTACATCGAATTTCTATCGTACATACTTAGAAATATCCATTCACTATATAAAAAAAATCATCAAAGTTTGCAGGAGACAATAACGTTAAAAAAAAAAGAATAATCAAAATCGGTTCACCCAGTCCAAATTTATGAGGTAACAAACATAAAAAAAATACAGTCGAATTGATAACCTCCTCCTTTTTTTGAAGTCGGTTAAAAAGTTTTTCCTGTGTTATTTATATGGACAAAATTCAGAGTTCGATGGAGGGCCTCTTAAAATTGAAATAAAGAGCGGTCTTTTGGACAGATTTTTTGTTTGGATTCATGCTATGATATACTGAGGTGAGACCGAAAAAAAAATTTTTGACATACCCTAAGGTACATGAAGTAATTCTACCTACCTTCATAGCAATAGCGCAGTTCGTGATGGAGTGCAGAACCCTGGTCTCCCTCCCACTCCACAGTCTCATCGACTCGACCTTGTCCTGCTCCGAAGACAACGATCCTGAACCGTCCTCAGTCTTACCATCGCGGAGATTCTCCACCATCTACACAATTATAAGTCCAGTCAAAACTTACTATAATGTTATTCCTAACAAAAAAAAAACCCCTAATAACTCAGAAATTGCTTCAGTTTGGGGAGTAGACCATAATACCTGTAGTTATCGAACGAATACTCCACCAGTCCAATCATTCAACAGAAAGAAATTTGAAATCATTCTAGTTGTCCCATCCCCGCTTTACTGTGGCTCAGTTATTTTGAGTATTACTGAGTCTGCCTAAAACTTGATACAAAAAATGCGAAGTCACATAGTAAATTGATTAACAGAACATGTGCACCATAAAATAAACTGAACTATGAGATATCTATAACAGTCGGTCGTACAGTATTCCGTTAACAAACTAATTTAAAGCGACATCTGTTCGAGACGGATGAAACTTACAATTAATAATAATACTCAACATTGACAATCATTTAATTTGTAGTTTAAAATATTGAGGCTATTAATCGAAATATAAATGTTACTATCTATCAAGTTGGACGAAATTGTACATAAATGCCAACCTTCATGAATATCAGTTGAATAGTTTCGGAGTTCATCATGGACAAATGATACTGCATTTTTATTTTATTGTTCTATTTAATAAAATTATTGGCATATAGTTACATCTTGACAACCCAAAATATTAACTTTAAATTTAAAAAAAAATGTATAGATGCATCTAACAGAGACATAGAATAGACGAAATTTATCCTCATGCTGATTATTATCTTGTCTCATACTATCCCGTTCTTGTAACTCTTTGGGCTTATAGCATTGTTCTCTTTGTTTCTCTCTCGACCAAGGTCCTATTTCTGTTCCTTTCACTTGGCAAACGTTCCATTGAAAAAAGTTAAACCCAAATAACCTACCTTTTGTATAACATCCAACATGGCATAAAGCCTATCGATTGCCTCGTCCGGTTTCCCGAGATGTCCGGGCAGTTCAGCCAACATCAGTCTCAGCGAGAACGGAACGAGGGAACCCGAACGGTTTTCATATATCTCCGGATAGAACTAGAAACGAAATTCTCCAATTACAATCACAACCACCATATAGAAAGTTTAAAAACCATGGTAATAGCATGTTTAAGCCAACCAGAATAGGCCGTAATATATCCAGTCACAAAGTGAGATTGGATGTGCGTACTCAGATTGAGTATTATTATTTCAGTATGATTTTCAACATCTCCGTTATTTAGACTTTTGTTAAGCAGCCGAAGTTACCTGCAGCTGTAGTGGTCAATCGGCTGGAATTCAGTGCTTCACGGAGAGAAACCGTTTAAAAATCCTGGCATTATATTATTATTATTAAGTAGATGGTAGTGTACCACCATACACAGAGTTAAAACTGTCATAATAACTCTTTTATCCCGTTTCAGAATGAGCCCGTGACTATTCTGGTGTCAAGAGTTTTGCAGGTCGGCATGACAGCATCAACTACCCATGGACTGTAAGAACATTGCACTTATTTTCAAATAATTACAATCAAATTATAATTCACTTCCTAATTTTAACTACGCCTCGTTTACTACAATCTTAATTTAACATCAGAGACCAAGTGTGTAGTTTCTATATACATATTACCTGGATACGGTGTCAAAATATGGTCATATATTTAATGGAAATGTTTATATGTATATTATTTGTTATAAAACACATTTAAAAAATTATAGCCCGTACATCAGCCACCTGGAATCAGCTGTATAATAATAGTACTTAGTATACATGTACAAAACTCATTGTTGACATATCTAATATTCTTAAGTATTAGATAAGTCATCATACTAACAATGCATAGTATAGGGACCTGTGTATATGTTACATTGATATCTTGCAGCTCCATCATACATTTGATTAATTATCAGACTTTATAAAAACTTATATAAATATTGCTCGGAGTGCCAATACATATGAAGACCATACCAATGTTCATGATTTCAACAAACAAGTTCTGAAATTTTAATATTGTCATTCACACTATAATTAATATGAAAATACAAAAGAGAACACATTTATCCCATTGTTTTGAGCTTTCACTTCTGTTGGCAGTCCTTATGACAGCCTCGACTTTTTGTTTATTATCAGGGCGGGACAACGTCCACCGGGCCGGCTACTATGATCTATGATTGTAACGTCTTTACTGGACTGTGACGTATCGAAGAAGAATGAGTCGTCGTTGCCTAGATTTAAGGTTTAATTATCCGGTCCATACCTGGTAGAACATGTCCGGCTTCGAGCAATCGCCGAAAGGTTCCGCCTCCCGGGTCAGAGGCTCGTGGAGTTTTATCCGCAGCATCAGCGAGAACCGAGTCAGCCACAGTTGGAGCGAACGCGTCGTGTGTTTTGTAGGGCGGTGCATTCGACCAACACCTATGTATACATTTGGGTGCACGTTATGTACCGAGTTCAGATTAAAAAAAAATGGTTATCTTTATAGTAGGTTTGCGGAGGATAATGTTACTTGATAACATCATAAGAAAATATTCACCAATCAACAAACAGATCGCACCACTCTATTCTATCGGTTGTTCCGCACTCTCGCTTGCACGCTCGGCTCAATCGGAACGTGACGAGTTGTGCTTTGCAGTGCGTGCAGCCGCCGTTCATTGATTTATAAGACGTTATCACGTCAAAAAGATCAGTAGGAAGGCAAAAGAAGAGATGGGCGGATGACATACTTAAAATAGCAGGGAATAACTGGATGTGTATTGCTAGGGAAAACCAAAATGGAAAAGACGGAGGAGGCTTTTACACTCACAGGGGCCATACAATAAAACCGAAAATCAACACTAATATAACTAAATACATACAAGACAAACAACATAAATATAAATTAATTAACATACTAACCTACTAACAGAAAATAATTAGAAAATAAGAAACACTTGCATGGATAATTAAAGCTTAAATAATTTGTATTTGAAAGACCTCCCATAAGAAGTCTCACTTTAGAAATAATTATTATGCTGTCATCTGGGACCTACATACCTTGTCCAGCTGCGGTGATAAGTACCGCAGTAAGATTGACAGCGGCCCTAAGGTATCCAGTACGTAAGAGTTCCCTGAGGCCGGCCTCATCCCTGCTCACATGTTCAGCTCGCACCACACCTCGGCTACCCGCACAACTGACTCCGAGGTACTTCACGGCGACTTCTTGAAGCGCATCTGCCTAACATTACAACATTTCTTTTTCAAATACTCTACTGGCTCATGACTTCAGTCACTTTAATGTAGATTTATTTACCTCTTAAACCTATACGGGACTTTTCTTACTTGTCCAACATTACATATATTTCTGTGAAGGACAGCATTGTGATGAAATACCATAGCATGTTGGTAGAGCTTTTTCTAAACCCACCCTGAAGCTGAAGAACTACCACCAAGCACCTATAGATGTGTTCCAGCAAGTGCACTTGAGAACTACAACATTACCATCTTGGGCCACATCATCAGTTGCAATCAGGTCAAATGTTAAAGTTTGGCAAAACACAAAACTATACCTATAACTATACCTAAAACCAATATGTTCCTCATGAATCACTTTATCCACTGATGAAAACCCTTGAAAATCCGTTCAGTAGTTTTTGAGTTTATCGCGAACAGACAGACAGACAGACGCGGTAGGGGACTTTGTTTTATACTATGATAATAATGATACATATAATAAGAATGTAATTCTAAAGTGTCTGTACTTTTTAGATTTTTGTGAAAACGTTGTTACAGGTGTCTAGGAATAAGTAATCATTTTTAGATATGTCTATCGACCTGTTTGTTTGACCATATATCACTGTTAAAGTACTGCATTCATGATATAACCTTTTCAAGAAAATTATAAAACATATCTTCGAGTAACATTTAGTCTTTGGTTCACATTATCTAGCACTATTGTACTGTTAATGACAACATGACAAATACAAGAGAAAAGTAGATAAGTAAATGGACTTAATACATTCAGATGAATTTATTAGTCACTGTTTTTTTTCATTAGGTTCTATACGGACGGAGTCGCAGGCACAGGGATTACTAAATAAAACATACCAATTCCTCTTCGAGGATCAATCCAGGTGTTGTCAACATTTCTCTATCAGGGAAAAATGATCCTCTCGGTGATGACTGTGCCTTAAAACAATACAGACAACTTGAAACTTTAACTATAAAAAAAAAATTCACCAAAATTATGTTCAAATTTTCATCTAACATATTTTTACCTTTAACAATATCTTCATTGTTTCCTCATTTGGTATCCAGGCATCTCTGCGTCTGTCTGCCTCTTTATCAACAGGCTGATTCTAGAATCATCTATTACATCAATTCTATGATAATTTATTACTCAACAGATATTAGGTAATTTTTAATACATCATAGGATTTTAGCATTACACCACATTCTCCTATGATATTAAATGATGACAATCTGGTAAATACACTGAATTGGCTGTGAAGTGCAGCTGTGAGAACACTCCAACAGGTGCTTGTGACAGATTCTCAACTTGAGGGTGGTAGCCAACCAGGCGTGCTTGAAAAAGCCCATGCCATAGTTACATAATGATGTTTTCTTTCACTGAAAACTTGAAAGCAGCTCAAAAGCTATGATTGATAATTGGCACAGGAAATATCGTAAAACAGTAATGCACAGTAACAACATATTCTCTGCTTATTCTTCACCAGTATTACCTCTCTGTCCTAATAGCAGCTGTTTTATTGTATTTATTTCTTTATTTTTGTCTGTAGTTTTTGTAATTCAGTATGTGTATTTATATTGGCACCAGGTATTTTGAAAATTAAAAGTCTCCTAAGGTTTTCCTGTAAGAGATCACGCTATGCAATATTTCCGCCTAACTATATATGTATAAACTAAACTGCTGTCTAATTGTATATATTTTCAAGGTGTCCAATATTTTTATTATTGTTAACTAATTACTGACTGGTCTCAGTTAGAACATTTACACTGAACCGGACTACTGTTTTAGTATTTCAATGTTATTTATTCATTTACCTTGATACTAAGTCCTTCCATTGCTTCGGTTATCAAACCAGGACTGGTTATACTACTTTTGATCGGGCCTATATTAGGCTCTGGCCCGATTGTATCGAAAAATGTAGACGGATCTGGTAAACTTGTAGCTGGTAACGGTGTAGAGCCACTCACAGTGGGCAGAACATTAGAAAAATTCATCTCTTCAGAAACTTGTTGTTTAAACGAGGCTGTCATATTTGTAGGAAAATGAGAAGAGGCAGTCGTCTGATCTGCTACAAAGAGAAGTACGACTCTTTAATTTGTTTTATATTGCAAAATATATGTAGGTTTAATTGGAAAAATAAGTAATAATTATGTTTAAAGTTACCTTCGTTATCACCCAAATAAATGCTTTGAATCATATCGGAGGGTGACGTGCCTATCTCGTCAAAAAACTGGGAGGCGGGCGGCACTTCCGTGCCACCGAAATATTGACTCAGAGATGGTTTATTATCCATTTTTTAAATTATTTATCATTGACAAATTTTAATACAGAACACAGATTAGAAATTGTATTGACGTTTAACCTCTTGTTATGTACTATGGTCTATTGTCATTGACTACCAATTGACTTTCATTGTTATACTTCTTTAAAATGTCACTATTCTAAATTCTTGCTGAATAAAGCCAAGATATAATTTGGTATTTCTGTCCTTTAACACCTCTTGTAGTGAATTAGTAGTATTTATCTTGTAGTATTTACGTCCACCAAATATAATAATCTTCCATGCTAAAATTTTTGACGGCTTTGAATATAAATGCAATAACACAAATTTAGGTTTCTGAACTTGAGCATAACTAAATGACGATTTTAGTTTTCTATAATAATATTTTAACTTGTATTAAACTCTTGGATATATTAAGCGTAATCTCAATATTACGGTTATATTCAAAGCGACCAAAAAGATTGACGAGTACTGTATTTACTTTTATTTGTCCTTGATAAATACAATACCTAAATAATAATATTATAATGACATACAGGTGGTTTATCTTTATACTATACATATATTAAGAAAGTTTATAATTATGTTTAAAAACTAATATTTATAGTAATCACTGGGATAATTAACAAAAGATCAGCGGTCATGTTTAAAAGTAAAACGCTTAAGAATGCAATTTACTGACGTAACTTAGTACTACTACTGTAGTAATATGAGTGGTGACGCCGCGGCGATGTCGACGTCACCGATGGGGGGCGCGGGTGCGTGCGTTTCTATGCTAAATTTAAGTGGACTGTATATGCGGGGATGCTATATTAGATATTCAACTATTGCGATCAGCTACGAAAAGGGAGACAAGGGTAGGAAGGAAACTTGGCACATACCTCGCGGCGATGCAGTCTCCACGTGGCTAGACGGCTAGGTGATTCTCGTTTCTCTCCACCGAGTCTTCTCTCACACAACACTTATTATGTAATAAACTATATATAATGTATGTCGGCACGTATGTAGCGATGCGTTTATTTCTCACTCGACCATGCAAAAACTCAAAATGTTAGCATGCGGCGCGGCTCGGCGCGGACACAACAACACTGTCCGGCGCGCAAACTACACGACGATAGCAGTCGAACTAGCACAATGGCGGCAACAGTCGAACACTGGCGGCCGCAATCGAAACTAGCGGCGCGGGCGTCGCGATACCGAACTAGCATGTGCCAGGAAAAGGTGATTGGGCAAGGCTAGAAATGTG
Source organism: Antheraea yamamai (assembly GCA_036509395.1). Lineage (NCBI taxonomy): Eukaryota > Metazoa > Arthropoda > Insecta > Lepidoptera > Saturniidae > Antheraea > Antheraea yamamai. The sequence goes on along the minus strand of AP028443.1, from coordinate 12,594,569 downwards.
GCGTGACCTGATCGCAATTAATTGGTCGGGCTTCAAAGTGGCGCGACCTAATCCATAATGCGGGAATTTTCAAACATACATAAAGCGGCGCAACCAATGAGACTACTGTAGTATATTACCTGAAATTACCATTGTATGAAGTTCAAGTTGTCCATGTGAAGTTTACCAAAAAAAAACTATCAAAAAACAAATGTAGTGTCTTTTCTGTGATCATTGATATGTATATACACATTATAAAATTATAGGCACGTTTCTTTAAATTTCACTCTGTGATTCTAGCGGCACCATCTAAATTTTCCGAGGGATAAGCAAATTAACCCTCTTTACCTCAATACTACATAATTGTAAGGAAGTGTCAAAAGTTTAAACTCCAGAATTGGCAGTATGAAATAATTTCTTCGCATGTCCTATTGGACGAATACTATCAAATGTCAGCTGTCATATGTCAATTATTTGGTCTGTCAAACTTTATGCAAACACCCACAAAAAGAAAATTTATAAACTAAAAAATCCTTATCTGGCGATTTGATTACAACGTAACAATATCACAGGTACGTGGCGAAAGTTCTCATAACATTAGTCTCATAACGCATCACTTATGGCGGGAATAAGTCATCCTTTCCTATATATATGGTCAAATGTAAGTTTTGATAAATTGTCATTTAATTTTTTATCGGATAACGTTGATTGGTGAGTGTTTTTAGAGTTCCGTAAAATTAAAAACTATTGAATTAGTAAGAATATGGAAGTATTATTTATGTGATAAATATACTTTTTCAGGCTCAAATGACGAACCAGGCGTCTCCTGTAGAGGAGCAAGAAAAGCTCCTGGAAGAAGCACTCAATATTGTTAAAGTCCAGGTTAGTTGTTTTTTTTTTAATGAGTATTACAGAGGCATGCAATTAACTGTGGCATAAAACAGTTTATATGAATCTTAGATATTACCACAATCCTATTTGAAGCTAATAAATAATAGAGTTTTTAAATTGAGAACTTGAATTAGTTTATGTGCTAATGTATTTTATTGATCTATAAACCAATCTGTGCAATTATTTCTGCTTGGAATTAATTGGTATTATGAAAGTAATGCTTCCTTAATCATTTCATCTCTTATTCATTTCAAACCGTTTCATCTCGATTTAGTTAGGTTAGACTTGTGTAAAAAGATAAAGTCAATCGGCTATGGCAGCGGTTGACCAATGCGGTGCATTTAATACGAAAGTACCAAAAAACTTTATTGTAAAGACTGCTAATATGGTAGTAAAACAAACCTTAATAATTTGTAGAAATCTGAACATTTTGAAGTGTTTGTAAGGATCTGTGTATATATAAATAAAGCCTTTTTATTTCTGAATATGCCACAAAATACAAGCTATTTTTAAATGACTTGCTGCTATATAATGTCTCGTACTTCGGTGTGTCTTGTGGTATAGGCGTCCTCCAGCTCTCTCCATTGAGCCCTGTCATCTGCGACTCTGGTCCAATGTGGACCCTAGGTTAAGGGGATGTCATCACTCCATCTATATATGATCGAAACTAAATTGGGGCCATTCACTAATTATATATGACTCTGGTGGGAGATTAGGGGTTAAAAAAATCTCTACACTTACATCATATTTTTTAAGTTGGAATTTAATATTAGAAATGTTGTTTCATTTTGGATGCTGCAATGGTTACATTATTCTACAATGTATTCTTAGGTCTACTAAATCTTATTTTCCAACTTATTATATTTTATAAAAAAATTTAAATCATTAAAGTGTCCTTTTTAATCAATTATAAATAATAATTATAGTACATTCTTTTTGCATATGCAATAAAACTAGTCAATAATTATGTTAAAAGTATGTAGTGGAGTTGAGAGTGAGTATTTATCTGCTTTATGTTTGCTCACTTGAATGTGATTTCAAAATTTACTTTTTATTATAGTTTACTAGAAATCTGGCGGACATTTTCCCGTCCTGATATAAAAAAATAACCTTGAGAAATTATATATCTAAACCTTCCTCATGAATCACTTTATCTACTGGTGAGAACCACTTGAAGATCACTTCAGTAATTTTTGAGTTTATTGTGAGCTGACAGACAGACGTGGCAGAGGACATTGTTTTATAATTATAAATCATGAACTACATTATTTATTAACAACACTGATATACAAAAACCCAAGATGCACACATAACATATAGAGGGCACACAAAAATGAGTACATAATTATTATGTACTCATTATTAATAGTCTCGTGTCCTTATAAAAACAACTTTAAATCATTCAGGAAAGGTTGTATTAGCAAAATCATAAGTTTATCTCATAACTATAGCCAAATATGTATATTGGGGAGTTTTTGCAGGATAGTTTTGAGCACTACTTTTATTCGAAACTGTATGTTTTAGGTTTTTATATGTCAATGGTTAACAAATTAAAAATGTTGGTTTTTGTTAGACTGTGAGTTGTGTGACTAATCCTTTTCTAATAACATTTTCTTATTCTGAAAAATGAGATAGAATATTAAGAAGGGTGATTCGACATATTGTTATGTATCCTTACACAAGTGATGAATGGCCCCTTTACAAGTGCTCTGCACATTTTTATATTTTCTATATAGACTTTTTTATAAAGGTTCACAGATCCCTGATCTTAACTATTCACAAAAAGGAAATGTACAATATTTTACCCTGCTGTTTACAACCAGATGAGATGTTAAAATTGTAAAATATATGTCTAGAATTAAACAAACGGAAATTTTATCTTCAGAAAAATTGAGAATTGAGAGTTCGAGAATACTGATGGTGTTAAAAACGAAATTATTGATTACATGAGCAATATCAATCATTTAGTTTAGTTTCAATAGCAATGTTATAGTACTATGTATAAGTTGTATATGGCGTTAAAACAATTAAAATATGTCGGATTAACTGATAATTTATATTTAAGTGTGGTATTTAGACCATATCATCTCACATTATGCCAGGTTACAAGTAAAAGGCTTTAATCTAACTAATACAAAAAAATGTTTTAGGCATTTCAGATGAAAAGATGTCTTGACAAATCAAAACTGATGGATGCATTGAAACACGCATCCACCATGCTTGGGGAGTTGAGAACTTCGCTCCTGTCACCTAAGAGCTACTATGAGCTTTGTATCCTTTTATAAGAGCGAGTGTTAGATTTAAAGGAGGAGTGGGATTAAAGTCGGCTGCAATAAAATATCTACTTTGTATAATGCCTACTGAGGTAGACTTATGATAATCTTGCTAATGAATTCCTTATACCTGATACTTTTATGACTATAATATTTTTTGGTCTTATCACAACTGGGCCTCTATGAATGACTAATTTCTAACCCTTTGCACTCAAGGGCTCCAGAACGGAGCTATTTAAAATGTTGGTGACAAATGAGAGTTCTAGCTCGCGGATCGTTATGCTCTCAATTACAGCAGACAATCGCGAATTCGAGTTGCTGGTAATACAAATGAAAAAAAACTTTGAGGGCAATGGGTTAAAATATCAACATGATGATCTTCCTGTTCCTAAACTCTAACAAGTAGGTGTTATTGCTTAGGTATAACTTTTGCTGAATGTTATTTATTTATTTTTATTTTAAGTTGAACAGCCTTATTTTTTAAACATAATCTTATATTTAGAGAATGATTTCCCATTGAATTAAATTTTAAGCTACCTTTCAGTTACATTTCTTCAATGTCAGTGCAAGAATCATTAATTAATTATTATTAATATAAATAGAAGAAATTGTCTATAACATTGTTTATATCAGTACAATACAGCAGTGTTGAGATCAATTAAACATTTAAATTAAGAAATTTGTACAACAATTGAAAACACAGAAATATTTATAACCAAAAAGCTATTTTACTTCCAAACATGTTTCCAAAATAGCCTCAACTACGCAATTGGATGTCCAGTTTCCTCATGGTTCGGAGCGTAAGAGTCGTCGTTGATGTAGCATGCTCGAATCTCGGGTCTGTAAGTGCTGGTGTCCCACAAGGCTGTGTACTATCCCCCACCTTATTTCTTCTACATATCAATGATTTGTTACAAATCAGTAACAATCAGTGCTGTGCAGATGATAGTACTGTGGATTCTTTTTATACCAGTTGTGCATGTGTTTCTCGTGAACGCATTTATGAGAGCCGTAATAGACTTGTATCTGAAATAGAGACCTCTCTTGAGTGTGTTTCAGCTTGGGGAAGACAAAATCTGGTCGAGTTCAACCCCACTAAAACGCAAGTCTGTACCTTCACTGCAAAAAAGACCCTCTATGAGGCAGTTCCTATTTTTCAGGAAGTCCCCTTAGTGGCCAAGCCTAACATCAATATCCTGGGTGTCGATATATCAAGTGACGTTCTGTTAGGTGATCATTTGGAAGGCAGAGCAAAACTAGCCTCAAAAAATTACGTGTTCTTAACAGAGCTGAACGGTATTTCACACTTGGTCACCATCTTCAGCTTTATTAGGCGGAAGTCCGTCCACACATGGAATATTGTTCGCACCTTTGGACCGGAGCACCTCAATGTCACCTACTTCCTCTTGACCAAATCCAACGTCGAGCGGCTTAAATTATCGGCAACTAGGTGCTCTCCTTAAGGTTAGACATTTCGGCGCTTCGTAGGGACGTTGCGTCGCTTTACCTTCTCTACAAGATCTACCACGGATAATGCTCCGAAGAGCTGTTTGGACTGATACCTGCAGCTGAGTTCTGTTACAGAACGACTCGTCACAGACTAAAATTCCATGTTAGAAATCATGCACTGGGCGATGCTCATGTTCGTTTCCTCGTGCGACAGTTCTCTGGAATGAACTCCCAGCGGCAACGTTTCCGGACCATTACAATCGGCCATTTTTCAAGAAACGAGCCTACTCTTTTCTCAAAGGCCGGCAACGCATCTGTGATTCTCTTCGAGTCGCAGTTGCCCATGGACGGCGATGATCACTTACCCTCAGGTGAACATGCGTTCGTTTGCCGCTAATGGTACAAAAAAAAACTTCCTCCTGAATCTAACCCTTATTTTCCTATAATTCAACCTTTGGAAATGAAAAGCCACTTGTGAGACTGTGCCACCAGTGTCACTTGTGAGACTGTTTTCTGCTGAGAATAGAAAAATACATGCCTATGTATAAGACTCTGAGCAGTATGGAACTTGTTCCTCTTATGTAAATACCTAAGTTGCTTTTACTGCTTATTTTTTCATTCTGTAAATTTTATTAGTAGACTATTTTAGCTGAAGGGACATTCACAAAATACGTTCGCATTTATGGAGGTGTCGCTTTTTGTGACAGGACGTGACTAAGCTAACATGACATTTGCAGTTCATCATACAATTATGCTATTAATTTTTTTGTCATAATAGACAGTCATCGGTTTCATACTTTTTATTCATGTGGGCAATATTAATAGGCTGGAGGGGTTCACAGAAGATTTAACATAACGTGACGAAGAGAGGTGAACAGGTGAGCGGTTTAGAAAGGTAAAATACTGTGTAACGTATTTTATGAACAGCCTTAAAATAGTTATTTGTTTTATTTCAAAACTAGCGTTTCTGTACCTACAATGTATGTATGCATGATATCAGTTAAAATTACGGCAATATTGACTTAATTATGAACCCAGATATGGCGATAACTGATGAGCTCCGCCATCTGGAACTATACCTTCTGGAAGAGTTCCAGAAGGGTCGCAAAGTCGCCGATTTGTACGAACTTGTACAATACGCTGGTAACATTGTACCGAGATTGTATCTTCTGATCACCGTTGGACTTGTATACATTAAAACAAACTCTAATTTACGAAGAGATTTATTAAAGGTAAGGTATTCATTATTTATTGTTTTTAATCATTTTAATGACTTGGCCAACTAACTCGTTTGCGTTAGGAGTTGACTGGTAAAAATCATCGCGTAAGAAAAACCGTTATGTCTTTGGATATACAGCGATTGACTAAGCCATTATCGCGTCAACCTCATAAAACAGTGTGGAAATCTCTGGAAAGTTAACTTGAAACGTGCTATTATTACAAACGTTATGTTTGTTTACAATAGGCGGAGTGATAAAGTGTCAATAGTGTGTTCCCACGCTCGATGACTCATCATCATTGATCATTCGTCACAAACGAGTTGTACAGGATGCAACATTAGTCTTGCTTGTTTTTGGATTCCTGTTGTCTGAATGACATAAGTTATATAATATTTAAATTTCTTGTTTTGTAAATCAAAAGATGAGAAAACATAATGGTAAGCTTTAACTTACTGATACCTATTTTTTTTAACAGTCATGCTTTTTCATTATTATTAATAACACCACTTGTTTGTAATTATTTTTACTGTCTGAGAATATATTATAACAATTCTCAAATTACCATGTATAAAAATTTAATATATTTTACGTAGAGAGGTATCGTTTTAGATGATTTTACCTTTACATATATAAAAATATAAAACACTGATTCTTAGGATCTTGTGGAGATGTGTCGGGGAGTACAGCATCCCTTGCGAGGTCTCTTCCTGCGAAACTACCTGCTCCAGTGCACCAGAAATGTTCTCCCTGATATATCTGAGGCCCAGAACGAAAATGAGGGGACGGTAAGTTTTTAAAATTCAATTATAGAAAATGGTGTTAATTAAAGCTTACAGCTGGACATCACTGGAGAAGATAGAACAAGATAGAACCTAGTGGAAAATGTTGAAGAAGACCTATGCTAAGAGGCACACTGAACTATGTGATATACTATAAAAGTTATTTCAATGTAAAAAAACATTCAGAATAAAAAGCTTCATTATTATTATTATGTAAATTAAGGTGCATAAATAAAATTGGGTGATTCAGGGTACAGTAAAAAAAAAACAAAGAAATTTACCACTGACAAATCATGAAAAAAATTCAGATCAATGCCTTCAGAGGAACCCTTAGAAAACCATTGAAAATACGTTATACCAAATTTTTGCTCATCTTAAAATCGGTCCATAAGCTTAATTTTCTTTTTTCATTTTTCATGGTCCAATCCAAAAAGTAGATACTTGAAGCTACAATTACCTTTTTTTACTATACGGCCATTTGCTGCCGAATTATAACCTGTTGATAATCATCCATAAATTTTTATTTTTTAATGTCATTCTGGTGCCCAGTGTATTTACAACAATTCTACTCATAGAATATTATAATTGTCGTTTTGGTTGACATATTCGTAAGTTTTTTTTTTCTTTTGTTTCTCGAACTGACTACGCTATTGACCTGGCAAGGTCTTTACAGCTTCACCGGACTACTAAGGCGAGCGCTTAAGTCACTCAGCCGATTTTATTTTTAGATAACGCGCACAAGGGTGCTGTGCACACCTCGGCTTGTGATGTTACCTGAGAAAAACTCGATCTGACCTAGCTAACTATTCTAAGCTATTGATACATATATTCGTTTGTGAATCATACAATTGAAATTGCATGATTCACAAACGCGTACGTGTATATCGGAAATGAAAAGAACTAAACTATTCGATTCAGTTCGATAAGGGAAAAAAAATAAAACCCTTCCACCATGTGTATATATATATGTGCACGTGTGTGAGAGGTGACCTCATGTCGTAAGTTTTTATTCCGTAATGTTCGTCTCTTAGTAAAAATTTATATTACAGGTGCGGGATGCTGTAGACTTTGTTCTAATGAACTTTGCTGAGATGAACAAGTTGTGGGTTAGGATGCAACATCAAGGACACTCAAGGTAAGAATTCCGTCAAATGTCAATTTGTGTCATATCACACACACTCACATAGTATGCAGTTACTAAATTCACTTCAGCATAAATGTATTATAAAAATTATACACCCAGTAAAAAGGCTAGTAATAAACTAAAAAAAAAAAAAATTGGGTTTATAAATTACCAACTACGAGATTTATCATTTCATTTGTTATAAAAACAATGTTCGAATTATTGTTACTTTAATTTATTATTTTAATTTATAATTTATATTATAAAGAACTAAAGATGTGATATAACTTTTATAGCGACACAGTGTAGCGCTTGCATATTGTGCATATTGCATGCATATTGCTTCGAATTATTCGAAATTTTTCGAATTATTCGGAACTTTCGAATTATTTGATTTTTGGAATTATTCGATTCGAATTTCGAATTAATCGATTCGAGTTTCGCATCGAATATTTACATTCGATTCGAAACGAATAATTCGTAAGTTCGAATTATTCGCACACCCCTAATAAATACCATTCCAAGAGATAAAACGGTGTCTTTATCGACTCACACCTCCTCAGTGAATACATCGATAATATCGACGTCACAGGTAAATTGGTGACCCCGCGGACTTTCAGAGGAGGGTGACTCAATTTCACTGAAATGAAGTATTATTATTTAGTGAACGATAATCCGGAACTATTTGTGTTTTGTGTACTTATATGAACATTACTGTGACTCGACGATCGTTAATAGTTTTGGTACGCAATGTGTGTTGATCTTTCGAAATCAATAATACTTAATAAAATTTAGGCCCTTGTAAGTCACTCATGAACGTCAAACTACCACCGGTTCGGACAAACTACCCGGTCATCGAGAAGAATTGACAGGAAACTCGACCTGGTTTATCTCTTTAACATATATTTACAATACGTTACATGTTTTTATGAAATCCACAGAGAGATGAGTCTATTAAAAACATCACCATCGTTCACATATTGAACCACAGGTAAAGTAAGCAACATAGGGTAACTTTCATGTAAATAAAACGTACTGTACCTGAATGACAAATCCAGTCTACATTAAAGCGAGCGAAGCCACGTGTGAAAGTTACTTTATAATAAAGGAAAATAACACTTCAGGGATAAAGAACGTCGCGAGCGCGAACGATCCGAACTCCGTATACTCGTGGGTACGAACCTGGTCAGACTCTCACAGTTGGAATCGGTGACGGTGGAAGAGTACAGGAAGCTGGTGCTGCCCGGGATCCTGGAGCAGGTGGTCAGCTGTAGGGACGCCATCGCACAGGAGTACCTCATGGAGTGCATCATTCAGGTACACTGTAAACCCTTCATAACGAAATTCAGGGACTTGGGTTGCCTTTTCCTTCTGTATTTTGGTACCCAATCCTTTCAAAGGATCATTACAGTCATATAGGTATTACATACTTATTTCGAATTCTTACACCTGTAGGTTAATGAAATGTCGTTTGTGTCAGACATAATTTATTTTACACCTGTACAGACAAAAATCAAATACGAGTTCTATTTATAATGTCATGTAATTGCGGTCAACTTGAAGCTTCTTCTCTTCCTTTGGGTTTCCTTTTGTATTCGCTCCGATATCTACAATAGACCCCCATTATATACACTTTAATTATAGGACATTGAAAAACTGTGGAAAGTTGACGTCATTACTCGAAGATCTGACAAAATTTGAGACGGTCTATATTGTGATACAACATTGTACCGTGGGAACTACCTTCGATGAACCATTTTTTGTTTGTATCAAATTTTTGTAGGTGGTAGAGCCACGCTGAATTTATTAGTAGTTTCAGCATGAATGGGTCGGCTCGCAAGGGGTAGTGAGTCACCTGATGATTGATTTTTCAATTATCAAATGTGTGTAACTGCATCACTTCAGAACGGCTTCACCCGTTTGGCCCATTGGCCCTCCTATTCTACTTAGACCACACATCCATCTTAACATTCACATCTGTGCCACATATAATCTTTTCTCATCTGTCTCTTTTCTGACTTAACATTCGGATCAATATAATATGACTAATAAATGAATAACATCCATATAATTTAATTAGCTCTATACAAAAATGTATAAACACAAACATACACAGTGATCATATATATGACTAGCCTCAGCCCGCGACTTCGTCCGCGTGGAATGGTTACTTTGGGCTAACGCTAACACACAGCGGAAGCTCTCAAGACTTAAAAAAATAACTATTTTGAAACATTCTTCATTGGTGCTCCGCTCCTATTTGTCTTAGCGTGATGATATATATCCTATAACCTTCCTCGATGAATTAGCTATATAACACAGAAATATTTTTTTAAATCGGACCAGTAGTTCCTGAGATTACCCCCTACAACATCACAGACTCACAAACTTTACCTTTTTATAATATTAGTATAGATTGAGACCTGTACCAAAATAATATTCTTGCAGTACCATTATATGTGGGAAAATAGAATTGCGGATTTCTCCAGAGTTTAAAATCGCCAATGCCTCCTGGGCTGGCGTGAGGTGGTTAGGTCCATACCGTCCTTCGGAAAGAGGCCTATGGCCTCTAAGCCCTCTTACAAGTTGATAATGATGATATTGACATGGTCGTATTGTAAAGGAAAGATTTCCTTTCATTTTCTTCGTTAGTACAGTCATGCGAAGCCGGGGTGCGTGAGTAGTATAAAAATAATATTTTAATTCGCAGGTGTTTCCTGATGAGTTCCACTTAGCCAACTTGCAGCCCTTCCTCAAATCTTGTGCTGAGTTACAGCCTGGAGTGAATATTAAGAACATCATCATAGCACTCATCGAACGACTTGCTTCTTACAGCCAGGTAAATATATATGTGTGTATATATATGGGCTATTCCACGCACGATGGGATGATTTGAAAAAAAAATTTTGTTTCCTCGATTTTGTGATAAGTTTTAGTATCACTCAAAAGATCAGTTATGCTACATTTTGTCGTTTTTTATTGCTCGTTCAAAAGATTGCTTTGATTCTTTTGATCTTTTTTTTTTTTTTTTTTTTTACATAGCTTTTATAAAAAATAATCGAAAATTTTTTGAATCTTATACTTGTAGTTAGGTATTTAGTATAGGGTAGCTGCGTTATACTATATCACAAATTATAAATCACGAACTGACCCTGCGAACGTTGTTCCACCCTGACAATATAAAAAAAACCTTAACAAATTATATACCTAAACCTTCCTATTGGTGACAATCGCGTGAAAATCCGTTCAGTAGTTTTTGAGTTTATCGCAAACAGATAGACAGACAGACGTTACAGAGTACTTTGTATTATAATATAATAGTGATAGGGATATTATAAAACAAGGATTACCACCTCTTCCTCTTGCTATTTCGGCCTTTCATTTTTTTTTTAGAGAAACGAAGGCAACGTGAACCTAAGCGTTGTTCTAGAAGATGGTCAGCAACAAGAGGTGCAACTCTTCGAAGTGTTTTCTGATCAAGTGGCAGCTATCACGCAAGTAAATGTAATTTTTTTTATCTCTATTCTGGTATTTAATAGTCATGGGACCTCTCACACATCACTGTTATTTTTCACAAGGGTGCACAGTGTTACTACATTGTTATTTTTTTATGATTTTCATGTCATATGATTTGTCACTCTGAATCATGGTTATTTTTCATATGGTGTTAATTTTCACATGTCAATAATTATTTAAAAAAAAAAAATTATTAGAAAGAAAGAAATATTTTATTCATAACTAGCCGGGCCGGCAGACGTTGTCCCGGCCTGATTATAAAAAAATCCTGGACAAATTATGTACCAAAACGTTCCTCGTGAATCACTTTATCGACTGGTGAAAACCGCATAAAGATCCATTCGGTGGTTTTTGAGTTTATCGCGAACAGACAGACAGACAGACGCGGTAGGGGACTTTGTTTTATACTATGTAATGAAGTATAACATAAAATACAAGAATGGACAAAAATATGCATATCTGTGCGTTATGAAATGGTGTCCAGCTCAGCATAATCTAGTGTTACGATTATTATATAGTGAATAAATTTGTGTCACTATTACTTAAAGAAAAAGGCCAGAAGTCTTTTGCGTAATACCTTTTTTATATTATTTCATACTAACATTGGTTTCATTTGGATTGGTTGTGGACAGTCTTGTTAAAAATTGTAATTTTAAAGTCCCTTACATGCTTTTTACAGATTTTAAGGTCCGCCTGTTACATTTTATCAGTACAACTTATCACCTATGTAGAATTGTAATTATAGGTAATCTTGATAAATCTTGATTAAAATCTATCGCTGATAAAGTTGTCATTTCAAAATTTGTTGATCCGTTTAACATAGATAAACAATAGACATAAATAATAGAGCCAATCTACGCCAATAACGAGCGTACACTTCTTTGAAAGGCCGGCCTTGCGACTCCCCTGGTGTTGCTAGTGTGTATAGACAGCGGTGCTGGCTTAACATCAGGTGACCCACCTGTTCGTTTGCCTCCTATAAATTAAAAAAAATAATTAAAATAGCTCTCTCAACCAGGAGTCGTGTTGAGTGATTTCTTGTTTTAAATATTGCACTTTTTCATTTATCGCCAATGAAATAACAGTGATATATGTTATTTCACTGCTATAAAATTATGTTAAAATAGCTATACAATTGTGTCATTCTATAATGTATTTGTTGCAGTCTTATTTTCTGTTTACTATGTACATCGTCAAATTTGCATTTTTTAAATTAGAGCCGTACGGATATGCCCCCCGAAGATATGTTGAGTCTGCAATTGGCTCTCCTGAAGTTGGCACAGCGCTGCCATCCTGACAAACTTAACTATGTGGATAGAGTCCTCTCCCACACCGGAATCATTTGTACAGACATCATTAATCAAGCCAGGTACTAAAACAATTTATAATATGATGTCATTGTCATCGTTTTCTCTTAATATTAACAAATAATTGGGAGCACCACCGGTGGTACACATCGCCAAAGGATCAAGTCTAACGTTACAACCAGTGGTACAAATATCCTAAGGATCAAGTTTAACATGTACCGCCAGTGTTACACGTGGCCTAAAGATCAACTCTAACGTGTACTAGCAGTGGTACACATAGCCTAAAGATCAAATCTAACGTGTACCGCCAGTGGTACACATGGCCTAAGGATCAAGTCTAATGTGTACCACCAGTGGAACACATAGCCTAAAGATCAAGTCTAACGTGTACCACCAGTGGTACACATGGCCTAAGGATCAAATCTAACGTGTACCGCCAGTGGTACACATGGCCTAAGGATCAAGTTTAATGTGTACCACCGGTGGAACACGTTGCCTTAAAATTAAGTTTAACGTGTACTACCGGTGGAACACGTGGCACGGAACGTATTAACAGATGTGTATAGTACACCGTCCCTTTTTTGCCAGTTATATTATTTTTTTAATAATATTTTACTGTGTTAATTATAGCACCCAATCCACTAAAATTTCCTAAAACCCAACTAAAGTTCATTAAAACCCAATGTTTTAAAAATTTTTTGAGTTTGATAGGTAATTTTGGTATTTTTAGTTTAGTTTAGGTTTAGTTATGTATAATAATATTTAATAATTTTCCAGCGGTAAATCGCCCCTCGAGCACAACACGCCCGTGTTCAAAGAACTGATGAAGATCTTGAAGCTGCCTGCGGATCATTATAAGAACATACTGACTCTGATCAAGCTGCAGCACTATGCTCCGTTGATCAATCATCTCAATCACCCTGGCAGATGTATGATAGCCGTTCATCTGATCACCGATGTACTGGAAAGTGACACTTTGATATCGACACCGGAGGATGTTGAATCTGTTCTCGGTATGCTCGATGTACTGGTGAAGGATCAACCGGACCAGCTCTCCGTGGAACCAGATGTGGAGGACTTTACGGAACAGCAGGGTTTACTGGCAAGGTAAGTCTTCATATACCAGGTGTTAGGTGAGACCCTTGCAATATTCAAAGAAATGGTACTTCATGATCACATTTAACATATAAAGTGATAATATCAAAACAAATACTAATAAACAACAAAGATAACCTTATATAAAGTTTGTTCTAAGACTTTCAAAAGTATGGATACAAACGTAATAAACCTAGGTGCAATGACCAGTGCCGAAAGCGGCAAGAGGCGACCCGGAGTTAATAACCTTCGATAGTAAAACGGACATTAAACCCTTTTTTATAATTATTCTTTGTTAGCTGGTCGTTGTTCCCACGGTTTTCACGCTTGACTGAATACGGCCCGATGGTCAACGACATCGTCTTGGCGTGTGCTTTAACAAAGGCGCGTAATGGATTGAATATAATTTTATTTTATATATAATAATTTTATAGAATCTAGATAATTTGGTCAAATATTAAGCACCTAAACTTTTAATTCATTTAGAACGAGAATCTAAAAATATACAGGCTGAATGTTTAGACAGTACCAATATTGATGGAGGATACTCTGCACTCGATTCCCTTTCTTAATCAATTAGAAAAATTGGTGCTTAATATTTGACCTAATTATCTAGAAAAGTACAAAAATGATTCTCAAACCTGTTAAAACATAGTGTCAATCAAGACCAAGTAACAAAGGATAATTTATCGAAGCATGAACGAAACAAAGGGATTTATTGTCTTTTTTACCATCGAAAGTTTAACTTCGGGTATAGTATAGTAAATTAGCTCCGGATCGCCCCTCACAGCTTTCGGCACTGGTCATTGCACCTAGGTTTGTAGCTATATTTTTGAAAGTCTTAGAAAAAACTTTAACTTGGGTTTTCTTGGTTGTTTATTAGTTTTTGTTTTGATATTATTATTTTATATGTTAAATGTGACCATGAACTGTCATATCCTAGAACACTGTGAGTGTTTAACTATTCACCTGGTATAAGCTCTAAAAATATTGCCACCGACTAAACATTCGCCTGGTATATGTACTAGTTTTTACTCAGGTTATTCGTTTGTGTAATAGATAATGTAGATTAAAAGATATACACAGGCCTTTTTTGAAGGCCTTCGAAACTATATACAGTTTTGTGTTTCTGTGTCAGCTAACATATTCGATAGTTCTCAGTGAATTGATCGATCTAATTATAACCATGACGTCACTATTGACGACGTCATACTTCTACATGTACGCCATTTTATCGCCGTCCCGACGGATACATTTTTTACAATATACAAAATAAATTATACAATTAAAATACAAGTAGAATACGACATGCATGCTTTAGGAACACACGCGAAACACAGAACGTTTATATAAAAACCATTACAAAAATAGAGATATGAAATCATACGAGACTCATCTATCCGTTTTTGGTAGAGCTACGCTGAAGCTATTAATGGTTTCAGTAGAAATGGGTCAGCTCGCCCGGGGTACTGCCACCCTCTCATAGAAACCTGATGTGAAGTAACAGTGCTTGCGTTGTTGCGTTTCGTTCGGATAGTGAGACCGCCGAAGGCCCACCTTCCCTCCTCTTCCCACTCCCCTTCCCTTCCACCTCCCCTTCCCCTCCCCCTTCCCTTACTCCCCCTCTCCTTAAGACAGGTTGGCAACGCACTTGCGACTCCACTGGTGTTGCAAGCGTCTATGGACGGTGGCGACCACTTAACATCAGGTGACCCACATGTCCGTTTGCCGCCTATGATATAAATAATCCGTCCTCAATGATTTTATTAACTTTAAAAAAATTCTTTGTTAATTTCAAAAGGTTAATACACCATTTCAAATCTGAGTCTGCGGATCAGCAGTACCTGATTTTAAACGCAGCTCGAAAGGCACTCCAGGGTGGTGGAGCCCGTCGCATACAGCACACCTTCCCACCCATACTGTTTCACTCGTATCGGCTCGCTTTCCTCTACAAAGACCTTAAGGATCAGGTATTATATTCTTTTTTTTCGGCAAACAATCTTCTAGTAGTTTATTACTGCCATTGTCGAGTAGGTAATTATTGTATTACAAGTGAAAATTGCCATCATTCCAATGACAAGACAAAAAATGCCATTGCTCTAAAAAAAATTGCACTACTACATGTGTTCTTAGTCCTCTTGTAGCTTTCGTCTAGTTGTCGCTGTTTATTGACTTCGAAGCATATAAAACTGTCCATAATCGCACTATGACTTAATAGTACATCAGATAAAAATGAGAGTTCGAAAAATCCAGAATACAGGATAAATTGTTTTGTGACAGAACAATAATCTATAAAAGAAAGAGAGTTGCCATTTTTAGTACTTAATTATTAAAAAAATAAATCAGATTGATAATACTTTTTTTATGTACATTTATCGCACATCATTGACTCACCGCTGTGATTTATCAGTTACTATGATTTTTCCCAATATCCTAAAATAGACTGTTTTAAATTGTTGTAACAATGACTTTTTATTTTTCTTGAAACGACTAAGTATCATTACATGATTCAATATATTGGTTTTAAATATCGCAGCCTACCCACATCCCAATTATTGAAACTCGAACAAAATCTTTAATTATATTACACATTTGGAATTTAAACGTAACTTGATAACTTAATAAGCGTTATCAAAATTAACTTTTTATGTAAACCTTCCATCCAGGATGAAATGTGGGAGAAAAAATGTCAAAGAATATTCCAGTTCTGCCATCAGACAATAAGCATGTTGGTGAAAGCTGAGCTTGCAGAGTTACCATTAAGGTAAATTCATTTATCTTCTATATTATAGCATCTATATTAAATATCCATATATAAAAGCGCTCTACTATGGTCTGGGAACGGGGAACCTGAACTATCAAAGCCTGATAAAGTCGCTACTATGGTCTGGGAATGGGGGAACTGAAGTATCAAATCCTGATAAAGGCGCTACTATAGTCTGGGAATGGGTGAACTGAAATATCAAACCTGATAAAGGCACTACTATGATTTGGGAAAGGGGGAACTGAAGTATCAAAGCCTGATAAATGCGCTACTATAATCTGGGAATGGGTGAACTGAAATATCAAAGCCTGATAAAGGCGCTGCTATGATCTGGGAATAGGGAAACTAAAATATGAATGCCTCTAAAAAGCACTACTATGAATTAGGCATGGGGGAACTGAAACATCAAAGCCTGATAAAGGCGCTACTATGGTCTGGGAATGGGGGAACTGAAGTATCAAAGACTGATAAAGGCGCTACTATGGTCTGGGAATGGGTGAACTGTAATATCAAAGCCTGATAAAGGCGCTACTATGGGCTGGGAATGGGTGAACTGAAATATCAAAGCCTGATAAAGGCGCTACTATGGTCTGGGAATGGGGGAATTGAAGTATCAAAAACTGATAAAGGCGGTACTATAGTCTGGGAATGGGTGAACTGAACTATCAAAGCCTGATAAAGGCGCTACTATGGGTTGGGAATGGGTGAACTGAAATATCAAAGCCTGATAAAGGCGCTACTATGGTCTGGGAATGGGTGAACTGATATATCAAAGCCTGATAAAGGCGCTGCTATGATCTGGGAATAGGGAAACTAAAATATGAATGCCTCTAAAAAGCACTACTATGAATTAGGAATGGGGGAACTGAAACATCAAAGCCTGATAAAGGCGCTACTATGGTCTGGGAATGGGTGAACTGAAATATCAAAGCCTGATAAAGGCGCTACTATGATCTGGGAATAGGGAAACTAAAATATCAATGCCTCTAAAAGGCACTACTATGAATTGAGAATGGCGAAACTGAAATATCAAAACGTAATAAAGGCGCTACTATGGTTTGGGAATGGGGGAACTGAAGTATCAAAGCCTGATAAAGGCGCTACTATGGTCTGGGAATGGGGGAACTGAAGTATCAAATCCTGATAAAGGCGCTACTATAGTCTGGGAATGGGTGAACTGAAATATCAAACCTGATAAAGGCACTACTATGATTTGGGAAAGGGGGAACTGAAGTATCAAAGCCTGATAAAGGCGCTACTATAATCTAGGAATGGGTGAACTGAAATATCAAAGCCTGATAAAGGCGCTGCTATGATCTGGGAATAGGGAAACTAAAATATGAATGCCTCTAAAAAGCACTACTATGAATTAGGAATGGGGGAACTGAAACATCAAAGCCTGATAAAGGCACTACTATGGTCTGGGAATGGGGGAACTGAAGTATCAAAGACTGATAAAGGCGCTACTATGGTCTGGGAATGGGTGAACTGTAATATCAAAGCCTGATAAAGGCGCTACTATGGGCTGGGAATGGGTGAACTGAAATATCAAAGCCTGATAAAGGCGCTACTATGGTCTGGGAATGGGAGAATTGAAGTATCAAAAACTGATAAAGGCGGTACTATAGTCTGGGAATGGGTGAACTGAAATATCAAAGCCTGATAAAGGCGCTACTATGGGCTGGGAATGGGTGAACTGAAATATCAAAGCCTCATAAAGGCGCTACTATGGTCTGGGAATGGGGGAATTGAAGTATCAAAAACTGATAAAGGCGGTACTATAGTCTGGGAATGGGTGAACTGAAATATCAAAGCCTGATAAAGGCGCTACTATGGGCTGGGAATGGGTGAACTGAAATATCAAAGCCTGATAAAGGCGCTACTATGGTCTTGGAATGGGTGAACTGAAATATCAAAGCCTGATAAAGGCGCTACTATGGTCTGGGAATGGGGGAACTGAAGTATCAAATCCTGATAAAGGCGCTACTATAGTCTGGGAATGGGTGAACTGAAATATCAAACCTGATAAAGGCACTACTATGATTTGGGAAAGGGGGAACTGAAGTATCAAAGCCTGATAAAGGCGCTACTATAATCTGGGAATGGGTGAACTGAAATATCAAAGCCTGATAAAGGCGCTGCTATGATCTGGGAATAGGGAAACTAAAATATGAATGCCTCTAAAAAGCACTACTATGAATTAGGAATGGGGGAACTGAAACATCAAAGCCTGATAAAGGCGCTACTATGGGCTGGGAATGGGTGAACTGAAATATCAAAGCCTGATAAAGGCGCTACTATGGTCTGGGAATGGGGGAATTGAAGTATCAAAAACTGATAAAGGCGGTACTATAGTCTGGGAATGGGTGAACTGAAATATCAAAGCCTGATAAAGGCGCTACTATGGGCTGGGAATGGGTGAACTGAAATATCAAAGCCTCATAAAGGCGCTACTATGGTCTGGGAATGGGGGAATTGAAGTATCAAAAACTGATAAAGGCGGTACTATAGTCTGGGAATGGGTGAACTGAAATATCAAAGCCTGATAAAGGCGCTACTATGGTCTGGGAATGGGGGAACTGAAGTATCAAATCCTGATAAAGGCGCTACTATAGTCTGGGAATGGGTGAACTGAAATATCAAACCTGATAAAGGCACTACTATGATTTGGGAAAGGGGGAACTGAAGTATCAAAGCCTGATAAAGGCGCTACTATAATCTGGGAATGGGTGAACTGAAATATCAAAGCCTGATAAAGGCGCTGCTATGATCTGGGAATAGGGAAACTAAAATATGAATGCCTCTAAAAAGCACTACTATGAATTAGGAATGGGGGAACTGAAACATCAAAGCCTGATAAAGGCGCTACTATGGTCTGGGAATGGGGGAACTGAAGTATCAAAGACTGATAAAGGCGCTACTATGGGCTGGGAATGGGTAAACTGAAATATCAAAGCCTGATAAAGGCGCTACTATGGTCTGGGAATGGGTGAACTGAAATATCAAAGCCTGATAAAGGCGCTACTATGGTCTGGGAATGGGTGAACTGAAATATCAAAGCCTGATAAAGGCGCTACTATGATCTGGGAATAGGGAAACTAAAATATCAATGCCTCTAAAATGCACTACTATGAATTGGGAATGGCGAAACTGAAATATCAAAACGTAATAAAGGCGCTACTATGGTTTGGGAATGGGGGAACTGAAATATCAAAACGTAATAAAGCTGTTACAATTCTCTTCATTATGTACCAGAAATTTAAGACCAATAAAGGTGTTATAAGGCTCTGGGGTAGTGGATCCAAAATTTCAAAATCAAATAAAGCTGCTATAATGCTCTAAGTGAGAGAAAATATATTCTGAAGCCAACTAATATTGTTACAAGGCTCTGAGTGAGAGACCTAATATTTAACCTAAACCTAATATTAAAAAAACAAAGGTGTTAAGAGGTTCTCAGGGGAGGAGCTGAAATCTCGAATCTAAATAAAGTTTAATAAAGGTGCTATTAAATGATTCCTCCGGGGCTTTCGATATGGGCAATAGAAATCTAAGTGGTGATGTTTTTATTCCAGGTTATATCTGCAGGGGGCATTGGCGATTAGCGAGATAGGATTTGCCAATCACGAGACTATAGCATATGAGTATTTATCACAAGCATTCTCACTGTACGAAGACGAGATATCTGATAGTAAAGCGCAGTTAGCTGCTATAACACTCATAATAGCTACATTCGAACAGATCAACTGCTTCGGTGAGTGATTTGTGTGTACTAGTTTATATGTATTTTAAAAGAACTGAAATTAGTTTGTTTCATTATTTATTCATTATTTTGCTCAATCAGACATGTAATCGTTTCACATGCTGTACAAATCTGCATCTATTACATACAAAGCCGTTGAAAGTGTCAGTAATGTTGTAGTTTATCCTAGGTTCAACATTTGGTGCCACAATTGCAAGTCTCAAAACTGTTTTGGCTGATGTTTGTCTTATAGTGCCAATCATTGAATAGTCTACTCTAGATTTAACGCTTGGCAACAGTGTCAAGTGATTTCAATGTAATAGTGCCAATAATTGAGTAGTCTTGGCTTAGGTAGTGGCTAGGCTTGAGTAGTGTTTGGCAAAAATTTCAGCTGGCATGTATTTTCTATATATATAGGTGCTGAGAATGCAGAACCGATGCGAACACAATGCGCTCTCGCCGCGAGCAAACTCCTCAAGAAACCGGATCAGAGCAGAGCGGTCGCTCTCTGTGCTCATCTCTTCTGGAAGGGGGCTAAAGATGGGAAACAGGTAAATACATAAAAAAATATACCTACATCATCAGAAAGTCACCAAGTACACTACAGTCGCACTTACACTATAATCACACTTACATTGCAATCATACTTACACTACAATCACACTTACACCTTATAATGTTGTAGTCGCAGTCCGCTTGGAGATTGCTTACATTTTTCATCTCTACGTCTCCGACGTCCAGAATAGATCTATGCTAAAACGTTTCGTGGCTCCTTAATTATTATCATCGACAGCTTGTAGTCGGCCTACTGCAAGGCCATAGACCTTTTCCCGAAGGAAGATATAGGCATAATCACCTTACCTCCCAGCCCACGACGTATTGGCTTTCAAACTAAGAGAAATCCCCAGTTCTATGCTTTCCCACATACAGTAGTACTACAAAAATATTTCTCAGGTTGATGTTTCCTTACGAGCTTTTTCCTTCACCGTCAGCCGATACTGTTACCAATTTAAATTTCGAAAAATTCGTTGGTACATGCCGGGGTTCGAACCTACGGATATCAGATTGATATTCCACTGGTCATTAAACCACCATAACTAACACTAGTTCACTACGACCCCCACTGCTCCCTTTTATATCTCACAAAACGGGGTGTGGACATGTCTGGAAGACTAACCCTTGTTATTTGTTACTTTTAAAACCAATATTCTTTGCCTTACGTCGAAGGCAGCACACGTTAATGTGTATGTTAACATTTGAGTCCGTTATGTTTCAAAATGAGGTAAATCCAAGTTTTAATCATACATAAAATGAGTTTAGTTTTTTTTTTAAGATTTCCAGATTTTATACACCGAGAACGAAGTTCAAATTTTGTCGTCCATAAACTTTTTAATTTTTTTCTTCCTGATGAACGTCTTATTTTACATCTACAATATTTTAGGAAATGCTAAAATTGGATTTTAGTTATAAGATATCAAAATGAAACCCACATAAAGGCAATAAAAAATCTAATTTAAAATAGTTTATAGTTAAGTAGAATAATAAAAAGAGTTTGTCACCAAAAGAGTTTTTGAGATAAGTAATAAATTTAACGAAAGCAGAAAAAAGGTGGGGATGAAGAGTCTGCAACAAAAAATATGGATTTAGCTTATTTGATTTGATGCTGCTGCTGTAGTAGACAGGGGGGGGACTGCACTGTACTGAGCCACATATTGTGGCGTTATAAGAATAATTCGTTCATATTGTTTATATCAGGTGAAAGTTTAGACAGTAGCAGGATACTCTGCACTCGATTCTCGTTCTAAACCATTAAGAAAATAAGTGCTTAATATTTGACCTAATTATCTAGAAAAATACAAAAATTATTCTTAATCCTCAACACGTCTATGTTAAAGCAGTGTCAATGACCGTCGGGTGAACTCAAAGTGAAGTTAACCACCTAACAAAGGATAACTTTTCAAAGTTTGAACAAACAAAAGGATTTATTGTCCGTTTTATTATCGAAGGTTATTAACTTCGAGTCGTTTTAGGTTTATTTAATCATTAAGATACATTATACATACTTTTGAAGTTCTCAGAACAGACTTTAACTGAGGTTCTCTTTGTTGTCTATTAGTACTTGGTTTGATATTATTATTTTATGTGTTAAATGTGATCACGAAGTGTCATATCGAGTATACTGCGAGTTATTTAACCTTTCACCTGGTAGATGTAAATTCTAACACTAGTTTCTAAGTTGTTTGTACTAACCAAATAGAATAAAAACTGCAATAAAACATATTTTGTGTGTGAACAGTGGCCGTTGAACGAGCCGAGCAGAGCGTTGGACTGCCTGAAGAAGGCGGGTCGTGTGGCCCAGCAGTGCATGGACGGAGGGGTGCAGGCACAACTCCTCGGGGAGCTGCTCGGACGGTATGCCCTCCTGAGGGAGAGGGGCAACGCCAGCCTCACTGTCAACCTCATCGATGCCGTATGTATTCTATGATAAGTAACATAAATTTATATACAGTGGGTTTAATTAATAACGACATCGGTTGTAACGACTTTTCGGTTATAGCATCAATTTCGGGTATAGCGACTTCAGATATAACATCAATTTCGTGTATAGCGACTTCGGATATAGCATCATTTTCGTGTATAGCGACTTCGGTTATAGCATCAATTTCGAGTATAGCTACTTTAGTTATAGCATCAGTTTCGTGTTTAAGCTACTTTAGATATAGCATCAATTTCGAGTATAGCGACTTCAGATATAGCATCAATTTCGGGTATAGCGACTTTGTATGTTATAAACCATTTGTGACAGATTCCTAGAAATTCCATACGAATATTGCGACTGAGTCTGCAAAACCAGTGTAATCGTTCAATTAGATTTAGGATTTGTGTTAATTTAAGTAATTTGTATTATATCAGATAATTCAGAAGATACGCGAAGAACTAGCGAATCTCGACCAGTCCGAGGAAGTGGAACAAATCACAAAGCATTTCCACAACACTTTACAGCATCTCAAGAACCGTATGGAGTGTCCGGACCCGGACGGTTTGGGTTACGATGGGCTCGTACTCTCCTAGTACGTTAACTGTCGCTCATAAGTGTATGAGATTATATCAATACTATTGCTATTGTGGATGTACATGTATAGTAATTATTTTGTATGTTTTTAGAAGAAAAAAAATGGTCCCACGGTATCTTGGAAACGTTATTAAAATATTATATAACAAGTAATTGAGAGCATCTATATTTTAATAAAAAGGTGAATATACGTAAGCCTTTTAGTTAATAAACATATAATCTCAATTTACAAAATTCATTGTTTAAATATTTCTTTTTTTACTTATTAAGATCATATAGATTTTTTCATGTATTAGCCATATGTTTGTTTCTTTAATGAGTTCTTCCAAAGACACAAGTTGTATTTTTCTATTGTCAAGGTCATTGCATACGCGTCTTTTAAGCCTAACAAATATTTCTATTATTTTTAAATACCATTCTAACAATATGGCTTCCTATTGTAGAATCCAGAAGTTTATTTGACAGCTAAAAGAACACAAAGCAATATACTACGAATAATAACATAATATGGGGTTAAACAAAATAACTTCAGGATTTGAAAAACCACAATATGGATAATCTGTATTCCGTTAAAAACTTGGTATCAGAATTTTTGTTCACCGAGCTGCTAATAAATTAGGGATAGTCACTTTACTCATGTAATATTTATTTTCTGTCATTTATTTCGATTATTTATGTATTTTTTTGCGATAGCAAAATAACATTACTTAGTGAATAAGTATTATTTTTAATAAATCATTATCAGTTGTAGTAGATTAATTAATGAAATTGTATATTAGAAGTGAAAACTATAGTTTATTGTATTAAATAAATTGTTTAAATGATAATATTTTTGTTTTTGTGTATAAATATTACTGTAATAATTATTACATGTGACGTTCACCAAAATACCTGTTCTAAATAGTATATAGCGAAGTTATAGTCCTGTCCTTTTATAATAACTTACAGCAAAGTGACAGGCCTGTACTTTCATAATACTTTTACGTTTTTTTTTTCTCGAACTGACTACGCTATTGACCTAGCAAGGTCTTAGAACCTTCACCAGACTACGGTAATACTTTTACGACCGTAGGTAGATTAAATATCATATGCTTTAAAAGAAATTTATTTATACAGACAAATTTTAAATATGTATTCACTATCACACAGTAGTCATACTTACACTTTGTAATCTTATCGCCGTCCGCTTGAAAATTTCTTTCCTTTAAGTTTCTCTGTACCCGCTCCGAAGAAAAAAATAACTCTGATGTGATGCATCAAGATGCGCATTACATAACCTTCGATAATTTAATAAACGACGTTGTAAAACTCTGGAAGGTGATTATGCGAATAATTCGACAAAGTTTGAGACGACTTATTATTAGAACCCCCCAGTGTTCATGAATCCAGGAAGCATTTGTTGTTTATTTGTAACTAGCGAGCTCGGCGGACGTTGTTCCGCTCTGATAATGAAAAACCCTTGATAAATTATACATCTAAACATTCCTCGTGAATTACTTTATCTACTGGTGAAAACCGCGTTAAAACCCGTTCAGTAGATTTTGGGCTTATCACGAACAGACAGATAGACGTGGTAGAGGACTTTGTTTTATAATATTTAATGACAATAACATATCGCGAAATTAAAATCTTGTGTTTTTATAATAGCTTACACTGTTTACAGTAACGTGAAAGGCCTGTAATACCATAATAGATTACAGCGAAGTGACAGTATTGCTTTTTTAAAAAGATATTTGACAGTGCTGTACCTGACAAGTTCAATGTAAAAACGGTAACCACCAAATGATCGAGAACAATTTAGCAATCACGCTGGCAGGTACAAATGGCTATTTATTACATACGTTATCACTCTGTCGGCGATGATAATGACGATCATTCACATACTTAATGTTGCAAAATACATGTTCGAGTCCGTGAGACACATGTTGGTACTCATGTGTGCCTCACTAATTATTATATGTATGATTAACTGTGCCCGCGACTTCGTCCGCATGGTTCTTGATCTACAAAATAGTGACTTATATGTAATTACTTACCTACCCTTTCAGAACGTAACGTTTTATATATTTAAAAATAAGTTGTGTCTCGTAGCTCTTGGATTTTGAACTATTACCTATTCAGTGACTAAAAACTAACATTATTTTTACAGCCATGACATTAGCACTTCCATGCAATTGATTTTTATTACGAATATCCGAGTTTCCAATATGTTCTGTGTCTAGTGTATGTAGTAGTTTATTTTGTTAGTATTTTTTAATTCGATTCTGTAAATAATCGTTCGTAGACGTCGCAGCAATCCCAATACAATTCACTAGAGCGATATACTTAAATATTTCTATATATCTAACCAAATAACATTAGAAGGCTGATAGAGAGAGTTACGAAGGTCAGAGCCGGAGGATCCAAAAAAAACCAAATTACTATAAATTAATTTATTAAACATAAAAATTACAAAAATGAATCTAAAACTAGAGATTATCGCCGATGTTAGGCTTACTCTCACACTAAACCTACATTGTGAGAGTGTCGCCGATGTTAGGCTAACTCTCACACTAAACCTAAACTAAACTAATAGCATAATGAATGCTACCGATATTAGGTTAACACTGTCTGTCTGTTGGTTCCGTCCAAGTATTTATATATGAACAATGTGGGAACGGAGGAGTCGGACCACCGAACGTTTCCACTAAGTTTGTGCACCTGTTGCTGACTCGTATGCTTGAACACCTGCCGCAACTTGGAACTGGGAACTCGGCATTCTTCTTATTCGTCGATTGTGTTGTATAGCGATGGCGTAATACTTTGAACACCTACCGCATCGTGGGACTGGAACTCTTAGTCAGCAATTGTGGTATGTAGCGATGGCGTAACAAGAGAGTAAATAAAACACAGTCACGGATGTATTTATTATTATAATTCTAATCATATAATACTTATCAATAATACACATTTCAGATACTTTCATATTTCTTATAATTACCACTGCAAAATCATCTACTATATGGAACATATGTGTTGTCACATTTAAAAATGAGCTAAATCCGATTTTAGTTGTTCCTAATATTTTGCGTTATTTTCCAAGATCTTCAATTTTTGAACATGTAAAATAATTGGTTGTCTGTAATGTGGGTTTACGGACAATAATATTACGTGATAATGACACGGACGCATCGGCCCATGGAGTGGAAGAGAGATAGATATTATTTCAACCGAACGCTTACGCCGATCGCGCCTCTCTATCGCTTGTTCCGCGCTCTCGCTCGCACGCTCGGCTCAGGCGCAACGTGACAATGAGTTATGCTTTCCATGCGTGCTATTGGACGGAATCGATTTATAAGACGTTATCACGTCAAAAAACTAAAAACCTTTTGGACGGCATAATTTGAACTTCGTTCTCAATGTAGAAAAACCAGAATTCTTAAAACATTAAATATGTCATATGAACGATTAAAATTGAATTTAGCCCAATTTGATATGTAACGACACATAGATTAAAAACTTAACGTTTTACAAAATAACGGACAACGAAGATTCAAACGTACAAGGGCAAGGTACATAATAATTTAAGGATGTACAGTGAACAAAGAGAGAATCAAGGTGGTTACTTAGAGATTTAGTATTTACTAGAATGTTCAGCAGGTCTGATGGTTCGATAACGTAGATACAGTGGCCGGATATTTTTGTATGTGAATGTTTAAACTAGTAGAATGTTACAAAAGCAGACCTCTATTAATTATTTAAGGAAAGAAGATCAATTCGAATCTCACTAAATCTCACGAAGGAGGGAGAGGGGGTTTCGTGACAAAATCAGGGTAATCTGACACAATTCTTCTATATATAAAATCTATGAATAGATGCAGAGTTATTTAGTAGTGATATTTCGAAATGTTCTACAATTAATAATTGTAGCCAAATGTAATAATAGTCAAAAAAGTTAATGTAAAAATAACATAGCGAATTGTCTTTTTTAATAAATCTAACGCATTTATAATCCAAATACAAAATTTGAAAGACCTCGTGATTAGAGAGGGGTCGAGATAAATCTCACATCACACAAGTAATTAATGGACTACCTCTTAGATAAATAAATGTATCGTAAACTCGGAACTATATATACATTAAACTCGCATAGATTTCAATTCGATAGAGACAGAAATTAAATTATTGGAGACATGGATGATTTTTTTAAATTAATCTTGGTTCAAAATAATTCCCCCTTTACAAAAGGCATAGAAGTTAGAACTCAACTTCTTATATTATAAGGTTATAAAATCTTACGACTATTTATAATAATGAATTTAAAAAAAATAGTTTCAATTATCACAAGACTGACATAGGAGTAGAGTATCCTCCATTCTGTCAAATTATTTGCGTCATCATTTTATGTAGATAAAATAATACAATAAAGTATTTAGTAGTAAAAAACAATTAGCCGCCATCGTAGGACTTTGTTAATTTAGTTATAGTTAAAATTAACTAAATAATCGCAAAGATCAACATCTCAGGACAAGCAAAGAAATTTATGATTTTCAAAAATGCGCGGTAGATGGCGTTAAAAACAAGTCAGCTGTTACGTTAATCAAACAATTATAAAACGTACAGTCAACAACATAGTACAAGAAATTAACAACAGATGGCGGCGAGACCAGACTTTATAGTTAAAAAAATAAACAAAAAATGAGTGCGCGTAACCGTCACACGCGATTGAAGTAAAACTTCTTTGGCGTTATAAGAGATGGCCATTAAGTTAAAAATAAATACATCATATGAGAATTTAAAAACTTCGAAAATTTCGACCACTATACATTTTAAAACAATAATTAAATCACTATCATACTTCAAATATGATAGGTTTGCTAATAATATTTCCTG
Source organism: Antheraea yamamai (assembly GCA_036509395.1). Classification (NCBI taxonomy): domain Eukaryota; kingdom Metazoa; phylum Arthropoda; class Insecta; order Lepidoptera; family Saturniidae; genus Antheraea; species Antheraea yamamai. The sequence goes on along the minus strand of AP028443.1, from coordinate 12,566,489 downwards.
TACTATTTAAGTCGCAGCACGGTCGCGCGCCCATATATACATAATAATTCAAGTGTATGCTTTTTATTATTATTCAATTACATATTTTTTATTATTATTTTTCTTCAAAAATTTTTTATTGATTTGTGTATAATCTATCTATTAACAAAATCAAAAATATTTAAAAACCAGATGGTACAGAAACGTGACGCCATATTGGCGTAACGGACTTCCGTTGCATTGTCGCCCAGTTACCTCCTAGTCGCGCCTAAAGAAGTTTTATTTCAAAATCACACATATTTATCTCAGTTCGAGAATCGATCAAAGCACGCGATTATAAATTTCAACTGTTATGGAACAGAATAACATAAGTATCCCTATAAAACATAAAAACAGTCTGGTGTCTTCAAATATTTTTCTCTCATGGTAACGCTGTACGTATAACGGTTTTATGTTTGAATCTATTGCCTTATGATTTTTCTTATGAAGTTTTAGAGCGGGCTGTTGGGTACTAATCTGAGTTATTAACTCATCTTTATCAACATTTCCATTTCCGTTGGCCTTCTGCATCTGCTTCCTTAACTCTTTCAAGGCCTTTCTCACCCTGCACATATGATACTGTCGTAACACCGGATGTTCCTCCAGCGTTACATCATTATTACAGAAGTCTAGTGTCATCACTAACTTGTCCTCCTCTCTGATAGTCAGAGCACATACTCTGTGAACGCTGTTCCTATCGTGGCTGGTTGAACATTGGCTGGTATGTTCCACTATAGGGGCTCTATCAAATCGGTCCAAGAGGTATTCCAAGTCATATATTCTACAATAAGTATTATGAATGTTACTTTAATATTTCATATCATTACATACTATAAAACAGCCCCTACCGCGTCTGTGTCTGTTCGCGATGAACTCAAATACTACTGAACGGATTTTCATGCGGTTTTCACCAGTGGATAAAGTGATTCATGAGGAACGTTTTGGTATATAATTTGTCTAGGATTTATTTATAAACAAGGCGGGACAACGTCTGCCGGGCCCGCTAGTAAATTAATAATATTATTAGTGATGCTGAAATATGTAAAGACCAATTTGTCATAGTTTCTAGAATTTAAATTATGAGTTAATCTTTAACTAAATCCAGCTTATCTATATTTTTGGGGACGTACATTGGATTATCAAGAATGTATTGGGAGGCCAGAGTTAAGATACCGAATTCCTGGAACTTAATATTTAATTATTAGCGAGGCATATACTATAAATTGCTCTAACTGCCCATTTGTGTAGTAGGAATCAACGGTTCAAATCTTTACAATGAATCCGAGCTCTCCATTGGAGAATATATAATGATAAACCTATAACATACCACTTTATAATATCTTTCTAAACAGCTCAGACCCTCAAAATCTGTCACCAAGCACCAGCATGTGTGTTTTGGCAGCTGCACTTGCAAGCTCGCTCTATACATAACATGTTACTATCATAACCTACTCTAAAGTTCTCCGAATATAACACTACCCTTAGTAAATAAGTTTATGTAGGTGGTAGAGCTATGCTGAAGCTATTAATGGTTTCAGCATGAATGGGTCGGCTCGTCCGGGTACTACCACCCGACCCACAGAAAACCGACGTGAAGTAACAGTGCTTGCATCGTTGCGTTTCGTTCGGCCGGCGAGAGCGCCGGTGGCCCACCTCCCCTCCCCTTCCCCCTTCCCTTACTCCCCTCTACCCCAAGACAGGCTGGCAACGCGCTTGCGGCTCCCCTGGTATTGCAAGTGTCTGGACGGTGGTGATCACTTAACATCAGGTGACCCACCTGTCCGTTTGCCTCCTATGATATAAAAAAAAAAATGTATATGTTCTTAAACGAATACTCCAAATGATTAATGAATTTAACTAAAATCATTACAATGTTTATTCTTACAAACTAAAAAAAATTGATATTAAGTAATTGTTACCTGTCCATACTGGCCGATCGTGTTATATGAAGTGGTGTTATAGACAATATAAAATGTATGTCTAAAACCTTGTTCCTGTAAAGTTAACATTATTCTATAATTAAACATCTTCCTCTATACATAAGAATGTAAATCTAAGGTGTCTGTACTTTTTCAATTTTCGTGAGAAAAAAAAATGTTGCAAGCGTCTAGGAATAAGTAATAAAATACATTTCAATCATTTTTAGACACGTCTGTCTGTCTATTTGTATGAACACGCATCACTGCTAAACTACCGGGTTCACAATAAAACCTCACCAAAAAAACATAAAACGTATCCTCGAGAGTGGACTTCTTCTTTCTTCTATTAAAATCGGTTCACTCTATCAAAAGTTATCGTAATTTTAATGACGATGCGACTTAAGTACGAGAGAAAAGTAGATAAGTAAATGGACTTAATACATTCAAATGACTTTATTAATCACTGTTTTTATACATTTGGTTCCACGCGGACGAAGTCGTGGGCACAACAAGTGAATATGAAAACCTATACACAGCCAAGTAAAGAAATTTTCTGTAATTTAAATAGTTATTTTAAAGACATGAACAACAAAGACATATCAAGTATCACTACATTATTACATTTTATTTAATGATCTCTGATTTCTCAGTCACATTTAAATATGTACACATACTCATCACTCATATCATAGCTGGCCATTACTTTGACAATTTTTGCTAATTTTATTTTATTTTTAATAAACTAAAATACCTGTATGTACCTCCTTAAAACATAACAATATTTATTTTTAAAAGTTTTTTGTCTGACTCGTACTTTTAGTAATCAGTCAGAAAAATGCAAAGCTCAGCTTACTACTCGCGAACTGTACATGGGATGTGCATAGTGCTCATCCAATACAAGGATAAGTATCTTTGGAGATACTGATATCTGGATACAGCAAAAATTGTCTTCCTAAAAGAAGTTTGTAGTATTAAAAGTAAAAATTTGTTAGATGTGGTTCCATTGTTTGTTTTATAGAAATTAAACCGATGAAAATATGATACCCAATAAACCTATTTTCATACTTTAATTTGAAAATATACTCACGAGTCGTCCGGTGGATCCGGCGGTGGTTGCGTCGATGGGCGCGGACGATGCGTCGATGGACGCGGTGGATGCATCGATGGGCGCGGAGGATGCGTCGATGGACGCGGTGGATGCGTCGATGGACGCGGTGGATGCATCGATGGGCGCGGATAATGCGTCGATGGACGCGGTGGATGCGTCGATGGACGCGGTGGATGCGTCGATGGACGCGGTGGATGCGTCGATGGACGCGGTGGATGCATCGATGGGCGCGGAGGATGCGTCGATGGACGCGGTGGATGCGTCGATGGACGCGGTGGATGCGTCGACAGACGCGGAGGATGCGTCGATGGACGCGGAGGATGCGTAGCTGGATGCGGTGGATGCGTCGATGGACGCGGTGGATGCGTCGATGGTTGTAAAAGACGCGTTGTTAGAAGAGATGAATGCATCAAAGGACGCGTTGGTGAACGCCACGGATACGTTAATGAACGTAATGGATGCGTTAAAGGACGTATTGATGAACGCGATGCACGCATTGTTCTATCCATAATCATCGTAGTGGTGGGAGTTTTCCACGTCTACCTAAAACAATAAAATCCGCTCAGGATGAAAAAAAGAAGGAAAAAATTGTAAAATACATATAATATGTTTATCGTAGTATGTTTAGACACCAGCCTGATCTATATCATTACTAATATTATAAATTTCAACGAGAGTTTGTTTGTTACGCATTAACTGACTAACTTGATTGGTTAATCATGAAATTTTACACAAATATAGTTAAGGGTTCAGAAAGGGTTTCTATTTAGAATGTATGGTTAAAATGTATGGTTACCAAAGGACAGATAAAACCTACAGTTACGCGAGAGGAACCGCGAGCAAAAGCTATTTTTTCATGATGCTGAAAACATAACAATATAGTAAATTAATTAATTAACATAATTCAACCAAATGATTGATTCTGGCATAGCAAATATGCTTGACAACTGGATATTTACTTTTATACAATCAATAGCTTCCATCAGCGGCTTTCATTTTCAGCATTTCAGCATTTCAAAAACAATTGTAAGTACGACATACACGCCACCTACAGTAACATGTAATGTGTACATAGATATACAAATACTAACAGCATTTCAAATGAGGTTTACCATCAGCAACATATTTGGAACTATAATTTACCATATAACTACCTCAGTGCTCACTTACACTGTATAAGGCATAAATGAAATAATGACTTAAAAATATTATTATAAAGATGCCTATATTGTCTATATATAACAGCTAGTCCAAATGAAAATAGACTACATTACTTTTTATACGGCTCGCTATCTGTCAATTAAAGGCCCGTGAAAATCGGTCCAAACGTTTTGGAGATAGCTCAGCGGGAAAAGCCACGGTTAACAACTAGTCTAAATTGAAATAGATTAAATTACTTTTTATAAGGTCTGGTATCTGCCACTAAAGACCTGTGAAAATAGGTCCAACCGTTTTAGAGATAGCAATGCAGACGAAGCCGCGGTTAACAGCTAGTCTAAATTAGAGAAGCTGCTTTAATTTTAGCTGACTGTCAGTAAAATTCCCGACAAAATTGGTCTAGCCGTTTCGGAGAGCACCCAAAATAAACAGGCAGACCGACGAAAATTTTAAAAATCACATATTTGTTGTAATCAGTAGCGAGAATACTTTCATATTCAATCATTAAAAATTTGATATATTGATATTACATACAGACACTTCAATTTTATTATGTGTATACATAGATTAGATGATAGTGAATATTACTTATGTATGTATTTAAGAATAGACCTTGATATATCATATTTAATATATGATATACATATCACTACAATTAATCGCTAGGTGGCACTGCATGACATTGATTAATTTTTACCTTTTAACTGATAATTAGAAGGTTGGCAGCTGCAACAAATAATAAGGAAGATATACCTAACTTCCACTTTTGTACACATGCTCACTGTCCATGCAGCTCTGCATGTGTCTGTTATTGATTGTTGCAATCACTAATTGTTTCGATAAAGGGTAAAGAAGTTGATGCACTGCAGTGTCATCTAGTGACGAGTATTATCATCTATCTATACATTATATAGATTGATAAATGTTTCTCATTGTGCAACCTTCATACAAAAATTACTGGACAGATATTGATCAATTATCTTTATGACACTTGGTCTTTTTAATTTTTTTATCACAAAGCCTTCTCATATACATATAAAAACAATGTAAATCTAACGTGTCTGTACTTTTTCGATTTTCATGAAAAAAATTGTTGCAGGTGTTTAGGAATAATTAATAAAATACATTTCAGTCATTTTTTTAAGTGTCTGTCTGTTTGTATAAACAGGCATCACTGCTAAAGTACTAGAAGCCAAATAAAACCTAACTTAGCCTTTAATTTGTTAAAATCGATCCATTATATCAAAAATTATTGTAATTTGAATAAAGGCTCTAGTTAAGTACAAGAGAAAAGTAGATAAGTAAATGGGCCTAATACATTCAGACGACCTTATTAATCGCTGTTTTTTACATAATGTACCGAGCGGAAAAATTTGCGGGTAGAGCTATATATGTGTGATGGATAAGCTGGAACAAATGTTGGCAGAATAAAGTTTATTTTTTATGGAAGATGCTTTTTAAACTATAGATATTACTTCTCAGTAGATGTCGCCGGGCTACATTTAATTGTTTTTAAATTTTATACTAAAATTTGGTTTAAAGTTCAAGTGGATATCAGTGGTACTATATAAATAAAACATACGATATGTTAACAGAACAAAATAATATTTTTGCTTCATACTTATTGTTACGAAATTTGTAATAAATAAAAAGATTTAATACATCCATCATAGTCACATTAACTTAAAGTTTTAAATTAAGGTAAGAGTGTAAACATTAGTAAATTAATATTTAATAATCAAAGTTTCAAATATTTCAATATAGTAATAAGTACTAAAAAAATGTGGGTATTCATATTTTTTATGCTACTCCCACACTTACATGCATCATCATGAAGCTTTGTCTACTCTCTGAATGTATAATAAATCAAGTGAAGTTTTAAATCAAGATGGGAATAAAATATGTCTAAATAAATATTTAATAGACAAAGTAAAAAAAAATTTTGGTACCAAATATATTTGGGTTTATATATTTCTTATGCTTCTTTCACACTTACATACTAACTACTACTTACAACTATGGACTATGAACTATATTTAGCACTATATACTAGCTGCTTGATGATAGACACAGCATAACAAAACCGCTAGTTTCTAAGCACTTTAAAAAACTGTAGTGGACAGTAATTTTGAGTTATTTGAATGATGCAAGTAGGGGAATATTTAATCAGTACTTTATAGGAACACCTTTTATCACTATAAATAGCCAAAGCTTTATTAGGTAGGTGTGGAAGTTTAGAAAACAGGTGCGGAGCTTTTGTAAAATAAAAAACGAATTATGGATTAACTGTGAACAGTAAGAGAGACTTAAAAATAATAATTATAATACTTCATTAAAGTATATATACCTACTATTTTCATATACTATCTAATTTTACACTAACACCAGTGACTGTGTTCAAGAGAAAACCCATTTATATTCCTACGAGAATTATGTACTTATGTAATTCAAAAGTCAGCTTTTTTTAATGGCAGTTTTTAATTACAAATGACGTCCTAAAGAAAAACAATATATCTAGACAAGACTCTATCTGCTTTAGTATTATATTATAATCGGAAAACTAATTGAAATGAATATATTTTTATATTTATATACACATTTTATCATCTTTAAGTAGGCGTGAATAAAACAATAATTCTTAAATAAATTATGACTATACAAATAAATACCTAGTGTTAAAGTTTTAAAACCATAGCTGGTGTATTAGAAATATCTTAATTTTAATTTACCTGATTATAACGTACCTATACCAGAAACCGATAAGAACAATGTAAACTGTAATCCAGTTCAAGCTAAATCATTCAAGAAGAAGAACACAGAATAATAATATTTCTAGCGAAGAAGAAGCGTAAAACTTTTTGAATTAAATTTTAAAACTTTTAAGTGTTACCAACTTTCTAGAAATATTTATAACAGTAGAGTCTCCACAATAAATCGAAATTCCCCCTAAAATAAAATAATTATGAAACTGAAGTTCACAGATATTTAAAAAGGTTTAGTTATTACAAAAAAGCCATTATAAATATTTTTAATTACCCACATATGCAATATTATTTCTTTATTACAATCCCAAAAAAACTTCTCCTATCTGCTTATTGTAGTAATATAAATAAGATATAGTAATTTTCGTTTTACAATACTCTTTATTTATAGCTGTGTCATATTTAACATTTAATATTTATTCCCTTTCAATTCTGATTATTTAAAATCATACATACGCATATCAAATAAAGTTCACGTTCACATTGTAACAAATGTATTTACAATAAAATGAAATAATGGAAAATCAATTCTTAACTTATCTTTTATAGAAAATGAACGCTCAACATTTGCGTTCGAAATTGGAACCCTAATATCAAATAATTATAATAACAAATTAGTCCATATTATTCCTAATAAGAAGTAATTATTTTTTAGTGTGCAATAATCTCACGCCCGACTGCTGGGTATTTGAATGTTGTTTAAATCATAAGCAAAACACTTTTTTTTCTGTAAAAAATCATAATTGAAGTTAAAATACGCAAAAAATAAAAATATGAGGTATCCTTAGGAAATATACATATGTTATTCGTTTTAATTACTGTTGATCAAATTAGCAAAATATTAATTATTAAAAAAATAATTAAAAGTAAAAAGTACTGCCAATCTGCACAGAATTCTCGATCGGCATAAGGTTCTCCGTAACTCAAGGAATTCTCTATAAATTGGCAACCTTGCTTTTACCTACATTAGGTCCTATGTTGAAAAATCGTTTTGTTTACTGGATAGTGGACACAGATTTGCACATTACCGTTAGTCGTATGTTTTATACTCCACAAAAGAATATGCGAGTCTATGCGATCCTGGTGTCCACCACGAACAAAAGGCTTATAACAATAAATGTTTTTTTATAATAGTTTCCGATTTGTACAAAAACGAGCAAAGAAATAAAAAATATGTGTAAATATAATTTTTTTATTTCAAAACTGTGGTAATGTTTACATCTTTGAGGTGTTTTTGGCGGGATCTTTCTTTGTCATGTAGTGGACTCTACGTGGTATTCTATTCATAATATTGTGTTATTTAGCTCTACATTTTATAATATTGGTGGTGTTTTACGTAATACATATGGTTATTGTGCACAATTGATAATTCAAATATACATCATTTAAAATATACCAAGTTACACGAAAACAGTAACGTAATTGTAACGCGAAGGGTTCTAAACTTTTTATACTTTGTAAAATTAGTTGCAGACTACAATATATATTTTTGTCCATATAATGATTATGAATATGAAATAAACACTACGAATAGTTAGAAATGAATTTATTGTTTCTCAAAATAGTCTTCCTCAGCTTTAATTAAGGGAAGAATAAATAAGAAAACCGTCTCATATGGGGGACATATTGAAAAAATTACCAGCTGTAAGCACTAAATAATAGTTCCAAAATAGCGCCAGCATAGACAAAGGTTATGGATAACCCGAAAAAAATCTTTATATATAACATAAAATATCTACTGTAGTAGAAAGTGGAGTGTGATAGAATTTATATGAATTTTAAATACCACGTTTAGTGATTTTTGAGTATTTATTTTTGTAGGGCTGAGGAGAAAGTCCTTGCCTTACTTACATATGTTTTTGGGGTGCCCATTTTTGGGAATGAAGTTGCTTGTTAGACCACAATTATTTTATATTGTGATTGTTCAACCAGTCATCCGTTATATGTCGATCCTTGCCACATATGGGTTTCAACCTCAATAGTATAATTTCTAAAGTAGACAGACTAAATTTTTTTACTCGAGTTGAAGCTTTAAAATGATTTGGGACTACTAGTGTAGATATTTGATTAACATTATGCAAAGCAAAAGACATCATGGAAAAGTATTTGGAAGTATTACGTAACACATTCTCTTATACCCAATGTATCCATTAACAAAAACTATATCTTTGATGTCTGAATCCTACAAAGTTCAAAGTTATAATAGTTTTGAACTGTTAACAGGTACATAGGTTGGTTGTAACGTATGTAAAGTAGGATTAATTAAATCAAATTATTCTAAAAAGAATCGAAGGCTGAATTTCAATAAAATTTAATAATCATAAAATATTAATTTCTGTTAACAATCAAATATTTTAAATGTTATATAGAAAAGTTTTTATTGAAAACTATAATCTTTAATTGAGTCGTTACATTTCAAAATGAGCTAAATTCAATATTAATTGTTCATATAACATGTTAATTTTTTTTATATACCCGGTTTTTATACACCGTAGACGAAGTTCAAATTTTGGCGTTCATAAAGTTTTGTCTTTTTTATGATTAAAATATGTACAAAATTTGAAGGTTTGAAAAATATTAGGATTGTGTACGAGTGGCTTTAGCTTAATTTGAAATGTTACTACACAATTATATTATACACTAGCGGGCCCGGCAGACGTTGTCCCGCCCTGATTATGAAAAAATCCTTGACAAATTATATACTAAAATCCGCATGAAAATCCGTTCAGTAGTTTTTGAGTTTATCGCGAACAGACAGACAGACAGACGCGGTAGGGGACTTTGTTTTATACTATGTAATGATTTTCACTGCAAATTATATTAATATCCTCACATTGTTTTTATATTTATACGGATATGTGGGAATCACTACAATACATCACTAACAGCGGTACAGTAGAATTCACTAAACTTCAGCGACAAGATTTTCCTATAAGTTTCTTCACAGAAATTGATTCGGTAGTGAATAAGTTTTAAACGACTTCATGGTACAAAAACCTTTTCTAACCATTAAATTAATTAAATCAAATATTTAATTTAACTAACCAATGATTTGAATCTTGAGTTACTTCCGTAACGTCAATGGACCATGTCAAGCGAGTTTTAATATCTAAAAGCTATTATAGAGTGGATCAATATGTGAACGATTGTGACGTCTGGAAATGACGCCCCTCTCTGTGCATCCACTAATAACGAATGTAACTATTTATGTTTTGTAAAAATATATAACATGAAGAGATAAACCCGACCGAATTTTTTGCCGGTTCTTCTCGGTAACTGGGTTGTTTTCCGAACCGGTGGTAGCTTTGACGTTCATAAGCGCTTTCTCAGGGCCTAAATTGAATAAAGGTTATTTTGATTTGATTTTGATAGATCATCGTTAGTCTGACAATCGAGTGGAAAATGAATTAGTCTGGAGTCTGATAATCAGGGAAACAATTGATAAGGTGATAAACCTTGAAGCAGTCTTTTACACAAAGTGCGATATCACACTGTTCACACTTAAACACGGTAAGATTGCGTTCTTTACGGTGGCTTTTACACCACACGCAGTAGCGCCGCCGGCGTGATTTCCTTTTTTCTTTGACTATCGTATCTTCGATATACGTAATAAAGTGGGAACGGATGGCAAATGTACGCGGTGACCATGCCCTAGGCGTGGGCCTACAGTTAAACACTAAATGATTTGACATTATTTTTTGCACCAGTTCCAGGCGGAATTCTAACTGTTTTACTTTGTCGTCCATCGACTTATTGACCAAGACACGACTGTTCAATATAGTAACGTTTAACAATCGCTTGAACATTTTAATGTGCCACTGCGAACACCGTTGCCTTTCTATTGAATATGACTGTAGCAATTGATTCAACTTATCCACTCCACCACCCATAGACTTATTATAATCCACAATCACGCTGGGCTTGTCATACAATGATTTTCCGTCCTTTGCAACGAAGGGTACTGAATCCGACCCGTGGCATGTAGATATTGCATAGACGGTCGTCTTGTCTTCATACGCCATCACTACCACATCGCCGGAGTGCCGGGCGACATATGTGCCTTTTGGGATTGGTACCGGTTTGGTCAAATCCGGAACATATCTCCTAGTTTCTAGCAAAGTGCCAAAACAATCGGTTTTATTGCGTTTGAGAAATCTGGCAAGGAGTGGTGAATTATAGCATTTGCCTAAAAACAACTTGTGTCCTTTATTGAGCAAGGGTTTCATGAGTTGTACAACAACATCCATATTTTTAGGCAATGCACTAGTTGAGGCTGCTCGGTCTTTCCCCGAGTAAATTATGAATGACCAAAGATAGCCCGTGGCTGATTCACAAAGTTCATAGGTTTTAATACCTTTTCGAGTAGATTTCGATTTGCTACGTTGCTTAAAAGATAACCGACCTTTCCATAATGTTAAAGAATCACCAATTGCTAAATTTTGGCCCACAGTGTAGGCCTCTTTGAACTTTTTGTTTAGATGGTCTACTAAAGGACCAAGAAGGAACAATTTGGATGAATTGGGTTTACGTGTTGCATTATTAACGAAGTGAAGGGCTCGACTCAAAAGCCAGTAACGCTTTCGTGTAAGCAGTTTTCGAAAAACATCTATTTTCAAGATGGGATGATAAGAAAAACATGACTTGATTGTTGGCATTTGAATGATGCCAAGCATCATCCAGAATGCGAAGAAAATCAAAATTTCATGCACGTTGGTGTCCTTCCACTCGCGTTCAAATGCGGATGAAGATGATTTTAGTTGTGAAGCATTTCGATTGGTTTCCCTCGCGATATGCTCTAGAATTTCGTCATCCCAATATTGTCTGAACGCTTCATAAGGACACGATGTCGGTTGGTGTGGACCTGGAACGTTACTTGGTTGGAAAACTTCTTGTTCACCTTTAAAGGAAGACATGGGTGACCAATGGAAATCTAAAACGGAATTATCCCCATCAAAGAGTAGATCCGCTATGGAGATTTGGTCACTTTCATACTCGCTCTCATTGCCATCCCCGTCGACAGTTACGTTCCGCCATTTACTCATCTGTTGTACAGTACTTGCTTTACGGAGAGACTCTAACTTCTCTAACTCTAGCTTCTCTTTCAATTTCCGCGGTACGTTTTCGTCAGTTAAATATAATACTATCATTTCGTCATCGTGTCCATCCTCGCCACGGTCACTTACTATATTGGTATTAGTGCGAGCTTTTTGGTCTCTATTTTTGCTTTGATGACAGGATTTACTACTACTTATTTGTTTACAGTTCAGATGTTTCGTTTTGTCCGTTAAGTATAACGTGAGCATTTCTGCAGTCTTTCGACACTCATCTAGCTCACTCACTGTATTTGTATTAGCACGGGTTTCTTCGTCTTTATTTGTGCTTTCTTGACGAGATTTTTTACTCCTTAACTGATTATAGCTAGAATGTTTTCTTTTCACTCTGTAATTCGTCTGCTCTTGCTCAGAGTAAATTCCGACCAATCTATAAAAAAATAAATCAATATTATTGTAATAGATAGCAATTACTAGACCCATAAAATATTTTATTATAACATGATATAACAGGATTACGGTTCATTTGATTTGAACAACTTCATGAAGACCGTATGCTGAACTGAAGCAGATCATCGACATGCATTCCTGAGAACGAGTTTCACATGTAATTCTAGTTACCTGACGAAATAGAGGTGACAGTGGTGCTTTCGTAACAGACACTTGCAACGGGTCGCTACACTAGACTATTACTAGACTCTTTCTCCTGTGATTTGGAATTCCCTAACACTAAAACTTCCTGGCTAAAAGAATTGATATCCACATGAGTAATGGTATATATATATTTTACCGTAAATGAATGACAAATATTTGTAACTTCTCAAGCGCCACAGTTTAATTAACAGCAAATTTAAACCATAGATACTGATCCGATACTTTAAGTCGTAGCGTAGAACTATACAACCTGGAACCATCCTCCATAAGAGGGTTTTCTAACAAAGCATGACCTTCCCAAAGTGGACCGGTAAATCTGAAGAGTAGTTTAACTTAAGTACATCAACTGACAAGCTTTTAGAGATTTAACACACTAATAATAAAAATGTATACCTTAAAGTACTAGCAGATGTGCCCGGCTGCACTGGTCTGACTGCCGGAGCAACTTTTCTGGGATGTATCTCTCTATAAAATTATTTTCATGGTTAATATTATCATAGGAACTGTAGTCCTCGCCAATCTATTTGACTATTAATATTGGATATTGTATTATAAGTATATAGAGACAAGATAAAGATAAATAAATGCCAATATTAGACTTGTAACAGTTCTTTTAGATAAGTGTTAGGTTCTATATCAAGGTCCCAAAGCATATCACCAATTTACCATATTGTAACTTTGATAACCATATCAAAAGCGTATTATAGTGTGGTTGAATGGAAATGATGTCTGGCAATGACACTGTACTCTGTATATTGACTAAAAAATGATTGCGAAATGAATAAAATAAAAAACTAATTAATGTAAATAAATCAAATCGAGTTTCTTGGAGATTCAATCCAATCTAGATTGTTTTTCCAAACTGATGAGTTTTGATAAGTGTCATCTTAGGGCCTACATTGAATATTTCTGCTTTTGATTACATTACAGTCTTAGCAATCCAGTAGTCCAACAGGTCCAATAATCCGACACCCCTGTGCTCCCGTTTCCCTTACCCACCCCTCTTTCTTCCGACACCAAGGATGGTTGAGGAGACGGCGGCGGAAAGCCTCCTGGCCTCCGCCAACGATCCTCCCCCAAGGGTCCAAGAGAACCCGAGGCAAGAAAAAACAAGCCCAACAATCCGAAGATGAAACCCGGCTCTCAGAGCTGTCAAAGAGATTGACCGCGATCAGAAACTGAAGACAGCCTCCCTGGAAGAAGCCCGAAAAATCAAGGCGGATTTTAGGGAAAATACGAAGATCGTAACACGAGACTTCCTGCAGGCACCGCACCCCAAGAGAGAGTGGCGTGACATCCCCGGAGGAAGCACCCACGGGTGTACACTCCAAAACACAAGACACCCTCGGTAAGCGGGGGGAGAGAGAAACTACCGCCAGAGGGGTAACTCTGATGCAGTCTCCCCGCGTGCTCCTTGCGGGACACGCGAGATGAAATTCGCTGGCTGGCTACTTTCTTTCTGTGCTCGCGCACGAGTACCAGTATAACCTCCAAAAATGCTATAGTTTTTCTATAGAATCCAATTATCCAAATATCCCAATAATCAGAGCCTAGTTATCAAAGTGCTGGATTAGTGAGACTACTGTACGTTAAAATATAAACAAAAGACTTTCCTGGGTGTGGACTATCTTCATGCTGAAATGATTTGACTATTAAAATAACGTTTGTCCCACATTTTAGACTTAGCAAAACCAGTAACAGTTTTTTGGGAAATAGTGTTAGTCTATACAACAAAGTCCCAAAGGATATTACCGATTTGCCGGATTGCGAATTTAAGCGCCATGTCAAGCGGGTTTTGGTGTCAAAAGGCTATTATAGAGTGGATCAATATGTGAACGATGGTGATGTCTGGAATTAACTCATCTCTGTGCATCCATTAAAAACGTTTGTGACATTTACCTAATATATTCTACATATTTGTTAAAAAGATAGACCAGATCGAGTTTCTTGCCGGTTCTTCTCGATGGCTGGGTTGTTTTCCGAACCGGTGGTAGTTTTGACGTTTATAAGTGCCTTCTTAGGGCCTAAATTGAATAAAGTGTTTTTGATTTGATGTGATTTGAACTAAACGAACTTGTTAACTGGTTAATTTCCAGGTAAAATTATGTGCTTTTCAATAAAGTAAATATTTATACTCACAGAGCTTCGAATGTGCCATACTCATGCATTGCTATAAAGGGCACAGTTTCCACAACGACCTAAAGCAATAATATACAGAACATATTGTATTATTTCATCAAAAAGAAAATCGCAATGTATGCATTTTAAATTAGTTTGTTTAATAGAATGCACTTGAGTATTTCATATTGATACAGATGGATTAACAATACACTTTAATCAAATGAATGTTCAACATTACACCCAAATTTAAATTGTTTTTATTATCCCAACATGGGTTTTCAATGTTCATTTTTCCTAAAAATGAAATATCAATTTACAGTACCTTATCTGGAAAAGTTTCAAAACACCCCTCCTCCAATTTGAGTATCTCTGCCTCAGAGCTATCTTTGTCACCTTCCAAAATGAACTTGAAACCATCATTTGAAGTAAATGTGTTAGAAGCCTCCTGTAAAATAAAAACATTTCAACCTAATCAACATAAAATAACAATTCTGTATGCAGTTATATATTCCTTACAGATAATTCATTTCAATACTTTTGGACTTACACGGAGCTTTGAGTTTATCTGAATGTATTAAGTCTAATTACTTATATACTCTTCTCTCATACTTAAATCACATTGTCTTTAAAATTATAATAACTTTTAATATATCAAACCAATTTTAATGAAACAAAGAAATGTTACTTGAAGATAAACTTTATGATTTTCTTTCAGTGTTAAATAGCTCATCTATTGAGGGATAGGCTATATATCAACACGCTAAGATCAATAGGAGCGGAACACTGATGAAGAATGTTTCAAAATCGGGATATTTTAATCCTCTAAAGAGCTTCCGCTACATGTTAGCGTTAGCATAAAGTAACTATTCCATGTGGACGATGTCTAGGGCAGAGGTAGGTATTATATTCATAATCTTGTGTTATTTATTTAGCTCTATATTTCATAATAGAGGTGGTATTTTACGTAATATAGTCCAGTTGTAAAGCACAAATAATACCATGGAGTATGAATTCTGATATGCCACACAAACTCCTTAGAAAGTTTTAAAAAGGAGGCCACCATCTTGCAAGAACAAGACATTTATAATATTATTACCTACTCGACAAAGGCAGTAATAATCTAGATTGGTTGCTAAAAGTAGAATATAAAAAAACATATAAGGCGAGTTTGTGTCAAAACAGTAAATGTATAAAGAAAAACATAAATATTAATACTATATAATTGACAACTGTGATATTTCAGCTTTTGATTTTAGAATATGTATGATTCTTATTATACTGTTATAAAATAGTAAATAGACTTAGATCATTACATTTGATTTATCTTCATAACTGAAATATATTCACAATTTGTAACAAAAAAAAAAGAGCAATTGGGTTGACATTATAAATTGGCATCACAAATTTGGGGTTGTTAAGGGATGTTTTTTATAGGGATTGATTACCCCTTTCAAAAGACACTCCTCTCGCGCCTCGGAGACGCATAGTTTGTTTTTTAATATTTGTTTGAAGTTATGTGTAACCATAAATAATAATATACATAAATTATTCTATGATAAAGGAACATTTTCCATGATCTTATATTTTTTTTATTGTACTATATTTAATTCAAAACTCAACTGTCTCTAGAAAAAAATATAATATAAATTATTTGTATGATCATAAGGCCTCTCCACACATAACACAGGCAAACAAGCATAGCGAAGCATCACTCCTGCCCTATATAGGTTAGTATTGTAAACACATATCAAATTCTTTGTTGTTTTAGATTAAATATAATTTTAAACACTATGAGCTTCAATGTGAAATATTTGAGTGAAAAATGAGGACAGAAGTTTATTGTAAATAAATTTATTTTTGTTCTCAAGATTTATGCTTTTCCATCAATAATTTATTCGTTAATGCGTAGATATACATTGTTTCATACAAGTTAATATTTTTTTAGTTTTTAGTTGAAAACTTAACCTCTTTTTATGCTAAATTACTATAATTTTTAGTACAAGAGTTTTAAACACCTAAAATTTATTTTTTCCACAAATTTTTCCATTTTTCTAGCAATAATTTCTTGCTCTACTTATATATAGGCATAGTATTGTAGAAACTGTTGAATTTTAACATAAAAATCACCAAGTTGTTGATAAATAAAATGACCAATGGTTGTTCGGAGGCGACGTAATCTCAAAACTTTGATCATGAACATAGATAAGATACTATATACTGAGAAATGTCAATGTCTCAGTAATTATGACTTTCCGCGGCGGGGGAGTGCGTTAGAAGGGTAGTCAGCAGCCTTCCCCAACTCTCTCACCCCCCTCCCCTCAACCATTATTTCAGGATGCTAATTTCTAATGCAGCCCCGATACAACAGATAACTTAAATTTAACAAGATTAATCAATAAAGAAAATAATAAAAGGGAAGGGTGTTACTGATCGTATTATACTAATAGGTTAGACCTCGCGTCGATTCAAATTTACGTAAAATATTGCAATCGTTGGATTATATTATACAAGTTATGTTAGGCAATCAATTTTTAATGCTGAAAACAGGTTACTATGTTACGTACGATTTTATAACCTTACCATTGTGTTTGTTTACAAACAAAACAATAATTTCTAAGAACCTCACTGCAAACTATAGGGACGCGCGTAGAGTAAACTTAACTCTGTGGAAGATACTGGTCTCAGTTTAAAATAAGAAAGTCTATGATTCGATTATATCGAAATGATGTATCATTTGAAATTACAAAATATGAAAAAGTGTATCGAAATATGAGAGAGCGTTTAAAGTTACAATTGAAGCATTAATTTCATAATTTTGATGTCACAAAAGGTTCTTTTGGACAGATTTGAAGGTCAGTAAAAATATACCACGGCCATTTTTCATTTTGCAAAGCGAGTGATTTCGCATGTAATTAGGAGCTGATAACAATAAAAAATTGAGAGCTTTACGCCTACGTTCTAAATTTAGTTCGGCTTTACGCACAGTCAAGATACAAAACTAATTCAAAATATTATTGTAGGAATTTATAATTTACATTTATTGTTCTTTTAATAGGCTCGATATTAAATGTGTAATATAGTACGATTTTCATTAATAATGATTCAAGTACATCTTTACATTTTATATTAAACTAGCCTCTGCCCGCGACTTCATCCGCGGGGAATAGTTACTTTGGGCTAACGTTAACACGCAGCGGAAGCTCTCAAGAGGAAAAAAAACCCTTTTTTGAAACATTCTTCATTGGTACTCCGCTGCTATTGGTATTAGCGTGATGATGTATATCCTATAACCTTCCTCAATAAATGAGCTATATAACACTGGAAGAATTTTTCAAATCGAACCAGTAAATCCTGAGATTACCCCCTACAACGTCACAAACTCACAAACTTTACCTCTTTATAATATTAAGTATAAGTATAGATAATAGGGGTATGACAGTATAAGCACCACATTGACACTTTCATAAGATTTTGTATGTGAAATGACTCCAATTGTGTAGTCTTATAAACGTTTTCACAGTCTTTAATTTACAAAACCTGCTTATCTGAATTAAACGCACGTATACATACATACGAAATATACCTACATGTATATAAAATAACTAGCCGACCCGTGCCCACTTCGTTGGGCGATAATAAGCATTATCAAGCTACAACTTTTTTCTAGAACTCAATCATATATCTCTCATAGTTATTATGGCAGCGGTCGTAAGAAACGTTTTCGTTTGACCATTTTTTCTCCGTTTCCCCAGATATTACCCCCTACAACCTCACAAACTTTACCTCTTTATAATATTAGTATAGATAATATAATTAGTTAATAGCTTTTACCCGCGATTTGAACGCGTGGACTAGTTATTTTGGGCTAAGACGCAGCGGAAGCTCTCAAAAGGAAAAAAAGGCCCGATTTTAAAACATTTTTCATTGTTGCTCAGCTCCTATTGACCTTAGCGTGATGATATATAGCCTATGACACTCACAAATAACGTGGGTTTCTATTGGTAAAAGAATTTTCAAAATCGGTTTAGTAGTTCCTGAGATTACCCCCTACATCGTCACAACGTCAGAAACTCACGAACTTTACCTCTTTATAATATTAGTATAAGTATAAAAGTATAGATTACAAAGTATTGAAGATATACAGAAAAAATAATTACTGAGGTAATAAAGTAAAAAGTAGAAATGAACAAGTGTAGCTGACCAATAAAGTAATAGAGAAATCTACAACAAAAACAAATGTCCACATAAGTATTTGTTATTTGTAATGATCTTCATCTAACCCGACTGTCAAGTTTTGGATGATCGCGTACTTGTATAATCCGCTCTACACAGTATCTGTTTCTATCTGTTGGGTATATGTTGTAGCATATATGCCATGTAAGTATTATGTTTGACGCTACAATAGGATTATTTTAAATGAAATATATTCGTATTAAACAAATAATTCGTAATAAACATTTATTATTAGTAGTGCAACGTCTTCCATCCAGAAAAATCATTTGTCAAAGTAGACGGGTCTTTTAATAATAACAAATATCGACAAGTAACAATAAAGACAGAAAATAGTAGAACTATTCAAACAAACAAAAAATAACGAAAATAACAATAACATGTAATTAACAACAAAATTATTCTGAATGCGACTGTACTGCAAGGAATAATAATCATGGACGTAATATTTAGTGTAAGAGCCCGCGCGCACTTCGGTTTTTAACCGCATAAAATTTTTCTTGTTTTCTTAAATTTTGTAACGTATGGAATTGTATGGAAGCGCGCGCACTACGGGCAAAATTCCGCACCGATTAAAAGATTCGCAGCTATGGAAAAAAATCCGCATGCAGGGTTCCCGACTTATGCAATTTTCCCTCAAATTTAGGGAAAAATAGGTGAAACTGGATTTTTTTGGTGTCTATATTTTAGAGTTTTTTTTTTATTAACGAGTATAGATAAACCCTGAGGTAACATAATACGGTAAACCATATCTATAAGTTGTCACGGTTCTATTTTGGAACGCAATTGTCAAAAATGTATTTTCTATCCATAATTTTTACAAAAATATGTTGGGAAATAGGTTCTCTATTGATATGCTGAAAAATTTGATGACGGTCTGATTTACATTGCAATCTAATGATAGCACGCACCAGTTATAAGATCAAAATGTCAAGTTTATATATATAAATTTTAAAAAAACACTCATGCAATTATTTAAATAATTGTGGATATATATGAACAAAGAAATATTGTTTTAATTACACGTTTTAGATAGATATGTTTCATTTAAAAAACCTATGTATCAGGTACCAAATGGAAAGGGCCCCCAGCTTATATTATAATAGATTTCAAAATTGGTGCGAAATTGTGTTTTTATTTTCCATTTGCGAACCTACTATCTCCGCATAATAATACTAATACATGATCTTTATTAAAGACATATTTCTAATCTATTTCACTAATGAATTCCCTAAGAAATCGAAGAATTGACGACTCTGTTGTTTTTTTGATCACCATTTTGAAACTGAATGACTGATAATTCTGAACTCTCATAATTAAATAGCTCAATTTAATTTAGTTTCAATTTCTCTAATACTAAGTGTTATGACAGTTTATAATATCTATAGATTTCTGATCTTTGTAGATTTTATTAAATATGGTCAATTCAGGGATGCAGTCCAATACTGGTTCATTTAGGTAAATCTCAACAAGTCAGAACAAAAAAAAAAAGAAATATTAGATAGTTTGTAAATAGAAACTATTATAAAACGTAAATTATTACTTTTATCTTCTCTTTATACATAAATTTCTTCTGTACGTGTGTATGTCACTGAACTCCTCCTAAACGACTGGACCGATTTTGATGAAATTTTGTGTGTGTGTTCCAGTGGATTCGAGAATGTTTTAGATTAGAATTGGACCCACGAGTTGGCGCTACGTTCTGATTGTAGGTTTTTTTAATTAGCAGGGCAGGACGAAATCTGCCGGACCCGCTAGTATATAATAAATTACTGCAATTACCTAACATGAAATAGTTTTTTGGAAATCATTTTAATGAATTAATTATTTGAAAAAATGCACATGTATAAATAGAGAAAACGTGCTATTTTTTATAAATATATTCATTGTATTAATTAATCTTTGAAGACTTTTCGACTTTAGCTTTAGAGGTAAGTATTTTTTGTGAGTTTGTATCACTGTACGCTAGTCGAGTCAGAAATAAGTAGTGATTGAACTGCGAAGGAAAGATATTGTCAAAGAGTATAATAAGTATTATAGGAAGATATTGTTGCCATGCGCTTCCGATCACGCCGACGCGGCGCGGCGGTTACGAAAGTAGTCGCCGATCTCGATTGGTTAATTATACAAATTAAAAACAGATCAGCAATTTGGGATGAAACTTGCACGGATTATTCGGATCGTATTAATATATTAAATCAGGAGTGTGAGATGAGGTATAGAGATAGGAATGTCATTGAAAATTGGAACAACCTTGAGATTGGACAAGAAACTCCTTTTTTTATACATACGTAAATCATTATATTTTATAAAAAAGAAACCCTTCATAGGTGTTGTTATTGGATTTACCCAATATTGCTTTCGTTTGTATACTTTAGTAATAAATAAATACTAACTGGGACTTTGGTTTTGTAATCCATGGCCGTGTTTCTTCCACGACGATCGTAATACGAATGACGAAACTGTATCGCAGTGTGCGGACCTAATGTTGCGGATTTTTTTCCTATCCGGAATAAAAATCGCCCCGCAACTAGTGCGCACTCGCCCTAAGAAGTCCATGATAATGACAGTAAAACACGTATCAACGTGGTTGCAATAGGGATGAGGTACTAGCACGGGTGAGCCTGTTGCCTCTTTACCTCTTTCGCCTCCTTCTTATACCAAAATTTTTGTTGCGCTCGTCTATTTCAGAGCGGTCAAAAAGTTTGATACAGACTGTTGCCTAGATACAGATAACTAATAACCAAACCAAACAAAACAATTAAAACCAAAAACCCAAAATATCTGTATGACAAGTTAGAGTGGAGACAAGATAAGCACACGTACTTTTCATGTTCTCGCACCATGACTAACCCATTATCGATACCTCTCCATAGAACTACCGTTTTCAGAGGGTCATTTAAATATGCCGCCACTCGTTGTTGGAACAACATCCCACCGCCATGTCGATCCAAAAAGAGTAAACTTAGCTTTAAACTCTCATATAAGCATTATCTATTGCAATTTCAAACTCAGTAATTAAAGTGACGTATAATGTATTTCACGCAATTCTATTGTAAGCTCTGTTTATTGATGTGTATTTTTTAATCATTTTTTTTTTGTAAATTTATATTTGTTTTGTTTAATCCTAAATTAGTGGTTACAGTAGTTATATCTCTTTAGTGTGACCATCCGTGACGTGTTATGTGTGCCTGTGTTGTTTGTTCGTCTCAAATTTTGTATTAACATTAATGTCCGTTTATCTTCATATAGGCTCCCATTGAAAATCAGCGTTGCAGTACTACTTACTGTATTGCAGATGTTTGCTGAATGGGTTCGCCAATTGTTGGACATCTATTTTTCATTTTTAAAATTGTATTTATTTATTTTTTTTGTCTAATTAGTTTGTGTAATTTAATTTAATTGTTTGGTTCCAACAATAAAGTTTTTCTTTCTTTCTTTCTAATAAATCGCGTTAAAAAGTAACAAATATTTATTGCAATAAAATCGATTTTCTTTGTAGGAGGCAGGATTTTATCAAAGACAAAATTTGGTAACAAGAGTGCAATGTGTTAAGTTTTAGACGGTCGCTCACAAATCGACTAACTGAGCCTTTCCAAGTTTCAATCTTACTAATCGGAAAAGAGGCCTAAAATTTAGATCTCTCTTTATTTCATAAGTATGTTTTTTCGTTCGATCTGGTACTGAAGGTTAGAATATTATCGAAGTCTTCCCCAATATTTTTGAAGCTATACTTCTTTTGGCGCGTAGGAGAAAAATGATGAGAGTAAATTTTTACAATGCGCGCGCACACCATCACGAAAAACCGACACCCTGAAATTATTACGATGCGCGCGCACATCGTTCCGAAAAACCGACACCCAGAAGTTATTACGATGCGCGCGCACACTAACAAAAACCGACACCCTGAAGTTAGCTATAGTCAACATTTTGTGTCTTTGTATTTGTTGTTTGTATTTCTTTGTATTAAAACATAAAATGTATTAAATACCTTTTTTCTATTGTTAGTGTCGTTTTTCTACAAACGTAGAATAAGGCGAAAGATACCATTTTTGAAAAGATTTTTATCTTGTTACGCCAAAGAAGTATAACTTCTAACGCGTGTACAGTAAGTACACACACACTTTTTTATTTATATAAGTAGGTGTGAATTTAAAACCATGAAGAAGAAATGCCGCTAGTAAATAACAGCAAAAAAATCTCGTTAAAAAAATTATATCGAAAAACAAAAGATGACTGCGGACTCGGAAAGTGTTTCTTTTAAGAATTTGCTCCACGGGAGGTATTCAAGCGGTCTTATAAATCACACATCTGCTATCTTCTCCTTTCAATTATTTTCGACTAGCAAGGCCGGTGGACGTTATCCCGCCCTGATAATAAAAAAAAAATTGACAGATTATTTACCTAAACCTTCTTCATGAATCACTCTATCTACTGTTGAATACCGCATGAAAATCTATTCAGTAGATTTTGAGTTTATTGTGAATAGACAGACATGGCAGAGGACTTTGATTTATACTATGTAATGATAAGAAGCTCTCCTGGTAACATTAGGTCATATACTGGTTTAATGTGCCCCTAAAAGCTACATAGAAATAATCCCAAATGGAAATAAATATAACTATATTCACTATTCACAATATTGTTTATTTATATTTAATAACTTTTATACAAACACCTCTCAGTTGTAATAAGACCACATTCTATTTAGTTTCGGCTCTAGACCCTTATCGTTATATATAAATTTCTTCTGTACATGTCTATGTCACTGAACTCCTCCCAAACGGCTGGACCGATTATGATGAAATTTTGTGTGCGTGTTTTTTTTTATTATCAAGGCAGGACAACGTCCGCCGGGACCGCTAGTATATTATATACTTCTGAATCATCTTTACATTTACATACATCACATTAGAAAATAATATTTACAGTTAAAATATATTCTTCTATTTATACCAACGGAAAATATATAAACCTAATGAATTTTTTGAAGTGACTTATGAGATGGTTTCAAATTCTGATCGGCAAAATTTTCGTGCCGTGCTTCTATATCGGGTAGTGTTGAAAAACATCAGTTCTCGTCCTGACACCGACGCGAAGTTAAGCAACGTCGGGCACGGTCAGTACTTGGATGGGTGACTGCTTGGGAATACCGCTTGACGTCGGCTTTCTTTACTGTAATACAAAAGTTTCACTACTACCATGTCTTTATGACACACCCATTTTTTTAAATTCTAGTTTATATCATGAAACATCGTCAAGTCAACCCGGTTTAAACCTGAAGTTGATATCTCCTTTTGTGTAGTAACCACCTTAAAATAAATTATACATAGAAACTATGTCAGCGATAATACAGGTGGAAGAGTATTACGTAACAAACGCATTATTTACAAAATTGAGTCCAAGAAATGGACTTTCGTATTACATACAATGCGACTTCTAACTCATGTAATACTTGGACCTAGGTACAGCTTTCACCAAACTTTTTGATTGCTCTCAATATTGGTGCGTTTTAGTGGGGACAAGCGAAGGCACGCAGTGCCCTTATAGGGAATTTGGAAAATATCGAAAAATTGCCATAAGAACGAAAAAGAATGAAAAAGTTAAAAAAGAAATGGAAAAAAATCTTGGTAACCTTAGAAATTGTTTTTCTCATATATACTAATACTAGCGGACCGGGCGGACGTTGTCCTGCCTTGAAAACAAAAAAAATCCTAAAAGTCGATCGCAGCGCCACCTGCCGGGTCCAATTGTGAATCTAAACCATTCTCGAATCTCCACGAACACACACAAAAAATTTCATCAAAATCGGTCCAGTCGTTTAGGAGGAGTTCAGTCACATACACACGCACACAAGAAATATATATATTAAGATTATACACCTGAAGAGTGTGTTTATTTCAATGCGATAATATCAGGAATTACCGATCGGACTTGAAAATTATTTCAGTGTTAGATAGCTCATTTATGTAGGAAGGTTACATAAGACCATGTTTAACATTTCAAAATAGTTTTTTAGCGTAACCCCAAAGTAACTATTCCACGCGGACGAAGTCGCGGGCAGAAGCTAGTTTAGAATAAAACGTAACCAAAAACAATTATCTCTCAAGTAGTAGAAGCTGTAAAGTCCTTGCAAGGCCAATAGCGTAGTCAGTTCGAAAAAAAAAAAACAATTATATCTCCATACGATATATTTTTCAAAACAAAACCATAGTAATTTTAATTGGAATAATTATTTCAAAAAGTTTTTTTGATGTGAAACATCTATAGACGAGGGTAAACCTGACGTTGGTTTAACGCGACGCGACGTGGCAACGCATAATACGATCTTTGCACTACGAATACAATACTTAACGAAATTCTCAAAAACATTTGCAACCCAATCTGTATATACATAAGATTCAAATTGTTTTATCGGCCACTCGTTACACTAGTGTTACGCGGCACGCGCCGACGACCTAGCACCCTTTGATAAATGCCGCCAAACACACCACGCCTGCGCCTAATCTGTTCTTTTATGCATATAACTTATATAAATAATATTATAAAAATAATGTTGATGTTTCACATCTGCCAGGCGTCCCGTGACTGCTCAATTTTTTTAAGTTGACAACTGGGGATCATGTTATCATGTTAATGTAGCAAGTATAAACTGAACTCTATTCAATTATCACAAGGGTCCGAGTTCAGTTTACGCAAGTAATACCACTAATATGTGGTAAACTATGTTAATACAGATTATATTCTATAAGAGGAGGGATAAAATTGTTAAAATCCGGGTTTTTGATAAATATGACAGTGAATTCAGTTCGATTCTGGTTTTAAAATGGCACAGTAAGTATACAGTACCCTAAAGTCAGTAATTGACTTAAAAAAAACTACTAAATAATTCTGAATATTAAACAGTAAATTTTTCAGACATTTAATATTATAAAATTACATAATCATGTCAAATAGTTAAATTAACATATATTCACAGCACATATATCACCTATCCATTCACTCACTCTATCAACTATGGTATCTTTAAAAACAATCAGTGTAAAACCGTAGTGACTTGCTTTCCGTTATAATTTTTTTAGCTTTGGTAACAATAGATTATGACTCACAAATAGTTCACGGTTTTCTTCCATAGTCTAATTACTACATATTATAAAAAAAAGTCCTTTGCCACGTCTGTTCGCGATAAACTTAAAAAGTACAAAACGGATTTTCTTGCGGTGATCACCAGTATATAAAATGATTCATGAGGAAGTTTTAGGTATATAATTTGTCAAGGTTTTTGATGTGAAACATCTATAGGCGCGGGTAAACATGATTGTTGGCATGGCGAGTATATGTGACGTGGCGACGCGATGCCATACGCAAACGTCTGTTCGAAATTTCTCTTGCCGCATCGAGCTCGCATACCTATAGTGTAATTTGAGATTCATTCGATACGAACAATTTCCATGTTTCACATCTGCCCGGCGTCCCGTGACGGCTCAATTTTTTAATAATATATTTATTAATAAAATAATATGAAATAAATTATAGAAATAAAGAAACTTGTACTCAAACACTAAAACAACATGCAGAAATTATTTAAATCTGGAGCTCCCATTAATTTCTCGGAAATCAGATCACAGTATGATAACCTTTGAAGCATTGTGGCAAACAAAGCGGAACATTACAAACCTCACACTTCCACATTGTGAGTCTCTTTTTTTTACATCGAACCCTACACCATACACAATATTGCCGACGATTGCCTTTGCCTTTGGTTTTCAACTGCCTCTTTTTAAAATCATTATGTACAACAAAATGCAGACCTTTAAAACGAACCTCTGGTAGCGCTATAACATATTTGCTCAAAATAACCCGCCTCTCAACACGCTCGGGCATATGGCTTAAATGATGTTTCAATATTTTCTCCACTAACTTCAGACGGAATGCTAACTGTTTTACCTCATCGTCTATGGACTTATCTACCAAGATACGACTGTTCAAGATAGAAACATTTAGCAATCTCTTGAACATTTTAATGTGCCACTGTGAACACCGTTGCCTTTCTAATAAATAGGGCTTTAGAAGTTGATTCATCTTATCCACTCCACCTATAGACTTATTGTAATCCACAATCACGCTGGGCTTATAACGCAATGTTCTGTGTTTTACAACAAGGGGCACTGAATTTGTCCCATGGCACGTAGATATTGTATATATGGTCCTCTTGTCCTGATACGCCATCACTACCACATCGCCGGAGTGCCGGGCGACACACGTGCCTTCTGGGATTGATACCACTTTAATCAAATTCGGAACATATTTCCTAGTTTCTAACAAAGTGCCAACACAATCGGTTCTATTGCGTTTGAGAAATCTGGCAAGTAGTGGTGAATTGTAGGAACTGTCCAAAAACAACTTGTATCCTTTATTGAGCAGGGGTTTCATGAGTTGTACAACAACATCCGTATTTTTAGGCAACACACTTCTTGATGCTGCTCGGTCTTTCCCTGTGTAAATTATGAATGACCAAAGATAGCCTGTGGCTGATTCACAAAGCTCGTACGTTTTAATACCTTCTTTAATCGATTTCGATTTGATACGTTGCTTAAAAGATAGACGGCCTTTCCATAAAGTCAAGGACTCATCTATTGATAAATCTTGATCCGGAGTATAGGCCTCTTTAAACTTTTCGTTTAGATGGTCTAATAAAGGACCAAATGGAAATAATTTAGATGAATTCGGATTACGCTTCGAACTGTCCACAAAGTGAAGGGCTTTATTTAAGAGCCAATAGCGTTTCTTTGTGAATAGATTTCGGAAAATATTTGATTTCAAAAGAGGGTGCCTAGAAAAACATAAATTTATTTTTGGCATTTTAATGATTCCTAGCATTATCCAAAATGCGAAGAGGACCAAGATTTCATGTATGTTGGTATCTTTCCAGTCACGGTCAGATATGAATGCAGCATGTCGATTAGTTTCCCTCACGATATGCTGTAGGATTTTGTCATCCCAGTACTGTCTAAAAGCTTCATATCCACATGATGTCGGTTGACGTGGACCTGGGGCATTACTTGGTTGGAAAACTTCTTGTTCACCTACAAAGGAAGACATGGGTGACCATTGAAAATTTAAAGCAGAATTATCCCCACCAAAAAGTACATCCGCTATGGGGATTTTCTCACTTAGGTGCTTGTTCTCATTGTCACCATTTTTCACGCTGTCCTTCGGTCGTTTGTTTGTCTGTTTCACAGTCCTTACTTTACAATGACCCTCTAACTCCCATAACTTCTCTTTCAATTCTGTCGGAATGTCTTCATCGGTTAAATATAATTCGATCACTCCTTCACCCTGTCCATACTCGTCATGACCACTCACTTCATTTGTATCTGTGCGATCTTCTTGTCTTCCGTTTTCGGAATAACATGATTTACTACTACTTAACCAACTACAGCTCGAATATTTCCTTTTGACTCCCGAACTCGCCTGCTCTTGCGCGTTGTCAGTTAAAGTCAATCTACAAAAATAATCAATACTAATTATTATTACACGAGAAAGAAATCAATCTCCTGAGATGGAGTTAAGTTATTAATAGCAATGATATTGTAACTAAAAAGCTGTAGATACGTTGTTATCTACATGAAATTATGACAAAACAAATGGCACGATAACGCATAAATACGTAAAGTAATATTGTAAAGTCTCACTGTCAAAATGTGGAAGTAAGAGAGCATATTCTCAATATCGGTGGTGAAAAAAGGAATAGTTATATGTTGCTTAGATACTGGCGGATTGGGCAGCCGTCAAAAATAAGCTAGCTAGCCAAGTTTTAACAAGGAGCTGTTGAAGTGTTTATGACGTATCTATAGCTTTTTAGTTGTAATATCATTGATTATCATTACATAGTATAAAACAAAGTCCCCTACCGCGTCTGTCTGTCTGTCTGTTCGCGATAAACTCAAAAACTACTGAACGGATTTTCAAGCGGTTTTCACCAGTGGATAAAGTGATTCACGAGGAACGTTTTAGTATATAATTTGTCAAGGATTTTTTTATAATCAGGGCGGGACAACGTCTGCCGGGCCCGCTAGTTACATATAAAAATTCAAAAATAATAAAGTTTAAGTATTTTTACTATTATAGTGACAAATGGAAAGGTTTCAAACTCTAAAAGTTTATTAACACATTCAAAAGTTGCATGGTAATATCATAAATCGATCAGTATTTTACAGACACAGTTTACACCTCGTCTGGCTAGTTAGCAATTTGAAGCTGATAATTTTTTTTTTTTTTTTATATCATAGGAGGCATACGAACAGGTGGGTCACCTGATGTAAGTGATCACCACCGTCCATAGACACTTGCAACACCAGGGGAGTCACAAGTGCGTTGCCAGCCTGTGTGGGGGAGGGGGGAGGAAGGGAAGGGGAAGGGGAAAGTGGAAAGGGAGGGGAGGTGGGTCTCCGGCGCTCTCACTGACCGAACGAAACGCAACAATGCAAGCACTGTTACTTCACGTCGGTTTTCTATGAGAGGGTGGTACTACCCCGGGAGAGAAAATAATATGGCATCAATCATATATCAATTTCAATTAACCAACTTTCAAGTACATTTTAAGAAAAAAACAAACGCCTGTAATATTTTACACGGTTGAAATGAAACCTTTTTGGTGCTCTGGAAAATATTACGAATATCCAAAAAACAAATAGTGTGTTGGTATGTAATAGTTGACAATCACAAAAATATGTATATATACATAAGGATGGTGACTTATTATTTTACATACTAAAATCTTAAATGTACACAGGTTAAGCCTGTAAAATATATAAAAAAACACTCCTCCTTTCTGTAAAAAAAATCTCACCACATATACTAGGGGAATGAAAAGCATTTTTTTCAGTTGGTTATCAATATAATTTACAAAGATTTCTAATCATACATTTTTTAAACCTAAGTTCGTGTCCTACAGACTTCCACAGCGGCCAACAAAAAAATGGTCAGGGACATATGTAAAACGTGCATGTAAACAAAAACTATAATGTATAATAAAGGAACCCTTGTCAACATTTCTTGGAGGGGCTGAGGTACTAATCAGTCGTTATAATCGCAACTTTACTCATAATAGAGAATAACACATAGAATATATTTTATAAAGATATTGTTAAAATCAACCAAAACATGAGAAGTATCAAGTAATTTTGCAAAAATTATGGCAGCTAAGACCTATCTCAGCGTGCTCTGTACAAACTTTTAGAGTTAAATTATATTAACATACATATACCACCATATATATGTATGTGTAGACCATTTATATACCAAAATAGACACGGTCCCTGATGGCCACCAATACAAGATCATAAATCTAGATATTATATTATAAATCACTATATAATGAAATAGGCGACCCGTGCCCACTTCGTTGGGCGGTAATAGGTATTATCCAGCCACAGCTTTTCTCTAGAACTCAATCATATATATCTCATAATTAAGGCAGCGTTCGTAAGAAACGTTTTTGTTCGACCATTTTTCTCCGACTCCCCAGATATTACCCCCTACAACCTCACAAACTTTACCTCTTTATAATATTAGTATAGATTATAGATAATATAATTAGTTAATAGCTTCTGCCCGCGACATCGCACGCGTAGAATAGTTATTTTGGGCTAAGACGCAGCGGAAGCTTTCAAAAGGAATAAAAGCCCCGATTTTAAAACATTTTTCATCGTAGCTCCGCTCCTATTGCCCTTAGCGTGATGATATATAGCCTATAACACTCACAAATAACGTGGCTTTCTATTGGTAAAAAAAAAATCGGTTTAATAGTTCCTGAGATTACCCCCTACAACGTACACAAACTCACAAACTTTACCTCTTTATAATATTAGTATATAGATTATAGCCCCTGCCCACGACTTCGTCCACGTAGTAATAGTTCTCTGGGCTAACGCCGACACACAGGAGAAGCTCTAAAAAAAACATCTCGATTTTGAAACATTTTTCATCTGTGCTCCGCTCCTACTGGCTTTAGCGTGATGATATATAGCCTATAACCATTCTCGATGAATGAGCTATATAACACTGAAATAATTATTCAAATCGGACCAGTAGTTCCTGAGATTACCCCTTACAATGTCACAAACTCACAAACTCACAACGTCACAAACTTTACCTCTTTATAATATTAGTATAGATAGTATAGATAAAGTTCAATCTATACTAATATTATAAAGAGGAAAAGTTTGTAACTTTGTGACGTCGTAGGGGGTAATATCTGGATCTATTAAAAACCGATTCTTTTGCCAATAGAAAGCTACGTTATTTGAGAGTGTCATAGGCTATATATTAACCCAAAAAGTAGAAAGAATTTTCTGTGGTAGTCGGATTTGCAAAATAAGTCAGGGAAAAAACTGTCAAACGAAAACGTTTCTTACGATCGCTGCCTTAACAATGAGAGATATATGATTGAGTTCTAGAGAAAAGTTGCAGAGCTAGATAAGGCCTACAAAAGAGTCAGCGACAGCATATGTCTAACTTCAAAGTTTTTTATTATCAGGGTGGGCCAATGTCTGCCGTGCCCGCTACTACTACATATGTTACAACACCTGAGACTATGTTCTGTTACACAAGGCAACACAACTTCCGTCACGAATTTATTTTAATGCATCCAAAGTTAATATTATAAGTAAATTCATTTCTTTAAATATAATTAAATGTATTGTTTGTGTTAGTATTTATGTTTGTACATGTCCTACTAATGAAATAATAATAAAATATGTATCTCACTTTTTGTTTGTTTTTGTACATATGTTTTTTTTTAGTTACTGCTTAATTTTTTTTTAAGTTATACTTCTTTTGGCGCGTTAGGGAAAAATGATAAAAAGTAAATTTGTACGATGCGCGCGCACACCGTCACGAAAAACCGACACCCTCAAGTTTGCTATAGTCAACATTTTGTTTCTTTGTATTTGTTTTGTATTTCTTTATATTAAAACTTTCAATGTATTAAATACCTTTTTCCTATTGTTAGTGTCGTTTTTTTTACAACCGTAGAATAAGGTGAAATATAACAATTTTGAAAAGATTTTTATCTTGTTACGCCAAAGAAGTATAACTTCTAACGTGTGTACATAAGTACACACACAGATCACAGATGGGAACTAAAAAAAGATTCACTACAAAAAAGAATTATACTCACGGTGATTGCAATGTGTCATCTTCACTCATTGTTATGTCGGGTATGACTTCCACTTCTATCTATAGGAATAACATATTCAAATTAAATTATTACATTTCAATAAAGTCTTAGATAATATTAAAACTGTAGATAAATTTTCCACTGTAATATTGCAAGTATAGCAATCTAATAGCAAGAACAGCTAAAGCTTCTATTTATGCCCACAATTCCAGTAGAAGTAGTTGGTGGGATCTTCTAATATTATTGCTAGATGTTGAGTTTTGAAACTACATGAGTATTTGCACTGACATTAAATTTTAAATAGTGTTTTTATTGTATTAATTTCCCAACAAGAAAGGAAACCAAAATAAAAAATATAATAGCAAATTTATTTATCTCACCATATCTTCTGGAATTTCCAATAACTGCACCTCTTCTTTGCATTTATCATTGTTGTCTTTCAAAGCATATATGTGGTCATCATGTGAAGTAAAGGAGCCACTAAAATTTGAGGCTGCCTACAAATAAAATATTAGAATGTTCGAATGTCTAGATAGAATGAAAATTAGACAGACCGATGCTGTTTCAAAAATTTTCAAATTCCACTGTTAGTGGCTTCAAAGAGATCCACTCATTTCTTTAATGTGTAATTATTACTAATGGCAATATAATACAAGATATTAAATTAGACACTAGTAGAATAATTTACATCAGTTTAAGAATGATCTATACATGTAATAATGTTAATGTAAGGGGTCTACTTTTTAGATTTTTGTGAAAAAAGATTGTTGCAGGTATCTAAGAATAAGAGTACAATACAATCAATACAAATTGTAGGTGGTAGAGACACGCTGAAGCTATTACTGGTTCCAACATGAATGGGTCAGCTCGCCCCTGATAGTAACACCCTCTCACAGAAAACCAATGTGAAGTAAGAGTGCTTGCATTGTTGCATTTCGTTCGGTCAGTGAGAGAGCCGGAGACCCACCTCCCCTCCCATTCCCCCCCCCCCCCCCAACACAGGCTGGCAATGCACTTGCGACTCCCCTGGTGTTACAAATGTCTATGGACGATGGTGATCACTTAACATTAGGTGAACCACCTGTTCGTTTGCCTCCTGTGATATAAAATCAGTTTTAGAAATATATGTCTGTTTGTATGAACACACATCACTGCTAAAATACTGTGTTCATGATGAAACCTCTTCAAGAAAATCATGAAGTATATCTTCGACAAATATTTAATCTTTGTGTCATTAAAATCGGTTAAGTCTATCAAAAGTTATTGTACTTTTAATGACGACGCGATTTAAGAAAGAGAGAAAAGTAGATAAGTAAATTGGCTTAATACATTCAGATGACTTTATTAATCGCTGTTGTCTTACATAAGTTTAACGCGGACGAAGTCGCGGGGATACATAGTTATATACATATACATAGTTAGTTATATAAAATAAACTGATTTGAAAATTAAAAATTGAACTAGTTTTTTTAAATTCCAACACATTTATTTCTACTTATTTTGCATACATACTCAATAGTTCCTAGCCTGTGCCATTTGGTAAGGCACTAAACATCTCTATTTCGTCTCTCGATATAGTAAAGCATAAAATTTATTTCGTTCGAACTCTATTTTACAACAATACTTCACAAGCACGCAAATTTCAAATAAAACAATGGAAAAATATGTATATACGACTAATTATTACTATAGCTATAATATTAGGTCTTGTATACATCAATAAAAACAAATATTTAAAAAACACAAGTGCCCAAGATTTATATGTACGTAAATAATATAATTCTATAAAAAGCAAGGCGTCAGTTGTAAAAATCTGAAATCGCCGGTGTTACACACTAAAATATAATATTAATAATTGAATAAAAGTAAATAATAACTATAAACATAAGTAAGTAATAAATATACCATTTCTTCTATATTTTCAAAATAAACATTTGCACCATACCATACATTACAGATAGCGCAATGATGATTCGCGACCACAGAGAATAATAGATGTGACTACAGAATAATAATACTTCTGGCCGAAGACGTGCTCCGTTTCCTATTGACAGCACAGAATGTAGCATTCTTTCCAAATATAATCTCTATAATAGGCAATGATATTATAACTAAAAAGGTATAGATACGTAATCTACATAATATTTTGACAAAACAAATGGCATGATAATGCACACATACGTTAACTGTTTCAGATAAAATGTGGAAGTAAGAAGGCTTATTCTCAATATGTGGTGAAAAAGAAATACTTATATAAAATATTGTAAGAATTAATTTTAAGTTCTTTTGTTTTCTTATATGCTAAACAAAGTAAAGGTTTGTTCTTTCGTTCCCAGTACCTCAGTTGGCAAAGTGCTTCAAGCTCAACAATTAGGTGGGCTGTTACATTATTAGATACGGATAGAGTTTTTAAACAGTATTTATTCGCTAAAAATTAATTTCTTATATTTAATGGTATAATAGCTAGCTCACTCTCCATAACATGAATCGAAGTAGTTTTGATAAAGCCTCGTACAATTCTGAGAGCCATATTTTGAATTTTCTCAAGCTTATACATATGCACCTTTGCACAATTTCCTTATAAGAAGCTGCCGTAATCAAGTCTGCTTCGTATTAACGCTATATATAATCGACGCATATGCTTTTGACTCATTCCCCAAGCAGGCCCTACTAGAACTTTTAATAAATTTAAAAATTTTGTACATTTTTTGGCCACTTCATTAACATGTCTATTCCATAGTAATGATTTATCGAGACACATTCCTAGATATTTAATATCATACGTTTTCTGCAATATACTATCATTTATTTTTAAAGTAATATCCTGTTTCTTCCATCCTATAGTAAAAGTCATATATTTACATTTATTATGAGAAGTACATAATCCTAATTCCACCAATACTTGTACCATGCTATTTATTGAAGTTTGCATTTTAACTTGACTCCGCTTTAAATTGCTATCCCTTACATATAACACAAAATCATCAGCATATTGTACCGTACATGTACCTTGTATAGTATAACAAATTTTATGAGTAACTAAATTAAAGAGAAGGAGAGAGAGAGGATCTCCCTGCGCCAAACCTCTGCCTGTCCATCGAGTCAAACTCTTACTTCCGTCATTAATGGTAATTTTTAAATGTCTTTCGCTCAGGAAAGACCACAAATAATTACACATTTTACTACCTACTCTTGGTTCATCGAGAATACCTACAATCTTTTCTGTTAAAACATCGTTGCAAGCGTTCTCAATGTCCATAAAGCAAGCCACTGTCGAAACATTTTTAGAATAACCTATTTGAATATAGCTCACAAGTCTTGTTAGACAATCTTTGCCAGACTGTCCTCTTCGGAACCCACTCGTAAAGGGAGAAAAATATTTTCTTTTTCAACGTACCATTAAAGTCTCTTACACAGTAAAACATGGAAAATCTTACACAAACAAGATAAAAATGATATTGGCCTGAGATTTCCATTTGTATTAATACTTTTGGGAATCGCGATAATTTTGATACTTCGCCACTAAATAGGAACATAATTAGCTCGGAAAATGTTATTGTAAATATCTAGTAAATACTCTTTAGCATTGTTTGGAAAATTATAAATCATTGAGTAAGAATATAGGAGTCAATAAAACAATGCCTTATTGATTTAATATTTTATATACAATAACAATTAAGACTAATTAAATACCGACTGACTTTCTAACAACAATCAATAATCAAAATAGATTATAGTATAAAAACAGTAGGCGTAGTGAGTACACTTTGGTGAAAGTGATTTTCGTGCTGTTAAAAGATAATCATAAAAAAAAATCAGTTAATATACTAACATACAATTAAAACGCTCGTGAAACTGTATATTAGGACGTGAAATTACACGCTGTAAAAATATAGGCTATACATTACAAAATGAGCTAAATCCAATTTTAGCCATCCGTAATATCTTACGTTATTTTTCAAGGTCTTCAAATTTGGTACATGTAAAGTATGAAGATTAAAAAAAAACTAATAAACCTTATGAACGGCTACATTTGAAGTTCGTTCTTGGTGTATAAAAATTGTAAAACTTAAAAAATGAGTGCGTGTAACCGTCATACGAGCTTGAAGTATTTTTTTTTATATTTTTGATTTTGTCAAAAAATAGTTTATAAACAAATCATAAAAGATTTTTTGTTAAAAAAAATTATGCGCCCATACATACACAAATAATTCTATTGTATGATTTTTATTATTATTTAATTTAATATTTTTTATTTCCAAACATTTTTGGTTGATTTTTTTATAAACTATTTACTGACAATATCAAAAATATTTAAAAACCGGATGGTACAGAAACGTGACGCCATATTGCCGTAACGGACTTCCGTTGCATTGTCGTCCAGTTACCTCCTAGCCGCGCCTAAAGAAGTTTTACTTCAAAATTAAACATGCTATATGAACGATTAAAATTGAATTTAGCTCATTTTGAACTGTAACGACACATATAATATATATGAGTTTATTACTGATAACCCTTTTCCATAACATTTTTAACATAAGAAATATCAAATAGATCATATTTAAAACTTATTGTATAAATTGCTGAATTTAAACTTCTTATGGTACGATAGGGAAAAAATTTGTTACGCGTTAAATGTAAGAATTAGGTATGTTTATGTGTGTTTGGGTTAGTATGTATGTGGCTGTCTGAGCCTATTAGTATACCACGATGAGTAAACGTATATATGTATTAGTTTTTAGGTGGTAGAGCCACGCTGAAGCTAGTACGTAAGGGACTACGTATATATACTTAGTCTGACCATAAATACTGTTGCAATTAAAAATAAACAAAATATTACATTTGAATTTGTCATTTTTATATGATTATTCATTGAGTTTTCTCATTTTGGCGCCAATACATTGTACAATATTTTGCGATATTAAAATGGACTGGGGCGATAAAGAGAACCGAAT
Source organism: Antheraea yamamai (assembly GCA_036509395.1). Classification (NCBI taxonomy): domain Eukaryota; kingdom Metazoa; phylum Arthropoda; class Insecta; order Lepidoptera; family Saturniidae; genus Antheraea; species Antheraea yamamai. The sequence continues at coordinate 12,529,330 of AP028443.1, read as the reverse complement.
CGCTGTGATTGCATTACACAAACTAGGTATGGAGCCAAATGCAAAATTAAAACTCTCCATACGCTCGGTATTAGTAAAATGTTTGTGTACTGTTATGTGGGCTATTAATAGGTACAATAAGACCTCCTCTGTTTGTGACAGAAAAAGATGTGGCCGTCTACGTAGTGTTCGTACATAAAAGGTGGTCAAAGGATTAAGGGAGAGAACTCGAAGAAATCCTGTCAGAAAGCAAAAGATTTTATCTCAGGAGATGAAGATAGCGCCTAGAATCATGTCGCGTATATTAAAGGATGATATAGGACTTGCAGCCTTTAAGAGACGTACTGGTCATTTCTTAACTGATAGTTTAAAAAAGGATAGGGTGGTCGAAACAATTACTGAAACGGTACTCAAAGGGAGGTCACAGAAAAATTTTGTTTACGGATGAGAATTTTTTTACAATTGAGCAACATTTTAACAAACAAAATGACCGTATTTATGCTCAAAGCTCTAAGGAAGCTTCCCAATTAGTCGACAGAGTGCAACGTAGGCACTATCCGACTTCAGCTATGGTTTGGTGGGGTATTAGCTACTAAGGAGTGACTGAGCCATACTTTTGTGAGAAAGGTGTCAAAACATTGGCACAAATGTATCAAGTTACCATTCTTGAGAAGGTAGTGAAGCCCCTTAACAACACCATGTTCAATAACCAAGAATAGTCCTTCCAGCAAGACTCGGCGCCGCGTCATAAAGCTCGGTCTACGCAGTCTTGGTTGGAAACGAACGTTTCGGACTTCATCAGAGCTGAAGACTGGACGTCGTCTAGTCCTGATCTTAATCCGCTGGATTATGATTTATGGTCAGTTTTAGAGAGTACGGCTTGCTCTAAACGCTATGATAATTTGGAGTCCCTTAAACAATCCGAACGATTGGCAGTGAAGTATTTTCCCATGGAAAGAGTGCGTATCTCTATTGATAACTGGCCTCAACGTTTAAAGGACTGTATTGCAGCCAATGGAGACCACTTCGAATAAGCTTTTTATATTTTAAATTGTTTTATATTTATGTATTAAACTAACACACTGTAAAAGTAATAAATGTTATTTGCAATAGAAAATATTTTATTTCTTTTATTCAGTATTTATGGCTAAACTAGGTAAAGGCAAAGACGTTTGATTTCTTCTGCTTGTACACACTGTAATTTAATTAACCCAAACAGGCCACGAGCTTTAAAAAAGAACTTATCAATATTTAAAATAGTTTATTACAAAGTAATGTACACAATATTTTTAGCAAATTGACAATAATTTCTATATCATCGAAATATATAACCGAATAATCGTATCAATTTTAATAACAATTCCTACAAAATATCACTTTCCACTTATAAATATCAATCTTAAATGTAACATCATATAAACATAGCTAAGAATAATTTTGTACTACAAAATTATCTATAGTAATATTAAAAAGAGGTAAAGTTTGTGAGTTTGTGATGTTGTAAGGGGTAATCTCAGGAACTACAGATGCGATTTGAAAAATTCTTTCAGTGTTATATAGCTCATTTATCGAAGAAGGTTCTAGGCCATATATCATCGCACTAAGACCAATAGGAGTGGAGTACTTATGAAGAATGTTTCAAAATCGGGGTTTTTTTATCCTCTTGAGAGCTTCCGCTGCGTGTTAGCGTTAGCCCAAAGTAACTATTCCACGCGGACGAAGTCGCGGGCAGAGGCTAGTTAATTAATAAAGGGCATTATATAAAATTGGTTTGTTTCTTACATACATTGAAGCGTATATCATTTTTTTAATATCAAAATAATCAGTCGAGTGTTATTGGAATTAAAATAAATATAGCCCTTTCAGTTTAGCACCTAAGAAGCGAACCACGAACATACACATACATACAAACAAATACACACTCTGAGGGTTACAAGCTCAGGCATATTTACAACAGCGTATTGAAAAATAAATAAAAGGCGTTATGAAAAAATGTCTAGAAGTCCTATATGATTCATTAGAGAAAATCAGTTGAGTAACAATTAAATTTTAAGGGACCTATGTATAGGATAAAATACAATGATGACGAGGTAAATATAACCAGTAATCATTCAGTAATGACTAAACAAAAAAAAATCACTATTAAAAAATAAAATATAGAGTATATGCTCGTGCTTCAATCAAATCAAATTATTCAATAAAAAGTTTGTAGTTTTATTGAGGTAAATATGGTGAGAAAAAAAGGTGTGTGTGCGATTCACACACGATAGAAGTGAAACTTCAGTAAATCGACAAAATAATGAGATGAATATATATAACAAGGGTAGGATAATTAGAAAGTTTATTTGTTTAAAAATGAATTTATTATTTAACACAACAAGATACAAAAATACTCACAAACACTGTTAAATAATAACACACCACGCTGACTTCTTACTAAAAAGCTGTAATACGCAACCGCATACAGTGTACAGTAGTATTAGCTCACGTACTTTTCACATATACTAACACACGTTAAATGCTCAAATACAAGCAAGTATTAAACAGTGTGCAATATACATACACACCGACATTTGCTCTCTCGCTCTGGCTCACTAATTTTTGTATTTGTGTCTCTTACCTGTCGTATTTTCCGTTGCATCCTGTTTGACACATCGACATTTACTCTCTCGCTCTGGCTCACTAATTTTTGTATTTGTGTCTCTTACCTGTCGTTTTTTTCCGTTGCATCCGGTTTGAAATTACAACTATTCTAAAGAAGTTTCATTTCAAAAAAATAATTTTGGTTAAACGGCCATATGGACCAAATGGCCTGTTTAGTTAGCTGCAATATATTTTATTTTATTCTAGGTCCATTTGTCATGGAGATATCCAATATAGAACAGAAAAGGGCCTCTTTTCTGTTCCAACCACCGATAATTCAACAAACGTTGTACAGAAAATTGGGAGATCGTTTTAGAAAGTTGAATCAATTTCCTACAAAATCCTTTCAGGACATTTACAAAGAAAAAGTTATTTTACCCACAATAAGCCCGTGAATCTATAAATCAATCCATTGAGCGGTTTTACGGACGGAAAATTCAAAATAAAGAAAAATAAATTAAGTAGCAACATTTTTATTCTTACACATTCATAAATTCATAAAAACGGAAAAATCTATTCTTATCCCACTTTTTTCATAATTCCGCATTTCAGTATACAAAAATTGAGTAAAAACCATTTTACAAAGTGACCGAATTCCATTCAGTAATGAATTTCCAATGGCACAGCTTTAATAGATCACTTCTGTGATATTTCTCAAATCATGATATGGAACAGAGTGGTATATCACACTGTTTACACTTCCATACTGTATATGTATTATTTCTCTACAACCATATACCGCTTACATTACTGTTGGCTCTTTATAACACGACTGATACTTTTTGTCTTTGGACCAGCTTCCTTTATTATATTTCTGGTAATAAGGTGTGTAACGTTGGAGCGATCTGTCAACACATTTGACCTGGGACCTGGCTTTTTCTAGGTTTAGGAACATAGGTTAAATGCCTCTTCACTATTCTGTCAATTAAATCCATACGAAACGCCAACAAATGCTGAAGGTCATTTGTCGGCTTACATGTTAGGACACGGCTGTTCAGTACGGAAATATTAAGCAATCTCTTTAAAAGTGTTATATACCATAGCTGGCGCTTCTTCCTCTTGAAAAACAAACTTGGCTCCAATGTTTCATCGATCCCAAACACGTCTTTCATAGCTTTATTATAATCCACGAGCACAGCAGGCTTGTAAGTTGAAGACTTCGCAGATTTGGTTCCGACAAGAGTCATATCAGTTTTATGGCATGTAGAAACGGTATAAACAGTCTTTTTATTTTTATATGCCATTACCATAATGTTATCGGAGTGTTGAGCTACACAGGTGGCATCCGGGATTGTTGCTAATTTAATCGAATCCGGAATGTAATTCTGAGTTTTCTGCACCATAGCAACACAATCAGTACCGTTACGTTTTAGATATCTAGCGATTAATAGGGTGTTGTAGACATTTTCCATAAATAACCTGTATCCCTTATTGAGCAGAGGCGATATGAGCCTTATAGCAATGTCGGTATCTGTAGATTTATCTAAGATACTAGACGGCGTCGGTTTACGGTCGTTGACGACGTAATCAAATGACCACAGGTAATCTGTATATGCTTCGAAAAGCTCATAGGTTTTGACATAGACCCGGGTACCCTTCATTCTGATATCACTGGCATGTTTCATACCTTTCCATAAAATGGGCGATTTTAGAAATTTCATATCTCTGCTAGGTATGTAGGCCTCTTTAAATTTTTTATTTAAATGGTCCGCCAAAGGCTTAACATAGAATAATTTCGATTGGTACCTACTAGTTTCTGTATTATCAGCGAAGAAGATGGCTCGACTTAAAAGCAAGTAACGTCGTCTGGTGAACAATCTCCTAAACATATCTGTTGTCAACATAGGATTTTTATTATAGCATAAGCCTATTGTAGGCACCTTGATGACACTGAACGTTACCCAAAAGGCAAAAAGGACCAGAACTTCGTGTTTATTGGTATCATACCAATAAGAAAAACACAGCGATCCGAGCGGATATATCTCTAGGGCATGCCGATTAGTCTCTTTCACAATATGCTCTAGTATTTTGTCATCCCAAAACTGTCTAAATGCATCATAAGAACACGAAGTTGATTGACGTGGACCTGGTTGGCCATGCGGATGAAAGATTTCCTGTTTGCATTGAGAGAAAGTCATAGGTGACCATTTAAAATTTACAGCAGGAATATCTTCGGCAAACTTTTTATGCACTATGGGGTGAGGACCAAGTGAGGACTTTGCGCACAATTTTCTCTTTTTACTCACGTGTTTCACAATTCTTGCAGCGCGTGAACTTTCCAGCTCGCCTAATTCTTTCAGAACATCGTCATCAGTTACATATATTTCTTTAACTCTTTGAATCTTTTGCCGCTGCAAGTCACTTTTCGATAAAGGATGTGAACTTTCTAACTTACATATCGACTCTTTCGGTTTATACGGATCATCGTTATCCCTAACAAATGCTTTAACTCGTTCTCTTTGCCGTTTTCTTTTCTCCTGTTTTCTTTTTTGCTGCTGCACATTATTATTACTCGCAGGATGTGAGCTTTCTAAATCGCATATCGACTTTTTAAAATTATGCGGATTATCGTTATCGCTTACATATACTTTAACCCGTTCACTCTTCTGCCACTGCACATCAAGATTCATTGCTGAATGTGAAATTTCCAACTCACATATCGATTCACTGAGATTCTGCGTACTATTGCTTTTGCTTAAACATACTTCTTTATCTCGTTCACTCTTTTGACACTGCACATCATGATTCCTTGCTGAATGTGAATTTTCCAACTCACATATTGATTCTCTCAGATTCTGCACATTATCGTTATTGCTTAAACATACTTCTTCAACTCGTTCACTCTTTTGCCACTGCACATCACAAGTCCTCCCTGAATGTGAACTTTCCAACTCACATATTGATTCTCTCCGATTCTGCAGATTATCATTATTGCTTAAACATACTTCTTTAACTGGTTCACTCTTTTGCCACTGCACATCACAAGTCCTCCCTGAATGTGAACTTTCCAACTCACATATTGATTCTCTCCGATTCTGCAAATTATCGTTATTGCTTATACACACTTCTTTAATTCGTTCACTCTTTTGCCACTGCATATCATCATTCCTCGCAGGATGTGGACGTTCCAACTCGCATATTGACTTTTTCCGTTTATGCGGATTATCGTTATCGATTACACATACTTTAACTCCTTCTCTTTTTTTCCGCTGCACATTGTTATTCCTCGCACGATGAGAACTTTGCAACTTGCATATCGACTTTTTCCGCTTACGCGGTTTATCGTTATCGATTACATATACTTTAACTCCTTCTCTTTTTAGCCGCTGTATATAATTATCCCTTGCTGGATGTAAACTTTCCAACTCGCATATCGACTCTTTCAGATTCTGCGGATTATTATTATTGCTCAAACATACTTCTTTGACTTGTCCACTGTTTTGCCACTGCACATCACGATTTCTTGCTGAATGTGAACTTTCCAAATCACAAATCGATTCTCTGAAATTCTGCGTATTATCGTTTTTGCTTAAACATACTTCTTTAACTCGTTCACTCTTTTGCCACCGCACATCATGATTCCTTGCTGAATGTGAACTTTCTAACCCACATATCGATTCTCTCAGATTCTGCGGATTATCGTTTTTACTTAAACATACTTCTTTAACTCTTTCACTCTTTTGCCACCACACATCATGATTCCTTGCTGAATGTGAATTTTCCAACTCACATATCGATTCTCTCAGATTCTGGGGATGATCGTTTTTACTTAAACATACTTCTTTAACTCTTTCACTCTTTTGCCACCACACATCATGATTCCTTGCTGAATGTGAATTTTCCAACTCACATATCGATTCTCTCAGATTCTGGGGATGATCGTTTTTACTTAAACATACTTCTTTGACTTGTTCACTCTTTTGCCACTGCACATCACGATTCCTTGCTGAATGTGTACTTTCCAACTCACAAATCAATTCTCTGAAATTCTGCGGATTACCGTTTTTGCTTAAACATATTTCTTTGACTTGTTCACTCTTTTGCCCCTGCACATCACGATTCCTTGCTGAATGTGAACTATCCAACTCACAAATCAATTCTTTGAGTTTCTGCGGATTATCGTTTTTGCTTAAACATATTTCTTTGACCCGTTCACTCTTTTGCCACTGCACATCACGATTACTTGCTGAATGTGAACTTTCCAATTCACAAATCGATTCTCTGAGATTCTGCGGATTATCGTTTTTGCTTAAACATACTTCTTTGTCCCATTCACTCTGTGGCCACTGCACATCACGATTCCTTGCTAAATGTGAACTTTCCAACTCACACATTGATTCTCTCAAACTCTGCGGATTATCGTTTTTACTTAAACATACTTCTTTAACTCGTTCACTCTTTTGCCACTGCACATCATGATTCCTTGCTAAATGTGAACTTTCCAACTCACATATTGATTCTCTCAGATTCTGCGGATTATCGTTTTTCCTTAAACATACTTCTTTAAATTGTTCAATCTTTTGCCACTGCACGTCACGATTTTCAGCATTTGTATCTTTACGATCCCGACGACGTCCTCCTTTGGCGCGGGATTGGCCCAGGCTGCGACATAGTGCTTTAATTCGTTCTTTTATTTGTTCCTCGTCTAGAGCACGAAATGTTATTAATCTGTGAAAAAAGTATTACAAAGAAAATTTTAACAAAAAATAAAACAGACTTCTACTTTCAAAAAAATGCACCAGAATATCTATGACTATAGTTAGATAGGTGGTTCTCTAGACTTGGTTTATCATAAACCTCCTAATATCTGAACCCCTATAGATATGCTATTCGATTTCGGGGTGTATTTGGTGGTATCTTCGAAATCCAGGTCTAATTGAAATAGGGGCACTCGAAAATAACCAGTTTCAAAAAAAAAAAAAACATTTTTCCAAATCGGTTTACAAATGACGAAGTCCCGATAGTACAGGAGCCACGGTCCATTTTTGCACTTGATTGCTATCAAGCTAATTTTCCGTGAGTAGCTTCGTTTCGATGAGACGCCCAACAATTTCCTGTGCGAAAATTCTCGATTGTGGTAGCTAACAGAGGTAGCAAGCATAAAATATGTCGATTTGATGATTCTTAAAAATGTATTACTAACTGGGTTTTTTTTGGTTAAATCTCAAGATAATTATCTAAATGATTTGAAAAAATATTTGTCCTACAAAATGTATGGTTTGATCAAGGAGTCCACCCCTCCTTCCAACATGTATCGATAATGACGTCATCAAAAATGAGTACTAACCAGCTGATTTTTTATTTTTTTATTAGTGCATATTTATATAATTTAACAGTCATATTGTCCTACAAATTGCCTGGAACGTTATAACGTGGAAGGAGGGGACTCTCTGATCAAACCATATATTTTGTAGGACAAATATTTTTTCAAATAATTTAGATATTTATCTTGAGATTTAACAAAAAAAAAACCCAGTCAGTGATAAATTTTTGAGAACCGTCAAATAGACATATTTTATCCTTGCTACCTCTGTTAGCTACCACAATCGAGAATTTTCGCACAGGAAATCGAACATCGAAACGAAACTTCTCACGGAAAATTAGCTTGATAGTAATCAAGTGCAAAAATGGACCGTGGATCCTGGACTACGAGATAAACATTGAAAAAAATTCTTCAGTTTGCAGGTAACAATACTGTTAAGAAAAAAATACCTACGCTATTTACATGGGAAATTTTAAAGTTCGATGCAGGACATCTTCAAATTGAAATTAAGAGCGGTCCTTTGGACGGCATTTTTGTTTGGATATGTCTTATGATAATTTGGGGTTAGAGAAATAAAAATATACGTTGACTATTTTTGGCACACCCTAGTATTTATACATACATAAATTTGTGTTTGTTTGTATGCATAGAGAACAGTCTAGAAGATTGGATAGGGCTGTACACTATCCCATTTTCAGTTTGCCGTTTTAACGGGCAAGACATCCAACAACCAAATAACGATATGTTAGTCGTTGCCATTTTTTATACATAATACTGTACGTACTATGACAATATTCAGTGCTATATAAAAAAAATCAAATCTAATTTAATTACATACAAATTTACCACATAACAAATCCTAACTAGAAACTAAGCAGAAGAAAAAATAAAGAAAGTATAATGAATTAGTACCTGTTATCTGACTCTTTTGCTGAATGTGCATGTATGGGTTGCATCACACTGGGTGGATCGTTTTGATCATTGCTGTAAATATTTGCAAGCTATGGGATATCAGCTAATATTGGATAATTTTAAAAAACCAGAGGAAATAGAGAAAGTACAATTAATTAGTACCTGTTGTCAGATTCTTTTGCTGAATGTGTATGTATGGGTTGCATCACACTGAGTGGATTGTTTTGATCATTGCTGTAAATATTTGCAAGCTATGTGATATCAGCTAATATTGGATAATCTTAGAAATCCAGAGAAAATAGAGAAAGTACAATTAATTAGTACCTGTTATCAGACTCTTTTGCTGAATGTGTATGTATGGGTTGCATCACACTGAGTGGATTATTTTGATCATTGCTGTAAATATTTGCAAGCTATGTGATATCAGCTAACATTGGATAATTTTAGAAAACCAGAGGAAATAGAGAAAGTACAATTAATTAGTACCTGTTATCAGACTCTTCTGCTGAATGTGAATGTATGGGTTGCATCACACTGAGTGGATTCCTGGATGACAATGGACTATAAGTAAAAATATTATTCTCATTTAATCACTACATAGTATAAAACAAAGTCCTCTGCTACGTCTGTCTGTCACGCGATAAACTCAAAAACTACCTAACGGATGTGGTTTCCACCGGTAGATAGAGTGATTCACAAGGAAGGTTTAGGGAAATAATTTGTCTAACTTTTTTTTATTTAGGGCGGGTCGACGTCCGCCGGTCCCACCGGTGTGACACAAATTTTCCACATAACAAATTCAGGCCAAGGCCAAATGATCAAAATCAAAAATAACTTTATTCAATTTAGGCCCTGAGAAGGTCTAGAATGTCAAAACAAACAACGAGGTACGGGTTCTAACAAACAAGTCATGGAGAAGATCGGACAGCTATGAAAATGGATGTGTATATATTTCAACACAGATAATATTAATTTTTCTATAACTTAACTACTTATTGAGGTAAATACATAAATTGTGTAAGAAACCATTGACGCAGCTAATTTATTTATTTGATACTTACAGTGGGTCTGCTGTGGAGTCTCCTTGCACAACCATTGGGCTAAAATTGTCCTTCTCCATCTATAGGAATAAAACATGCATTTGAAACTTTTTTTGATATGACATAAATGAGAAAAAATAAAGTGAAAGGGTAAAAGTATTAAAGAGGCTTTATGATAGAAATAATTGTAAAGAAATCTAGTATTTTCTATTAGTCCACATTTTTTAAACTGACTTCACTATTAACCTTTAACTTACAATTTTTAGAAGCACTTCAAAGGGCTGAAGATATTTTGTAAATTAAGTATATTTTTGCTTTTAATTATTTTGTTTGTTTCTCTGTGTACCAAAAATATTTTTAAGATAATAAACACAGTACATGAAGTTGGGTGTCTGTTAGTCTATAGATACAATAAGAATGTAAATGTACGTCTCTATTTATTCGATTTTTGTGAAAAAAATTGTTGCAGGTGTCCAGGATTTTATACTAATATTATAAAGAGGTAAAGTTTGTGACGTTGTAGGGGGACTTTGTGACGTTGTAGGGGGTTTACTAATAGAAAGCCACGTTAGGGAACGTACCCAAACCACGTAACCTATATTTGACAACTTTTTAACCCCCTCCCCCCCCTCAGTGACCATCCGTGGTATATGAGGAGACCCCCACCCTCCCCCTCTAGTTTTCACGTGGTATTTTATAATATGATTTTAAATCGTTTTTACAAACAGAAAGTTAAAAATATTTGGCTTATATTTGTCTTTATTAAATGTAAAAATGTAATCTATCTTTCCGAACAGTCACCGCGTCATAGATAATACACTATATACAGAATCACCGCGTCGTCGCACGGTAGTTTGTCTCTGTAGTAGAGGTCGGGGCACTAAAATAAGAAAGTCGTGATTTTACAAAAAAGTTGTCTCTACTCTCGATTTACGGACGATAATTTTACGGGATGACATCATAAGACAACCGATGAAAAATTTATTTTATGAATTAAATTACGCTTAGGCTGATCACGCCTCTATATCGCTTGTTTCGCACTTTTGCTTGTACGCTCGGCTCAGGCGGAACGTGACAATGAGTCATGCTTTTTCGTGCGTGCAGCCGGCGTTCATCTATTTATAACAAGTTATCACATCGAAATTAAACGCTATTCAATTAATCTAATGAAAAGCAATAGAAATACATAAATACATTTTTTAGATTGGAATTATAGTTTAAGAGTAGACTGAATAAAACTGTTTTCAATGTATGGGAACCAATCTAAATATCTATTGATTTTCATTGGTTTTCGTTCTGAAAATTTTACAACAGTATCTTAACACTTTATGCTACAAGTACCCTAAATAAGGTGTACACTTTTACACTTCTTCAAATACAAAAAAATTTGGACTTACAACTTTCGAAAATTAGCGTGCCCCCAAAAAAGAAGTGACCAAAAGCCTGCTTATAGTTACCAGTAAAAATAATGTATTATATACCTAGGTCAGTAATATAGTCTCAAACCACCACATTTAATTGTTAGCCGAGACGATGCCGAGGCTGACAAACGTGATTTGTGACTTTTTTACTAGCTTTGTTGGGTATACTATTTTTCAGCTCGACGGAATTAGACAGTGGCAACTTCATTTAGTAATGTAGCCCGAAAGTTGCCATTTTCCGGCCGGAGGACAGAAATAATATTACAGATAAGAAAAAAGTTATATAAAAACTTATCGTAACAATAACATAATTTACAAAACAAGTATTTTTCCTTTCTTTCTGTATTGTCTGCATTGACAAGGAATCCTTGAATACATTGTACATATCGGCATCTTATTGCCCACCGAAGCACACTATTAGAGAGGAGCAGTTAAATGATTTCTTTAAAACCTTAGGAGATCATTTCATTGCAGCAGGCGATTACAAAGCGAAAAAAAGACGGTTAAATCATATGATAAGTGAGCACATTCTTGAAAATGATCGAAATTCACATATACAGGCATATTTTGAAAGCTTTAATCCAACCACAGCTACAGGTTTTGCCTTGTGGAAAGCAAAAAGTAAAATTAAACGATCCCTATCCATTTCCGCTCCGCTAAGAAAAACAGACAAAAGCTGGGCATGCAGAAACCAGGAGCAAGCTAATTTGTTTACATAACATCTAGCTGAAGTTTTTCAGCCCCATCCTTAGGAAGGTGTACAGGTATAAGAAGAAAAATTCATGAGATTCCTTAACTCCCCGAATCTGGATCAATATACACGGTAATTATTTAGTGTAGTGGCGGTTGTGTGGCACGCTTATTTATCGTGGACGTTAATAAAAGAATTATCACCTTGTTACAATTTTTAATGGGTATAACTAATACTGTGAGTGCGCGAAAATCGAATGTCGTTCTGCGAGAGTCGCTTGCGAGTGTGCGGTTCGTGCAGGTGCAATGCAACTTCCGAACTGTTGACGGTTCGTTCCGAAACATTAAGTTACTTTCAATTATTTATTAATTAATTATTTATTTAATATCAATTAATTATTTAGTTAATATCAATTAATTATTTATTTAATAATTCAATTCCTACTCCAACAAATCACCAAGTTACGGCCTCATTATTAATAAAGTTTCGGAAGAATTACCTGAGTGTCGGTTAACCCAATGACAGCAATTTTAATGCAATAGCAGGACGTCAACTAATATCACCCCTAATATAAATTTGCACAAATAATTATGCTACTAACACCGGAAGATCCAAAATCATATAAGCCAATTAGCAATATGCAGTAGGCAGTAGCCTATACCAGCAAAATTATATGAAGTCTTTATATCGCTATGGATGTTATCAGAAGATAATACCTGAACATAAATTGGGATTATGTTGCCAGCACGCTACCACCCATCAAATTTATTGACTGAGAAATACAGGCCTTTCGAAAGCAAGAAGTTCTGCACTACTTTCTACTTGGACATATCACAGGTTTTATACATCAAGGTGCAGTAACACTACTTTTTAGCATGACGGAGCTGGAAAGTGGCAACTTCGTTTAGCGCAGAAGCCAGAAAGTTGCCACTTTCCGGCCGGAGAACAGAAAAAATATTATCAAGTAGGAAAAAGTTATGTAAAAACACATTGAACACATACAGGGACATAATGTACAAAAAATCAGTCTTTTTGCTTTCTTTCTGTATTGCAAGCATTGACAAGGAATTCTTGTAATATTTAACGAACGCAATGAATGTCCAGTCGATCATACGACATTGTTATATCGGCACAAACTCTCGTCGATTTGCTTGTCAACTGCACTGCCCCACAAACTGTAAGTTTTCAGTTAGCTGACGTTTTGGTATACGTACATCAGTGTTACTGCCTGTGAGTTTTAAAAGCGCGAGATTTCTTTTAGAAGATGTTGACTACGTGACGAAAACCTAACCCCTCCCACCCCCTGTGACGAAGCGTGGTACTTGAAGACACCCCCTCCCTGCCCTAAACCGGTTACGTGGTTTGGGTACGTTCCCTTATTTGTCAGTGTAATAGGCTTTAGACTTTTTTGTGGAAGTCAGATTTGCAAAGTAAGTCTGAGAAAAAATGGTCAAACGAAAATGTTACTTACGAACGCTGCCTTAACATTAAGAGATATATGCTTGAGTTCCAGAGAAAAGTTGTAGAGCTTGATAATGCCCACACACAAGTCAGCGACAGCACATATTTAACTTTTATATTTAAGTCGCAAAAAGTAGTTTTTCATAAATGTTTACTGACTAACGAAGTGAGCACAGGTCAGCTAGTAAGTAATTTAAATCATTTGAAATGTCTGTCTGTCTGTTTGTATGAACATGCATCATTGCTAAAGTACTGGGTTCACAATAAAACCTCACCAAGAAAATCGTAAAGCATTTCCCCTGAGAATAACTTAGTCTTTGTTTAATTAAAATTGGTCTTTTCTATCAAAAGTTATTGTAATGTGAATGACAGCTCGAGTTAAGAATGAGAGAAAAGTAGATAAGTAAATGGACTTCATACAATCAAATTATTTTATTAATCACTGGTGTTTTACATAGGGTTCCATGTGGATGAAGTTGCGGACACAGCTAATTTGTAAAAAATCCTAAACTGATATTTGTTGGAGTTTTACCTAATTACCTTTGGTTTATGATTACATCCTGCAGCTGTAACATTTGGTTTCAGTTTATATATATTTTCTCAGATAAACATACTTGTAAAGTTCAGTTCAATGTATCAGTTGCAAGGAACTCTTAAATGTATTTTGTAGATATATGAGTATGGCGGGTTAAAGTTCTATGTTAAGTAATCTATACTAATATATAAAGCTGAAGAGTTTGTTTGTTTGTTTGGTTGAACGCTAGGATCTCAGGAACTACCCGTCCGATTTGAGAAAACCCTTCGGTTTTAGATAGTTCATTTATCGAGGAAGGCTTTAGGCTATATATCATCGCGCAAAGATCAATAGGAGCGGAGCACCAATGAAGAATGTTTCAAAATCGGGCACTTTTTTCCTTTTGAGAGATATTGTTAGTGTTAATATTATATACGTTGCCATGGTAACGTGGTAAGTTTCTATCGCAAACATTTTCAAAGTTTATTTTGTTTTCCTATTCAAAATTTGTTATCTATTACGTATTATAAAAATAAAGTTTGTGTATGTACAATTAAAATAACAACTTTTTGATGAATGTATATGGCTACAAATGACCAAATTTTTTTTTTTTATATTTTGTCTATATTTTTATATTATTACATTTTGTCTGTTTGTTTGTTAGTTCCGGGTAATCTCCAAAACGGCTGGACTTATTTTAACGGGAATTTTACTGACAGATAGCCGAAATTATGGCGGTTGACATATTCTATTTTGTGTGTCCGCGGCTTCGTCCGCATTGCTATTTCTAAAATGGTTGGACTGATTATCACGGGATATTCACTGGTAGATAGCAGACCTTATAAAAAGTAATTTTGGTTTTTTATTCGCCTTCGGCTGCAGTAGAATATCCGAAATGCTTGAACTGATTTTCACGGGACTTTCACTGACAGATAACTAGCTAATGAGCTATTTTATTTTAAGCTAGCGGACTCGGCAGACGTTGTCCCACCCTGATAATAAAAAGAAAACCTTAACAAATTATACCTAAGCCTTCCCCATGAACCGTTCTACCTATAGGTGAAAACGGCATGAAAATCCGTTCTGTAGTTTTTGACTTCATCGCGAACAGACAAACAGACAGACCAGAGGACTTTGTTTTACACTATGAAGTGATGAACTGTTACCTGTGCATTCGTTCGTATGAATTTAATAAAAATAGTTTGTTTACTGTAAACAAGCGCGTGAGACATGCGCTACACTGAACTCCAAGAATAAATGTATGTAATTTGAATTATATTATCATTTTGTTCAATTTGGCGGCCATTTTGTTTTATTTACCGCGTTTGCACCTACATAACTCAGTTTTTTTTTTCTCGAACTGACTATGCTATTAGCTTTGCGGCATTTACGGCTTCATCGAACTTACTATACATAACTCAGTGATTATAGCAACGTATAAGAATAATACAATTATATCGACAATATGGGCATGTTATGTCTATATAATAAACAATTTAACACATATTGTTCGATAATGTATAGTTTAAAATTTTCATTACTTTCTTATATAGTGTTAATGAGCACTGAGGGTGGTACATAGTAGGTTAAAGTTCCAGGTATGTTGCTGATGATAAATCCCATCCCATTCGATATACTATTCGTATTCACATATCTAATGTACACGTTAATTGTTACATACAGTAGATGACGTAATGTAAAATTGTAAGTAGGTGTGTACATTACATAAATGCTTTTTCAAAAACATTTGTAACTATAACACCATAGTTATTTAATACATTTAAAAAAACGTGTGCGGAGCCGCGGGAGCAGCTAGTGTGTTAATATATCTAACATTAATTATAGAAATTAACAAAGACTATGTACTTTTAAAGTTTTTGATGTGTTTTTAATCTATATTTGCTTAAAACAACTTCCCAATTAAACGTTTACTGTACTGACATAATTAAAGGAAATATGTAAATACTATATTTCCATTACTATATTTAATCCCAAGGAGGGTTGATGTCAGGCAGGCGGCCAATTGTAAAAATTAAGTCTTCTTCTTCTTTTTTAAAGTGGCAACATGTGTGCGCACACAATTTTGCCAATGTCAAGTGAATGGAGCCATAAACAATGGAGATTGCGCCAGACAATTAAACAATTATCTTTATATCCAGACCGGGTTATCTACAAACAGACACCACAAAAAAAGCACATGTAAACTACACATACAACATATTGTTAGAATACAGACATACACAAGAGCAATACTAAAATCTAAAGTTTAATTTTGTTAGTATTAATAAATTTCGACAAGCATTCTAGAATTAAATGATTATCCGTAACAAGAGTTAAGAGATACATAATGTTAGTAGGATGGGGAATAGAAGGAGGTAGAACATCATAGAGAGAGACTCTAAATCGTACTTCACAACATGTCAAGTATGAAAACTGGATTAGGGTTAAGGATTAGGGTTTAGGTATGGATTAGACTAGGACTCACAGTAAGAAAGGAATTCGGGATGTAAGGTTGAGATTTGCGAGTTGAAATATGGGAACAATGACTGGAAAAGGAAGAGAAGTAGCTGAAGTTTTGCAAAGAAGATGTATAAATGTGGCTTGTTGGCAAGAGGCGAAATGGAAAGGCACAAAAGTGAGAGATTGGTATAGGATATAAATTCTACTACTGTGGGAGTAATGGTAAGAGAAATGGGGTAGGAATTGTATTAGACAATGAGCTTAAGAAATGTGTTAGGGATGTAAAAAGAGTAAATGATAGATTAATATTGGTGAATTTATTGATAGAATTGATAGAAACAAGCTCCATGTAATGAGGCTGTAAAAGAAAAATTTTGGGAAGATGTTGATGGGGAGATGATTGATATTTCTTAGAATGAGGATGTCTATATCGGAGGTGATTTTAATGGCCATGTGGCAAGAGAGAGCGCATGGAGGCTGGGGTTTTGGAAATAAAAACAAAGAAGGTGAAAATCTCGCTTGAAAAAACGCTTTCGACCTAGCCATAGCTAATACTTTTTTTTCAAAAAAGAGACCAGTAACTAATCACATACAATAGTGGTAATCACACTACACAAATTGATTATTTTCTCTTATGTAGAAATATTATTAAAATAGTACAAGATTGCATGGTTCTGCCTGGAGAGATATTAGCTACTCAACATCATCTATTAGAGTTAGATTTAAAAATAAAATTAAAACTGGCTGAAAATCAGTCCAGTCCCCCACCCAAAATTAAATGGTATCTAATAGAGAAAGATGAGTATGGGAAAGAATTTAGAACAAAAGTTGTTAATAAAATGATAGAAATGGAAAATATGGAAGTGAAAACTGTTAATGAATGTTGGACGGAAATGGCAACATGTGTAAGGAACATAGCAAAGGATGTTTTTGGTGTAACAAAAGGAAGGGGAATGATAGATAAGGATACGTGGTGGTGGAACAAAGAGGTACAAAAGGCTTTGAAAGAAAAAACGGATTTCAATGAATGGAAATGTATTGAAAATCAACATAGTACGATTAAAGGATATAAGAGAATAATGTATGTAGAATGTAGAAGAAATGCAAAAAGAGCAGTTGCTATTGCTAGAGCTAAAGTACCAGATGATTTGTACCAATTACTAGGGAGCCTCACAACACACAAAAACATTTGTATCGATTAGCAAAAGTAAGAGAAAATATTACAAGAGATATTACACATGTTAAATGTATAAAAGATGATGGAGGAAAAGTTAAAAGTTTTGATGAATGATGAGGACACAAAGAGTTGTTGGAAGAAATATATTGAAAGACTGATGAATGAAGAAAATGACAGGACCAGAGAGTTAGAGACTGTACCCTCAAATTTAGGCGTTACACCAGAAATAAGTGAGGATGAAGTAAGAAAAGTTGTAAATGGTATGAAAAACGGAAAAGCCGTTGGGCTAGATGGCATACCGGTTGAAATATGGAAGCTTTTAAAAGTAGATAGATAGATATGGCTGACTTTATTTTTTAATAAGATGTTACTAGAGGAAGCGATCCCAAATGAATGGCGCGATAGCATAATAGTGCCTATGTTTAAGAATAAGGGTGATGTGCAAGACTGTAACAATTATCGAGGAATAAAGCTGATGTGACACAGTATGAAGGTTTGGGAAAGTGATAGCGAGACGAATAAGAGATGAGACTGAAGTGACTCAGAATCAATTTGGGTATATGCCTGGATGTGCAACAACAGATGTAATTTTCGCACTTCGGGAACTATGTGAAAAATAAAGACGTGTACATAAGAATTTGCATGTGGTGTTTGTTGATCTGGAGAAGGCATATAATCAAGTACCCCGAGATGTTCTGTGGTGGGCACTGAAAAAGAAAAGAGTTCCTGGGAAGTACCTACAAATTATTTGTTGTATGTACAGGCAAGCCAAAACACAGGTTAGGTCTGAAGCTGGAGTTACCGATAATTTCGATGTGGCTGTAGGTTTGCACCAGGGTTCAGCTTTAAGCCCTTATTTATTCCTTCTTTTTATGGATGTGTTAACATCAGACATACAGGAGGAGACATTCTGGTGTATGCTATTTGCTGATGATATTGTTCTTGTCGGCAAAGACGCTACCAAGGTCCAGAGTAGGCTGATATAATGACAAGAAAAACTGGAGAATGTTGGTTTGAAAATCAGTAGACTAAAAACTGAACATTTGTTTTGTGACTTCGGTGGTCCATCCAGTTTTTCTCCTATATCTTTAAATGGTATATCCTTACCAACCTGCTCTTATTTCCGGTATCTCGGTTCTCTGATCCAAAATGATGGTTGCATAAACAAGGACGTGAGGAATAGGATTAATGCAGGGTGGATGAAATGACGAAAGGTGTCTGGTGTAGCTTGTGACCCACAAATGACCTTGAAACTCAAAGGGAAGGTGTATAAAACTATTATAAGACCAGTCATGTTGTTCGCATCTGAGTGCTGGCCGACGAGATAGACGGATGAGAGAAAACTACATGTGACAGAGATGCGAACGTTAAGGTTGATGTGTGGTGCAACTAGAATGGATAAGATTAGGAATTAATATATCAGAGTAAATTTGAAAATAGCACCTGTAATATAGAAGTTAAGGAGTAATAGGTTAGCATGGTATGGGCATGTCATGAGGAGAGATGAAGACCATGTAAGTAGAAAAGCTTTGAGTATGACGGTCGATGGATATAAGAGTAGAGGAAGACCGAAAAAGGTGTGGATGGTTTGTGTGAAAAATTATATGTCTGTAAAAGGTGTGAATACTGAGATGACATCTGATAGGCGAGCGTGGAAAAGGAAAACATCTTGTGCCGACCCTACTTAAGTGGGATAAAGGTAAGAAGAAGATGATGATGTAAATACTATATTTACCATATCATTGGAGTCCCAAATGTGTACTTTAGATTGCAAATTACAGTAGTTGTGATCTAGAAGCACGAAATAGCTGGTAGTATCTGATACCTCCTAAAAATATATAAATTAGAATGTATTGATCCAAAAAATCGTTCAAGGATAATGAATGACGAACGGTATTAAAATATACGTTTATAAGTTCGCTTACATTATGCTCATCACTTTATAACTTTTCAATAGGTACATACGTTTGTATATTACTCTAACGAAAACACACATAAGTATAACTTGTAGGAATAAATAAATTATATAAAGAAATAAATAAATCCAATTATTTTAACTCACCATGATTGTTTTCCAATTAGAAATTTATGTTGTTATGTTTACACATATTATACAAAACATCAAGAACTATATTTGCGGCGTAAATCTTCTTTTTCTTGTTTTGGCTCCGCAAAAGCATTTGCCAGTGTCAATGTTTCGTTTCAATGGAAATTACAACACATTTTACATTTTTGAGTAACATAAGAATATTAACACCGGTCAACACGATTTTTGGGTCTAACTTCTACATGTTAAATTTTGGTTTCTCCTACGACAAAAATAAGGAAAAATTTTTTTTTCCCGTTAAAGTTTGCTTTTGTAGAAAGTAGAACAATTTTTCAATTTTTTGCCAAAAATTATTGATTTTTATAAATTTTCTACACTTCCACTGTAAATTATAATTAGAAAACATTTTTTTATTCAAGATTTGTGATAAACAATAACATATAGATGTAAAATAACAAGAAACTAATGTCTAAAAGTGAATATTTTTCGTATTTTTTTATGCTCGTATGAACTCTCTTGTATTAAACCCCAAACGTAATTTCCCATCATATTCTCGTTGTACTGCCCTTGATACCGCCGTTCAAAGTCCATCACATCTTGGTGAAAATGTTCTCCTTGTTCCTCGGAGTGGGCCCCATGTTGTCTTTAAATTCGTTCAGATGTAGTTAGTAATCTTTTGTTTATGAAATAAATTAAATCATACTTATCGTCGTAAATTAGACCAAAGCAAACTTTATGAACTAAATATGAATATTTAAGTGTTTTTCAATGTTTAGAATCAGAATTTAAGCAAGAGAACATAAACCCAAAAAAAAATATTTGTTTTGTTAACCTGTGTAATCTAAAACAACAAAGAATTTGATGTGTTTGCAATACTGACATATATAGAGAACTAGGCAGTGTTGCCGTTTAAGAAATAAAAAGTCCCCAGACGTCAATTAAAAGGTCGCTAGATTTAAAAAAATACATGATTAAAAAATCCGCCAGAAGTCGCTAAATATTACATAATATTCCATGGTAAAAAATATGGTGAAAGTAATATACTGCGTATATTTCACTGTGATAAAACGAGCAAAAAGCTTTAGTTGAATGGTTTTAGTCACATTATAACTCTTCCTGCGGTTTCTATTCTGGTCTATACTTTTATTTATTCACTAGCTGTGCTCCCGACTTCATCTGCGTGGAAGCTTATGTAAAAAACAGTGATTAATAATGTCATCTGAATGTATGTATGCAAGTTTTCATGAAACAAACACTAAGTTACTCCCGAGCATATGCTTTACGATTTTCTTGACTTACTGAAGGTTTATTGTGAACCCAGTACTTTAGCAGTGATGCGTGTTCATACAAACAGACAGACATACATTTCCAGAAATGATTGAAATGTATTCTATTACTTATTCCTAGACACCTGCAACAAATTTTTTAACGAAAATCGAAGAAGTATATACACTTTAGATTTACATTCTTATTATATGTATAGACTTTACTTTTGAGCATAAGCTTTCTTTTTTAAAGAGATTTCCATTTCCACGAATAGATTTTGATATCAATGACGACATTTGAACAAAGAAACTAAGAAAGACAGGTTTTGCGAAAACGTAACATATTAACTGATTTTTTCTTTCTCTTGTCGGTAATAGTGAAAGACAAAACGATTAAAACAATCAACAATGAACGGATTAAAAAAATCCTACCACTTACAGTTTTCATTCTTCTACTCCAAAATTTTGCACGTATAGTAATTAAAATTCATCGAAAAAAACCCGCGGAACCTTAATCCGCAGCCACCGCGCGACAGTGCTGCCGCCACCGTATCGGCCGGCCAATCACAGACGCCTGCCTCACCCAACGCGAGTGGCCCGCGCTATCCGCCGATTGTGGTCGAGAGCTCCCACGATTGGAGCACGATCCTCCCACAATTGGCGGACAAGTTGGGGCACGGGCCCAACGTACGCGCCTACGGCTATGGGGTGCGATTCATCCCCGTAGACGCGGAAGAATACCGCATCACGCTTGACTACCTGGAGAAGCTTGAGGGGGCGAGCTGGTTTACGTACACGCTCTTCGAAAAAGAGGGCTTCGTTGCAGAATACGCCCGAGAAATTACGGGCGGGGTTGCAGACCCGGGTGCGTCTACCACGTCGTACTGAAGAGGACGCCCGGGCTCTTACCCACCATCTACGACACCCATACGTTAATGTGCATACCTGGAACCACAATAGAAGCCTGGAGGGGGGAACGCCGGGTAGCGCAGTGCTTCCGCTGCCAACAGTTCCGGCATCCCTCCCAACAATGTCATCGTCAGATGGCCTGCGTGCGGTGTGGGGGCAACACCCCGCCCGCCTATGTGACCGCCCGAAGGACGAGCCGGCGACCTGCGCCAACTGCGGGGCCGCACACTCGGCCAATAACAAGGCACGCTGCCCCGTATTCAAGCGGGAGCTAAGGAACCGCCGGGCCGCTCAGAAGTCAGACCCGTCCCGAGGGTGGTTGAGGAGACGGCGGCGGAGAGCCACATGGCCCCTGGCAACGACCCCCCCCCCCCCCCGTATCGAAGAAATCCAGACGAAAGAGAAAATCCGAGTTATATAAAAAGAGAGAAGCCGAAGCAGAAAAGCTGGAAACTAGATTGGCCGCCCTTATAAAAGAACGCGATCTACAGCTACAGACAGCCCTGGAGGAAGCCAGTAAAATTAAGGCGGACTTCAGGGTACGCGCAACAAACGTACAAGATTTCCAGAAGAACGCCGAAACGATCGCTCCACACCACACCGCACCCTCGAGTGAAACCGAGACACTCCCAGAGGTGGTGCCCACAGGGCGCAAAACACAAGGGAAAATAAGACACCGCCGGTAAACGGGGGGAGAGTGAAGCCACCGCCAGAGGGTTCACCCTGACGCGGTCCCCACGCTCACCCCTGAGGGGCGCGTGAGAAGAACTCCGGCAGGGGGTCTCGTACCTAACGTTTTTTCCGTTGCACCCGGTTTGAAATCACAACGATTCTAAAGAAGTTTCACTTCAAAAACACTTTGTTTATAACAATGCCCTATATTTTTGTAAAAAAAAAAAAAACAACAGAAAGTGTGCTATATCCTTTATAATGCTTGTATGCTTAGTGTAAAGGGAACATTTTATGTTTGTAACTTTTTTACAGTTAGCCTTTAAAAGAAAAGTGTTATTACAGAGTACGTTAGTTTAAAAAATTATATTTCAAAATTTTCAAGTATCACAATGAGAAAAAAATACGTGGCGATTATTTTCGGTCTGAAAACACAAATAAAAAATTAGACTGTAAAACTCACATCAAATGGCCCATATACTTTATGGGTTTAAGCGGTTATTCACAATCTCACCTGATATTATATAATTATGTGGTATTAGATGGCAAGACGGTAAACCCAGAAGCAAAAAAGCGTAGTCGCTGTGTCACACCTTTAGGTGCCCGGCGAAAGATTTTTCTACTTGAAAGTGGTAGCTAGCCAGATGGGATTAGGTAATGCCCTACCACCATCCTATGGCTTTATCACGTTGTTTTCTTTCACCAAATCTCCAGCTTGTTCACAACTGTTATCTCTTCATAATTATACATACTAAAATAAAATATAGGAGTCAATAAAACAATACCTTATTGATTTAATATTGTATATACAATAAAAATTATGACTAATTAAATACCGACTGATTTTCTAATAACAATCAAAAATCAAAATAGATTATAGTATAAAAACAGTAGGCGTAGTGAGTACACTTTGTCGAAAGTGATTTTCGTGCTGTTCAAAAATAATCACAAAAAAGTCGTTAATATATTAACATACAATTAAAACGCTCGTGAAACTGTATATTAGGACGTGAAATTACACGCTGTAAAAATATAGGCTATACATTACAAAATGAGCTAAATCCAATTTTAGCCATTCGTAATATCTTACGTTATTTTTCAAGGTCTTCAAATTTGGTACATGTAAAGTATGAAGATAAAAAAAAAACTAATAAACCTTATGAACGGCTACATTTGAAGTTCGTTCTTGGTGTATAAAAACTGTAAAATTTAAAAAAAAATGAATACGTGTAACCGTCATACGAGCTTGAAGTAAATTTTTTAAAATATTTTTGATATTGTAAAAAAATAATTTATAAACAAACCATAAAAGAATTTTTGATAAAAAAAATTTATGCGCCCATACATACATAAATAAATCTATTGTATGATTTTTATTATTATTCAATTTAATATTTTTTTTCTAAACATTTTTGATTGATTTTTTTATGAACTATTTACTGACAATATCAAAAATATTTAAAAACCGGATGGTATAGAAACGTGACGCCATATTGCCGTAACGGACTTCCGTTGCATTGTCGTCCAGTTACCTCCTAGCCGCGCCTAAAGAAGTTATACTTCAAAATTAAACATGTTATATGAACGATTAAAATTGAATTTAGCTCATTTTGAAATGTAACGACACATCTATACTAATATATAAAGCTGAAAAGTTTGTTTGTTTGGTTGAACGCGCTAATCTCAATCTCAACTGTATTGCAGCCAATGGAGACCACTTCGAATAAGCTTTTTATATTTTAAAATGTTTTATATTTATGTATTAAGCTAACACACTGTAAAAGTAATAAATGTTATTTGGAAAAGAAAATATTTTTTTTTCTTTGTTTTAGTATTTATGGCAAGACTAGGCAAAGGCAAAGATGTTTGATTTCCTCTGCTTGTACACACTGTTGTTACACAATAAATTATACTCTGGAGTCGTCAGTTTTAACTATAACGGTGACTTAACTATTTTGTAGCGTTCTCTTATTGTACTTGACGTAAATAAGTTAACTAACCCAAAAAGGCCACGAGCTATAGAAAACAACTTATCAATATTTAAAATAATTCAAAATTGTTTATTACAATGTAATGTACACAATATTTTTAGCAAATTTATAATACTTTCTATATCATCGAAATATATAACCGAATATGGATAAGTAATCGTAGCAATTTTAATAACAATTCCTACAAAATATTTTTTTTCCACTTATAAATATAAATCTTAAATCTAACATCATATAAACATAGCTAAGAATAATTTTGTACTACAATATTATCTATACTAATAGATATTACAAAGAGGTAAAGTTTGTGACGTTGTAGGGGGTAATCTCAGGAACTACAGATCCGATTTGAAAAATTCTTTCAGTGTTATATAGCTCATTTATCGAGGAAGGTTATAGGCTATATATCATCATATCATAATCGCTAAGACCAATAGGAGCGGAGCACTTATGAATAATGTTTCAAAATCGAGTTTTTTTTCCTCAAGCTTCCGCTGCGTGATAGCGGTAGCCCAAAGTAACTATTCCTCGCGGACGAAGACGCGGGCAGAGGCTAGTTAATTAATAAAAGGCATTATATAAAATTGATTTGTTTCTTACATACATTGAAGCGTATATCATTTTTTTATTATTAAAATAATCAGTCGAGTGTTATTGGAATTAAAATAAATATTGCCCTTTCAGTTTAGCACTTAAGAAGCCAACCATGAACATACATATTTATACAAACAAATACATACATATAGCATATTAAAAAATAAATAAAAGGTGTTATGAAAGAATATCTAGATGCCCTATACGACTCGTTAGAGGAAATCACTTGAGTAACAACTAAATTTTAAGGGACCTAGGACCTAGGATAAAATACAATTATAACGAGGTAAATATAACCAGTAATAATTCAATAATGACTAAACAAAAAAAAAATCACTGTTAAAAAATAAAATTTAGAGTATATGCTAGTGCGTCAATCAAACTATTCAATAAAATTTGTAGTTTTACCGAGGTAAAATGGTGTGAAAAAATTTTTTTTCTTTAACGGCCATATGAACCAAATGGCCTGTTTAGTTAGCTGCAATATATTTTTTATTTTATTTTATGCTAGGTCCATTTGTCGTGGAGATATCCAATATAGAACCAAAAAGGGCCTCTTTTCTGTTCCAACCATCAATAATTCAACAAACGTTGTACAAAAAATTGGAAGATCGTTTCAGAAAGTTGAATAAATTGCCTACAAAATCCTTTCAGGACATTTACAATTTTTTTTTACCCACAATAAGCCCGTGAATCTATAGATCAATCCATTGAGCGGTTTTCTGGACCGAATATTCAAAGTAAAAAAAAAATTAAGCACCAACGTTTTTATTCTTAAACATTGTGGTATCTTCATAAAAACGGAAAAATCTATTTTTATCCCACTTTTTTCATAATTCCGCATTTCAGTATACAAAAATTGAATAAAAACCATTTTACAAAGTGACCGAATTCTATTCAGTAATGAATTTCCAATGGCACAGCTTTAATAGATAACTTCTGTGATATTTTTCAAATCATGATATGGAACAGAGTGGTATATCACACTGTTTACACTTCCATACTGTATATGTATTAATTCTCTACAACCATATACCGCTTACATTAGTGTTGGCTCTTCATAACACGACTGATACTTTTTATCTTTGGACCATCTTCCTTTATTACATTTCTGGTAATAAGGTGTGGAACGTTGGAACGATCTGTCAACACATTTGACCTGGGACCTAGCTTTTTCTAGGTTTAGGAACATAGGTTAAATGCCTCTTCACTATTCTGTCAATTAAATCCATACGGAACCCCAAAAGATGCTGAAGATCATTTGTCGGCTTACTTATTAAGACACGGCTGTTTAGTACAGAAATATTAAGCAATCTCTTTAAAAGTGTTATATACCATAGCTGGCGCTTCTTCCTCTTGAAAAACAAACTTGGCTCCAATGTTTCATCGATCCCAAACACGTCTTTCATAGCTTTATTATAATCCACGAGCACAGCAGGCTTGTAAGTTGAAGACTTCGCAGATTTGGTTGGGACAAGAGTCATATCAGTTTTATGGCACGTAGAAACGGTATAAACAGTCTTTTTATTTTTATATGCCATTACCATAATGTTATCGGAGTGTTGAGCTATACAGGTGGCATCCGGGATTGTTTCTAACTTAATCAAATCCGGAATGTAATTCTGAGTTTTCTGCACCATAGCAACACAATCAGTACCGTTACGTTTTAGATATCTAGCGATTAATAGGGTGTTGTAGACATTTTCCATAAATAACCTGTATCCCTTATTGAGCAGAGGCGATATGAGCCTTATAGCAATGTCGGTATCTGTAGATTTATCTAAGATACTAGACGGCGTCGGTTTACGGTCGTTGACGACGTAATCAAATGACCACAGGTAATCTGTATATGCTTCGAAGAGCTCATAGGTTTTGACATAGACCCGGGTACCCTTCATTCTGATATCACTGGCATGTTTCATACCTTTCCATAAAATGGGTGATTTAAGAAATTTCATATCTCTGCTAGGTATGTAGGCCTCTTTAAATTTTTTATTTAAATGGTCCGCCAAAGGCTTAACATAGAATAATTTCGATTGGTACCTATTAGTTTCTGTATTATCAGCGAAGAAGACGGCTCGACTTAAAAGCAAGTAACGTCGTCTGGTGAATAATCTTCTAAACATATCTGTTGTCAACATAGGATTTTTATTATAGCATAAGCCTATTGTAGGCATCTTCATGACACTGAGCGTTATCCAAAAGGCAAAAAGGACCAGAATTTCGTGTTTATTGGTATTATACCAATAAGAAAAACACAGCGATCCAAGCGGATATATCTCTAGGGCATGCCGATTAGTCTCTTTCACAATATGCTCTAGTATTTTGTCATCCCAAAACTGTCTAAATGCATCATAACAACACGACGTTGAATGACGTGGACCTGGTTGGCCATGCGGATGAAAGATTTCCTGTTTGCATTGAGACAAAGATATAGGTGACCATTTAAAATTTACAGCAGGATTATCTTCGGCAAACATTTCATGCACAATGTGGTCCTCACTTGCACACAATTTTCTCTTTTTACTCAAGCGTTTCACAATTCTTGCAGCGCGTGAACTTTCCAGCTCGCATAATTCTTTCAGATATTGCGGAACATCGTCATCGGTTACATATACTTCTTTAACTCTTTCTTCTTTAACTCTTTGAATCTTCTGCTGTTGCCCTTCATTACTCCTCGCAGCATGTGAACTTTCCAACTCACATAATTCTTTCAGATACTGTGGAATATCGTCATCAGTTACATATATTTCTTTAACTCGTTGAATCTTTTGCCCCTGCAAATCACTTTTCGACAAAGGATGTGAACTTTCTAACTTACATATTGACTCTTTCGGATTATGCGGATCATCGTTATTCTTTACAAATGCTTTAACTCGTTCTCTTTGCCGTTTCCTTTTTTGCCGCTGCACATTATTATTCCTCGCAGGATGTGAACTTTCTAACTCGCATATCGACTCTTTAAAATTATGCGGATTATCGTTGTCGCTTACATATACTTTAACCCGTTCACTCTTTTGACACTGCACATCAAGATTCATCACTGGATGTGAACTTTCCAACTCACATTTTGATTCACTGAGTTTCTGCGTATTATTGTTTTTGCTTAAACATACTTCTTTATCTCGTTCACTCTTTTGACACTGCACATCATGATTCCTTGCTGAATGTGAATTTTCCAACTCACATATTGATTCTCTCAGATTCTGCACATTATCGTTATTGTTTAAACATACTTCTTTAACTCGTTCACTCTTTTGACACTGCATATCATGATTCCTTGCTGAATGTGAATTTTCCAACTCACATATTGATTCTCTCAGATTTTGCACAGTATCGTTATTGCTTAAAGATACTTCTTTAACTCTTCCATTCTTTTGCCACTGCACATCACAAGTCCTCGCTGAATGTGAACTTTCCAACTCACATATTGATTCTCTCCTATTTTGCAGATTATCATTATTGCTTAAACATAGTTCTTTAATTTGTTCACTCTTTTGACACTGCATATTACGGTTCCTTGCTGAATGTGAACTTTCCAATTCATATATTGATTCTCTCAGATTCTGCACATTACCGTTATTGCTTAAACATGCTTCTTTAACTCGTTCACTCTTTTGCCACTGCACATTACGATTCCTAGCAGGATGTGAACTTTTCAACTCGCATATCGACTCTTTCGGATTATGCGGATTATCATTATCCCTTACATGTATTTTAACTCGTTCACTCTTTTGCCATTGCACATCACGATTCCTTGCTGAATATGAACTTTCCAACTCACAAATCAATTCTCTGAGATTCTGCGGATTATCAGTTTTGCTTAAACACACTTCTTTGACTTGTTCACTCTTTGACCACTGCACATCACGATTTTCAGCATCTATATCTTTACGATTCCGACGACGACCTCCTTTGGCGCGGGATCGGCCTAGGCTGCGATATCGTGATTTAATTCGTTCTTTTATTTGTTTCTCGTCTGGAGCACGAAATTTTACTAATCTGTGAAAAAAGTATTATACCAGAAAATTTTAACAAAAAATAAAATAGCCTTCTACTTTAAAAAAATGCACCAGATTATCTATGACTATTGTTAGGAAGGTGGCTCTCTAGACTTGGATTATCATAAACCTACTAATATATGAACCAGTATAGATATGCTATTCGATTTTGAGGTGTTCCCTGAAGTATCTTCGAAATCCAGGTCCAATACTAATGAAATTGAAATAGGACCACTTGAAAATAACCCCTTTCTAATAAAATTCAAAAAACAATTTTCCAAAATTTCAAAATTAAAAAAAAAACATTCTTCAGTTTGCAGGTGACAATAATGTTAAGAAAAAATTACCTATGCTATTTTTATGGAAAATTTTAAAGTTCCAGGAAGGACATCTCTAAATTGAAATTAAGAGTGGTCCATTGGAAAGCATTTTTGTTTGGATATATTCTATACATATTCCATACAAAATACATTGACTATTTTTGGTACACCCTAGTATTTATATATACATAAAATTGTGTTTGTTTGTATGCATAGGGAACTGTTTAGAAGATTGGATAGGACTGTACACTATCTCCTTTTCAGTTTGCCGCTTTAACGGGCAAGACATCCAACAACCAAATAATGATATGTTAGTCGTTACCATTTTTTATAGATTATACTGTACGTACTACGACAACACGCAGTGCTAGATAAAAAAAAAATCAAATTAAATTTAATTAAATACAAATTTATCACATAACAAATCCTAGCTAGAAACTAAGCTGAAGAATAAATAAAGAAAGTATAATTAATTAGTACCTGTTATCCGACTCTTTTGCTGAATGTGTATGTATGGGTTGCATTACACTGAGTGGATTCAAGGATGATGATGGATTATACTGCAGTCCACTGTAAAAGTAATATTCACACTTAATAAAATACACATTTACCACATAACAAATACTAGCTAGAAAGTGAGCCGAAGAAAAAACAAAAAAAGTATAATTAATTAGTACCTGTTATCTGACTCTTTTGCTGAACGTGTATGTATGGGTTGAATCACACCGAGTGGATTCCGGGACGATGGTGGATTATACTGCAGAGCACTGTAAAAGTAATATTCACACTTAATAACATTCTTTACCACATAACAAATCCTAGCTAGAAAGTGAGCTGAAAAAAAAAAAGGAAAGTATAATTAATTAGTACCTGTTATCTGACTCTTTTGCTGAATGTGTATGTATGGGTTGCATCACACTGAGTGGATCGTTTTGATCATTGCTGTAAATATTTGCAAGCTATGTGATATCAGCTAATATTGGATAATTTTAGAAAACCAGAGGAAATAGAGAAAGTACAATTAATTAGTACCTGTTATCAGACTCTTCTGCTGAATGTGAATGTATGGGTTGCATCACACTGAGTGGATTCCGGGATGACAGTGGACTATAAGTAAAAATATTATTCTCATTTAATCATTACATAGTATAAAACAAAGTCCTCTGCCACATCTGTCTGTCATAAGATAAACTCAAAAACTACTGATAGGATTGTCATGTGGTTTTCACCGGTAGATAGAGTGATTCACAAGAAAGGTTTAGGTATATAATTTGTTTAACTGTTTTTTATTTAGGGCGGGTCAACGTCCGCCGGTCCCACCAGTGTGATACAAATTTACCACATAACAAATTCTGACAAAGGCCAATTGAGCAAAATGAAAAATAACTTCATTCAATTTAGGGCCTGAGAAGGTCTAGAATGTCAAAACTACCACGGGTTCTAACAAACAAGTCATGGAGAAGATCGGACAGCCATTAAAATGGATGTGTATATATTTCAACACAGATAATATTTATTTTTCTATACCTTAATTATTTATTGAGGTAAATATATAAATTGTTTAAGACATCATTGACACAACTAATTTATTTATTTGATACTTACAGTGGGTCTGCTGTGGAATCTTCTCGCTCCATTGGGCTAAAATTCTCCTTCTCCATCTATAGGAATAAAATACACATTTGACACTTTTTTAATATGACAGAAATGAGAAAAATAAAATGAAAAAGTATTAAAGAGGCAATTGTAAAGAAATATAGTATTTTTTAAAACTGATTTAATTATTTTAATTTTAAACTGATTTTATTTTTTTAATTGTATTTTTTTAAACTGACTTCACTATTAACCTTTAACTTACAATATTTAGAAGCACAACAAAAGACTGAAGAAATTTTGTAAATTAAGTAAATATTTGCTTTTAATTATTTTGTTTTTTTTTCTGTGTACCTAAAATATTTTTAAAATAATAAACATACATGAAGTCGGGCGTCTGTTAGTCTATACATACAATAAGAATGTAAATCTATGTCTGTATTTTTTCTATTTTCGTGGAAAAAATAGTTGCAGGTGTACGGCATGACAGTGGCGACCGGCGATGGATAGTATGTCTTTCGGTGGTCGCCATTGTTTTTGGATTGTACTGTGCTTCCCATCAGGCACAGTCACAGCTACAATAAATAAAAAAAAAAGGGGGCAATATCTGGATCTACTAAAGCAATTTTGAAAATTCTTTTACCAATAAAAAGCCACGTTATTTGTGAGTGTCATATGCCTTATATTAACCTGAAAAATGAAAGACTTTTTTGTCGAAGTCAGATTTGCAAAGTAAGTCTGAGAAAAAATGGTCAAACGAAATTGTTTCTTACGGACGCTGCCTTAACAATAAGAGATATACGAGTTCCAGAGAAAAGCTGTAGAGCTTGATAATGCCTACAAAGAAGTCAGCAACAGCATATATTTTACTTTTATATATAAGTCACAAAAAGTGGGCACAAGTCAGCTAGTAAGTAATTTGAATCATTGGAAATGTCTGTCTGTCTGTTTGTATGAACATGCATCATTGCTAAACTACTGGGTTCACAATAAAACCTCACCAAGAAAATCGTAAAGCATTTCGCCTGAGAATAACTTAGTCTTTGTTTCATTAAAATTGGTATTTTCTATCAAAAGTTATTGTAATGTGAATGACAGCTCGAGTTAAGTATGAGAGAAAAGTAGATAAGTAAATGGACTTCATACAATCAAATTATTTTATTAATCAGTGGTTTTTTACATAGGGTTCCATGTGGATGAAATTGCGGGCACAGCTAATTTGTAAAAAATCCTAAACTGATATTTGTTAGAGTTTTACCTAATTACCTTTGGTTTATGATTACATCCTGCAGCTGTAACATTTGGTTTCAGTTTATATATATTTTCTCAGATAAACATACTTGTAAAGTTCAGTTCAATGTATCAGTTGCAAAGAACTCTTAAATGTATTTTGTAGATATATGAGTTTGGCGTGTTAAAGTTCTATGTTAAGTAATGTGTTAATATATCTAACATTAATTATAGAAATTAACAAAGACTATGTACTTTTCAATCTTTTGTTGTGTTTTTAATCTATATTTGCTTAAAACAACTTCCCAATATAGCAACAATATTGTAGTTGGCCTTCCAACGTTGTTGTAACCGTTTACTGTACTGACTTAATTAAAGGAAATATATAAATATTAAATTTACCATATTATTGGAGTCCCACATGTGTACTTTAGATTGCAAATTACAGGAGTAGTTATGATCTTGAAGCACGAAATAGCTGGTAGTATCTGATACCTCCTAAAAATATATAAATTAGAATGAATTGATCCAAAAAATCGTTCAAGAATAATGAATGACGAACGGTATTGAAATATACCTTTATAAGTTAGCTTACATTATGCTCATCACTATAACTTTTCAATAGGTACATACGTTTGTATATTACTCTAACGAAAACACACATAAGTATAACTTGTAGGAATAAATAAATTATATAAAGAAATAAATAAATCCACTCACCATGATTGTTTTTCAATTAGAAATTTATGTTATTATGTTTACACATATTATACAAAACATTTCTTCAAGAACAATATTCGCGGCATAATTTACGTCACAAACTGTTAGTCGTACAAGTAATTTACGTTCTAACTAGAGATGAGTAACACAGCGCTGCTCCGCGCAATTGCGCCAACTCAGTTCTCTGCGCTGGATGTGTTAACTCACTTCTTCAAAATGAGTTGGCGCACAGCGCAGGACTGGGATATTCGAATATCATTTTTATAAACAGCAACTCTGTGAAATGTAAATGGAATTATACCTAGATAATCTTTACTTTCTATATTGCACCTTACTTATTTTTCTTCTTCTTTAATTTATGGCGCGGTGTGTAAGCAATACACAATTCCGCCAATGTAATGTAGATACAGAGTGTGCGCTGTCTGTGGCAGATAGTGTATAAACGAAGGAGACCGATTAAAAAATGAAATTCGAAAACGAAGATAATTAATATGTATTCAGACCGAGTTATTGTATTGTTTCCTACAAATTTACATATAAGCAAACTTAGATACATATTGATTAAGAAATAGATAATCTGATTAAAGTTTGATCTTGTTAATTTTAATAAATAATGACAAGACCTGTAAAATTAAAGGGTTATTATTCACTTATGCTGAGACACACATAAGGATAATAGGACGGGGAATATAAGGAGGGATATCGAAAAGGGAGAATCTGTTTCTCGAACAATTAAAGAATATATGATCTGGGGAACCGTCGTCTAGGCCGCATTCACAGAAAGAATGGTCCCTAATCCATAATTTAGACAGATGCACTGGTGTACAAGTATGACCTAGACGAAGACGACAGATTATGGAAGTAACGGCCTTAGTTAGATATTGGAATTTAAAAAATCATGGTTTTTGGGGAAATTCATTTTGGAAAGAACCCTAAGGTTTTCCCTTATATTTTCTGGAAAAATTTCAATCCATTTGCCACGCTTCTAATAATCTAGTTTATCTAAAGAACGTAGATCTGTATATCTATACTAATATTATAAAGAGGTAAAGTTTGTGAGGTTGTAGGGGGTAATATCTGGGGAGTCGGAGAAAAATGTTCGAACGAAAACGTTTCTTACGAACCCTGCCTTAATTATGAGATATATATGATTGAGTTCTAGAGAAAAGTTGTAGCTTGATAATGCCTATTACCGTCTAACGAAGTGGGCACGGGTCGGCTAGTAGGCTATAATAGTCGAAGGAACCAGATTGGCCAGCATTCTTTGCGCAAGAATCCACTGACTCATTCCCAGAGATACCGCAATGGCCTGGAATCCAAGCAGTGTTCTGGCCATAAAGTTTTATATTGACAGCTGGCCGAGTTGACAGCTGTATGTAAAACAAATGACGGAATACGTTTACGTTCGAAAATCAAAACGAATGAACTATAATCGATTCTATGGGAACTAGTTGAAAGAAAAACATGGTTTATTTATTTTAATTTGTTATTGTGTTTTAGTGTACAAAAGTATTGTTATATTGTTTTCTAAAGTGTATTAAAGTAACAAAGACAAAAATTCATTGAAATACATCATTTTTACCATAAACATACATAACACTACCTGAATTAGCACAGTCAAGTCTATTCATGCCCGATATTATTCATTCTTTCTCCCGCTGTTTGTGCTGAGTACCTGTGAGCGCGGCTTACAGATGGCGCGCATTACGTTGCTCATTCGGCATGTTTTCATTTTGTTGTTGTTTGTTTCGCCATGGCGCAATTTTGAATTAGCGCAATGAGCCGGCGCAGTTAACTGCGCTTGAGTTACTGAGTTAGCGCAAGGATTTTCACTGAGTTACCCATCTCTAGTTCTAACATAACTTTTACTTGTCTCTGGTTTTGTACAGCATTGACACCGTATATACTAGGGATGAACTATATTATTCAATGATAAATAAACATCGATATTTAGCTGCAAAACATCAATGTTTTATTTCGATAACATTGATACAATGATGTTATGAAAATAAAATATCTAAACGTCAATATACTCGATAGAGCCATGTAGCGTTGGTTGTAATAGCTAGGGACTAAATAAAGATGAAGTTCAACTATTTTACACTATGTCACACTGATGAACGTAATCGAAGTGAGCCGTACGAATAGTTTGTCTTTTCATTTCCTAAAAGAAAAAGGGAAAGGGTCAGTTTCAGTAAGGCCTTTTTCTAAAGCTGCCCAACTTCTGTACCAACAACGGAACAGACAAAAGGGAAAGCACGTGACAAAGTTATTTTTTTTACAGTGTGCGCCCAAAAATACTGGGAATGTTAATTTTTTTCTTATATTGTATTTTCACCAACAATTAATACATTTAATAAATAGAATAGACAGTTTTGTTTGCTACTGAAAACATCGATCTCTTTAGAATCGTTAATTTGGTAACGTTATTAATCGTTTATGGATACGATTAAATCGTCATCACCTCAATATTTTTCTAATATCGAACATCCCTAATATATATCTAAATTCCCCAAAAAACTGAATCTGATTCCCCAAATTAGCAGAGAACAAGTCCCGATTCCCCACAAAAGTATCTCATAAAAAATTGGGTGCGGGTAAGCGACCCCCATCAGGAATCAAATGCCTTACACTTTTTCTTCAATTCTCTAAATAATTCGATATAAAGATTTAGGTTATCTATATTGGTATATTTTCGTTAAGTAAGAAAAAGCGTTAAAGCCCACAAAGCAAAAATATTCTTCCGGGGTTAAAGATTATCCTTAGAATTAACTCTCTCTCTTTTCAAATTTCAATATTGACTGGATTCAATTTAAAAGAGGACATTAAAAAATGTCCAACCATTATTATTACCTATCTTACCAAGAAAAGAAGGCTTTTTTGAGGTGAAAATGTCTTTAGCCGCGTTTAACCATTCTTGTTAGAAGTAAAACTTATGGGTACGCGACTCTGATGACTTCGATATGTTTGTGACGTATTGCACTTGTGTCAGACTAGCGAAACGTAGTAATTATTGCTGAGTGTGCCAATAGATATGAAAATAACTAAAATTTACATGAGTCAAAGTAAATAATTCTAATTTAAGAACACAGTTCTTTGTTTTGAGTATTCGCTTCTGTAGGCGTTCCCTATGACTGCTCATCTTTTGTTAAAACTTTGAAATGTATATTATTGTTTGTACGCTTTTATGTATAAATATTATCTGATAACCTTCGGCATGAAATCTGCGTCAATATCTTATTTAGATAAATGCACCAAACACAAATTTGCAATTTTGTCCAAATATTCTACAATTTTTTTCCAAATAGTAAAAATTTCGCAATTGAATATTAAGCAGTACAACTGTGTTTAACAGTACCTACAGACAATATCTGTATATATTTTACTAATGAAAGTGCTAGCGAATAGTCATAAACAAAGGTTAACGAACTTAGTATTGTGTACAATTAAAAATCATTACATAGTATAAAATAAAGTCCCCTACTGCGTCTGTCTGTCTGTCTGTTCGCGATAAACTCAAAAACTACTGAACGGATTTTCATGCGGTTTTCACCATTGGATAAAGTGATTCATGAGGAACGTTTTATAATTTGTCAAGGATTTATTTTTAATCAGGGCGGGACAACGTCTGCCGGGCCCGCTAGTATATATATCCGAAACAAAAATAGAAGCATGTGATATCCTGAAATGTATTCGTAACAATAATGCCAAGTGAGATCGATATTAATTATATCAAACTATGATCATCTGAATATTAAAAGATACATAAATCATAAAATGTTAAACTTTCCTTATTTCTCCTACATATCACCCATTTCCATAAAATCCTCAATAGTTTTAAGATGCACCATAATGCAGGGATTTTTTTAAAGCTGGTAGCTCGTTAGCTTATGTAAGAATCTGGAGTAGGGTTGCCATTTTTCGTAAATCATAGAGTATGGCATCGATACAAGAATAAATCAAGGCCTATAAGATTAATTACTGGCAAATCGATTTCTCCAAGTTTTTTGAGCCATTATTTTCATAAAAAATACACCACAGTAAAAGATTCTGTCATCGTCTTTAATGTTTATACGTTAAGGTAATTATGCAAAAGAAAACAAAGTGAAGGGATATTTTAAATTTAACATTTGGTTAAAGAACATATATCTATACCTTGAACATTATATAGTTCTTATAGCGTGCTGGTCATTATGACTTTCCATCAAAGAGTACTATCCGTAAAAAGGAAGCTTTCCATATACGTTCGACTTTTAATAAGGAACGTCACATGCTATGTTACATTTTTTTTTCGACAACAGTTCGTTCGATTTAATAAAACTAGTGGGCGCCCAGTGGTCGACATTCGACCATAGTTCATTGAATTTTTGAAGTTTGAACTTTATTAGGGTCCTTTTATCAATGGCATCGACTTCAAATATATAATTAGGCAATTCAAATATCAATATTTTTTATTTAATTCGGTTAATTTAATAATTAAGTTATCGGTTAATTTAATAATTAAGTTATTTTTTTGCTTTTTAGTGCCTTATTAGTTTTTCACATCGAAGGCGGTTTATTTTTTTTTGTAAAAAATTTTATTTCCCCATTTTTAGTGTTCATAAATATATGTGGTTTGTAATGGGTATAATAAATCGGTTCCAATTTCACGAAAATACGTAGAGACGAAGTGGGTGAATATCAAATAAACGATATTTAACCCTCTTAGGGGTTGAATGTTTTCTTCATATTTATATGGGACCACTGCTGAATATAACTAATTCAAATAAAAAAAGAATTATTAAAATCGGTTCACAATTTGCGGAGATATCGATTAACATACATTAAAAAAAATACATACAACCGAATATAGTAACCTCCTCCTTTTTCGAAGTCGGTTAAAAAATACATACAGTCGAGCATAGCAACCTCCTTCGCAACCTTTTTTGAAGTCCGTTATTGACGGATGTCAAAATGTCTTTTTTATTTACATGTGTGTATATATTGTGTACAATTGAAGCAGTAGTGTGAGTAATGCATATTTTCATTAATTTAATGTACTTCTAATGCATTTTATATAAAATAAATAGCTTTCTGCACTTCTCCTACATATAAACTTTAACTATGCCAAATTTCACGTTCATCCATTCACGCAATTCTTTAAAAAGGGATACAAAGTTTTGGCTTCACGTATTAATATATATGATAAGTGTTGCAAAATTATATTGTATTCTAACATATGTCATGTTAAACACACAAAATTGTTAATATTTAACGTAAAAAAAAAGCACTATTTTTTTTTTTGCAGTTCGCATTGCAGTCTTGTATTGCAGCAAGACTTATTCTCATAAAATTGTCCTTGAAGCAAATAAAAAGAAAAAAAAAACTTAATTTATGTTTATTGTAAGTATATGCATAGATTATACAATCAAAGAATTCTATTTCCCTGAACATTGTTTTTGTTGTTCATAACAATCTTCTCTTGCCTCTTTTTCTCTTCCTTGAATGCTTCTTTGTTCGCTTTCTTCTCTATTCTTCTCTCCTTTCGGTATTCTTTCAATAGACGTTTTCTCTCCTTTTTCTCTTCTGCGCTTTCGTCCTTCGGCCTGTAAATGAAATGTATTATACATTATTTGTTTTAGTTTAATTTAATATATCAAAAAATAAGATAGCTAAGAAGAATATTGTAATGAACATATAATTAGTACAATAACTAACTTTTTAGACAACTTTGTGTTTTAACTTTTCCATTACATAACATTATGTTACTCTGTAGTGGTTAAGCAGTGATTAAAAATTATAATTAAATATAATAAAAACAAACAATCTACAATTTACACAATATTGTTCGTGACAAAAACTGAGATTTACGTTAGATTTAATTATTCACTAATGTTTATCGTTAAGAGATGGTGCCACCATCCAGATAGCTCGCGCTTTCTTTTGATTATTTATATTGGATTCGTTGATTGGCTTATTTGTTGAGGTCAATAGCATAGTCAGTTCGAAAAAAAAAAAAAAAAGTAGTCCGGTGAAGCTGTAAAGACCTTGCCAGGTCTCAGCATAGTCAGTTCGAAAAAAAAAAAAAAAAAAACTTATTTGTTATAAAATAGGGGAAAGGGCGGGCTTGGCGATGATTTCGTCATCAATATGTATTTAAACAGAACAGATTTAAAAATACTTATACACTTTATACAGTAGCACCTCGATAAGGGGCCATTAAAGTATTACGTAAGCAGAATTTTTGTAATTTCTAGCCACCCCCCCCCCTCGATAGCAAAAGTAAGCAATGTTCTTAAGAAAACCCTCCCTTGTCCCTCAATGTTCTTAAGAAAAAAGGTTAACCCTCCCTCCCCATAATTACGTAAACATTTATATAAGTATATTCAAATCTGTTCTAATTCAGTAAATAAATATTGCTGACGTAATCACCTACAGACCCCCAACCCCTATGTTATCAAAAATAAGCAAATTAAGGACCCCCCCCCCAACAGTGCTTACGTAATACTTGAATGAACCCTAAGGTAAAAACCTCTATAAGTTCAAAAAATAATCTGTTCCCTTCTCCTCAGAGCCTAAACTTCTACTACTTAAAAGACACTCACGTAACTTAAACGAATAATTTCAGTATTAGCCCTCAGTTACTTAAATAAGTGTTTCGATGAGCTCTGTCACATAAACTGTCTGCCAATGAGTCATTTCGAATGAATGTACAAAACAAAAAGTTTCTCGATATTTTTTGGTTTCATTTGTTTACAAGTTAAATTGTTAACAACACTACATATGCTGGTAAATTAAAAGCGGTGAAAAGTGAATTAAAAAGGAAAGATGTTGTGGCTCATGTCATGATTTCTATTTATGTAAATAATTTTAATGATTTAATATGATATTGATTTAAACACTAGCACCACACTATTAGAGTATGTAAATAATTGTAATAATTTTAATGAATTAATATGGCCTTTATAATATTTTTATTAACTAAAATGATATTCAATTGATTTAAACACTAGCGCCACACTATTACATTTTTGCATATAAAAGGCAAGACGTCGACGATAGGGGGGCAGGTAGTCCGGTGAAGCTGTAAAGAGTAGTCCGGTGAAGCTGTGAAGACCTTGCCAGGTCAATAGCATAGTCAGTTCGAAAAAAAAAAAAAAAAAGATAGGGGGGCAGTTGTATGTCAAAGTTAGTGTAAGGCGAAGCTCTGATCGAATAAATAGTCACAGTGCATACAGTGTTAGTGTGAGTTGGTTCCCCTGACTGACCGAATATACATTTATTCATTACACTCAGTTTGGAATACATGACAATACGTTATCACTTATAATTTAAAAAAAAATGTGAAAAAGTATTTTATGGAAATTTTACAGCAATGTTAATTTACGTGGTTCAAACAGTGTCCAAACCAAAATATCAGTGTTACATAGTGAAAGAAAAGGCTGAAGAGTTCGCTGAAAATCCATAATTTTAAAGCTAGTAATGGCTGGTTAGAAACCTTCGAGAAATGGCATGATTTGGCTTTCTAAAAAGTGTGCGGCGAAAATGCGAGTATAACATAAACCCTTGATAATTTAAAAACTCTAGTTTCAATTGGATTTTAAGTGATCGAGGTTCTACTGTATAAATATTTACGTAAGCATGGGAGGGGGGCTAAGAGTATTGCTTATTTTTGCTGACCGGGGGGAAGGGGGTAGTCCTAAATTACAAAAATTCTACTTAAGTCTTGAACGGCCCCTTTATAAGTTCATTTAATATAAATGAAAAAACGCATTTTTACACACACAAAAGAAACATTAATTATTAACGAATTATTACAGCTTAGGTTATACATACAGCGCTATCTCCTATATTAATGTCGTAGAAATATGATGCTTTTTGTAAAACTATACAATCTAAACATAAATAATCTGTAGGTGGTAGAGCCACGCTGAAGCTATTACTGGTTTCAGCATGAATGAGTCGGCTCGCCCAGGGTACTACCACGCTCTCATAGAAAACCGACGTGAAGTAACGGTGCTTGCATTGTTGCGTTTCAGTCGGTCAGGTGAGAGCGCCGGAAGCCAAACTCGCCTCTCTCCCCTTCCCCTCCCCCACTCCCTATCCTATCCCCCTCCCACCAAACACAGGTTGGCAACGCACTTGCGACTCCCCTGGTGTTGCTAGTGTCCATGGACGGTGGTGATCACTTAACATCAGGTGACCCGTCTGTATGTTTGCCTACAATTACATAAAAAAAATGTACATAGTAGGCAGGGAACACTATAAACATTTTCATATGAACAAAGTCATAGGTACATAGGTATGATTACAAATGATTCCTCACCTGATAGAGAGGACGCTGAGTGTGGACAGAACTGATTCGGCATGAGTTCTCCCGTCATCATCTGAAC
The DNA here is from genome assembly GCA_036509395.1 of Antheraea yamamai. NCBI lineage: Eukaryota > Metazoa > Arthropoda > Insecta > Lepidoptera > Saturniidae > Antheraea > Antheraea yamamai. The sequence goes on along the minus strand of AP028443.1, from coordinate 12,488,058 downwards.
TCCCATCATCATTGATCTGATTAAACTTGGCCAATGATTTGATTGTCAATTTATTATCATTCCCGAGGGTGTCTTTAGGTATGCCAGTTTTCTGATTGATTTGAATTTTCATCGGTTTCTGTAAATCGCATGTAGGTTAGCTTTTACTCGCGACTTCGTCTGCGTTTATTGTTTTCTCTTTACAATATCTATACATATAATAAGAATATAAATGTAATAAAATATATTTCAATCACTTTTAGAAATGTCTGTCCGTGTGTTGGAACACGCATCACTGTTAAATATAAAACATCGCTAAGAGAATCAAAATTTAAGTAATTTAGTAAGTGATTTAATTAAAATCGGTTCGGTCCATCAAAAGTTATTGTAATTTTAATGACGACGCGACTTAAGCACGAGAGAAATATAGATAGTAATTAGACTTAAAATATAGATAGTAATTAGACTTAATACATTCACTGTTTTGTACATCAAGTACAATGCAGACGAAGTCTGGGCCACAGCTAGTATATAATAAAATGTATATAACCCTTAGGTTTTTATTTTTTTTATTTCTTTCAATTTCTATGAAACATGGTCAAGTTTGAGTTTGAGAGAATTTGATATATCACCTTAGGTTCTTCGATGACCTTCGGATGGTTGTACAGATTGGAGTATGTGGAGAGAATCGTCTCGCAGTCCCACTTCTCCTTCGGTTCCACTTCCATCGTCACCAAGTCCTCCTCAGACTCCTCTTCAATCTCTTGAAGTCTTTGTAATCTGTCAAAAATGTACAATAAAGTTATCTATACTAATATTGGAAAGCTGAAGAGTTTGTTTGCTTGAAGTCATACTAACCTTGGGAACTACGCGGCCGATTTGAAAAAATATTTCAGTGTTAGAGAGCGCGCTTTATCGAGGATAGCTACAGCCTTTATATCAACACGCTAAGACTAATAGGAGCAGATCACCAATGAAGAACTTTTCAAAATCGGGTTTTTTTTCGTTTTGAGGGCTTCCGCTGTGTGTTAGCGTTAGCCCAAAATAACTATTCCACAGGGACAAAGTCGCGGAGAGAAGCTAGTATATTTATATAATTCTTCTGTCCATGTGCATATGACCGAACTTGAATTGATTTTATTGATTTGTTTGAATTGATTATTCAATATCACTTTATATTATACTAGCAAGCCCAGCGGACGTTATCCCGCCTTGATAATAAAAAAAAACGTTAACAAATTATATACCTAAACCTTCCCCATGAATCACTTTATCCATTGGTGTAAACCGCATGAAAATCTGTTCAGTAGTTTTGAGTTTGAGACTGACAAGGCAGAGGGCTTTGTTTTGTGATGTGTAGTAATTCTTCTGTCCGTGCATGACTGAACTCCTTCTAAACTTCTTCGAGTGAATTCGAGAATAGTTTAGATTTACAATTGGACATAGTAGTAGGTGGTGCTGCGTTCTGATTCTAGGATTTTTTAATTATGAAGGCAGGACAACATTCATAGGACTCGCTAGTACAGATATAAAACTGTAAGTAGCTACGATTTTTTTTAAAGTAGCACTTGTAGTGATGTGTGAAGTGGGGCAAACAGTGTGGTGCGCATACCCAGGAGAGGGGAAGTGTATGGATAGCAATATGTACAAAGAGATTGTGTAAACAATGCACATTTTTGCTATCAATTTTTATTTTTTATTTTTGCCCTTTTTGGAAGTTTGAAAATAGCATTATTGACAGAGAAGTTAAGGAGTAATAGGGTAGTATGGTACGGGCATGTCATGAGGAGAGATGAAGACCATGTAACCAGAAAAGTTTTCAGTATGATGGTGGGTGGATAGAGGACTAGAGGAAGACCAAAAAACGTATGGATGGACTGTGTGACTAGCTGACCTATGCCCACTGTGTTGGGCAGAGATATTTATAAAAAACTACTTTTTCTGACTTAAATATAAAAGTTAGACATATGCTCTCACTGACTTTTTTGTAGGCATAATTAAGCTCTACAAGTTGTTTACAAGAACTCAATCCTATATCTCTCATCGTTAAGGCAGCGTTCGTAAGAAACCTTTACGTTCGACGGTTTTTTGTCTGACTTACTTTGCAAATCCGACTTCAACAAAAAAGTCCTTTGGTTTAATATATAGCCTATGACACTCACAAATAACGTGACTTTCTATTAGTAAAACAATTTTCAAGATCGGTTTAGCAGTTTCTCAGATTACCCCTTACAACCTCACAAACTTTATTACCTCTTTATAATATTACTAGCCTCAAGTCGCGATTTCGTCGGCGTGGCATAGTTACTTTGGGTTAACGCTAACACGCAGCGGAAGCTCTCAAGAGTAAAAAAAACCGGAATTTGAAACATTCTTCATTGGTGCTCCGCTCTTATTGGTCTTAGCGTGATGATATATAGCCTACAACCTTCCTCGATAAATGAGCTACATACCACTGAAAGATTTTTTCAAATCGCACCAGTAGCTCCTGAGATTACCCCTTACAACGTCACAAATTCACAAACTTTACCTCTTTATAATATTAGTATAGATAAAGGTGTGAATACTGAGTCGACGACGAGAGGGGAAAAGGAAAACGTGTTCTGCCGACCCTACTTAGGTGAGATAAGGGTGAGAAGATAGATGATTTTTTTTTTACTCTGTACAGAAAAATATTATGGTTAAATAATAAACGACACAAATGTATTCACGGGTATCAGATATAGTAATTTAATAGTACCTGGCAATTTCCTTCGCCCTATCGAGCTGGTGACGCCTCTTCGACTCTTCAAAGTCCTCGGCAGCTCTAAGCAGCATGTCGTGGGTTTCGGGCAAGTAACCATCAATCTCTTCCAGATCTAAAGGACCCAGTTCCGTGTCATCATATTCGGCGAACATCTGACGATATTAGACAAATTGATATGATTGCAGACTTACCATACCATTATAAAACCCGTCATGCTCTATGGATCTGAGCATTGCTCTAAAGAGTTGAATGAAAGAAAGTTAAATTTGGGAGATATGCAAATATTAAGATGGATTTTTTTTAAATATACAATATTGTGGCAAACAAACAGGCGGGTCACCTGATTTTAAGTGATCATCGCAGTCCATAGACACTAATAACACCAGGGGAGTCGATAATGCGTTGCCAGCCTGTGTTTGTGGGAGGGGGCATGGAGGGGGGATGGGAGGGGAGAGGAGGTGCACGTCCGGCTCTGTCATTGACCGACCGAAACGCAACAACGCAAGCACTGTTACTTCACGTCGGTGTTCTCTGAGAGGGTGGTACTACCCCGAGCGAGCCGACCCATTAATGCTGAAACCAGTAATAGCTTCACCGTGGCTCTATCACCTCTAAAAGGCTGTGCGATGTAACTAGAATGGATAAGAATATCAAAGAGTATCTCATGGATCAGATATCAGAAAGACATGTGGACCGTTTATTTTGAAAGTGGTGTAAGTCCATTTTCTTTTGTTTTGAGAAAATTAAAGGTTACTACATTTGTTGATTTAAAAATACAGGCAAATCATATGAGGTCTGGCATTGTTTCTATTGTTTTATCAACATTTAATTTGTTTATATAAATTTGTTTTTGGCTAATTAGACTACGATAACACATATTTATGTGCTGTAAATGGACTTACACCACTTTCAAAATTAGACAATTGTAAAAATCGTTTAATTTCAATTTTGAAAAATCAAATATCGCTTAAAATATACATAATTTTGTTTACAAATACGCATAACAACACATAAAATTTTATTTTAGACGGCAATTACATTGTCATTACAAGATACTGATTACAAGAATTTACTTATTCTCTGCATGTGGTAGTGTTTCAAAATATGCATGATGCACACCGGAGGTATATAGGGTAGTAGCTGCTTCATGTCTTTATATTTTTCGTACGTAATAGGTCTGGCATTTTGGTACAAAGGCTCCAGGGCGATTTTTTCAAATTTTAACGGTCTTCCAGGACGTAGAGGTAATAAATTGATAATTTTACTACTGTTGTTTTTTTAATTCGCCAAAATACGGGCAAAGATACGGAGTCATACAGCCTTGTCGTATTTATTTTCTTCTCACAGGTTATGCGCTGTACATTTTCTAATAAATTTCTCTAATTTTTTAATATCTATCTTTTAACTTACGAGTAGTGGAAACACGGAGGGGAAACAATGCAAATCGTCCGCGGGTGAAACAGCGGGACACAGCTAGTATAAAATAAATGAAAAATAACAAAACACTGATCGGTATCCATCTGCTATGCCACCTACCTCTGTCAATTGGACTTACACCACTTTCATAATCGATGATTATGCAATTTCATTTACCGACCGATTTTAAGTTGTACAAAACATGGGATTTTTTTGAGTAATTAAACATGGACTAGTTATATATAAAAAAATTACATTAAATTAAGCATGAATTACGTGATAGCTCATTTTTCTCAAAAATGGACTTACACCACTTTCAAAATGTTTATTTTGAAAGTTACACGCACTCCTGTCCATCTTGCAATAATTAGAGTCCGGGATCACTCGCTATGTGAATGTGGGTTAGATGAAGGAAATCTAGACCAAATTTTTTTTAATTGTCCAAATCGGCGCGTTTCGCTATATAATTTACTTCCCCAGGAGATATTCCGTCCCACCTGTATGCAATTCCTACTCTCCCTCTACTCCTTTTATTACATTACATGGACAGTTTGGTCCATGTAATGAAACTGCTTAAGAAAGATAAAGATAAAAAAATACTGAATCTGATCGCAACCGCTGTACCGCGCCTTAAGTATGCGCGGGGAGGTGGGGAGTGGGAAGGAAAGAGCATCAACTCAGATGAGATTCGTAGTATATCTTTTTTTTTTATCTTAGTCTTTGCTCTTTGTGGAAAATTCCGCAATTCTGCCAGTGTCATGTACATAAAGCTTAACTTCTACGATTATGGATCAACAAAAGATCTGAAGTTGATTTAGACCACCACCGTATGTCTAACATAGAACATAGGGACATTACACAATTGGGTTAGTAAGTTCCTAAACATATAAATTAGTAAATAAATATGTATATTTTATCATATAAGTATGTATAGTACAAGTAAGTATAATGTAACAAATAATTAGAGCTTAATTTTATTTATATTGATATATTTACACAGAACAGTAATAAAAGGAGTAGAGGGAGAGTAGGAATTGCATACAGGTGGGACGGAATATCTGCTGGGGAAGTAAATTATATAGCGAAACGCGCCAATTTGGACAATTAAAAAAAATTTGGTCTAGATTTCCTTCATCTAACCCACATTCACATAGCGAGTGATCCCGGACTCTAATTTTTGCAAGATGGACAGGAGTGCACGCATGATTTAAACGCATACGGCATATGACTGATATCGTACGATTGTCTACGTTCCGAAACCATGAAAACCAGGGTTTAGTAGGGATGGTAGGTTGTATATTGCCATAGAATTTGACTTTAAGCTTGTGTGATGTCTTTACGATATCGAAGCACAAGTTTTTGAAGTTGTATATTTACAAGTTTAACTATACCCAATCACTGTTTTCGTCGAATATGATTTTTAGATAACTACAGATAAAGAACCAATATAAATGAAATGTATCTTTAACTCATGGAAATATAAAATCTAAAGGCATACACAGGACCCATCTTTAGATATTTTATCATGTTGGTTACTTAGATTACATAAAGGTGATTTTATATACTCATTGCTATTCTTATCCATTGAGATTACGTCGAAAATCCATTTAATTTTTATTTTTTTCGGTATGGACTTTGCCAATGTTGGCAATTTCGCCAATGTCAAATGTTCGCATCTCTATCACATGTAACCTTCTTTCATTCATGTCTAGTTAGTAAACTTTCGATTTAGTTAATTATAAACTTAAAGATCTCTTTAGATATTTGTGCTTAATATATTGATATAGTTAATACACAATTGCTTTAAGGGCTCAACCTTATTGAGGTAAGGCCATCAAAGTAGACCATCAACATAAAATGGTTCCCTAAAAAACTCCAGTATAACCAGAAGCTAATATTTTCAATTGCAGTGACATACTTCAAGAAAACTGTTTACCTTTTCGAATCTATTATCCAAGAGTGTAAGACCTTGGTTCCTGTGGATCACACTTGACGACATGGAGTACTGCGAGAAACGAGACTTCGTGTCATCCTGATCATGGGGTTGCCAAGTTGGCATTCTGCCTTTTTGATCACCATTCTGAAAAAAAAGATACTTGAGTGAATAACGGATTCAATCATGCCGTCCAAATGTCATAACTATCTCAAGACATTATAACATTTTAATTATAAGCCACTAGCGAGCCCGGCGGAGGGCTGTCCTATTCTGACAATACAAATAAAACCTTGACAAATTATATACCTAAACGTTCCTCGTGAATCACTTTACCTACTGTTGAAAATCGCATGAAAATCCGTTCAGTAGTTTTTAAGTTTATCGCGGACAGACAGACATGGCAGAGGAATTTGTTTTATACTATATAGTGATATATCGCAATATCAAAAGGGTCGTTCTAGTATTATGAAAGCATCAAAAGAGATTTGAAGAGATTTGGATGAAGAGACTTGGTTATTCTTGATGATACGGGAGGAGGGGAGTCTGAAATTATATAACATACTAGCGGGCCCGGCAGACGTTGTCCCGCCCCGATTATGAAAAAATCCTTGACAAATTATATACTAAAACGTTCCTCACCAATCGCTCTATCCACCGGTGAAAACCGCATGACAATCCGTTCGGTAGTTTATGAGTTTATCGCGAACAGACAGACAGACAGACAGACGCGGTAGGGGACTTTGTTTTATACTATGTAATGATATTATTTTTCTTTCACTTTTTAACTCGCCAAGAAACTTGAAAGTGGTTTGGAAGTAATAACGTAAGCATAGAAGAGGGAGTAAAAATTTTGATTATTTTTGCTTACAATTGCTTGAAAAGGGCGACATGAGTGGGATTTGTTTACTTTTGCTGACAAATGGAAGGGAAAGGTCAAAAATGGTTAAAATATTGCTTATTATGCTGCTAGTAGCAGGAGAACCAATAACTCAAAGCATATCCAAATTTTAATTAACAGCCATTTGTTTGTATTGCATATGTTGATTATTATGTAAAGCTCGTTTTGTGAGAGATTCATAAATTTTCTTTATCAAATTTTCAAATCTGTTATAGTTGCTTCTCCAATTTTTTCATGTGCTATAAAAATTATACTCTCAAGCTAACTACATAACGGCCCTTTAAGTATTAGTAAGCAGATTTTTTGTAATTTCGAATCGCCCCCTCATCCTGGTCAGCAAAATTAAGCAATACCCTTACTTCTCCCCCATGCTTACGTAAACGTTTATAGAAATATTTTAAAATCTATTCTCTTAGGGGGGTATTCTGGTCTAGAAAATTGAAAACATCAAATTTTTTTTTTGCATATTTTCAAATCTTAGACTTTCAAAAATATGCTCTTAGAAGGATTTTTCAAAATTCGAATTATTTTGGGAGATACAACGTTGATGATGCAACGGAGATGCTGTTAGACGCAACGAGCTGAGGATTAACCGCTCTGAACTACGAGCTTCTACTGCTTCTAAAGCAGGCAGAACAGCTCGTTTAGAAGAAAGAACTTCCCAAAATCTCGATTTTGAGAAAGAAGAAGGTCCAATCTATGGATATGGGATCGCCGATTAATCCAAAGTGAGTATTAAATATTATTATCTGAGTTATTCTACTGAAAATCTTTCTCAAACTTCAAACGCGTTTTTCTCAAAACTCCTGTTGTTGAGGTGGTTGACACGATATCTCAAGTTCTATCTGACTGATTCCTTTGAAATTTTGTGAGAATCTTCTTTATACATCTCTTTATCACTTGGACCTTGGATTTTGCAAAATTTAAATTTGAAGTATTTTAAAAAAATTCGTAAAGGTCGAAAAACAGGGGTAAAAAAATTTTTTTTTTTTCGGTGGACGCCGTTTTTTGATTTTTTTTTTTCGGCCGAGGTCCAAGGTATAGCGACATTTTTACTAATTAAGAATTTTTTTTGTTTGTTCGATATAGATCTCTACAAGGGTTGGAATCATGTCAACCAGGGAGCACCGTTTGACTGGCAACACCCACTTCACCGGCCTGTCACTGGATGAATTTTTGCCTTTTTTTCTATAAACTTTAAAAATCAATAAATATTTTATTAAAAAATGGATAGTAAAAATGTTTTTAATTTATTTTTTATCCTAGTTTGAAAAATACCCAAAAAGTAGAGCTCTAGACCAGAATACCCCCTTAAATAAATAAATATTGCTGACGTAAACCCTACTCAAACTCCTAATGCCATAGGACTCACCAAAAATAAGCAAATCAAGGATCCCCCAACCCCATCAGTGTTTACGTAATGTGATGGAAGGGCCATATAATGTATATTTTTACAGTAATTTATTATTTTACAATCAGCTCAGCTCTCTGCAGGTACAGAGAGAATGTCATTTTCAGACATGACACTTTATTATCCACACTATAATAGATATTAAAAAACAAAACCTACTTGACGTAATGCTTGAACTTGAACTTGGTAAATCAATGATGAACTTTACTTTAACACTATCACTTAAAAAGCTTTTGTGATTCTTAATTATTCTAAAATAAGGAATTGATAATTTGTGATTATTTCTGTGATTATCATATACAGGACAGTTAATCTATAAACACAAAATTGTGCAAAACAAATTGATGAATAGCTAGTTGATGTTGCCCATACTTACTTGAGAATCACTCTCATCATCAGAATCCATGTCAGAAGCAAACGCCTTGTCCGAATTATCATCATCCGAATAACTATCACCATCTTCCTCATATTCCTCACAACCAGATCCTAAAATGAATATACAGATAGAGCTTAAATCTATACACATATAAAAACCAATTACCAAATACATAAGGCATATAAGTACATTACTTTAGAATATATTTAATAGCCATTACGTCTATAGAAGACGATTTAAGCTGCGTTATGGAGACATTTTTTTTCGTGGCTATATAACTGAATTCGGCAGCGGCGAAATCACCCACACGGTCGACAAGTGAATGTCAGGCCTGGAGCTGATTGGTCATTATTGTAAGACAGGTGATGTTTAGTGTATTTATTATTTCAGACCTTATTTGCCTAATCCTTTTTTCTATTGCCTTTGTAATTGTCAGGACAACCTTTGTATGAATAAATATGTTTGGAAAGTCCTATGTAAAAATGATAAATTTCGATTTAAAAATATTGGCATACTTGAAAGATTTAAGGTCAGTTGTAGAGATGCCACTTTATTTAATTCCATGATCCCTTTACATTACAAAGGGAATATTTTGTCTAATTTTCTTGTAACATTCACCTTCTTCTTCACCTGTGTAAAACCAAGCTAGTATGTCATAGAAAGTTACCTATTCAGTTTAATATTGTCTGAGATATAGATATCATTGTTACCTTCAGCCATGGCGAGCTCAATAAAGTTGTCTTCAAGCTGATTGTCAGGATCATCGAAGTCAAAATCTTCGTCCAATGCTGCAACGACTTCAGGGTCCAGATCTAGTCTCAGTCCTGGCACACAAAGAATATCGATAGAAATAACAGCTTTTCTATACTAATATTATAAAGAGGTAAAGTTTGTGAGTTTGTGGGTTTGTGAGTTTGTGATGTTGTGGCATTGTAAGGGGTAATCTCAGGAATGACTGCTCCGGTTTGAATAATTCTTTCAGTGTTATATAGTTCATTCATCGAGAATGGTTATAGGCTATATATCATCACGCTAAGGCCAATAGGAGCGGAGCACAGATGAAAAATGTTTCAAAATCGAGATGTTTTTTTCTTTTTGAGAGCTTCTGCTGTGTGTCAGCGTTAGCCCAGAGTAGTAACTATATTACGCGGACGAAGTCGCGGGCAGGGGCTATAATCTATATACTTCTATACTAATATTATAAAGAGATAAAGTTTGTGACGTTGTGACGTTGTAAGGGGTAATCTCAGGAACTACTAAACCGATTTTGAAATTTTTTTTACCAATATAAAGCCACGTTATTTATGAGTGTCATAGGTTACATATCATCACGCTAAGACCAATAGGAGCGGAGCAACAATGAAAAATGTTTTAAAACCGAAGTATTTTTTCCTTTTGAGAGCTTCCGCTGTGTCTTAACCCAAAATAACTATTCCACGCGTGCAAAGTCGCGGGCAGAAGCTATTAAATAATTATATTATCTATAATCTATACTAATATTATAAAGAAGTAAAGTTTGTGAGGTTGTAGGGGGTAATATCTGGGGAGTCGGAGACAAATGGTCGAACGAAAACTTTCTTGCGAACGCTGCCTTAATTATGAGATATATATGATTGAGTTCTAGAGAAAAGTTGTAGCTTGATAATGCCTATTACCGCCCAACGAAGTGGGCACGGGTCGGCTAGTATCCAATAAAATGATGATAGACTAATTATAATGTATCTGGATCACATTTCCAAAAACTTACCAATATACTAGGCTTATAATAGGTCTTTACCTATGAAATTGCCGTTCTGCAGTACTGGCCATTTCAAATCAAAATATTTTTTGTTTGGCTAAGAATTCTAATTTCAAATTAATTTTATTTTAAAAACATGGAATTCTTTTTCCAAAAGTAGTCATTTGTTTATTGATTAGTGTTACATTTTCATCGCATTTCAATCTTTTTAGTCATCATGGATACGTTAATAATTCGAGTAATTATGGAATATAAGTACCGTCGTGGCAGCAACGCGGCACAAGCGGCACGCAACATCAACGACGTTTACGGAGCTAACACTACAAACCAACGCACCACCTGTTATTGGTTTGCTCGCTTCCGTTCTGGGAATTTCGACCTGAAAAATGAACCTCGCGGTCGTCCGAAGACTGGTCGACAATGACGAATTAAAGGCGATTGTGGAAGCTGATGATACACAATCTACGGCTGAATTAGCAGCAGCTTTCGACGTTAGCGTCAAAACAATATTGGTCCATTTGCGTCAAATTGGCAAGGTAAAAAAGCTTGACAAATGGGTGCCCCACGAACTCAATGATCGCCAGCGCGAAGTACGCGTCGAGAAGCGCGAAGTACGCGTCGAGAAGTGCCTTGCACTGCTCAACAGACACACAAATGAAGGAATTTTGAACAGCATTGTTACCTGCGATGAAAAATGGATTCTGTTTGATAACCGCAAGCGCTCAGCAAGTTGGTTGGATCCTGGTTCAGCACCTAAACAATGCCCTAAACGAAAACTTACTCCTAGAAAACTGATGGTCACTGTTTGGTGGTCTAGCGCCGGTGTGATTCATCACAGCTTCTTACCAAACGGGGTGAGCATTACTGCAGATATGTACTGTGAAAAACTGAACACAATGATGGAGAAGCTGGCACATCTCCAACCAGCATTGGTCAATCGCTCGTCTCCGCTGCTCCTGCACGACAACGCGCGACTTCATACTGCACAGCAGACGGTCTCCAAGTTGCAAGAACTGGGGTTGGAAGTTCTCCGTCATCCGCCCTACTCACCAGACCTTGCGCCTACAGACTACTACTTTTTCCAGAATTTGGATAACTCCTTGGCGGGAAAAAAATCCAATACCCGAGAGGCAGTACAAAATGCCTTTGAAGAATTTGTTGCCTCCCGTCCAGCTGATTTCTTTAAAAAGGGCATCAATAAACTGCCACTGCATAGGCAAAGATGCATTGATTGCATGGGTGATTACTTCGATTAATACAAATAAAAAATACATGAAAAAAATTCGTTTAAATTTTTTCATACAAAACGGCAATTTCATAGGTAAAGACCTAATATGTTAATTTTCAGTACTTGCGTGGAATAATCACCACCCCTATTGCTACACCCATACCTGCATGTATCGTCAGTAGTGTTGACCAATATTGAATAAACTGCATTAGTGAGGCGGCTATTTAAAAAAAGTATGTAACAAAATTAATTTACCTTGAGGAGCAGCTTTATTCAACAGACCAATGTCCTCTTCAACCTCAGATGCAAAAACGGAGCTTGGTAATGTCAGTTTTTCTACCACCGGTATTGGCAGCTCATCTCCATCTGCTGACTCTTTCTCCTTGTTTTTGTGTGTAGCTTTCTGTATATATAAATAAGTAAATGGTTTTATTACTTAAATTATAACTCTAGCAATAGGGATCAAGACCTATGTTATAGGACCTCGACAGCAGCTCAAGCCTAGGTCCGTACCCTCAGTGTGACACAAAGTTTATTCATCATTGCAACAACATTACACAGATTGCCCCCACACACGTGCACGCACACATATTTACACATGAAAATGGAACGGTTTAATTTTTTCCCGTATTGAACTGAATTAGTTCAGTAAACTTGTCCAATACGAAATACATATACAAGTTATTGAGATATACGTGCTTGGTACACATATACATTTCATGAACTCATATATGTATGAATATGTAGCGACACAGTATAGCGCGTGCATAGCAATTTGTCTACGTAGACAAATTGCGAGGCACACGCCCGACGCTGCTGGCCGCAGTCCCCTCCAACCGATCGTAGAATACGTCCCTGTACACATTTGTATTAATAGTGTTTCAGTTAATGTTATGAAATAAATACCATTGTATGAGATAAACGGTGTCTTTATTGATCTCACTGATAAAATTGGCAAATTGGTAAAAATATGTAGTTTAGCTCAGTTAGATTAGCGTTTTTGCATAACCTAGGCAACAGCCCAAGCCGAGGTGTGTTGTGCACCCTTGATCTATTTATCAAAATAAAATCGGCTGAGTAGCTTAAGCTAGCCCTCAAGAGAAGCACTATCGCTGCTGCGCGATCCAGAAGCACTGGGTATGCCATACCCGCGTGTCTTTGATTAATAATATCTTTCGATCAAATTATCCGATATAGAATTTTTTTTTTTTCATTTTAAAGCTTAGACAGTGTAGATTAAGAATATATCCATAGAATTGTCATAAAGAAAAAATTATCTTGAATAATATAGAAAAAAATCAACATAAACCCTTAAAATGAGGTGTTTTATTCAAATTACCATATTTAGGCAGAATTTATAGATAAAAAATTTTTCCCGACGGCATTTGAAAGGGAATTAAATGTACTTTTAGATAGTTATTTCGTCATTTAACTGTAATTGATAAAAGATATTTATTTAGTTAGGTAAAGTTCAGTGTTTTTAGAATGATAATACTTCATTAAAAAATATGGATTCATTATTCTTTTATTAATACAAACATTTAAATTACTTTATAAAACTTATATTTTAAATGGATTGATGCTACAAAAAATTAAGAATATAACTTCAAGCTACATTTTTCACAAATTTTGGCTGTATGTTCTTTACACATTGGAATATTACATTTTAAACACTTATAACATGTTTTTCGGTCTAATGAACTGGGACAAAATCCACATCGCTTATATTTTTCTAGTTTATTGTCAGCTATCAAATCTCTAGGGTCTTCTGTTTCAGGTAAATCTCTATAATCTAGGAAAGCTTCTATTTGTAAGCGTAATGTCGTTTGTAAAGTAGGCAGTTGAAGTCTTCTTATCAAAAATGGCTTAATAAGAGATAAAGATAGATCTAAAATATAATCATTCCGAGTTATCGTTTTATTACTACTTATTAAATTATAAATAATGAAAGAATTCACATTAGCTTGGTCCAGCATTCCATAAAAATAGCGCACTCCAAAAAATGCACTTAAACTAAGCAATATATACAATAAAACTGACTGATTATATAAAATATCGATCAGAATTCTTTTAAAATAGATATTTTAGAATTCTAATTATATAAATACAAAAAAAGAACTGAAAAACACAATTTTATGCAAAACGTTGAGTCAGATAAAATAACAAAATACTGACGCTACAACAGCACTGGGTAGCGCATACCCATAGACTGACTACGGCCGCCTATATTTTAGTCCGCATTCACAGCTCAAGATAACTATGGTGGGGAATCTGTAGTGGGGATAGTAGAGATTTTTCCCCTAGGTAAAGTCACCTTCTCATTGTAACCATTTCTGAAGGAGAAATATTTTTAATTTACACCTGGGTATCCCATACCCAGTGCTTCTCTTGAGGGCTAGTAGTCTTAAGTAGTCCGGTGAAGCTGTTGCTTGACTACAGCTAGACTAAAAGAGTAGTTAGTTCGAAAAAAAACCTGTGCTAGAGGTGATTTTACAAATGTAATCATATTTGTCATGTGTGATAAATTAACCCTATGACACTAAGCCTAATGAAGGTCCTGAGAGAACCAATAAAATTAGGGTATAGTATGTTTGGTAAACAAAAGAGTATTTATAAATTTTATTCATGTTAAACTTTTTTTAATTGATCTGTTCTTGTATGTGAAAGATTGTATTTATATACTAGCTGATACTAGCGACTTTGCTGTGTTATTATCTTAACAATGATACAAATTATACCACACACCTACACAGCATATACATCCACCTAAGTACACACACGTACCCACTAACATATAGTTTTAAGGCCAGTACGGGATATATGTTTTCGTCTTACTTATATAACTATTATTACTAGGTATTAATCACTTTGTAGTATTAGAGAAATTCTGTTTTGGCTGTAATTATTACATATTATAAATTATTTTATGAAAACCCATGTAAGCTGTTGAATTTCCAAATAAATAAATATATATGTATAAAGGAGAAACCACAACTTCTCAGCTTTACAGTAGAGCTTACTGCCAGTATCACTAATCCTGCTTGTATAAAAGATGGTATATGAAAATTTTAAAATTAACATGTACATATAATCTTACCGGTTGTAACACCAAGGTGACTTCCCTGGTGTCTTTAAGATGTTGAAGATAATTGTAATCATCATCGAAGTATATGCCATATTTCTGTTGTTCTTGTTTCCGCTGCTCTGGTGTTAGATCCTTAACAAGTTATTTTGTGATATTCATTATACATTATAAAGAAAGAAACTCAGTTTATATATATGTAGAGAAATGTTAAGACAGATGGCTTAGAAAACATTGAAGTATTAATTTTAACAGTAATCATTTAACTAGGGAGTTCATTCATCTCAATTATGTATACATTTATTTTCATATCGATCATAGTAATAATGTTGTCCACATAATTTGTGGGTGGTAGAGGATATGACATTTAACGTATAAAATATAACAAACAAATACTAATAAACAACCAAGAAAACCTAAGTTAAAGTTTGTTATAAGACTTTCGGAAGTATAAACACAATGTAGGTGCAATGACTGGTGTCGAAAGCTATCATGGGCCACCCTGAGTTAATAACTTTCGATAATAAAACATACAATAAACCCTTTCGTTTTGTTCCTGATGTTCTTATGTTCCCTTTCAAGTGAAAATGAAATCACCCGACGGTCTTTCACACTGTGCTTTAACATAGAAGCATAAATGATTGTGTATAATTTTTGTACTGTTTTATATAATTAGGTCAAATATTAAGGACCCATTTTTCTAACTGATTTAGAACGAGAATCGAATGTAGAGTACCCTCCATAAATATTGCTACTGTCTAAACATTCAGCTCGTATAAGTTTAAGCCTTCATGTTTTCGAACACACCAAGATTTCAAGGATAAAATCTATCCCATGTTCTTTCCAGGGCCTCCAAGTATGCCCATATAACATTTCAACTCAATCAGTTCTGCGATTTAACTGTGAAAAAGTAACAAAGTGACAGTAACTTTCACATTTATAATATCAGTATGTTCTACTTTTTTTATTTTGGTGGAAAATTTAATTATTCAATTGCTGTTCGCAAAATAAAGCACGTTTTGGTATAATTAAATGATACAGTAGGTATAAGTAGTGAGAGATCCTAATATGCGTCATTATTCTTTGCAAAAATCATGTGTGGATGTAAGTTATATATGTACTTACCGGATCCTTTTCTTTTTTTTGAGGAACATTAGCGTTGACAGGCACTAAAACTCGTTGCGGAGCTGTTTCATCAGCTGCTAAAGGATCTCTTTGAGATCTGTGCACTAAATTAAAAGTTACGGCCTTCTTGCGATCTATAAACTTTTTCTTTGCTTTAGGCTGAAAGAGGTTATATTTGTATAGTAATTATATCAACAACATACGAGACAATGTAATATATTATAATTTTATGGCTATATATTATTACCATCTTAAAAGATTTTCTTCAAAACATTTAAGATCGGAAATATCTAAATAACACTGAATGTGACATTCGACAATTACATACACAAAACAAACCACAGGTTATAACAAACATGTGTTCGGTTATAGACATAAAGATCCGTGGCGTAGAGAAACCCTCTTCGATTCGTAGGGTTGTAAGTAGGTACAGCACGGAACAAGAAATTAAAGAATTTAAAAGTAAACTTATAAATTCCTTGCAAAAAATAGAGAAGAGAAAGAGAGAGAATTTTTTTTTCTTCCGTGTAGGTACAACAATAGATAGGTAATATTTTGCACAACATTTACCTTTGTTTTAATAGGTATTTATGATTTTTACAATTGCTATAGTCCACGCCAACCTTTTTAACCGTTCTGAAGTAGATGTGCAGATTACAAATTTAAATATCAGAGGGACGCATCTGAGGTGAAAGGGGACCAGGCTCGTCTGCGTACGTAACTCCTGTAATTACTAGTTGCAGTACAGTCGCATTCAGAATAGTTTAGTTGTTTTTAATGAAAGGTGTTGGTTATTACAAAGTATTTATTTATTATGAATGTATCTTATTTACAATAACACTTATATACATACATTCGTAACACGCATAATACAGGCACAATACACATATGCGTAACACGTACACAAAAGTGTATGCTACAAGATATAACCCACAGCTGCCAAACTCAAACAAAGCTGCATAATGGGGATCGTTAAGTTAATGTACGTGATCACCCAAAAATCACCAACCACGTGATTAAATATTATTTAAGTTTAATCATAACTTACCAATACATGATGTGGCGGACTGTTATATTATATTATAATATTATATATTCTAGCTTTATCCATTACTCCATTGTTCAGCTACTATTTTCCATTTCTAGCTTTTATTGTTGTTTCATGACTTCAGTAATGATACCATTTTCATTATCTGTTCTCTAATCTATACTAATATTATAAAGAGGTAAAGTTTGTGGGTTTGTGAGTTTGTGAGTTTGTGACGTTGTGGCGTTGTAAGGGGTAATCTCAGGAACTACTAAACCGATTTTATTACAAAATTTTTTTACCAATATAAAGCCACGTTATTTATGAGTGTCATAGGCTACATATCACCACGCTAAAACCAATAGGAGCGGAGCAACAATGAAAAATGTTTTAAAATTGGGTATTTTTTCCTTTTGAGAGCTTCCGCTGCGTCTTAGCCCAAAATAACTATTCCACGCGTGCAAAGTCGCGGGCAGAAGCTATTAAATAATTATATTATCTATAATCTATACTAATATTATAAAGAGGTAAAGTTTGTGAGGTTGTAGGGGGTAATATCTGGGGAGTCGGAGAAAAATGGTCGAACGAAAACGTTTCTTACGAACGCTGCCTTAATTATGAGATATATATGACTGAGTTCTAGAGAAAAGTTGTAGCTTGATAATGCCTATTACCGCCCAACGAAGTGGGCACGGGTCGGCTAGTCTCTAATATTTTGAAAATATTATATATTTATGTAATCTCGTACGTATGTATATATCTGTTCAATTCAAATAAAGAAGTTTACGTAAAATAGCTGTCAATGCGTTTACAATATGACACAATCGAAGTCGTTACTTTATTATACAAATACTCCTGAAAGTAGTTACGTGGTCGTTGTACAGCACATTCTTGTTACTTAATTTAAGAGGCAAATATCCACTAGAATCGTAATTGATTTGGCGTGTACTGGTGTTTCTAGCCTTTGGTACAACATTTAAAATAATATAGTATATTTAAATGCAGCAAACTTTATTAAAATGATAGTAACTACTAAATATTAACATACACGTCACAAGCCTGCTGATCGTCGAACCGTCAACATCATTCCAAACATAAAGTAATAATTAAAAATAATAAAATTACTGATGTATTCTTTTTGTATCAGTACACTACAAAAACGTAATATATTGTACGTATAATATCGTGACAAATATTAATAAATATCAACGTTAAATTCCTATAATAATATTATGAATTTGTTTTGTAATCAGGTCGTGATTGTACTATGCGCAAAGCCGAATTTAAAGCTATATTACGTACGAAACAAATTTTCTTATTTTTTAAGGTTTTATTGATATACATAGGCTTTTGAAAATTACCCAAAATTATTAAAATAAATAAATCATTACAGTAAATTCATCAAGCTGAGATCTCATAACTAAAATGTCTTCTTTGCTTTTTTAAGAATATGTACATAAATATTAAGTCTTTATATCATTACATAGTATAAAACAAAGTCTCCTACTGCGTCTGTTTGTTTGCGATAAACTCAAAAACTACTTAATGGATTTTTATGCGGTTTTCACAGGTATATAAAATGATTAATGAGGAACGTTTTGATATCCATTTTTTCATAATGAGGGCGGGACACGGTCTTTCCGGCCCGGTAGTTTAAAATAAATTAATTTTCACAGGGAAAAAAGAAATTGTCTCTTTCTTCTATGGATTTTTCCCTCTTGGTAAGATATAATTTACGCTTCTGCCAATGTCACTTGTCAACTTGTAATTATAGGTATATACTTCATATTCATAGGTAGGTTCATAGGTTCAAACTAAAGTATATCGTTTTAATTTTAAAATAATTTTACTATAGTAGATACTTTTATTAGGAAAGCAATAATTGATATATTGTAAACAGTATGGTATTAAAAAGTTATATGTAAATATTATCGTGTTTAAAAAAGTAACCTACAATATGATTTTTACAAGTAATACAAAATATCTACGCTTCAATTACAAAAACATAAAGGTAAAATGGATCTGCAAGGAATGTATACGTGCAAGAAGCTCGTCGGAACTAAAAACCAAGGCGTATTCACATACAATTCTAACACCTAAAAGTAAATTCCCGTCTCGTTCGACCAATGCTGTCACAGAAAAGATTCATAAGGTAACAATGGAATAATAAAATTCCTTTAAATGTATACTGAGTACTTATAAAATTTTTAAATCTGTTTGATCATATAAAAAGTTATACAAACTCATTTTAGACTGCGCAATTCTCAGAGCTTTATAAATGGCAAAGGGAGAATTTAAAGGGACAAGAATTCGTTCTGCACGACGGCCCTCCGTATGCTAACGGCGATTTGCATATGGGTCATGCTGTAAATAAGGTAATATTAAGTAAATTAAAACTCCAAACATGCTAAAGATATTTATTAAGCCTACTTTATTGTTGTTGTGTTCAATTTTATTATATTTATTTATTTACACATTATGCGTTAAATATGCAATGGCGGACTTAATGCCTAAGGCATTCTCTGCCAGTCAATTTCATCAAAAGTATATTATTGTATTAGAACAGATTAGGCCCCCTTCGCACCAGATTAGGCCCCCCTCGGCACCGGCTCAAGCTTAGGTCCGTTCCCTCGGTGTGGAGCCCTCGAGTATGGTGCCTGGAGCCCTTGAGTGCACTGCTCGCACAATACAGTGACACAAAATCTTACATCACTGCAACAACATTACACATGTTATCTCCACACACGTGCACGCACACATGCTTACATATGAAAGTGGAAGGGTTTTATTTTTTTCCCTTATCAAACTGAAAGATTTTTGAAAATTATCTGATACGAAATATATATGAGTTGTTGAGGTATGTATGCTTGGTACACATATATATTTCAACAACTCATATATGTATGAATAGTTAGCTTAGCTTAGGCTAGCTCAGATAGGTCGTGAATTGCATGAATCAGGCAACAGCCCAAGCCGAGGTGGGCAGTGCACCCTGGAGCTAGTTACCCAAATAAAATCGGCTGAGTGCTTTAACCGCTCGCCTTAGTAGTCCGGTGAAGCTGTTAAGACCTTGCTAGGTCAATAGCGTAATGAGTTCGAAAAAAAAAAAATTAAAAAAAACATAGAACTCATACAGAAGATTTTAAGGTTTTAGGTTAAAGATTTTATTCAATATTTATAAAATTTATATCTTTATTCTTTATAGTGTATCTATAACCCTGCTCAGTAGGTCTAATTAACAAGACCTCTTTGTTAGTGTAAATATTAGGGATGCACTTTGTATTTTGGTGTTTTAATCCCAATATTGCAATTGAGAAGTACTAAATTGGAACTCCTTGGTTCCAGTGTCTAATTCCTTACTATGGGTTTTTATAACTCGTAATTGAGATTTACTAATTTTTCTATATTTATACCTTCCAGCTTTAACATCAGTACTATGGATAAAGTAAATTTAACAACTTTCAGATAATAAAGGACATAAATAATCGAAGTCAAGTGTTACAAGGTAACATAGTTCACTACATTCCTGGTTGGGACTGTCACGGACTCCCAATAGAGTTGAAAGCATTACAAAAAGCAAAGAAACACACAAAAAATGCAGCAGGATCAGATCCGTTGAATGTACGTAATATAGCAAGAAACTTTGCTCTTGAAACTGTGAATAAACAAAAGGAAGCTTTCGAAAGTTGGGGTGTAATGGCAGATTGGAGTGAGCAGTGCTATCTAACTTTAAACAAAAGTTATGTACAGAATCAGTTGAGGCAGTTCTACAGGATGTACGAGAGAGGTTATATCTTTCGGGCATTGAAACCCGTTCATTGGTCACCGTCTTCTAAGTAAGACTTTGTATTTCTATTCTGTACCACTATTGGGATTGGGTCTACTTTTAAAATTTCTATTTATTATTAAAATAACTTTTATTGAATGACTAGTCCATACCCATGACTATGTTCTTATGAAAATGGTTTTTTTTTCATGGAAAACTTATTGTAGGTGGATTGAGTGTTTTTTTTTAAACCTGCAACCCTTTTACCAATTTAAGATTATGCTTTGAGACTGTTGTAGAACCTAGTACTGTTGTACATACATAAAAGTAAGACTATTTTTGTCTTACTAAACCTGAAACATGGGATAATCAGTTTATCAGTGTTTTTAGTATTTATATCATGCCAATCTTTTACTAAATCAAACTTTTCTACGTTTTTGTAATAGAAATAATGTCTCAGTTGCTGTATCCCACAGAGAAATGCCATGAGATATTAAGCTATTGTAGTAAGAGAAGTAGAATAACTTGGCAGTGGTGATCTTGGTGGGTGTGATAAGATCACTGCTATTATTTATTTTTATTATATTTATTGACACTCCAGTTTTTATTAAATTATATTGTTGTCTTTCAGAACGGCTTTAGCAGAAGCAGAGCTGGAATATGATGCACAATTCAAAAGCACTGAAGTTTATGTTACATTCCCTATTGAAAATATGTCAGAAATTATGTATAATGTTATTAAAGGGTAAGGGTTTTTATTGAAAATTGAGTATTGCAAAGTAGTTGCATAGTTTCTTCTGTGGATAAGTTCTAGGAAATAAGTTTCTTCCTTATTCTGTTGTCTAAAGAAAAAGTACATAATTTTTCTATATTCTTTAATATTATATTAATGAATAATGATTATTATTGTAGGTGGTAGAGCCACGCTGAAGGTATTACTGGTTTCGGCATGAATGGGTCGACTCGCCTGGGGTACTACCACCAGACACACATAACATAGACGTGTAGTAACAGTGCTTGCATTGTTGCGTTTCGTTCGGTCAGTGAGAGCGCCAGAGAACCACCTCCTCCCCCCATACAGGCTGGCAACGCACTTGCGACTCCCCTGGTGATGCAGGTGTCTATGGACGGTGGTGATCACTTATATCAGGTGACACATCTGTTCGTTTGCCTCCTATGATTTAAAAAAAATGAAGTTTATAGAAGTGCAATGCCTATTTGAAATAAGTTTTTTTCTATCACATTCACTTATTAGATTTATCAGTTAAGTCACATACAAGTTACAATTGATTATATACCCTATGTCTATCTTTATAGGGATATGGTGTTGTTAATATTTAATGATGAATATTTGAATAAGGACATTATATTCTACGGTTTGCAGTAAAAATATATCAGCCATAATATGGACAACAACACCATGGACTTTGGTTGCAAACAGGGCGATATGCTATCACCCTCAGTTGAAGTATTCTGTAGTTTCTTTGACCAGTAAGCCGGGTGACTTGTTCCTGGTTGGTTCGGGGCTGATCGAGGGTCTAGAGAAGGCTTTAGGTGTGGAAATCTCTAGGATTGTGGAATTTGATGGTAAGTCATAATTAATACTTTTTAAATTATGACTGAGATATCTTAAAGTGACTTAAGTTGTTGTTGACACTTGTCAACTACTTGGTTTGTCTGGTGGAATGTCAATTTGTATGTATGTTCTAAACCACGGCATGACCAATGAGTTTTTCCTATTTGAATTGGTAACACTATAAGCTGATGGTGAAGGAAAACATAGTGAGGAAATTTGAACTGAGAAATGTTCTTGTACTACCACCATATGTGGGAAATTATAAAAGATTTCTTGGACTTTATAATCGCTACTACGTCCTGGGCTGGTGGCATGGTGATTATGCTCATACATTCTTTGATTTTGACTATGTTTATCTATGTCATTACATGGTATAAAACAAAGTCCTCTGCCACGTCTGTCTGTCTTACTATTCTCGATAAACTCAAAAACTACTGAACGAATTCTCATGTGTTTTCACCAGTGGATAAAGTGATTCATGAGGAAGGTTTAGGTATATAATTTGTCAAGGTTTTTTTATTACTAGGGCGGGATAAGTCCGCTGAGCCAGCTAGTAAATAGTATAATACAGGTATGTTGTTGTGGCGCATGCCACAATAGGTACTCCATATATTTTGTTCATTTTTATTCTGTTCTACTTCTTATACACTTAGTTCTTACCAAAAAAAAATATTATGATATCATCATTTGGTAAAAAGTTTCTAGACACTATGATTCTCATAACTAGCATGCAAATGTGTGAAGTGGGGCGAGCGATGTGGTGCGCATGCGCTAGAGAGGGAAAGTAAACGGTTAACATTTGTTACAAAGAAATTTGTTAAATGATGTATATATTGCTTTGAATGATGTCCTCTGTATATATGTAAAGAAAATATACCAATTCCTTTATTTTAATTTATTTATCTCTGGCTAAAGAAGTCTATGATGTAATGTTGTGTAATCTGTGATGTTTTTTTTGTGAAAAGACTTTTATAGAAAACAGTTTGAATTTGTTGTTTTAAATTAAAATTGTTTTTCAGTACTGTTTGTTCCTATAGTAACATTTACTGTAATAATTACGACTACTCATAAACAATGCAGTTGATATTTTATGAAAGAATTTATGTAATTCCAGAACTGTTTAATAAACACGCAAAACTGGGTAATTATCATTACATAGTATAAATCAAAGTCCCCTACCGCGTCTGTCTGTCTGTCTGTTCGGGATAAACTCAAAAACTACCGAACGGATTTTTATACGGTTTTCACCAGTGGATAGGGTGATTCATGAGGAACGTTTTAGTATATAATTTTTCAAGGATTTTGTCATAATCAGGGTGGGACAACGTCTGTCGGGCCCGCTAGTATTTTATATTTTGACGATCAGCTAAGAAGAAAAATATATACAGGTTGGAATTTTTTAATGCCACCTGGAGGGATAGTACTCTAAATAATAGAGATAGCAAATTTTACTCCAAAGAAACATTTCTTTATTTTTGAAAAGAAATAAAACTGCATTCAAAGATTTTCGGAAATTCTCTTGCTTCACCCGGGAATCGAACCGACTAAAATCTGTATAAATTACACCCTGTCATTTTATTGCATCGATCGTTTGGGTCAATCACAAGGATGAAATCCCTCTAACGTACTTGGTAAATTTAACGAAAGGAAAACCAATTATTTTAATTATTTACAAAAAATGGTAAACTAACTAATTATTTGCTCAAAATGGGCTCCATTTTCTTGGATACACAAATTTATTCTTTTAACAAATTAATTTCTAGTAACCTTTAATAACGTGTTTATACAATTAATATTTAATACTACCTATAAAGTGACTCTCCCATGACTAACTTGACACTGGCAGAATTCGTATCTACGAGACGCCAATATAAAAATGTTGATTGATTGATTAATAACGTGTTGTAATGATTATTATAAATCGTATTCTGAACTTCGTTTCTAAACTCCTTTACGCTCGCATAAGATTTAATGTAAATTTTATTTTTTACATTACCTTACAAAAAAAATCTAAAGGGGTGAGATCTGGAGATCTCGCAGGCCATCTGATTGTGCCGTTTGTACCAATCCAGGTATTAGAATGGTTATTAATGTAGGAAGTACTGATTCTGCTGTTAGGGGCTGGAGGATCGATGCCATATGCCATAAAATTACATGTAATTTATACAGAATTTAGTCGGTGCGATTCCCGGGTGAAGCTAGTGAATTTTCGAAATTCTTTGAATGTAGTTTTATTTCTTTTCAAAAATAAAGAAATGTTTCTTTGAAGTAAAATTTGATATTTCTATTATTTAGAATAATTTCCCTCCAGGTGGCATTAAAAAATTCCAGCCTGTATATAGTCAAACGTCAATAATTAAGACAAGTGTGTGTCATTTACTATAATTGAAGATAGATGTCCAGAATTCAGTGCAGTGTTGCAATTAATTAATCTCAACAGCAGCTAATCGAAATGAAAGCCTAGTCTTTGGTAAAAAAGAGTTTGTGACTTTTTTTAGGTCACCATTTAAAAGGGACTAGGTATAAGAATGAGCTTGTGGGTGGCGTATTACCGTTTCTGGAAGGGGATCACGTGACGGAGAGTAAAGGCACAGGGCTCGTTCATACGGCGCCAGCTCACGGTCCCGAGGATTTCCTTGTCGCTTTGAAAAATAATATGACTGTGGTAAGGATAACACCAGTTCATTTGACACCTTAGAAACTACACTGCTATTTGGTGTGATAAAACCCGGGTAGCCTTGGTATCTTTATGAAAAACTAGTTTATCGTTATAGAACCAGAGCTTCTAAGTACACGTTATGTACATATCGGCATGCTACCACCTCATTTCGGGGTGGCTTTAGGTTCGATGCCACCAGACATTAGAATGACCTGCCTCCTCTAATCAAATTTTAATAAGTTTTTTATGAATATAGCAATGTTAAAGATCTAGTTTTGCATACATTTTTGTTACGCCTGTAATTGTTTTTTTTTATATGTTAAAATAACGCTTTTCATATTTATTTCCACTATATACATTATGTACTCTATTATTTTTGCATTAGATTTTTTTTTGGTATATGCATGTATTTAACAATTTTTTTTATCGATATTTATCACGTACTGTCCTTACTTGCACTGAGTTCCGGGTGAAAATCAGCGCTGAGGACACTTTAACATATGTTAAGCAGGACACTCGTCATAATTCTGCGAACTGCAGTTTTTAACCACTTTTGTATACTTTGTATCATATAGAGCATTATGGATAAAAGATTCTTTTTTCTTTCTTAGTATTTGGGACTTTTCAGTGTATACTTTCTGATGTGAAGCTTCTTATCTTAGCTTCTTATAAGAGGGCATTGAAATTCTTATCGGTAATCTTTTTATGTGACGAAAACCTCACCAGTTTTGTCGTGAACGCAGTACTTTAGCAGTTAACGTATGTCCAAAAAAATAGACAGACAGACATTTCTAAAAATGATTGAAATGTATTTTATTAATTACTAGCCTCGGCTCACCACTTCAACCGCGTGAAATAGTTACTTTGGACTAACGCTAACACGCAGCGGAAGGTCTCAAAAGAGAGAAAAAAATCCGATTTTAAAACATTCTTCATTGGTGCTCCGCATCTATTGGTCTTAGCGTGATGATATATAGCCTATAATCCTCCCCAATGAATGAGCTATATAATGCTGAAGGAATTTTTCAAATCGGACCAGTGGTTCCTGAGATTACCCCCTACAACTTCACAAAGTGACAAATTCAGAAACTTTACCTCTTTATGATATTAGTATAGATTTCTTGACAACTGCAACTACTTTTATCTCAAAAATCTAAAAACTGCAGACGCGTTATATTTACACTCTTATAATATGTATAGATGATACCAATACATTTACCACAATATACATATTTCAGGAGTGTAACGTTGATGAGGCAGGTTGTTATGTGAACCTAGATCCAGGTCTTGATGGTCTGCCTGTCCTCACTGATGGCCAGGAGAAGGTGATATCACGGCTAGGTGAAGCAATTCTTCATCGTGGACAATACACACATTCGTATCCCCTGGACTGGAGGACGAAGAGGCCTATAATTGTTAGAGCGAGCCGGCAATGGTTTATCGATACCGCAAGATTAAAGGAGAAAGCTTTGGTTAGTATCCTAACTAATTTTAAATGCAATTTAATATGAGTTTGTTTGCTTATTAATTACTCATTCACGCCTTAAATACTCAACCGATCGTTGTGAAAATTTACAGACACTTTGTCTAAGTTATACTGAAAGATATGAGATGTAGAAAATACATGTAGAAAAAAAATGTACTCTAGAGAGAGCTCAAATCTATAATAAAACGAGCGAAGATGCGGTTAAAGAACTAGTCGTGTTAGTATATTATAGTCGAATGTATAAACTCAGTGTATTTTCATAATTATTCGTCAATATTTTTTTTTAGAATAAAAATGTAGGAAAGTGCATTAAGTACATGCAAAGGCAAAAATAGAATATTCAGCATCACTAAATATTATAAACAAAGTCCTGTACAACGTGTGTCTGTTCGCGATAAATGCACTAAAACTACTGAAAGGATTTCCATGCGGTTTTCATCTGTTAATAAAGTGACTCATGAGGATAGTTTAGGCATGTAATTTGTCAAGTTTTTTTTTATGAAGGTGGGATAACGTCCACCGGACCCGCTAGTTATTTTTAAGTAAATGGGAATTAGAAAAGTCGGCATTGTTTAAAGGCGAAAAACGTAGGATAGTCTATATTGTGTAAGGGTGAAAAGAAAAGAAGGTAACTCAGTAATGTTTAAGGATAAACAGAGTAGGAAAATGCACATTGTTTAAAAAAAAAAAACATCATTTTTATAGGCAAAAATGTAGGAGAAAGTAAGCATTATTGAAGCGCAAGAAATTAGGAATACTAGCATAATTTGAGGACAAAAAGTTAGAGAATCAGCATTGTTTCAGCCCAATAAGTAGGAAAGTAAGCATGTTTAAGCATAAGAAGTAGGAAAGTCAACATGTTTAAGCACAATAAGTAGGAAACTCAGTCTTGTTGTTTAAGCACAAAAAAAGGAGTATCAGAATAATTTAAGCGCAAAGAATAAGAGAATCAGCATGGTTTAAGCACAATAAGTGGGAAAGTAAGCATGTTTAAGCATAAGAAGTAGGAAAGTCAACATGTTTAAGCACAATAAGTAGGAAACTCAGTCTTGTTGTTTAAGCACAAAAAAAGGAGTATCAGAATAATTTAAGCGCAAAGAATAAGAGAATCAGCATGGTTTAAGCACAATAAGTGGGAAAGTAAGCATGTTTAAGCATAAGAAGTAGGAAAGTCAACATGTTTAAGCACAATAAGTAGGAAACTCAGTCTTGTTGTTTAAGCATAAAAAAGGAGTATCAGAATAATTTAAGCGCAAAGAATAAGAGAATCAGCATGGTTTAAGCACAATAAGTAGGAAAGTAAGCATGTTTAAGCATAAGAAGTAGGAAAGTCAACATGTTTAAGCACAATAAGTAGGAAACACAGTCTTGTTGTTTAAGCACAAAAAAAGGAGTATCAGAATAATTTAAGCGCAAAGAATAAGAGAATCAGCATGGTTTAAGCACAATAAGTAGGAAAGTAAGCATGTTTAAGCATAAGAAGTAGGAAAGTCAACATGTTTAAGCACAATAAGTAGGAAACACAGTCTTGTTGTTTAAGCACAAAAAAAGGAGTATCAGAATAATTTAAGCGCAAAGAATAAGAGAATCAGCATGGTTTAAGCACAATAAGTAGGAAAGTAAGCATGTTTAAGCATAAGAAGTAGGAAAGTCAACATGTTTAAGCACAATAAGTAGGAAACACAGTCTTGTTGTTTAAGCACAAAAAAGGAGTATCAGAATAATTTAAGCGCAAAGAATAAGAGAATCAGCATGGTTTAAGCACAATAAGTAGGAAAGTAAGCATGTTTAAGCATAAGAAGTAGGAAAGTCAACATGTTTAAGCACAATAAGTAGGAAACTCAGTCTTATTGTTTAAGCACAAAAAATGGAGTATCAGCATAATTTCAGCGCAAAGAATAAGAGAATCATCATTGTTTAAGCACATAAGTAGAAAAGTCAGCATTATTTAAGTACAAAAAGTGGGAAAGTGAATATTGTGTATAAGTGTTACGAACAAAGTTAATTGGAAATATATTTATCTATATTAGGCGGCTTTGGACGAAGTAAAGATTCTTCCTTCATTAAGCAGCGCTCAGTCAAGGCAGGGATTCAGAGCTCAGTTGGAGAAAAGACCATATTGGTGCATCTCCAGGCAACGGGCTTGGGGCGTTCCTATACCAGCTTTGTACTCATCCAGTGACGTCATTGTCCATGCGTACGTTTTTTTTGTATTAGCATTTATGTAGTTGTCGAAATTCGAACATAATTCATTCATTTTTCAGTTTCATTATACACTTGATATATCCTGTAGAAATAATACAGTGTTTTTAAAGAGAAAAGTTTTTTATTTTATTTTTATTTATTAGGAAAACTAACAGCTATAATATAAAATACTTAATTATTAGAATAGAAACATCAAGCCACGTATTAGTCTTCGTCGATATATAGCAGAATAGAAATAATTAGGTTATTAAATGGAAAATAATTTTAACACCGCGATTTTACCAACCATAGTACAGCCCCATCTATCGACTAATAGCGGTACTAAGTAGAGGTTGTAGGTGGTAGAGCCATTCCGAAGCTATTACTGGTTTCAGGATGAATGGGTCGACTCGTCCGGAGTAGTACCACCTCTCACAGAAAACCGACGTGAAGTAACAGTGCTTCCATTATTGCGTTTCGTTCGGTCAGTGAGAGCGCCGGAGGTACCCCTCCCATTTCTTCCCCTCTCCCCCCAAACACAGGCTGGCAATGCGTTTGCGACTTCCCTGGTGTTGCTAGTGTCTATGGACGGTGATGATCACTTAACATTAGGTGAAAATATATGAAATAAAAAATGATACCTAGCCAAAAAATGTCTCTGGCTACCCGCGGTAGAGTTGTTCCGACGAGGGGTGACAATATGTCACCTCACAATTAAAAAAAAAAAAAAACAGGTGACCCACCTGTTCGTTTGCCAACTATGATGTATATATAAAAAAAGGGATTTGACAATTATAAGCTATAAGAATCGCACTTTGTCCAATTTTGTTATTGGTAACACTAAAGCTCGTCAGTATCTAGTTTACAAAAAATAATCGGTTAATAAATAAAGGAGGACGATGTATATCAGTGTTTCGTCTTTGTCTATTTATTTATAGATATTTTAATTTCTAATGTTTTTAAACTTGCTTACCTTTTAACAAGGAATGTGATCCCAATTATAATTAATGTTTTTTTTTAAAGATCTGTTATAGAGAGGCTCTGTGAACTGATTGAAGTTAACGGCACGGATGTTTGGTGGAATTGTGACGTGAGAGAATTATTGACCAACGAAGTGGTCAAACAGTACCAGTTGGAAGATGAAGATGTCTGTAAGGGGAATGTAAGTTTTTTTAATTTTACTCTTTTGGGTGTGACGAGAGTGAATAGTAAGTTGACTGGAGAATAGAGAGTAGATAAGAAATAAGTCTGTACTAGAAACCGAGATGGATGAGATGATATGGAATCCGATGGATATAGTCTACGCATTGACTCAAGTATACGACGATATATACTCACCGAAACTGGTAATTAAATCTCTGAGCTCTGATATCAGGGCGAACACATAACCCCCCCCCCCCCCCCCCCCATGCGAGTATAGGAGGGAATTGCCTTATCTAAAAAGTATTGTAGATTGAAAACTTATTTCCATAAATGTCACTCCTATCATTTATAATATGTTAGATTAAAAAATAAGTTTTATTCTCTTTTTGTCTGTTTTTGCTCACTTTTGCTCACAAAGGGGGCGTGACAAAAAACATTTTACTTATGTAATACTTGTAGGGACCACGTCAAACTCAAAATCTGATGGCAAACAGTTATAGGAGTGTGTGTTTTAATATGTAACGGCTTAACCCCGGGACTGTTCAATACCATATGGGTTCGAGTTCCATGCAAACGACTGTAGACTTTACGGTGCACTGATCAACAGAATGGTATTTATTATAAAATCAGCCGAGGGGTTAAGCCATATGGGCATTTAACATCAGGTGAGATAGTGTCTAAATGCTACAAAACCTGCAGAATATATTACGTTAAACATTTATGTTTAATTCCAGGATATAATGGATATATGGTTGGACTCTGGTCTATCTTGGAGTATATTGGATGGTCGTACTGCTAATTTATATTCTGAAGGTGTTGACCAACTGACCGGTTGGTTCCAAGCGTCCCTACTCACATCCATAGCGTTGAACGATGCCCCACCCTATCGGTAACTGTATCTTTTAAACACATAATAAGAATGTAAATCTAACGTGTCTGTACTTTTTCGATTTTCGTGAAAAAAATTGTTGCAGGTGTCTAGGTAAGAAATAGAATACATTTCTAGAAATATCTATCTGTCTGTCTGTCTATCTATCTTTTGTGGGTGGAAGAGCCCCGCTGAAGTTACTACTGGTTTCAGCATGAATGGGTCGGCTCGCCCGGGGTAGTACCACCCTCTCGAAGAAAACCGACGTGAAGTAACAGTGCTCGCATTGTTGCGTTTCGTTCGGTCAGTGAGAGCGCCGGAGACCCACCTCCCCTCCTCCTACCTTCCCTCCCCCACTTCCCGCCCCTCACCTCTAACAATGGATGGCAACGCACTTGCGACTCTCCTGGTGTTGCTAGTGTCTATGGACGGCGGTGATCACTTGACATTAGATGACCCGCCAGTTCGTTTGCCTCCTATGATATAAAAAAAAAAATCTATCTGTCTGTCTGTTTGTATGAACATGCATCACTGCTAAAGTACTGTGCTGACAATAAAACCTCACAAAGAAAATCATAAAACATATCCTCGAGAGTAACTTAGTCTTTGTTTTATTAAAATCGGTTCACTCTATCAAAAGTTATTGTAATTTGAATGACGATGCGACTTAAGTACGAGAGAAGAGTAGCAATATCTATACTTACCATTACAAAGCTGAAGGGTTTGTTTGTTTGTTTGGTTGAACGCGTTAATCTTAGGAATTACAGGTCCGATTTGAAAATTCTTTCAGTGTTAGATAGCTCGTTTATTGGAAGGCTATAGGTTATACATCACCACATTAAGACCGACAGGAGCGGAGTAACAATGGAGAAAGATTCAAAATTGGGGTTTTTTTTTTCTTTTTGAGAGCTTCTGCTACGTGTTAGCGGTAGCCTAAAGTAACTATTCCACGCGGACGAAGTCGCGGGTTGAAGCTAGTATATACATAATTCTTCTGTCCGTGTGTACCGTGACTGAACTCCTCCGGAACGGTTGGATAGATCTTGTTGAAATTGTTTGTATGTGTTCATATGGATTCAAGAATGGTTTTGATTCACAATTGGACCCGGTAGGTGGCAGTGCGGCTGGCTTTTAGGTTTTTTTTTATTATCAAGGCAGGACGTCTGCTGGGACTGCTAGTATACACATATATTCAAACCGACGTGAAGTAACAGTGCTTGCATTGTTGCGTTTCGTTCGCTCAGTGAGAGCGCCGGAGACCCACCTCCCCTCCCCTCCCCTTCCACTTTCCCCTTCCCTTCCTACCTCCCCCCCCCACACTCAGGCTGGCAGCGCACTTGCGACTCCCCTGGTGTTGCAAGTGTCTATGGACGGTGGTGATCACTTACAACAGGTGACCCTCCTCTTCGTTTGCCTACTACGATATAAAAAAAAATAAAATAATAATATACATACCATCACACATTGTCAACTTCTGGCAATAGTTTTATAATTTAGTGTTTTCGTTTAGATAATACATAAGTTAAAAGTAACTTCGGGTTACAGTTTTTGATGCATTAGTGCTATTTTTATTATAACATAAATTTACAACTTCAGAACATAGTACTGTGCACAAGTGTAGGTACGTGCTACATTAGTGTGGGGGTCAGATAAGTATAATTTCTATTTTTTTTTTCTTTCAGTTCTATTTTTGTCCATGGTTTTGTTGTTGACGACAAGAAACGGAAAATGTCAAAATCCATCGGTAACGTCATCGACCCGACGTCTATTCTCTATGGTGGGAAGGACAAAAACAACCAGCCAGCGTATGGAGTGGACACTTTAAGGTGAGAATACCTTTCATCCTAAACTTATAAATACACGAGCGTTTTTTAATCGTTCGAAAAACGACAGTGTGCATCTTGTTGATTATGGTAGGGATTAAATAATGTTTTAAAAAAGCATTTGTAATTCAAATCAAATTATTTAATTTTTACTAGGTCAATATTACCTACAGTAAACCGTTTTTATCTACATAATGTAAGTAAGATTAACATTACCTGTCTTTTACTATCATAAGGCTAAAATATATATATTATCAAAGCACCACAGTGACGCGGATTAGAAAAACAATACTTCGTAGAGAGGCAAATAAGTTACTTTTTAAGTTAAGTTTAAGTTACCATTTAAAGAACCTAGTACAACATTTCTTTTATTATACACTTCATTTGAAATAATACTGTTTCCATTCCTTCACGAAGCAAAGGAGAAAATTAAAATGCTTTATTAAATAAAAACTATTAGGCGTTCTCACAAAAATATAACACATTTATTTTTATACAGTATTGAGTGTAAAATACTTCGCTAAAGATATAACAGATGGCGCTATTGCATCGTTTAAAAAGAAATCGTTATCTCATACTATTGATAAAAATAATTATTAATATACAACTAAATATTTAATGTTATGATAAAAAAATATCTCCAGTAAACTGTATTTTTTAATATAGCAATACCACTTGTTTCAGGTGGTGGGTTGCCAGTCACTCAACGCAACATTCCCAAATCGTGATCAGCAAGAAACTATTAGACGACTGTCATACCGAGGTCATAAGGTTGCGCAACATCTTGAAATACCTACTCGGCGTGATAAGCGACGTTGAAAAATCAAATTTTGACCGCACACCGGCTTTGAACTACTTTGACAGTTACATGATAGCGGAAACTGAAGAATTTGACAAGCAAATAAGCGATTATTATAATAATTTTAGGTACAATAATGCTGCACAGGCGATCTTGTTTTTCGTCAGTAATAAAGTTTCAGGGTTGTACTGTCATTGTGTCAAAGATAGGCTTTATTGCTCCGGTAGGAATTCCGAGGCGAGACTGTCCGCTCAGTTAGTTATACATACAATTTTAGTATCCCTCTGCAAAGCTATAGGCCCTATCCTGCCGCATTTAGTTGAAGAGGTCTGGCAACACCATCCGTTATACGAGAAACCGTTTTTCCACACCGTCGAGAAGCCCCTACTAAAAGCTGGCAACATCGACGCGTCGTTAATGGAAATAATGTTGGATATGAAAAGGGTTATTTGTATTGAAACGAAAAACGAGAATTTAAAAAAGTTCGCAGCGAAAATAAAACTTAATGACAGTTTATATGATAGGTTGACGTTTTTGAATGTGACAGATGGTAAGAGTGACAGCGTGCTGTCAGAAGTTTTGGAAATGACAGATGTCAGTTTGGAAATGTCAAATATTGACAGGGATTGGGAAGTGACCGTGTCACAGAGTATAAAGGGGCAGTGTATGCGATGTCGGAAGTATAATGCTGTAGAAAATAGTGATAAATGTATCAGATGTGAATTGGTTATGACTTCGCTATGAATAATATTAATCATCGTATGAAACAGTTTTAAGTACCTGAATAAAGTTACTCTTGTTGACTGTAATGAAACCTCGTCTTTTATTTTACAATATAACCTCATAACTACGATTTTTATTCACAGAGAAAAGGATATTTAAAAATTCAAAGAAAATCAAAGTGCACGTTAGGTTTACATATAAGAAGAATGTAAATCTAACGTGTATGTACTTTTTAAGTTTTTGTAAAAAAATAATGTTACAGGGGTCTTGGAATAAGTAATAAAATACATTTCAGTCGTTTTAGAAATTTCTGTCTGTCTGTTTGTTTGTTTGAACGCGCATCACTGCTAAAGTGAAGAGTCAAGAAAATCATAAAGCATGTTTTCGAGTAACATTCAGTCTTTGTTTCATTAAAATCTGTTCGGTCTATCCAAAAGTTATTGTAATCATAATGACGACGCGACTTAAGTACGACAAAAGTAGATAGTAATTAGACTTTATTTTGTCCAGACTTATGACTTCATTAGTAACTGTTTTGTGCATCAGGTTCCACGCGGATGAAGTCGTGGGCATAACTAGTTGCTTGATAAATTTCCTCATTCTTTTGTATTGCTTAAAAATATAGTTTCATAATACTTTAATTAACTCAATATTAAATGAAGATATTATGTTTTTTAGTAGCTATGAACTAAGTGTCTAGGATTCAAATGCACAAAAAATAAAAATCTATTCAGTAGTTTTTACGTGATAAGAACAAAACCGCAGGACTCTATCGCTTTATTTATATAAAAAACCAACTTCTGCCTGCGACTTGGAATAGTACTTTGTTAACGCTAACACGCAGCGGAAGCTCTCAAAAGAGGAAAAGACCACGATTCTGAAATATTCTTCATTGGTGCTCCGCTCTTATCGGTCTTAGCGTGTTGATATATAGCCTATAGCCTTTCTCTATAAATGAGCTGTCTAATACTTAAAGAATTTTTCAAATTTTTTTACATTTATAGATGCTGAAGAGATAAGAAAATATAATTTAGAAATAATCGAATTGCAATTTAAATGCATAACAGTAATTACTTTTTTTTTTATATCATAGGATATTAATATTATTAAGTGATTACCACCGTCCATAGACACTAGCAGCACCAGGGGAGTTGAAAGTGCGTTGCCAGCCTGTGTTTGGGGGGAAGGGAAGAGAGAGGAGAGGAGAGGGGAGGTGGGCCTCCGGCGCTCTCACTGACCGAACGAAACGCAACAATGCAAGCACTGTTACTTTACGTCGGTTTTCTGTGAGAGGATGGTACTACCTAGCCAACCCATTCTTGCTTACACCAGTAATAGTTTCAGCGTGGCTCTACTACCTACCAAATTATAAATTAAATATATGTTCGCTGCCTGTTGCAGTATGGATTGTAGAGCTGAGGAGTAACTATCTCCGTGTGAACAGGGTTATTTATTATTCAATCATTTCAACAAGTTTGATAAAACTAAGCGCTAAAAATCACTAAACGTATGATTCAAAATTTACAAAAATTCTACTACTCTCCACGTTTTCTTACAAAGTAGGAAATACGGCAATAATTTTAGGTTACATTTATATAATTATTTCGCACTGACTGTACCCGTTCCAATAATATAAAGTAGTCTATGCCTTCCCCTTATCTATCTTTACACTTTGCGTATGTAATGGTAGCCCCATTTTGGATGGTCGTTGAACTATTATGTAGTGCTTAGAGCTGGACACTTCTGCAACATGCCCCCCATGCGAGATAGCTCCTTGCCTCTACCCTCCATAGTAGAAATATAACTTGATAGAAGGTTAATCAAATATGGCGACTTATATAATGTTGCCACATAACCAAAAATGATATAAGGGGAAAAAATTCAGTTTAGCGACGAAAACATAAAATATAGAAAGGGCCTTTTCAGCTAAATTTCGATTATTGATTTTTCAAGACATATATGCTTATACGTATACTATTCACTAATTCTGCTCAGATCTATTTCTTGTCAAGATTTCAGTGTAATTTAAACTAGATTTTTCCAAATATTTGTGTACCCGATATCGAAATAGGCATAAGTATAAAGCTCGATCAATATTGCATGCCAATCTTTGTTTGACCATCGCGTTAGTATATACCAGGTGTTAGGTTTGTTGTTTACAATATTCTAAGAGATTATAGTTTATGGTCACATTTAACATATAAAATAATAATAACAAAACAAATACTAATAAACAACAAAAAGAACCTAAGTTAAAGTTTGTTCTAAGCCACTCAAAAGTATTGATTTAAGCGTAATAAACCTAGATGCAGTGATCGGTGTCAAAAGTTACAAGGGGCGACCCGGAGTTAATAACCTTCGAAAATAAAACGGACAATAAGCCCTATTGTTTTGTTCATGCCGTTCCCACCTTTTTTAAGCTTCACTTTCATTGTTGCTTTCACTTTAATTTCATTGACACTGTGCTTTAACATAGACACATAGAGGATTGAGTATCATTTTTATGTTTTTCTAGATAATTAGGTCAAATATTAACCACCTTTTTTATTTAAACGAGAATTGACTAGAGCATCCTCCATAAATACCGTTAACTGGCTACTGTCTAAACTTTCACCTTGTATATGTATTTAAACATATAGTATCGGGTGCGGCGGACGTTGTACCGCCCTGATAATAAGAAAATACCTTGATAAATTATATACCTAAATCTTGCTCCTGAGTCACTTTATCTTTTGGTGAACACCGCATGAAAATCCGTTCAGTCGTTTTTGAATTTATAGCGAACGGCAGACAGACAGACAGACGTGGCAGAAGACTTGATTTATAATATGAAATAATTTATATTGATAAACTAACTGACCCGTGCAACTTCGTCTACGTGAAATCGGAAACCAAACAATTCAGGGACTCACTCAACACATACCAAGTAATTTCGATGAGACGGACGTAGTGCCATCTGTCATTCTGCAACATCAATAATTTTGTTTTGTTTGTAATACGAACGACCGTTGAATCATTTGGATATTGTTCATACAAAAATACTAAAATCGCGAATAAAAAATGGAAGGGTGGGGTTAGGAAGGTGAAAATTTGGGGTTGTAGGTATATTTTCATGGCAAATAAAAAAATACAAAACATGAAAATTGTCAAAATTATTGAAAATAAAATCTGGATACGGACATCCTAATCACCTAGAAGTATAAAATATACTTTACGACCTATTTATTCCCATACTTACCAAAAATACATTTAAAATTTCATTAAAATCGGTCCTGCTGCTTCGGAGGAGTTTAAACACTAACACCGTGAGACGAGATTTTTATATATTAACTAGCGGGTCGGGCGGACGTTGTCCTGCCTTCAAATAAAAAATAATCTAATATTCAACCGCAACGCCACCTACCGGTTCCAATTGTGAATTTAAACCATTCTCGTATCCACTGGAACACGCATACAAAATTTCAACAAAATCAGTCCAGCCGTTTAGGAGGAGTTCAGTGACATACACACGTACAGAAGAAATTTATATATAAACATTACTTTTTGAAATTACTTCCGAATCTCTAATGCGAAGAGTAATTATAGAATACAATTGAATTTTACAGTATGAAGATTGTAAAGCTGTACAGCATTCTGCTTTACAAACGTCCAGGCGCTTTCAGAGCAACTCTGGAGCAATGGTAAATCCAGCGGGAATCAATTGAGCCGCTTCACAATAGCCCGAGGTAGTCGGGGAGTGCATCGGACGCGTGCAAGATTGTCGGCATGTCCCACACACTGATGATATATCGCTGTTATTTGGAGCGATAATATATTTTGTTAGTACTTAATTATATCTTTAGGAATGGTGTACACCAGTCACTATAGTTGGAAAATGAAACGAAATCGTTTTGTGACCGTTTTAATTATTCTAGCATCGCTTAATTCTTGAACCGAGTCCAGAAAGGAGGAGATCCTTTCTTGATTCTTCAGAACTTCGTTATTTATAAACCGATTTGGAAAATCGTTTTTATATGAAAGGGGGATTTTT
Organism: Antheraea yamamai; assembly: GCA_036509395.1. Lineage (NCBI taxonomy): Eukaryota > Metazoa > Arthropoda > Insecta > Lepidoptera > Saturniidae > Antheraea > Antheraea yamamai. The sequence goes on along the minus strand of AP028443.1, from coordinate 12,450,039 downwards.
AAGGAGGTAACATTTTACATTCCCTTAGTACTGAACCTTGAATTTTGAAGAAACACACGGGAACTCTTCAAAATTGATTAAGGAATGATATCGGTAGGTTTATGACGATTCAAAACTTTTTATTTTCCAGATTATTGGCTTATCATTTTTTCAATGTTGTGTTGAGCTAAGCAAATCCGATTTAGTGTCACCTACCCGAGCGTATCAGTTCACTTTCGTTCACTGTTCAATGCATGGAAAGAAGTTTTTACTTAAAAAAAAATTGTCTGTAAAGTCGGTTTACGGACTATAATTTTACGTGATAACGTCATAAAACAACATTGATGAAAAATAGCGTACTTTTATGAATTGAATTGAATCATTCAATATATAGATAGATGCGTCACAAGCCGAACGCTTAAGCCGATCTTGCTTGAGGCTTGCTCCGCGCTCTCGCTTGCACGCTCGGTTCAGGCGAAATGAGACAATAAGCCATGCTTTTTCGTGCGTGCAGCCGACGTTCGTCGTTATCACGTCAAAATATTAAGATTATAAATGATCGTATATTATTCTTTCGTAAAAGCATATCCTTGATATAGCTTCATTCGTGTAGGGCAATCTATTATTGAATGTTATATAGAGGGACGAACGTGCCTATTTCCTATTCTGAATGCGAATAGAATTGCCGCTGGTATGCGGTTCCATCGACGTTTTAATATTTCGTGGCATGTCGGATGTGGTTTATTGGTTTACAGTTACTCCTTTATTTATGTACTTTGTACTAATACCTTTGTACTATTTACTACGATTACTTCAATAGTGACATGAAGTTTATCCTGCGCTATAGAAATATATGAATTCATAAAACCATTTATTTAAGTTGGTAACATTTTTAATATGATATTTATTCTAATACCAAATTGTGATATTTTACTTATAACATTGTCTTTAATAGTCAAGTTTATAAATTTTGATTTGCAGTAGAGCTTACTTACTACTACTATAGCGAGTCACAAAAACTACTGAATAGATTTCGCATTTTTTTTAGTTTTATTTCTTAGACAATAGATCTTTATCTGCAAAAAAAGTATCACGATAGCTTCGTCTATACTAATATTATAAAGAGGTGAAGTTTTTGACTTTGTGAGGTTGTAGGGGGTAATATCTATATATATAAATACTAAACCGATTTTGAAAATTCTTTTACCTATAGAAAGCCACGTTATTTGTGAGTGTCATAGGTTATACATTAACCCGAAAAATGAAAAGGCTTTTTTGTGGTAGTTGGATTTGCAAAGTCGGAGAAAAAACGGTCGAACGAAAACGTTTCTTACGAACGCTGCCTTAACGATGCGAGATACATGATTAAGTTCTAAATGATAAAAGTTGTAGAGCTTGATAATGCCTACAAAAAAGTCGACGGCGTATGTCTAACTTTTATATTTAAGGCAAAAAAGTAGATTTTTTCATTTAAAAAAATAATTTAAATCGTTAAGTGATGTTTATTGGTCATATTATCAACAACAGTTGTGAATTCTTATCAAAATACATAGCACTCAGTACTAACCGAATCACAGTCATAGGTCCATCATAAGTAAAAATGTTTACCGCCCAACGAAGTGGGCACAAGTCAGCTAGTTGAATATAAAGTTATTAAAGTTCTAAGAAACTACCATTTTGGTAAGCACCGCGCGTTTGGTTGTGTGTAGATTCTTGCTTTGAAGAAATGCGTTAAGCGATTTGGTGTTTATGTTTTTTCTTTTATACAAATAATAAGTGTTGACCCCTTGGCTGATTTTTCAAGACCTAAATCTCAAAATGGCGGATTATGTTTTGTAAATATCTGGTCATATTTTTTTAAATTATAATTTCACATTACACAATTTGTTATTGTTTAAAGTTTTTCAAAACTTTGTAATAGATACGGGTTTTTTAAAATTATACTGCCCGAATATGTTGGCCAGTACATCATAAGGTTTTCGTTTGTAAAGGACTTGAACTGTTAAGTCGTTTGTGCACTAATAGATGGCGCTGTACAATATCTTGGTAAAGGTATTTCGCGGTGTCAAAAGCAAGTCAAACTTAAATATCTTACCGGTACTTGTTTATACATTTGGTGGTGAAGCTGTAAAGACCTTGTCAGGTCAATAGTGTACTCAGTTCGAAAAAAAATATACATTTGGAATTCTACATCCCAGCCGCTAGAAGTTTTCCGTACCTAGTTACTAAGAGTTCCTATTACACAGCTCATCTGTTATCAAGACAGTCGAGTTTAAAATAGCGATGATCGATATTAGAAAAACATCGATGTTAACATTAATTTAATAGTATCGATGTACGATAAACAATAATCTATTTATTAAATGTGTTTATTGTTAATGAAAATGCAATACGAGAATAAAATTTTATATTCTGAATACTTTTTGGGCACACTTTGTAAAAAATGACTTTATTTTTTTTTTTATTTATTTTTTTTTTTTTATTGTAGCTCGGCAAAGTGACTGTACTGTGCCTGATGGTAAGCACAGTACAATCCAAAAACAATGGCGACCACCGAAAGACATACTATCCATCGCCGGTCGCCGCTGTCATGCCGGCCTGAAACTGCCCTCCCCCCCCGGTTGCTGGATATACACCGGCTGATCCCGGAACGCGACACGCCCAAACGTGCCACTATGGCGGGTGTTCCACCTGGTGTACGGTGGTCGCGATCCAGTCGGGTACAGACACCCTACCACCCCGCTTACGGACACCCTACCACCCCGCAACAGACACCCTACCACCCCGCATACAGACACCCTACCACCCCGCAAAAGGTGTTTATCAGGTGTTTTCTCTTTAGTCTGTTCTCTTGCTGGTACAGGAGTTGGCTAGCTTTAGAAAAAAGCCTTTATGAAGCTGCCCCTTTCTCTTTTCCTTTAGAAAATGTGAATAGTTTTCTCTTTAGTCTGTTCTCTTGCTGGTACAGGAGTTGGCTAGCTTTAGAAAAAAGCCTTTATGAAGCTGCCCCTTTCTCTTTTCCTTTAGAAAATGTGAATAAATAACTATTCGTACTGCTTACTTCGATTACGTCGATAAGTGTCATCTAGTGTAAAATAGATGAACTTGATAGTTATCTAGTCCCTAGCTAGTTCATCCAACGCTACACGGCCCTAAAGGATATATTGACGTTTCGACATTTTATTCTCATAACATCGATGTTTATTCATCAACGATGAATCAAAATTCTATCGATTATTCTACGAGCCCTGTCAATGCCCTAACATAAAACCTTATGGTTTTGATCAGTACAATAGTTGAGATAATAAACAGCGCAGACAAAGTCGCAAGAGTCACCTAGTTAAAAATAAAGTGTCCATACAACAGAAAAATTATAAATACGTTATCTCATGAAACAACGAAGATAATTGTTAACAACTGTATAAGGGATTTAGTGTACATTGAATGGTAATATACCTTAGGGTATAATCCGGCAAACATCCTAAATAAACATAACATGAACGGAACAATATGTGAACAGTTGTTGCAATATTGTTTTACCCAGTATTTCGTAATATCACGCCGGAATGTGAAGACATTCATATTCAGTTTTGTTTATTGAAATAACTTGCGTTTCGTATAAAACGTATTTGTTTTGCGAATGTACAGGTAGGTATATCGCTTTTTTAATAAACAAAAATGAGGCAGTCGTAAGGACTGCCTATTATAAGTGAAAACTCAGAATAATGGAATAACTGTGTCCTTTTTTAATTCATAAATTAACTAGCTGTGCCCACGATTTCGTCCACGTGGAACTTTATTTAAAAAAAACTGTGATTAATTAAGTCATCTGAATGTATTAACTTCATTTACTTATTTACATTTATCTCGTACTAACACCGCATCGTCATTAAAATTACAATATTTTAATGAAACATAGACGAAGTTATTCTAGAAGATATTCTTTATGGTTTTCTTGTGGTTCGTGTGGTTTCATTGTGAATTTAGTACTTTAGTAGTGATGCGTGTTCATACAAATAGACAGACAGACATACAGATATTTCTAAAATGATTGAAAAGTATTTTATTATTTATTCTTAGACACTTGTAACAACTTTTTTCACGAAAATCGAAAAAGTACAGACAAGTTAGATTTACATTCCTATTATATGCATAGAATATTATAGTGTGAATTAATTAAATTTAGACGTGGCAGAGGACTTTGTTTTATGAAGTGTAATGATATTACCATGCGTTTAACACATAACATGTTTTGATATATGCCTACATGTTGTGCGAATTACAAAGTAATAATTATTACATTTCATGTAGTACATATATTCAATTATAGTGTTCTTTCTTTCTTTTTCTTGTTTTGGCTCCACAGAAGCATTTGCCAGTGTCAATGTTTCGTTTCATAATGAAAACTTTATCCAAATGAAAAAAAAAAAACAATTATAGTGTTGTATATCCAAGTTAGTGCATCTAGGATTGATTTTGACTGTGATGTTAAGTGTTTTTGTGAATCTATGAATTTATGTGTAAGTTTATCTGATATGTTAATTACTGTAGTTGAGTATACACGAGTCTGCGTTACCAACTTGAGCGTGACTTTCGTTTAATGTGTTTAGAGAAATATTCACTTGAAGGCAATCCTATCTGTAGTGGATTTAATTGAAGAAAGGGAATTAATTTTACGGTTGAAATATTTGCGGTTGTTGTTAATGATGTGGCAAATAACCGATTTAAGTGCTTCGTTAGATTTACTACGTGCTCGGGAGACCGCTATCCTGCGGACCGCAATATGTCAACCGCACGCAAATGTTTCAGAGTCCGCGTCGCTACAAGAGCGGCGAAATTTAGCACTCGTTTCCCATTTTTTTATTTCACACTGGCTGTATCCTCTATATGCCTTTGCATTTTTTTGTTACAAAATGGTATAAGGGTAAGATCGGAGTTTTTGGCGGGATCTTGGAATGCCATGTAGTGGTCTTTATATTTTATCCATAATCTTGTGTTATTTGGCTCTATATTGTGTAATGTTGGTGGTGCTTTACGTAATATAGTTTGGTTATTGTGCACAAGTGAAGTGGATCGGAAATAATACCACGGAGCATGGATTCTGACTTGCCACAAAAACTCCCAGGAAAGTTCTAACAAGACGGCCACCATCTTGTTAGTTCATTCAAATTATATCAAGAAACTTGCAATATTGTTACTCACTTGACAATGGCAGTAATAGTCTACTAGAAGACTGGTTGCCAAAAATAAAATAGAAGAAGGGTAAGATCACGTCGGAGTTTTTGGCGGGATCTTGGTCTGTCATGTAGTGGATTTTATTTTTTATTCATAATCTTCTGTTACTTGACTCTATATTGTGTAAAATTGGTGGTGTTTTATGTGATATAGTTTGTTTATTGTGCATAAGTGAAGTGAATGAAAAATAATGCCACGGACCATGAATTCTGAGATGCCACAAAAATTCCATGGAAGGTTCTAACAAGATGGCCACCATCTTGTTAGTTCATTGAAATAATATCAAGAAACTTGTAATATCGATACTCACTTGACAATGGCAGTAATGGTCTACTAGAAGACTGGTTGCCGAAAATGGAATAGAAGCAGAACTTGAAATACTATTAACTACTCGACAATGGTATTCATTGAAATTATATCAAGAAACTTGTAATATCGATACTCACTTGACAATGGCGGTAATGGTCTACTAGAAGACTGGTTGCCGAAAATGGAATAGAAGCAGAACTTGTAATACTATTAACTACTCGACAATGGCAGTAATAATCTAAAAGATTGGTTGCCAAAAATAAAGTTAAAAAAAAGATCACGTCGAGTGGACCCCTATTTCCCACTTGGTGATGGAATTTACATATAATCATTTTATTATAAGGTAGTCACTAGAGATAATTAAACCCTGAAACAGTCTTTAAAAGCTATCAGTTTTTTTCATTATTGACGTGATATATGTCTGATAGTGTTTTATAAATCGATGAACGCCGGTTGCACGTAATGCAAAGTGTGACTCATTGTCACGTTCCGCCTGAGTTGAGCGTGCAAGCGACAACGCGGAACAAGCGATAGAGAGGTGCGATCGGCGTAAGCGTTTGGCTTGTGACGCATCTATCTCTCTTCCACTGCCTAAGCCGATGCGTCCGAGTCGTTATCACGTAAAATTATCGTCCGCAAACCGATTTTACAGAATTTTTTTTTTAGAATGAAAATTTGAAGGACTTTTAACTTAAAAAATATTTCAAGCAAACCTTTTAATATATCTTGATGACATTTTCAAGATGATTATTTAATATTCATACTTTTATACAAAACTAAATATTATCATCATTACATAGTATAAAACAAAGTCCCTTACCGCGTCTGTCTGTTCGCGATAAACTCAAAAACTACTGAACGGATTTTCATGCGGTTTTCACCAGTGGATAAAGTGATTTATGAGAAAGGTTTCAGTATGTAATTTATCAAGGATTTTTTTTATATTCAGGGCGGCACAACGTCTGCTGTGCCCGCTAGTATATATGTATATATATATATATATATATATACATATATTTAAATGGTGCGTCCGATTTTGTTGGAGTTAAATCCAGAAACGGCCGAACCGATTCATATAAGACATTTATATGTATAGAGGACTTTTTGGGATATTATTTAGATCATAAATCATTATCATTATTTTTATCGAGGCTAAGAAAAGATGATAAAATGTAACTAACATAACTTACAGCCATGATAAGGATAGTGGAGTATTAGATTATATTAGTAACAAAATAAAGCCAAATTTTATTTACACAAATACTGTAATTGTTTTTGTCATCCGCTGTCTGTTCTCTTAGATCTTTTAAACTATTCAACGGATTCTAATACAGTTTTCAGGAATAGACAGAATGATTCAAGAGGAAGGTTTATATGTATAATACATACCTATTATAGTACAGAAAAGCTGAAACATTCAAAGATTTGTAATGTGATGTCGTAACACATTTTTTGCGCTTATATCGAAAACGCTGGCTAAACCTTTCGAGATAGATCAAATGAATTACTAAAGAAAGGTATATCTCGAAAAGATCGATAAAAAGTTCGTGATGATATATATTTATCTCTAAAGGATAACCGACAGTAACCATTTTTATCTTTTTACAAAAATAATTATGTTTTATTTACCAAGCTATTTTATACAATACATTATTATTCCTTATCCAATTAAATACAATACATACGTTGTACATGTCATATAGATAAAAACTGACCTTAACATTATTTCATTAAAATGGATATCTACATTGCACCCGTGCGAAGCTGGGACGGTTAGGTAGTTAGTATATAAATTACTCCCCGCAACGATTATAGTAACTTCTTTAACGATTTACCCAATTTTATATGGCTTTTTACCATTTAAAAGCAGCTTTTACGAAGTATAAAACCTCGGATCCTTATAATTCAACGTTGGGGTACTGAAGGGCCTTAATAAAAGGCGTGGACGCACTCGGGGCTGTAGATTTGCGTTAATACTAAATCCCAAATATCCCCACGGAAATAGAATTACATTAGCCACTGTCTAGTAATTTTTTCCTTTTTTATGGTTCGTACGTCATGAAGGAAAGCAAGGGCGCTAGTGTTTAATACAATCATTGCAATATGCATAGCGCTTTGTCTCCTAGTATACCTACGGAATGACTTTTTAATGAGGAAGTAATGTTGATTATCTTAATAAATAAGAAATATTTTCGAAACATTCCTAGATATCTTGACTTCTATTTCTAGATTCTGAAAAATACAAAAATAAAACGTGTGCGGTCAGAGGACTCCTGATAAAGTCCGAATCATAATTCATAATTCACGTTAAACAAATATAAATTCAGTCATTACTTAACGCGTGTCAATTTCATTAGAATTTATTTTTATTTAGTGTTGCAATTTCAAAATGCATGCACACACCCAGTCGAGAGAGAGAGAGAGAGAAAGTCGCTTGGAGCGGGCATAACGCTTTTTCCTTACGTGACGTTTTTTACCAGTCAACTCTTCGTTTCTAAAATAATGTCTGATCAGTAAGAAAATTTAAAACTTCTTTTGATATCAATCGATCTTATTTCTTACAAAGGTTAAACACTTTATTGAGCTGTTTGAGCTTTGGGTAGAAAGAAATGACAGATTGGAAAAAAAAATACATTTCGTAAGAAATTATAGTAGCTATAGTAATATAAGTTATAGTAGTAAATATAGATTATAGTATAGTAATATAGGGCTTATGCCCTTAATGCCTCATCCAATAAATCTACGCGGTTTATATAAAAATTTCAGAAAATTGAAATAAAAACGTTTGAAAACTGTTTAATAATAGAAGTCGGGGCGCAAAGTCGAACTATAACTTTGAAACTTCAGCGTTCGGTTTAACTGTACTTTGTAATAACTTGGACAAATTATTAACAACTTAATATTAGTTATAAAGTTTTACAACGATATAGAGGTGCATGGGTAACGGGTGTTGAATAGAGTTAAAGGAGAAATACATTCCAGAATTAATAATTTGATAGCTATGTATAAAAAAAATAACTGTTACTCTTCCTTACTCTTGTTATCTTGCTATTTATTGGTCTTACTATCATTACATAGTATAAAACAAAGTTCCCTACCGCGTCTGTCTGTCTGTCTGTTCGCGATAAACTCAAAAACTAATAAATGGATTTTCATGCGGTTTGTACCAGTGGATAAAGAGATTCATGAGGAACATTTTGGTGTATAATTTGTCAAGGATTATTTTATAATCAGGGCGAGACAACGTCTGGCGGGCCCGCTAGTCTATACATATAATAAAAGGCTAACGGGACGAAATCTGTACATTAAATATTTTAAAGAAAAAATACTCTGAGAGGGTTTACAATCAAAGACAGAACACATTTCTATAGTTTTTAAAATTTTTGTCTGTCTGTCGGTCTGTCTATCTGTCTGTCTGTCGTTTGTACAGGATTCACGCAAAAACTACTGGACGGATTTTGACGAAATTTGGTATGGTAGTAGTTTATACATCGATATAACATACTAGCTTCTGCCCTCGACTTCGTCCGCGTGTAATAGTTACTTTTGGCTCCCGAACCCGAGAAAAACCTCTGTTTTGGAACATTCTTCATTGATGCTCCACCCCCATTGGTCTTAGCTTGATGCTCATATAATTGATGCTTGATGCTCATGATTATATAAATGAGCTATCTAACACTCTTCAAATCGGAGCAGTACTTCCTGAGATAAGAGCGTTCAAGCAAACAAACTCTTCAGCTTACTGTAATAAGGCCAAATCTGTACATTACATATTTTTTGAAAATTATAATCGGGGTAGACTTTGTTATCGATATAGAAGCCAAAAATAATACTTTTACAATTTTTGTCTGTCTGTCTGTCTGTCCCTGTGAGCACGCATCACGCTGAAACCAAATTTAACGAAACGAAACTTGACACAGCGATAACTAATATTACAAGGTTACATTTAGGATACTTTTTGCCCCATAAAACGCAAGAGGTTCTCCAGGATAACGAAAGACAAAAATTTGTAGTTAATGTAACTAGACTTTTTTGCGACACCTTAGTACAAGAGCCAACAATGTTGGAAGAACGAGATTTATAGAAAAGCTGGTTCTTTAATATATCTCCCATTATGCCTTTCCAAACAGGATTCAGGGTACCTGGTAGCCGGTTAACGTTGTGTTTTTTAAAGCGCATCACACTTTTACAGGTCAAAATTTTGATTTATAAATAATTTTAGGAACAATTTTTTTTTAGTAACTTATAAACGCTATTAAAAACATGAATTTATCACAGCTAGACATTTTTTTATATACAATAATGTGCCCGATGATATATATATTTTATAAATAAAAATAATTAATTTCAAATCATTTTATTTTTTCTATCGCAGAAAACATATTTCATTTTATTAACGACGCTATCTTAAATACATGCGTCGATAACATACGCTGCCACAATTATCGCTATCTTTATCGTGCAGCCAGTGCTGCACTAAACTAAGTTATTCTATATACATATTATTTTTATAACAATAAATCGATCTGACTTTTTTTTATATTATAGGAAGCACCACCGTCCATAGACACTTGCAACACCAGGGGAGTTGCAAGTGCGTTACCAGCCTGTGTTTGGGGTGAGGGGGAGAGAAGGGAAGGGAAAGGGGAAGGAGAGGGGAGGTGGGCTTCCGGCGCTCTCACTGACCGAACGAAACGCAAAATGCAAGCACTGTTACTTGACGTTGGTTTTCTGTTAGAGGGTGGTACTACCCCGGGCGAGCCGATCCATTCATGCTGAAACCAGTAATAGCTTCAGTGTGGCTCTACCACGTACAAAAAGGTGACTATGGAGTAAATAACTGACTGGAAGATTAAATTTGTACTTATTTATGTCTAAATAAAATAATAATAAAATTACGGCTATCCCAACATGGTTTGAAATTACTTTTATTTGTTATTTACAAAAAATAGCGTTAGGCACATTATTGTTAATAACAAAAGTGTCTGGGAATAATAATGCCATGCCTTTTGATGTATTAACTTTTATTAACTTGATTATCCCAGATCATTTAGTGTTTAATTTATTATATAAATATTTTTATCGTTTAATTTACAATTGAACTCTATCAACTTGATATTTTATAATGTAAACTATACTGACTGTATAGTAAGCGTCTACAAAAAAGGGAAAGCAATTTGGTTCCAACTGGGGTCCATAGACCCATCAAGGTATTTTTTTATATTTCCGCTAATATATTTAGGTTAGTTTTTATCTTAATTGAACCCGGTAGATGACGCTACGAACGGGTTCTAGGCTTATTTTAAAAGATTTCTCACGTACCATCTAAGTATATGTTTGAGTGAGTCCCTTGGTAGTTTGGAATCACAATTGGAAACCGTAGGTGTGGCTGCAATCGGGTTTTAGCCTTATTAAAATTATTCACGTTTAAAAATACAATTGAAACCGGTGATAACCGTTTTGGTGCAGATGAAGTTGCACGGGTCAGCTAGTTTATTACATATAATAAGAATATAAACCTAACGTGTCTGTACTTTGTCGATTATTTAAAAAAAAATTGACAGGTGTCTAGGAATAAGTAATGAAATACATTTTAATCTATTTTAGAAATGTCTGTCTGTTTGTATGAACAGACATCACTGCTAAAATTCTGCGTTTATGAAAAAATCTCTTCAAGAAAATCATAAAACATATCTTCGAGTAACATTTAGTTTTTGTTTTATTAAAATCGGTTCGGTCTATCAAAAATTATTGTAATTTTAATGCCGATGCGACTTAAGTACGAGAGAAAAGTAGATAATTAAATGGGCTTAATACATTCAGATGACTTTGTTGATCGCTGTTTTGAAACCTTACGTGGTTTCCCGCGGACGTAGGCGCGGGCACAGCTAGTAATAAATAAAGCCTGAAGAAGTTAAAAAGTGAACAACTAATAGATTAAAATGTTGAGTAGCATTTCAATCCAGCATTGAAACTCCATGAATGGTCGCTAATCAAACGAATTAACGATTACTTCTGTTTCATACTGAAATAAATACGAAACTCGGAAAAGTTTGAAATCGAGATGTTGGAATAATTAATGTCCCTTCGTTTCTATTCACGCCTTAATTGGATCTCATTCGGCGACGGAACGAAACGTACATTTTTAAAATTTACAATTAGCTACAAAAAGTTCGAGTATTTGGATGTCGGTTGACATTTTTTAATTAAATGTTATATTAAAAATATAATAGGTTTTATAAGAGTGTTTATGACAGAATTATGTTAATTAATATTATGGAGTGTGGCTGAGAAATCGATACTTCGATTATACTTTTTTGAAGTAAATCTCCTTATAGCACGGTAGGGAATAATCTTCGTTATGGGTTTACGCGTTAAAGGTAAGTTATATTCGAGTGTATATGTAAGTATGTATAGGTGTCTGCTGTGTATAGAGGTATACAAAAATGAGTAAACGTATTAATACTAATGTAAGTATTTATACTACGAGAATTCATCATCACTACAAAACAAAGTCCTCTGCCACGTTTGTCTGTCTGTCTGTTCGCGATAAACTCAAAAACTACTGATTTGATTTACTTGCGTTTTCACCTGTAGATAAAGTGATTCATGACGAAGGTTTAGGTATATAATTTGTCAAGGTTTTTTTTATTATCAGGGCGGGGCAATGTCCGTGGGGCCCGCTAGTACATATATATATTGACAACTTCAGAATTGGCAGTATGAATTAATTCCTTCGCCTATCCTATTGGACGAATTCTATTATTGTATACTAAATTATACATGTTATTCTGGTTAGGGGTTTTTGGCGGGATTTTGGTCTGTCATGTAGTGAATTTTATATTTTATTCATAATCTTGTGTTACTTGACCCTATATTGTGTAAAATTGGTGGTGTTTTATGTAATATAGTTTGTTTATTGTGCATAAGTGAAGTGAATGGAAAATAATACCACGGACCATGAATTCTGAGATGCCACAAAAACTCCACGGAAAGTTCTAACAAGAGAGCCACCGTTTTGTTGGAACATTGAATTAACTACTTGACAATGGAAATTAACAAACACTGGAAATTAACAAATACTCTGGGTGAGAGAAACGAAATAATTCAGAGAAAGAAGATGGTATGCTACTATTAACAAGGAGATAAAGATTAAAAAGATAGATAAAAGAATATGTACGAAATATTATATAGAAGATTTGGCGCTTATGCCTTTATATTAACTTGGACACGGAAGCAAATTGGATAAAGAATACATAAGAACAACCTATATTGACAACTTCAGAATTGGCAGTATGGATTAATTCCTTCGCCTGTCGTAATGGACGAATATTATTACTACTACTTATTCTGGTTATGTACACAATTTAGACGGATCGTAGTTTTAGCAGGATTTTAGAATATCATGCAGTGGTTTTTATATTTTATTCATGATATTATGTTATTTGGCTTTATATTTTGTAATATTGTTGGCATTTTATGTAATATAGTTCGGTTATTTTGCACAAGTGAAGTGGATGGGAAATAATACCGCAGACCATGGATTCTGACTTGCCACAAAACTCCATTGAAAGTTCTAACAAGACGGCCACTATCTTGTTATTTCATTGCAACCCAAAAAAACTTGATATATCATAACCTACTCGACAATGGTAGTAATAACCTACTAGAAGCTTGGTTGCCAAAAAAAAATGTAGACGAATCAAAGGATCCTTTAATCTAGATGATTAGACTAAAAACTGCGTACCAAGAAATACTCTTATGTATATAATTACCCTCGTATAAAGGAAATTCTTTGTTTTTTTTTTTACAAATAAAACGATTAAAATCTCGGAATAAGAAAGCGTTTTGCGACGGGATACGTTCCCGCTTCAAGTGAAGTGCGTTAATTGGTCGTAATTCATTTACGCACGGAGTGCTTCCTTTATCCAAATTAGATTTATAAATTCAGTCAAACTCGGAACAAGGAAATGAATCTAACAGCCGGCTAAAATATTCCTCCAATTATTATTTAAAGTTATGACAAAGTTATCCGAGTTGGTTTATTAGCTGTGCCCGTGGCTTTGCACGTGTTTTTCATTATTTTTGTCAATAAATATTGTGCAAATAATCTACATGTTATTAATGAATATCAATAGTTTGTCTCATTAATTACTCATTAACAAATTTTAATGCGTCAGGGGAAGCCAATAAATAAACACTTCGTAGATACTGTCACTATTCGGGCAGAGCTTCGCCTTACAATGTCTTCTACATAAAAGTGTGTGTAGACCATCCACATCTTGTCTTTTATATGCCGAACTATGTAAGTCGAAACAATTACTATTTACTCATAATTCCACAAAATCATTTAAGTAACACAAAAATAATTAATAACGAACAACTTAATGTTATTTAAGTAATACATCAATTCTATATAATAATATCAATTTTTATTTATGTCTTTTTTTAATCTATATAACAATAATAATTTTTATTTATGTATCTTTAATATGGTGGCGCTAATATCAATGTGTATATCTAATATGGTGGCGCTAGTGTCAATGTATATCTCTAATATGGTGGCGCTAGTGTCAATGTGTATCTCTAATATGATGGCACTAGTGTCAATGTGTATATCTAATATGTTGGCTCTAGTGTCAATGTGTATCTCTAATATGGTGGCGCTAGTGTCAATATATATCTCTAATATGATGGCGCTAGTGTCAATGTGTATCTCTAATATGGTGGCATTAGTGTCAATGTGTATCTCTAATATGGTAGCACTAGTGTCAACGTGTATCTCTAATATGGTGGCGCTAGTGTCAATGAGTATCTCTAATATGGTGGCGCTATTGTCAATGTGTATCTGTAATACGGTGACGCTAGTGTCAATGTACCGGTCGCGTTGTAGTCTCGCTTCTTGCATGTGACGTAGCGGCACCGGAGATGAGTGATGTGAGTGATGATGCTTAAACAATGTTTGCATTCTTATCTATAACTAACTGATACTAGCTACTTCGTCTACGTCATTTATTCATTTCATTCGTTTTTAAAGTGTTACCCAATGAGTAAAAATATTTATATTAAAATGACAGAGGTCATACGGATCGCGGGAAAAACTACTCCATTCATTTCGGTCATTTTTTAGTTCTACCACTTGGTCCTTATTTAAAAAATTATACAGCCGTGCTCGTGACTTCGTCGGCAGTGATTAATAATCTGAATGTGTCAAGTCCATTTACTCGTCTACATTTATCTCGTACTTAAGTCGCGTCGTCATTCAAATGATTGACATTTTTACAGCATGTTAATTGATGTAGTTGGTTAGAATAATAACATAAAACTATAAGCCGGTAAAATAATTGCGTTGTTGCGAGAATAGTATGGGGCGCGGAAGTGAGGGCCAGGGGAGCGACCCAGAGGATACCTGGAAGACATTTCTTGCCAATATACAAGTATACAGGATAGTTTGGAATCACAAGTGGACCAGGTAGGTGCCGCTATAATCGGGTTCTCGGTTTTTAAAGAATTTTCGCGTCTGGAAATAAAATTGGAACCAGTAATAACCGATTTGGCGCAGACGAAGTTGCGCGGGTCATCTAGTTTTAAATATAAGAAAACTATGATATATATTTTTTTTAGTCTATTCCGCACAACTGTAGCATTTTATTTGTCTAATATATATAAGATCTATTGATTAGGATGTTAGCGGTTAAATAATAAGTTGCTCAGGTTTTTAAGCAGATAATAACATTGTTGATTCTTGTGAGTAAAACCTTAAATCTTTACCATAATGTTTACAGACTTGACATTACATTTTCTTCACTTAATAATGACTGACGTAAAATGTAAATTTTATTTATGAAAATAACTCATAGTTACAAATAAAATATTAAAGTAAAAATGTCATAAGCAATACAATACATTCCTTTTCAAGGCAATCAAACAAAATATCCTCACATACTTATATTTCAATAAAAAAATAGTTTCTCTAACGAAAATGGGTAAAGTTCGATACACGACGGATTCGGAGGAGACCGACGGTACTTGGAGCTCTGTTGAGAATTTGAAAAAGAAGAAATTTTCGTATGTATCCTCTTAGTTATGATTATTTCTATTTACATATTGTATAGTACAGATTTCCATTTCTGTATTCAATTTAACTTTATTTTCTGTATTTTTTTTAATTTGCATTTACACGGTATTCTGTATGTATTTTATATCATAGAGGTGGTAGAGCCACGCAGAAGCTGTTACTGGTTTCAGCATGAATGGGTTGACTCGCCCGGGAAAATACCTCCCGACCTACAGAAAACCGACGTGAAGTAACAGTGCTTCCATTGTTGCGTTTCGTTCGGTCAATGAGAACGCCGGAGGTCCACCTCCCCTATCTCTGCCCCAACCCACCCACTCCCCCAAACATAGGCTGGCAACGCACTCGCGACTCCCCTGGTGTTACTATGTACGGCGGTAATCACTTAACCTGTTCGTTTGCTTCCTATGATATAAAAAAAAAGTATTTCTATTACGATATAACCTCAATGTCTGTAATACATCCAGTATTTTCTTTATATCCATGATTTATTAACATCCATTTGTATATACGTAGGCTATAGATTGTAAAGCTATTTTATATAGCAGATTTTCTTTGAACAGAATCTTGAAATGCACTACTGGGAACGCGAGAAAGAAGAAGTGCAAAATCCATGCGATGGCCGCGTCTAATGATTCAGAATACAGGAGCAGAAGTCGCAGCAACCCTGGAGTTAGATATAAGCCGTCCGGCATACTGAAGCACAACAGAGATAGAGAATGTAAGTGGGCCACTTTTAACACTATAATATCGTTTCGTAATATACAGTCCTAGCTGATTTCCGTCCGCTTTGTTGGGTATTAAAATTGCTAAAGGTTTAGGGTGAGGGGTTCAATCTAAACCAAAAAATAAGTACCTAACATAGAACCATAAGCATTGAATTGGAATATACAAGATAGGCGGAGAAGTGGTCGAACTAAACAGACCTGGCGAAGATCTGTGCCCGCAGAGTCTTCTAAGATTGGGCTTTCTTGGTGTGAGGTGAAGCGTGAAGCTATCGACAGAACGAGATGGTAAAGTATCGTGTCTACCTCAAGCTTGGCACAATATGTTTTCCTTTTCCACGCTCGCCTGTCAGATGTCATCTCAGTATTCACACCTTTGACACATATATGATTTTACACACAATCCATCCATACCTGTTTCGGTCTTCCTCTACTCCTATATCCATGCACTATCATAGTCAAAACTTTTCTAGTTACATGGTTTTCATCTCTCCTCATGACATGCCCATACCATGCTAACCTATTCGCTCAACTTCTCTGTCACTGGTGCTATTTTCAATTTTTTTCTGATATACTCAATTCTTAATCTTATCCATTCTAGTTACACAACATATCCACCTTAACTTTCATCTCATCTTATATCAGCCATTTGTTTTCTCGCATTGGTCTCTTTCGTAACCCAGCACTCAAATACTTACAACATGACTGGTCTCATTTATACACCCTCCCCTTGAGTTTTAAGGGCATTTGTTAAAAATTGTGTCTAAGTTTGAGCTCTTAATAATAACTGGTAGTCTTTCAGTGATTGACTTTCGACCGCTATAAGAAGGGGTACTTCACATAGATCACATTGTCTTTGTTGAGTATTGTAGATTGTAGACATAATGAGTATTAAATATGGTGAATTTATACCTATAAATAAAGGATTCGATTCGTGGATGGGATGAAAATTAAAGATTTCATTTTTTTTTTATTCATGACATTGTACTGATGTTTGTCAGTGGCTACTAACAAAACAAAAACTTTATTGAACAAATTTTTTTTTACCAAAATCACGTGACAAGGGAATAAAGGCACCCAACTGCTTTATTTATATTTTCGGAATAAAAGATGTAGGTAGCATGAAGAAGAGATTTACAAATAGATGCTTTGACTACTCGGCGTTATGAAAATGAAGCTGTTTCCAATTTTTTTCTTTTGATAACAATAAAGCTCGTCGATAGCTACTAAATGAAAAAAAAATAATAAAAAAATCGGTTTAGAAGCAGAGAAGGAAGATGTACTCAACTATCTTGTCTTAACACATTATGTACCATATATAAGACTCATGTATTGTTTTATTTTTCTTTTTTTTGCAACTAATCTCCTAGTAGATTATTATTACCATCGTCGAGGCAAAACTAAATCGGCTGAGTGCCTTAAGCGCTCGCCTTTTAAGTCCGGTGAAGCTGTTTAGGCCTTGCTAGGCCAAATGCGTTGTCAATTAGAAAAAAAGCCATCGTCGAGTAGGTAATGATAATGGTAGATAATAATAATATTACAAGTTTCTTGCGTTCATTTCAATGAACTAACAAAATGGTGGCCGTCTTGTTAGAACTTTCCAGGGACTTTTTGTGGCAACTCAAAATACATGCTCCGTGCTATTTATTATTTCCCATCCACTTCAATTGTGCACAATAATGAAACTATATTACGTTAAACACCACCAATATTACAAAATATAGATAAATAACACAAGATTATGAATAAAATATAAAAACCACGACATGACATTTCAAGATCCCGCCAAAAACTCACATCTATTATTTTTATCTGTAACAAGTTCCTTATATAGAGTGTTACATTATAAGAGAGGACTAAGAAAGAATTCTTGAAAATGTACGTGGCCTTGAAAATATAGGTCATTCCTTAGATGTGCCTCAGGTGAAGTGCCTGGTTCTGTCTTTATATGAAATATCTCACGTGTCTTGTATTTTACAGCATCAGATGATGATGAGGATAGCGAACCTTTGAAGCTGAGGTCCCGAGATAGGTGTCTGGTCGGGCGTGTGCCGACACCTGCGGGAGCGAAACCCGGCCGTGGGGGCGGAGTCGCTCTAGTAGTCAAAAAGAATATTACCGTTAGTATTATTTAATTAGGTTACTATTTATTTATAACTAGGTATATCTCGCGATACGCATGCGTTTTTTTAAATTATCTTAAAGAAATGTACAATTGTGAGATGTACAATTACAGAAGTGCTGTTTCAAAGACATTTGTAAGTACGACACGGTCATCACCTACGAGTACAGTAACATGTTGCATACTAACAGTGTATCAAATGAGTTTTACCATCAGCAACATATTTGGATTCTTAACCCACTCGTGATCACTTACATTTTGTAAGTAATGAAAAATGTATATATACCATTTATATAATAAGTCTTTACCTATGAAATTGCCGTTCTGCAGAGTACTGCAGAACTGCCAGTAGGCCATTTCAAATCAAAATAATTTTTGTTTGGCTAAGAATTTTAATTTCAGATTAATTTTATTTTAAAAACATGGATTTCTTTTTCCAAAAGTAGTCATTTGTTTATTGATTAGTGTTACATTTTCATCGCATTTCAATCTTTTTTGTCATCATGGATACGTTAAAAATTCGAGTAATTATGGAATATGAGTACCGTCGTGGCAGCAACGCGGCACAAGCGGCACGCAACATCAACGACGTTTACGGAGCTAACACTACAAACCAACGCACCACCTGTTATTGGTTTGCTCGCTTCCGTTCTGGGAATTTCGACCTGAAAAATGAACCTCGCGGTCGTCCGAAGACTTTGGTCGACAATGACGAATTAAAGGCGATTGTGGAAGCTGATGATACGCAATCTACGGCTGAATTAGCAGCAGCTTTCGACGTTAGCGTCAAAACAATATTGGTCCATTTGCGTCAAATTGGCAAGGTAAAAAAGCTTGACAAATGGGTGCCCCACGAACTCAATCATCGCCAGCGCGAAGTACGCGTCGAGACGTGCCTTGCACTGCTCAACAGACACACAAATGAAGGAATTTTGAACCGCATTGTTACCTGCGATGTAAAATGGATTCTTTTTGATAACCGCAAGCGCTCAGCAAGTTGGTTGGATCCTGGTTCAGCACCTAAACAATGCCCTAAACGAAAAGTTACCCCTAGAAAAGTGATGGTCACTGTTTGGTGGTCTAGCGCCGGTGTGATTCATCACAGTTTCTTACCAAACGGGGTGAGCATTACTGCAGATGTGTACTGTGAAGAACTGAACACAATGATGGAGAAGCTGACACATCTCCAACCAGCATTGGTCAATCGCTCGTCTCCGCTGCTCCTACACGACAACGCGCGACCTCATACCGCACAGCAGACGGTCTCCAAGTTGTAAGAACTGGGGTTGGAAGTTCTCCGTCATCCGCCCTACTCACCAGACCTTGCGCCTACAGACTACTACTTTTTCCAGAATTTGGATGACTCCTTGGCGGGACAAAAATTCAATACCCGAGAGGCAGTACAAAATGCCTTTGAAGAATTTGTTGCCTCCCGTCCAGCTGATTTCTTTAAGAAGGGCATCAATAAACTGCCACTGCGTTGGCAAAGATGCATTGATTGTATGGGTGATTACTTCGATTAATACAAATAAAAAATACATTAAAAAAATTCGTTTAAATTTTTTCATACGAAACGGCAATTTCATAGGTAAAGACCTAATATAACACTCGCAGTATTCTAGGATATAATACTTCATGGTCACATTTAACATATAAAATAATAATATCAAAACAAATATTAATAGATAACAAAGAGAACCTAATTTAAATTGTGTTCCAAGACTTTCAAAAGTATAAACACTATCATTATAAACCTAGGTGCAATGGCCGGTACCCAAAGCTGTAAGGGGTGATCCGGAGTTAAAAACCTTCGATAATAAAACGGACAATACACCCTTTTGTTTTGTGCATACCGTTCCCACGTTCACTTTCAAATGAAAATGTAATCACCCGATGGTCATTGACACTGTGCTATAACATAGGCACGTAGAGGATTGCGTATAATTTTTGTATTTTTCTAGATAATTAGGTCAAATATTAAACACCTATTGGCTTAATTGATTTAGGACAAGAATCGAGTCCAGACTATCTTCCATATATATTGATACTGTCTACACTTTTAGCATGTATACACTATCTGACAATATGTCTTAAATTTTATTAATTACATTACATAGTATAAAACAAAGTCTCCTACCGCGTCTGTCTGTATGTCTGTTCGCGATAAACTCAAAAACTACTGAACGGATTTTTATGCGGTTTTCACCAGTGGATAAAGTGATTCTTGAGGAAGGTTTTAGTATATAATTTGTCAAGGATTTTTATATAATCAGAACGGGACAACGTCTGCCGGGCCCGCTAGTATATTCATATAATATGCCTATATCTACACCTATATCTTCTACATGTATGCTAGGGTGTGCCAAAAACGACGATTTTTTTTGCTCTCAACCCAAAATATCTCAGGAGATGTCCCAACAAAGCTCCTGTTAAAAGCGGAGCTCAAAATTACAATGCTGAGGGGCTCTCCATCGAACTTAAAGTTTTTCCATATAAATAACATGGGAAACATGATTTTTATTACTTTTTTGTACTGCAAACTGTGATAAAAATATTATGAAACGAATGAATGAGCCTTTTTTATTATTAAATGTGGTACAAAAAATTGTGTTGAGTCGAATTTCTATCTTCGATGTTTGATTTGTTATATAGCTTTGAAATTTTGATTTTGAATAAGAATGTAAATCTACAGTGTCTGTACTTTTTAGATTTTTGTAAAGAAACAATTGTTGCCGGTGTCTAGGAATAAATATATTTCAATCATTTTAAGCAATGTCTGTCTGTCTGTTTGTTTGGACATGTACCGATAAAATATCGATTAAACCTCTTCAAGAAAATCATAAAGCATATCTTCGAGTAACATTTAGTCTTTGTTTCATTGAAATCAATTCGGTTAATCATCATAAGGTTCCACGCGGACGAAGTCGCGGGCACACCTAGTTGTAAATATAATTAAATTTTTGCGACCATACAAAAAGTAATTACTCGTCTGTCCCACAATAAATTGTATTATGGATCTCTTAACGTAATACGTTTATGATTCTATCTAATCTTATTAGAATGATCTCTTCTATCTTCAAAATAATTCTAATGTTGAATTGCAAACAATAAGATGATAATTACAGTTTTAATTAAAAATACAAAATGAGTTGAGATCTTCCTCTTTAGCTTTAATATAAATCGAGATATAAAATTCATCTGTAAGCAATTTTTAATGTTACAAAATTAAAATAGCACCCTTTGAGCTTCGTGCAATATTCTTATACGATGCTATGGTTATTAAGTTATTTAGACGCAAACACAATAAATAAAACAAAATAACGCCCAAATTTACCAAAAATATAGTTTTTTTTATATCATAGCTTAGGAGGCAAACGAACAGGTGATCCTGATGTTAAGGGATCACCACCGTCCATACACACTTGCAACACCAGGGCAGTCGCAAGCGCGTTGCCAGCCTGTGTTTGAGGGGAAGTGGGAGAAGGGAGGGTTGAGGGGAGGGGAAGTGAGCCTCCGGCGCTCTCACTGACCGAACGAATCGCAACAATGCAAGCACTGTTACTTCACGTCGGTTTTCTGTGATATGTATAATACAAGTTATATATGGACAAACATATGAATTTCAATTATATTTATATACAAGCTGTGCCCGCGACTTCGCCCACGTGGAACTTGATGTACAAAACAATAACTCATAAAGTCATCTGAACGTATTTAGTCCATTTGTTTATCTACTTTTCTCTCATACTTAAGTCGCGGCACCATTAAAATTACAGCAACTTTTGATAGAGTGGACCGATTTTAATGACACAAAAACTAAATTACTCCCGAGGTTGATATGTTTTATGGTTTTCTTATATGAGCTTTTATTGTAAACCCAGTACTTTAGCAGTGATTCGTGTTCATAAAAACAGACAGACAAACAGACATTTAAAAAAGAAATAGTGCGTGGAGTCCCTCCACGTGGAAGAAGTGAAATTTCGTAATGTGGAAATGAAAATAGGCATGAGTAGAAATTGATTTTTAGTGAAATCATATTGTTTTTTAAGACAAAATTTATTAATATTGCTTACAGTTCACAATTGATCGCATCTTTTAATTATCATTTTCGAGTGGAGAAATATCCAAATCTATAACATTTATAATGGGATTATGATAACTAAAGTAAGATAGGAAATGTTTGATTATTTTTCTCGCTCTGTCTCTTTATATTCCCCCTCCCCAGGAGCGTTGAACGTTTAACGCAACCTTGTTGGAAGTCGCATTAGTAGTTTCACTTCAAAAATGATTGAAATGTATTCTATTACTTATTCCTAGACACCTGCAACGATTTTTTTCACGAAAATCGAAAAAGTACACACACGTTAGATTTACATTCTTATTATATGTATAAATAGATACTAATATTATAAAGAGGTAGTTTGTGACGTTGTAGCATTGTACGATTCCTTGCCGCCTCAACAATTACGGTCTGTCGGTACACTGTGGGGTTTTAGTTCGTCTGAGTCGGACATAACCCACCCTCTCCCCCCGGGAGGGTGGCGTATCAATAAGGGATTTCCCCACGTTAAAAAAAAGGAGCTACTGGTCAGATTTAAATTATTTCAGTGTTAGAGAGCTCATTTATCGAGGAAGGCTATATATCATCACGCTAAGACCAATAGGAGCGGAGCACCAATGAAGAATGTTTCAAAATCGTTTTTTTTCCTTTTGAGCGCTTCCGCTGCGTGTTAGTTAGCCCAGAGTAACTATTCCGCGCGGACGAAGTCACGGGCAGATGCTAGTTTATTGATACGGATCAAGTGAATAAGAAATTAACTAATACAAATTGATTCAAATTTATTATGCAGTATTTTAGCAATATACTCATAATATTGAGATCTCTATATTGTTACATTAGGAGGAGTGACTAATAAAAGTTACAAAAAGTACGACTCGTGGAGGATTTGAACCTCCGTCCTCCGATGCTCAATTACAGATTTAAAATCGGTGCTCTAACCAGCTGAGCTAACGAGTCTGATACCAAAAAAATGAAAATTTGCTTGTGGATTATGTAGTGTGATGTCATACAATAGAAATAGTCACCAAATCGCAATAATCTCACGCAGTAGGTAATTAATTTTATCCTATGACACAGGTATAGATTGTTACATTACTGCTGCAATATTTTTTCTGTACAATTGTTATACGGTACTAATAATCGCCCGCGTATTCGTCCGTGTTAAATCTATACTTCTCTACTAGTATTATAAAGAGTTAAAGTTTGTGATGATGCGAGTTTGTGACGTTGTCGGGGGTAATCTCTGGATCTACTAAATCGATTTTGAAAATTCTTCTACCAATAGAAAGCCACGTTATCTGTGAGTGTCATAAGCTATATATTAACCCGAAAAATTAAAAGATATTTTTGTGGTAGTCTGATTTTCAAAGTAAGTCGGAGAAAAACCGGTTGAACGAAAACGTTTCTTACGAACGTTACCTTAACGATGAGAGATATGATTGAGTTCTAGAGAAAAGTTGTAGAGCTTGATAATGCCTACAAAAAAGTCAGCGACAGCATATGTCTAACTTCAGGTTTTTTTATTATCAGGGCGGGACAACGTCCGCCGTGCCTGCTAGTTATAATATATATATTTTGGAACTAACGCTGTTAGCTATTAATATTGTAATTTTTTTTCATATCATAGGAGGCAAACCAACAGCCTGTGTAGGGAGGTGGGGAGGAAGGGAAGGGGAAAGTGGAAAGGGAGGGGAGGTGGGTGTCCCGCAGCTCTCACTGACCGAACGAAACGCAACAATGCAAGCACTGTTACTTCACGTCGGTTTTCTGTGAGAGGGTGGTACTACCCCGGGCGAGCCGACCCATTTATGCTGAAACCAGTAATAGTTTCAGCGTGGCTCTACCACCTACAATAAATGGTGATTAATTATTATTCGACATTTACTTATAAAACTAATGAAGAATTGTGTATTTCATAAATATATTGTTTTTTACCCTTAATTTAACAACCATTCGCGTACAGATTTTGCTGAAAAATGTCGCAAATTATAAGTATAAACAAATAAATATGGAAATATATAAATATCCGGCACTCCATTAGTAATAACTAATAAAGCAGACCGATGATTCTGTAATGTGTATGACACATCGTATACACTATGCGACTACACTGTCCCGCTAGTATTTAGGTAACTTTGACTTTATTGCAAAAGTTTATTGAAATCTTGCTCCAACTGGATACATATTTTGTACTGCAAACTTATGTATTATCTGTATCCTTAATTATAACACCATTCTAATTATATTAATTGTTTGTTAGTTTGTATCAGCATCTTCGCTTTTTTAAAATAAGTTACCTATATCATTTGGTCTGTAAATAGTCAATTATGTAGATAATTTAAGACTTGGCAGTATAATTAAACGCCTTTGTATACCTAAATGAACAAAATCAATGTACTGTTAAAACGTTATATTTTATTCGTAATCCTGTGTCATTTGGCTCTATATTTCGTAATATTGGTGGTGTTTTAGGTAATATAGTTATGTTATTGTGCAAAAGTGAAATGGATCGTAGATAGCAAACCTCATAAAAAGTAATTTAGGTTTTTTATTCGCCTTCGGCCGCAGTGGCATATCCGAAATACTTGAATTAATTTTCACGAGACTTTCACTGGGAGCTAACTAACTAATAAGCTATTTTATTTTAAACCAGCGGGCTCGGCAGACGTTGTCCCGCACTGATAATAAAAAGAAAACCTTGACAAATTATACCTAAACTAATGAAAAACTAACTAAATGAACCGTTCTACCTACTGGTGAAAATGGCATGAAAATCCGTTCTGTAGTTTTTGACTTTATTGCGAACAGATAAACAGACAGACCAGAAGACTTTGTTTTACACTATGTAGTGATGAACTGTCACCTGTGCATTTGTTCGTGTGAAATTGATCAAAAATAATTAATTACTGTAAACAAGCGCGTGAGACGTGCGCTGTACTGGACTCCAAGAATAAATGTATGTAATTTGAATTATATTATCATTTTGGTCAATTTGGTGGCCATTTTGTTTTATTTACCGCGTTTGCATCTATATAACTCAGTGATTATAGCTATGTATAAGAATAACACAATTATATCGACAATATGGGCATGTTATATCTATATAATAAACAATTTAACACATATTATTCGATTATGTATATTTTAAAATTGTCATTACTTTGTGTAGTGTTAGTGAGCACTGAGGGTGGTATATAGTAGGTTAAAGTTCCAGGTATGTTGGTGATAATAAATCCCATCCCATTCGATATACTATTCGTATTCACATATCTAATGTACATGTTACAGTAGAAGCGTGCGTGTCGAAGTTACAAATGTTTTTGAAAAAGTATTTCTGTAATGTACACACCTACTTACAATTTTACATTCCTTTAATACATTTTAAAAAACCGCGTGTGGAGCCGCGGGTAACATCTAGTCTTATATATAGACGTGTGCTCTCCAGTTCATCTTGCAAAGCTCAGAATCAGGGACAACTCAATATGTGAGTATGGGTTGGATGAAGACACTCTAAAACATATTTTTATTCAGTTGCTCCGATTTAGTATTTTATTATCTGATATTATATATCTGATTTTAACAAAGGAACAAAGGTGTGTATTTTCTCCGGAATGATTTCAAATAAAGTAATAAAATCCATAGCAAAATTAATTATTGTTACCTTAAAAAAAACGATACATCATATATCTGAGCTTAATATCTCAGCCAAAAAAAATGTTTTTATGTGAAATAGAAAATAAATGTTACAACTACTAATAAAAAATTACTAAAGTTATTACATACAAAGTTTCATGTATACTTTACAAATTCTTATTAAAACAAATAACAAAATCAAAATGAAAATTTCATAGAGATAAAGTTTACTCTTCACAGCATGTTAATTGGTGGAGTCGGTTAGAAGATAATGGGAAATAAAAACTATAAGGCGGCAAAATTATTGCGTGGTTGCGAGGATATTCAATGGGGTGCAGAGGTGAGGGCCAGAGGAGCAACTCAGGGGATACTGGCAACATATTTTTTGCCAATATAGTTTGGGCTCACAATTTGACTCGGTAGGTGTCGCTGTAGTCGTGTTCTAGGTTTTTTAAGATTTTTCGCGTCTGGAAATAAAACTGAAACCGGTAATAACTAATTTGGCGCAGACGAAGTTGCGCGGGTCAGCTAGTCTATAATAAAGAAGATTTGTACGTCAGAATAAACAGGAACAAAACTTTTTGAAGTGAATACTTCTTTAGGCGCGTTGAGTAGTAATTTTGGGCAGGAGACAAATTTATAATTTTGCGTCATGATATGCTACGTAAGCATGACCGGCTGTATAGCGCTTGCGTGGCTTGCGTCAGTCTAGCGACTCGTAGCATAGGGGCCTGTGTTCATGTAATATAGATATTTTGAAGCTCTTCATACGTTTGATTGATAAAAATGCATTATAATTATTGCTCTGAGTGGCAATAGATATACAAAACCACACTAATGTTAATAATTTCAATAAACAAATTCTGAAATTTAAATATTGTCATTCACACGATAATTAATATGAAAATTCAAAAGAGGAGATATTTATATCATTGTTTTGAGTTTTCACTTCTATTGGCAGTCCTTATGACTGCGTCGACTTTTTGTATGTGTCTGTAATATTCAGAAGGAAAAGATAATATCTTATTACTCAAGGGTAATAGAACTACCCAGTTAATTTAGTAAATTGGTCGGTCTTTATGATGTTTATATTACCCGGAGGATTTTCAGTACATTTCATGATTGAAATCGGTGTTAAAGTAACTTAGATCTTGTATATATATTTATGTAATGCGTTTAAGCTATGTGTTTGCCCATCGTATATTGCAATGTTCGGACGTCGCGAGTCGGTCGAACTGTAACGAGTCTGCGGGGAGCTCTTAGACTATGACCGCTGAGCTACGAATATTCACGACCGCACCAATAGGTACTTGGCGGCAGATTTCATATTGATACTAGGTGATCCGCGCAACCTCGTCTGCGTGAAATCGGTTACCTACCGGTTCCAATTATATTTCCCAAACCCGATTACAGCGACTCTCACCGTTTCCACTTGTGTAACGAAACAATTCAGGGACTCACTCAGACACATACCTAGTTGGTTTAGCGAATGACTTATGCCTGTGTGGAAGACATTGTGCGAAGTGAGGCGGACGTAGCGCCATCTGTCATTCAGCAACGTCAACAATTTCGTTTTGTTTGGAATAGGAACGACCGTTGATATTGTTCATACAAAATTACTAAAATCGGGAATAAAAAATGGGCGGATGGGGACACCATAATCACCTAGAGGTATAAAATATATTTTACAACCTATTCTCATACCTACCAAATATACATAAGATATTTCATAAAAATGGGTCGAGCCGTTTCGGAGGAGTTAATCGCAAACACCGTGTCACGAGATTTCTATATATTAGATTATGGCTAGATAGTCAATCAAATACTAGAAAAGGTATATGGGTATGTTATAGGCTCATGATTGTGTTCTCCTACATCGTAAATACAGACTTATTATAATATTCGATCGAATATTCGATGGTTTCCAATTCCGTTACAATGGATTCGAAATTATTTCAAATTAGATAATAATATTCTGAGAACATTACTCAAGTCCTTTTAACACGTATAGATAAGTGTTCGTTACCGATTTCTGTTATAGTTCATATATAAAACCATAAATGTAGTACTAATAAAAAATAATACCATAATATGATAATTACCATCTCTGGGCGGGAGCACATGGATACCAACTTGGACCATTTGACTCGGCTCAAAGATGAGCTGTGAGAATTGTTGGCGATCCTAAGCTCACATACGGTATCGAACCATTAAGTCTAAGGAGAGACGTCGTCTCTTTATGTGCGTTCCAGCGTTTGTATAATGGGTTTTGTTCCAAGAAATTGTTCAATATTATGTCTGTTGCTGCTTTCCATCATTGTATCGCTCGTCATTGGCAGGGAATTCATCCTCACAGAGGATTTTTCTCAGAGGGGTTTTCTCCCACGAACGTTCCGATTGTGGAATGAGTTTCCTCCTGAGGTTTTTCCTGGGGACTACAGTATGAAGTTCTTCAAGGGGAAAATAAATAGGTTATTTGAGGGTCGGCAACGCGCATGAAATACTTCTGATGTTGCAAGCGTTCATAAGCTCCGGTGACTACTTAACATCAGGCGACCCGCATGCATGTTTGCTACCATCGTAATATAAAAACACTATATGCTACTAGACCCAGATAGACACTTATACAAACAGACAAGTACATGCCTGCCTTAAGTTTAACGCGTAACGCATACCGTAATGTAACGATAATTTTTCCTTACCGTGCCACATTTCACTCCAAAGAGCCCGAGGAACTCAGTATTCCTAAGACGAGTAAAATTAGTATAAATTATGTTTCAAACTTGTTAACCTTTTATATACATTTCCGAAATCAAACAAGTCTGGTGGTAGAATAGTAACTGGTGCATAATCATGTCCTGATCTTTATATGGACTAGTTTTATCTCCTTCTGTCTCTGGCTAAGCAGTTATTTGCGTCCTTTTTGTTCTAGGCATGTTTAATTAACGTTATATAAAAATTCGAGCTTGACTTGGTACTCTAATAAGGATTACGAAAGTTTCACCTCTAAAGTAGATAAAATGCGTACTCCATTCAGTAGCGCGCCATTCGTAGATCGATGTTTATAGTTTACACACATCGGAGATAGTTTAAACGTGGCCGGGTAAAATTTACCCTCGCGCGGTTACCCCGGTGGACTCGGCCGGGTGTTTTGCTGAATTATGTCGGGTTGCGTTTTCGAACTCCCCAGAGCTACGTCCGGCTCGTAGCTTTAGCGAATCTGAGTACGTCGTTATGTTGAATATACAGCGCTATGAGTTTCTTTTATTTTCTTATATATTAGTTCTTAGGCTTAGAGGCGATAATGGGACGCGTTGTGAAGTCCAACACATAACAGTGTCTCTGTTACTTATCGTTCAGGTATCTTCTTTGTGGAAGAGATATTTATCCAATGGAGAGGCACAGGCGAAGCTAATCTCAGATGGCGCTAGCATAATTGTTTCTTGTCAACGAGTTGTCAACGTCAATCGTTTTTATCGTACTTACCCTTCGGCTTCCGAATTAAGACGAAAAGTTCAAAATGGCGGACGCTAAAGTAAAAATATAATTAAATCTTTGCGGCATCGGCAGTGACACTTATGTACCTACCTATACGCTGTACATATATGTATATTCTTCAATTTTTCTCTATGATCGCAATAATACATTTATCTACATGACAATTTGATAGGTTATATAGTTTTGTTTAAAAATTGTTAATGTTTTTTATACATAATTATAGTTAATTTATAAATTGTGTCATTTTTATTTTATAATCGATTAGTATACCTATTATATACATATGACAAATGTAACTTCAACTTATTATATTCTCTTTAGTCCAATTACACAGTAACGTTATATAGGTAGTGTAAGTTTGTTTTTAAAAGTTACTTTTTATTTTTAATTTATTTTACTCTTATGTGCTAGTGGTATAAAATTGTGGCCTAGGTCATATTTTAATAATGTATAGGACTTTGTTAGACATACAGGACGTTCAGTTTGCACTCTTCTACTTGTAAGATCCCCCCGTCATTATTTGACACGAGCTTGACAATACACCAGTACAAACGACTATGCGCCACCTAGCGGGATAAATAAGCAGTGTACCTCCCTATTGTGGAAAATCTGTAGGTTATTATTACTTTATTGGTTCACAAGGCTTGAACAAGTAATGTTAAATGGTGATTTTTTTGACGTGATAACGTTTTATATATCGACGGCCTAGCGCTCTTCGATAAATGCCGCTAAACTCACCGCGCCTGCGCCTAGTTGCATTTTTGTATTTAATAAAAATAAATATTAATGTACTAAAATAAATAAAGAGTCATTATTTTATGGACAAAAATTTGTAATGCTGTATCTTTTCATTACCCCATAGCTGATTCCTGTCGTAATCTGTTCTTTTATGCATATAACTTATATAAAAGAATTTCGATGTTTCACATACGCCAGACGTTCCATGACGGCTCAATTATTTTTTCTCTGTTATACAAAATAATGATAATTCAGTGGCAATAATTCAACTGAATTCATAAAAGTATGCAATTTTCATCAAAGTCTTCTTATAACGTTATCACGTTATCGTCCGTCAACCGACTTTACAAACAACCAATTTTTTTTATGGTTTATAGATTTTAATGTTCAGTTACATTCTCGCCTGATGTTAAAATGACGTGAACGAAGATGGTAAACACGCTAAATTTAGAGGGGGTTGGCTCTAAGTGCAACTGCCGGAATACACGAACAGGTGCTTGTCGAAAAACTTTCAATTTGCGGGTGGTAGCTAGTCAGACGGACTTAGAAGAGCCCTACCACCATGCTAACTTTTCGTCACGATGTTTTCCTTCATCGGAAGCTCCGATTCAGCTGCAAGGATTCGAACCTACGTCCATAGATAACTCCGAACATGATATTAAATAAGCCATCCTTTTGTACGTAGGTGGTAGAGCCACTCTGAAGCTGTTTCTGGTTCCAGCATGAATGGGTCGGCTCGCCCGGGGTACTATCACCCTCTCACAGAAAACCGACGTAAAGTAACAGTGCTTGCATTGTTGCGTTTCGTTCGGTCAGTGAGAGCGCCGGAGGACCACCTCCCCTCCCCTTCTCCCTTCCCTTCCTCCCCCTCTCCCCAAATACAGGATGGCAACAGACTTGCGACTCCCACGGTGTTGCAAGTGTCTATGGACGGTGGTGATCGCTTAACATCAGGTGACCCAATTGTTCGTTTGCATCCTATGATAAAAAAAAAATCCTTGTTTCAATGGTCCAAGACGGCATAGCTTCCAGTTGTAATTGTCGGAAGACTCGCGTTGTAACGAATTTACAAAAGCGTCTCTGCTTGTGTTTTATTTATTATGTTTTATTTTATTCTATGATATCTTCAGTCGGAAAATAACGATGACCATTTAGAAATAATGCCATGTCAAGACCGAAGAGGTCTTTCTATTAAGATCTTGAACTATAACCGTATTACCATACGAGTTCCATAATACAAATTCTTCTGACAAGCGATTATTTTTTATATTGTAGCAAAAACTTAATTATATTGGCGAAACACAATATTATATCTATATAATAACATTTTTAGACACATTGATTCATTAGTTCGTTATATAGTGCAAATGAGCACTGAGGTAGTTATATAGTGGGTAAAAGCTCCAAATATGTTGCTCATGGTAAATCACATTCGACACACTGTTAGTATTTATATATCTAATGTAAACGTTACATGTTACTGTAGGTGACGCGCGTGTCGTACTTACAAATGTTTTTGAAAGAGCATTTCTGTAATTCTGCATGTTCTAACATATTTACATTTCTTTAATACAATTTAAGAAACGCGTGTCAAGCTGCGAGCATCAGCTTATATTATAATAAAGTCTAACACTGTTACACAAAAATATTGTATAATTTATATCGTTATTTGAATTTGATCGTATGAGATCACCACTTTTAGCGCAATTCGCAATGTTTATTTCGGTTTCGTGTAGACGTCGTGACGTCACGGTATATTACCGATTGCGAATTTTGATACACGTAGAACAAGACTCGTTAGCTCAGTAGGTTAGAGCGCCGATATAAGCTTAAACTTGACCATCGGAGGGCGGAGGTTCAAATCCTTCACGAGTCATCGTTTCTTTTTACAGTTCAAATTGAAACACTAGTAATATCTGTTTTGTCGGGCGATTTTTTTCTTTATGTGGATGTGAGAAATATATAGTATATTACTATGATACCGCGTTAAGTTCCAGTATATAAACAATAAAACACAGCTTAGACACGCTGCCGAATGCCATAGTTTTAGTTCAAGGATATTTTAATCATGATTTAGGCTTGCTTATATAGGTCGTCTGGTTTAGAGGCAGTGTTTATCACCTTACTAGCAGCCTTGCTATCGTACGAACAGCAGTGCCCGCGACTTTGTCCACATGATACATATGTAAGAAACAGTTACTAATAAGTTCATCTATGTATTAAGTCCATTTACTTATCTACTTTTCTCTCGTAGTTAAGTCGCGTCGTCACTAAAAGCACAATAACTTTTGATAGAACGAACCGATTTTAATGAAACAATGACTAAATGTTATTAAAATATATATTTTATGATATTCTTAACAAAGTTTTATCCTGAACACAGTACTGTAGCAATGATGCGTGTCTAAACAGACGTACAGACATTTCTAAAAATTATTGAAATTCATTCTATTACTTATTCCTGGACATCTTCAATATATTTTTTTATAAAAATGTAAAAGTACAGACACGTTAGATTTAGATTATTATATTATACTAGCTGACCCGGCAAACGTTGTTTTGCCATATAAATAAATTACTAAAATGGCTATTAAAAAATAAGGGTTGATCGTAGAAGGGTGAAAATTGAGGATTGTATGTATTTTTGTATGTTGTATCATAAAAAAATAGAAATTAAAAATTTTGTCTAAAAAATAAAAAAAAAATTTATGGGTGGACTACCCCTAACATTTAGGGGGATGAAAAATAGATGTTGGCCGATTCTCATAGATACCGGATAAGCACAAAAAATTTCATCAAAATCGGTCAAGCCGTTTCGGAGGAGTATAGCAACGAAAACTGTGACACGAGAATTTTGTATATTAGATGTATATATGTAGGAATAGATCCTCTATTGAGAAAACATGATAGTTCATAACTTTTTTCTGGAACTACGGCTGTAGTCCTACGATACTTTGCTATGTACAAGAGAGTATGGGCACTTCGACAGATCCCGGCTGAAATTATGCATTTAATGTCCAGTCACGGGTAACCTCCCATTTCTATAAGTATAGTTGAAAAACTGAGATATTTTGGAAATTTCATAAGTCGACCATCAGTGAGTACAAGTGTTGAAGTAACATAATCATTAAATATAACTTCTTGTTGCTTCGAAAGTGGTATGACTCTTGTGTAGTGTAATTGTGAAGATTATTTTCTGTAAATTTTATAGTAATTCTGTGCTAAAAACTATGTCATCTGCGAATCGAATGTACGACATGTATTGGACATTGATGTTGACATTATGTCTTATTAACAAGATCGTTTTGATATTTCCTAACATGTTCCCAAAGAGTTTCGGAGACAAGTATCTCGCTGTAGCATTTCGCATTCTAGATATTCTCGGTTTATTGTTTATAAAAGCTTTATGTAGGTGTTGCGACGTCATAGCACACAATTGGTTGCCAATTTTAATACGTCTTCAGTAAGACTCGTTAGCTCAGTAGGTTAGAGCGCCGATATAAGCATAAACTTGACCATCGGAGGGCGGAGGTTCAAATCCTTCACGAGTCATCGCTTCTTTTTACAGTTAAAACTAAAATACTATTAGTATCTGACTGGTTTGTTGAAACATCTTTTTATATAGTAAAGTATACTATACATCAACCCCTACGAGACCCACTGCAGAGTCATAGGCCTCTTCCCGAAGGAAGCTATGGACATAATCACCGGTCCAGCCCACAACGTATTAACGATTTCAAGCTACTCATATTTTAGAAAACAATGGTTGCGTGCAAATATAATAAATTGCAGAATCATTATCCAGTGAAAACAACATTTGCCAAAATTGCACGCGGATTTGTGTGATGTCTTTAATGTGATTTTAGATCACATCACCATTTAACATCAGATGAAATTGCAGTCAAACGTTAAAACTTATCAAGTATAAAAAGAAGAAAAACAGACTCGTGAAGGATTTGCACCCCCGACCTCCGATGTCCACACTCGGCCTCACAACTTGTCGGCACAATCGATCCGCGCTACGTAACATGTCTACGGCGTAGACACCAGTGAGTTGTGTTCACCGAGCGGACACCGACGCTCTCAACTACTGAGCTGACGAGTCTCACCCTCAACCGTCGCAAAAACAACAATCCCTTCTGGGAAATCATAAAAAAATACTAAAAAGTTTGTATTCAAAATACGAACCTGCATCTCATAAGTCATCTTGTTGTTTCACATAGCTAAGACGCCTTCGAACGGATATCTCAAAATAAGCCTTCGCTTACTGAGTTCATTTAGCATTTAGTAAAATAGTGTAAGGCTTTACAACAAAGTCCCAAAGAATATTACCGATTTGCCGGATTGTGAATTTAAGCGTCATGTCAAGCGGGTTTTGGTGTCAAAAGGCTTTTATAGAGTGGATCAATGTGTGAACGATGGTGACGTCTGGAATTGACTCATCTCTGTGCATCCATTAAAAACGTTTGTGACATGTACCTAATGTATTCTTAATATTATATATATTTGTTAAAAATATAAACCAGATCAAGTTTCTTGCCGGTTCTTCTTGATGACTGGGTTGTTTTCCGAACCGGTGGTAGTTTTGACGTTCATAAGTGTCTTCTTAGGGCCTAAATTGAATAAAGTGTTTTTGATTTATTTTTAACCCGACTACCGCGAAGCCAAAAGGAAGGGTTATGATCTTAGCAGTCTATGTATGTTTATATTTACGTATATTCCACCGTAGCGCCTAAACTACACATCCGATTTTGATGAATGAGGTGTCAAGCGATTCGTTATTATGGCCCGGTTAACAGTCTTTGTTAACAGTAGTTTAGTTACTTGGTTTCTCGGCTTAGTTACAATATGTGTAAAACACGTATTAGATGCGTAAAGTTATTATTTACACTGTGGTGGGTGCATTTAGTTACGCTTTGTCTAAATAAGTAAAAAATTACGAAATAGGTTCGCATGTATTTACATGTTTCCTGTGTATGTAATTGCATTACTTTAAATGGCTGTATCTTTTTCGCGAATTATTATTTGTTACTAGCTGTACCCGCAGCTCCGCACGCGTTTTTTTTATTCATATTAAAGAATTATAAAATTGTGAGACTATGTACAATACATATATATACAAATTAAAATATACTATATACAAATTAATGGAGTGCCGGATGACGTATTTATTTCTACTAGTGGGCGCCCAGTGGTCGACATTCGACCATAGTTCATTGAATTTTTAAAGTTTGAACTTTATTAGGATTCTTTTATCAAAGGGTATTATAACCTCTATAATCAAAGGCTTTCATCATGCCTACTCAGTTATTTGCCACTTTTTTCAATTATATAAACATAAAAAAAAAGATGTCTAAATGAAAATTGAAATTAATTATAAATTTGAAACAAAAAACAGGCGGTTACATAAGGTGGTAAGGCTCTTAAATACTAAGTAAACATAACTTTACGAAAATAAAAAAAAAATATCGGACCCCCTCATGACACAATTTTTAATTAATTTTACACGACACCATGGGCGCGTGGTATTTCTGGGTGATATTGAATTAAATATAGTCTATACATTATGAGGAATAGTGATATACCCAGTATCATCACTTGGAAAAGTAATGGATACACAATAGAATCAAATTATGAATCCAAAACAAAGGTGTTTATAATACTACCATTAACTTTTGAAACTGAATTCATTTTTGTTCATAATTCATCATCAACTGTACTAAATATAATTGCTACATCAAGTTGTACTGTATCATTGTAACCGCGGAGATATAAGTCATGGATTACTTTCATGACCAAACAAATTTTCTTATTTTGATTTTACAAAGTATTTCTCGCTCATTTTTTATTGAATCATCATTTGAGTACACCATAAAGAAATACTAAACATTAAAATATTGACATTGACTTTGGAAATATTGCTTTACTCTTATGGCAACATGAAGCAAAGTGACATGAAGTGAAAGCAGTCTGTCACATAAAAATTTTGACATTCAATAAAACCAAAGAGAATAATAATTATTTCAGTAGTTCCATAAATTTACTAAAGATAAATTATTTATCAATTAATATTATGTATATTATGAATTTACATATTATATTATTCTAAAATTAACCTACAATTTGACCAGTTGATTTCAAAGGGGATATTGTAAGGCATGCAACGTCAGTCATGTTAAAAATATTTAAAAGGTAATTGGAATGTAAGAAGGTTGAAGGATGTTCGAAACGTCTTTTTCATTTACATATATGTTGTGTAAAATTCAAGCAGTAGTGTGAGTAATGTATATTTTAATTAATTTAATATGATTATAATGCATTTTATATAAAAAAAATAGCTTTGTGCACTTCTCTGCCATATAAACTTTAACTATGCCAAATTTCAAGTTCATCCGTTCGCGCAGTCCGCTTAAAAAGAGGTGCAAGTTTTGGCTTCACGTGTTAATATATAAGATATGTTATAATATCATTGTTGAATGTAGAATAAAAAAGGGTAATTGGAACGTAAGAGTAAAAAAAAAATACATACAGTCGAGCATAGCAACCTCCTTCGCAACCTTTTTTGAAGTTTGGCAGTATGGATTAATTCCTTCGCCTGTCCTATTGGACGAATATTATTACTACTTTTTTGAAGTCCGTTATTGACGGATGTCAAAATGTCTTTTTTATTTACATGTGTGTATATGTTGTGTAAAATTGGAGCAGTAGTGTGAGTAATGCATATTTTAATTAATTTAATGTACTTATAATGCATTTAATTTATAAAATAAATAGCTTTCTGCACTTCTCTTCCATATAAACTTTAACTAAGGTCAACTCGGTGAAGACCGGCATACTTTATTTAAAATTTTATTCAATCACCAAACTTGACCACTTCTATTATATTTCAAGAGAAATGTAGTACATTGTGTGATCATATATTTAGTTTACTACTAAATGAAACTGTCAAATGCATATAATAATAATGGATTTAGAAATAAATACAAGTTTTGTAAAGTCTGCGAAATAAGTGCATTTCACGCCCATGTCGGATAAGACCGTCTTATAAAAAGATCTCTAACTACACTGTTTATACGAATATAGACCTTGTGTGTATGTGTACATTGCAAAACTAATGGAATGTGTACCATACAATTTTAAATTAGAGGCATCAAGGGGCTACTATTCCAAAAAGGAGCGTTATGGGGTAAGTTCGGCATACTTTTCCATTCAGGGGTAAAAAACACGTTCATCACATTTCACAAAAAAATATGTTTGTTTTTATAAATCAGCTTTTTATTTAAAAGAACATACTTATTATTGTAATATTTTGACATCAGTAGTAAGTGTGGAATTGTATATTCCCACTTTCTTAGGTATGTCTATTATTATTATTTATATTAATTATTTTAAGAGATCAAAAGTAACTTATCCTAAAACTTGTGAATAATTCGTCATTCCACATTTATCACTTTATGAAATTTATATCTATTAGTACCTACCAAAATTCTTGGAAAAGTAAAATAAGTAGAATTAAAAAAAGCCTTTTAAGAAAAACAAAAATTAAAACAGTCCTTAAATAAATCAGATCAAAATAATCATTTATAAAATAAAGTAGAATTTAAAAAAAAACTTTTGCAACAGCTTTTCACATTTTGTACAGCTTCTACTAATTTTTCTTTAGAGTAGGATCTTCTATCCGATATTCTTTCATACTTTCCCATTACTTTTAAATGAAATACCTGAAAGATCAATAAAAAATGTAATTTAATGCTATTTTCAATATGTAACAATATAATTAATTCGGGCAAATTTTGCAATAAGAATTATTAAATAAGTAAATTAAAAACTCGGTTAAGTAGAAACTGTTTGCAATATCTGGAAACGGCGAAGAACGGCATATGCCGATCTTCTCCTCTAGGACTAGACGGACTTCTCCTACTATCGCATTTTGAGGTGAGATTTTATTCAACACATGTAACTTCGTGAAAAATGTATTTTGTTTAATCGTAATAAATTAATTAAGTAAGGGAATTCATAATGAATGAACTTACCTGGCCAGAGCCGAATAATAGTTTAATTAATACTCTCAAAATTATTTTTTCGACATCGTGTTGCTATTGCGATGACGGTTGAATACTCGACTAAACTTCAAATGTCGGTTACTTTCTTTGTATTATAAATTATGCCATCTCTGTCAATTTATTGGAACTAACACAGCTTTACGATTTCGTACATTGAGGTGGCACTTTCGTAGCTATTCAGAAATCGTTGTATTTCCTATTATACGGTCTTACCCAACTGACGGTCTTTGCCGAGTTGACCTTATGCCAAATTTCACATTCATCCGTTCACGCAATTTTCTTAAAAAGGATACAAAGTTTTGGCTTCACGTATATATGATGATAATTTACGATATTTTTGGACTACATTTGTACACGAATATTCATTAAACTAAAGAAATGAAATGAAATATTCATGAAATACACAATTCTTCATTAGTTTGATAAATAGATGTCAAAATAAATAATCACCATTTGTTAGAATATTTGAGCCCATCAAACCAAAAGCCTAAGTGTACGGCCTGAGTGAATCTGCGTTTGGTGGTTTGATTTAAGTCCATTCTGGACGTACACTAAGCCTACGTCCTACGTAGGCGATTCAAAGCGAACATAATTGCAATGCGGTGCGACGCGATGGCCTTGTCCTACGTGCCCGCGAATAGCTGAATAGCATCCATATCAGACAACGCAATCGACTCGAACATCCGCCGCATCACATTCGCGCGAAAATATCAAACCAACTGATCGCGTTCGCTTCGCTTCGTTTCGCTTCGCTCCGCGCCGTTCCCACTATAGCGTCTGTGTTGGCCACGTAGGACACTTCAATACATGTCGCTTGTCTGTATTTTTCGCGCCGCGCCGCACCGCTTAGCGATCGCAAGGAAATCGCTCACCTAGGACACTGCGTTAGTTAGTTCCAAAAAAAAACTATAATTTAACACAGACGTATAGGCGGGCGATCATTAGTAAACTATATCTGTGTCATAGGATAACATTAATTACCTATTGCATGAGATCATCAAGATTTGGTGTCTATTTCTGTTTGATGACATCATAATACACGATTGATTGCAAATTTTCAACATCCGGATACAAGACTCGTTAGCTCAGCTGGTTAGAGCACCGATATGAAATTTGTAATCGATAATCGGAGGACGGAGGTTCAAATCCTTCACGAGTCGTGCTTTTTTGTAACTCATCAACTCGTCCAAATAAAACGATATAGATATCTCAATATTATGGGCGTATCACTCAAATATTGCACAATAAATTTGAATCAATTCTGTTTTAGTTTTGTTTCTTATTCACTTGGTCTGTATCAATAAATTAGCTTCTGCCCGCGACTTCGCCCACGCGGCATACTTACTTTGGGCTAACGTACACGCACCGGAAGCTCTCAAGGGGAACAAAAACGATTTTGAAACATTAATCATAGGTGCTCCGTTCCGATTGGTCTTAGCGTGCTGCTATCCTTCTTCGATAAATAATCTATCTAACACTGAAAAGATTTTTGAAATCGGGCAAATAGTTCCTGAGATTAGCGCGTTCAAGCAAACAAACAAACCCTCCAGCTTTATAATATTAGTATAGATATTCATCATAATTGCAATTCCTTTGCAATTTCCGTTAAAGGAAGCTTTGGCTTAATTTTCTTCTTTAGTATACCGTGAAGTGAATAAATAAATTTAAAAAATAAACATGTGTATGGTTGCAGTCACCTAGCCGTATACAGATATAAATTAGCATTATAAAGTGTAAATGTGACTAGTGTAATTGTGTGATAGTAAGTCAAGCTGATTGTTGTCTGCACAAGTACAAAATAAATTATCTGTGATATAAATAGCGTTTGATTTACCCACGGGCCTAACCATATTTATGTGTAGAGGATTTGTATATATTAGTATTAGTTTATACATAACATAGAACGATGTTTTTATTATAATAGTTTTAGTATTATTTATTAATTATTTGAAGATTCGTAGAACCTGTAAAAGGTTTGACTGCGATTTCGAACTGGGTTACTTTAGATTAGCCTGCCGGCTGCTCCCTAACATAGGGACTATACATGGGGGTCTTGCGAGCCATGGCCGTCTACGGGGCCCTGGTAAGTGCCGACGCACTTGTTGCCGCTAATGTGCGGGCGTTGCACGCTGCGCAGCGGTTAGTGGTACTGAGGGTAATAAGGGGGTACTGGACTGTGGCCTCCGCGGAGGCTTTTGCGCTCGCCGGCTTCCTGCCTTGGGAGCTGGTGGCGGGAGTTCTTGCCGCCGTGTACGAGGCAGCTGGTGTGTACCCAGCCTGTCTCCCTATTAGGAAGGAGCCCGGCGGCCACGTTCAACCAGGCGGACCGTTGGGGCGGCTATCCAAGGGACTAGCATAGTTCGATCCCTTGCCGCCCCAACAATACGGTCTGAAGGTACACCGTGGGGTTTTAGTCCGTGCGAGTCGGATATAACCCACTCTCTCTCCCGAGAGGGTGGCGTATCCATAAGGGATTTCCACACGTTAATAATAAAAAAAAGTTGTCAGACACGAAATACACGTTTGAATTCATGAGGCTTACATACCGGTACACAAGTGTGTAGTAGGAATTCTTATATGTTTCAATAACTAGTTTAGTTGAGCTTAGACAGATTCGCGAAGACTGCCGTCGCGGCAACCCTACAAAGACTCGAACGCGTTGCCATGCCGTTTCGAAAAAATAAAACCTTTTAGAATAAATCCGCGCATTTATAATTATATCTTTCCCTAAAACAACCGATCATTAGGAGTAAGCTTTGTTTATTATGTTAAATTAGACTCCGGCACCGGCGCCGTTTAATTATTATTTCGATCCCATCTCTCTTAACATGCGTGTTTGCGCCCACGCTCGCGAGTCTCTCCCTCATGCCGCCGTAAAGGAGGGCGCCTGATTCGATCCCGTACATACGTCGCGTCTCTTCCGGTAGCATCTCTAGCCTAGGTCGTCCCCGGATGGGGCCCTCGAGCTGTTGCTATCGCGATACAGTGACTCACGCACATCACTTGTATACACATGAGATCACCTCACATACGTGCGCACGTTACACACATGGTGGAAGGGTTTTGTTTTTTTCCCTTAATCGAACTACATCGAGTAGATTACTTCGTTTCACATCAGATATACATGTAAACGTTTGTGAATCATACAATTAAAATTTAAATTAAAATTAAATTAAAATTAAAATTAAAATTGTATGATTCACAAACGAATATATGTATGAATAGCTTAGAATAGTTTAGCTAGGTCAGATTCGGGATATGGGTAACAGCTCAAGTCGAGGTGTGCCGTGCCCCCTTGCGCTAGTTGCCTAAACAAAATCGGCTGAGTGCCTTAAGCGCTCGCCTTAGTAGTCCGGTAAAGCTTCCGGTGAAGCTATGAAAGCCCGTCAGGGGAATGGCGTAGTCAGAATGAAAAAAAGTTTCACTGTGCCTACTCGTGCTACCGTATCCCGGTTCGAAGCGTGTGGTTGGTAACACGTACTAATACAGGAGTCGTTTAAACGCAGCCCTCAGGAGTACCAACCTATCATGAATACATAACACGTACTTACACATGAATTGTTTCAACGTGGACTACTGGAATATAGATTGGATTAAAGACATGTATATTGTTGTCGGAATTAATAGTATGATCTCACTTTCATATGGTGATTGCCAAATTTTTGTTTTTCTGTAGGCGTTGTGACGTCATATTATAAAACCGATTGCCGATTTTCATACTCTTATAGCAAGACTCGTTAGCTCAGTAGGTTAGAGCACCGATATAAGCTTAAACTTGACCATCGGAGGGCGGAGGTTCAAATCCTTCACGAGTCATCCTTTCTTTTAACATTTGAAATAGAAATATTTATTAGTAGTATTTGACAGTTTAGTCAAGCGATTTTTTTGTTTATATAAAATTATACTGTGGCATACTACTTTGCTAGGATAAGTTACAGTATAAAACTTAATAAGAATAATATACAGTCTATCGCTACCTATAGGCGAGTTATACTGTTATGAATAGCATAGAAATCATCTCCAATGAACAAACGCTTAAGTGTCCCAACTTTTATAATAGTCTTTCTATCGGTATTGGTGTTTTTTCTTGTCTCGGATAAACTGACATTCATTTTTATATAATTTATATTATGTGTTACGGACGAAGTGATTAATCAGGTCACTATTTATACTGCCCGGGCAATATGAGTAATCACGAATCAAATCGTGTTGCATACTTCGTTTTCGTGAAAATAGTTTTGGGATTTTATTATTTTTCTTTATAATTCTATACTATTTAAACCCTATACCAGTTTTACCAATATTAAGATGTTTGATTTAAATTTTATCATTACTTCTAATTCTCTATGGTAATATCGTAATTATATGTGGTCCAAATAATGCTTTGGAAATTTCTATAGCTTCCAGTTACGAGTTTCCTCAAAATCGGTTCAACCGTTTCGTAGTTTAAATGAAAGACATTTCAGTTTTATTTATATAGGCATCTAATATTATAAAAGAGTTCTTTTTTTCTTTTTTCGGTCTGACTACGCTATTGACCTAGCAAGGTTTTAACAGCTTCACCGGACTACTAAGGCGAGCGCTTAAGGCACTCAGCCGATTTTATTTGACAACTAGCTCAAAGGTGCACGGCACACCTCGGTTTGGGCTGTTGCCTGACACATGCAATTCGCGACCTATCTGAGCTAACCTTTTTTTTTTTTGGATACACCTCCCGTTGCCGGGGGATAACGAGAGGGTTATGTCAGACTCCTACTGGCTAAAACTCCACTGCCGCCTAGCGTATGTTTGTGGACCAGGGAACCGGGGTGACGGAAGCAAACTCCGGCGCCCTGGTCACGCGCTCAGATCGCCCGCTGGTGGTAGTACGGGGATCATCTTCTTGTGAAGAGACATAGCTCTCCTGGGCCTCATTTAGAAGCCACGGCAATCCCGTGCTTCTTCGCCACGGGTTCTCTTTTCCTAGGCAATGGACGCCCTCGCATCCATCACCAGGAGGTTGTTTTCCTCTGAGCTAACCTAAGTTAAACTAACTATTCATACGTATATGAGTTGTTGAAACATATATGTGTACCAAGCATACATACCTCAACAACTCTTATATATATTTCGTATCACGTACCACGGCGGCGTGATCTGTGGTAACGCGGGTGTGGGCGTGAACACGCTCTGTTAGGAGAGACAGGCTGGTAATGATCGTTCGCTGCTGTCATTTTATCGGGAGGAGCTTATAAAAGAGAATGTTTGTGAAAGTAAATGGATGTTACTTACTCTTTTAAGCAAAAACTACTCAACGAATTTTGATGAAACTTTACAATTACTACAGCTTATACATAAAAATAACACATATTTTTTATATTTTGTAGGTTTTAGCGTTTGACCACAACCTTATCTAATGTTGAATGACTCTATGGGCTAAGATGGTAAACATTCTAAATCTAGAAGCAACTGACTCTCAAGTGCAGCTGCCGAAACACACCAATACGTGCTTAGACGCGTCCAATTGAGGACGGTAGCTGCTAGTATTTAGCAGCAACTATTTATGGGTCACTGGATTTAGAAAAATTCCTATCACCATGCTATGGTTTCATCACAGTGTTTTTCTTCACGGAAAGCTCCGAGTCAGTAGATGTAATGATTCGTTCGTACATACATCCACCGATGCTGTGTCCGAATAAACTATCAACTAAGCCGTCATCGCTACAATATACCAGGTTACTGTATAAAGGGAGACACCGTTCAATCGTGTGGTAGTTTGTAGTCACATTTAACATATAAAAAAATAATACCAAAACAAATACTCATAAACAACAAAGAGAATCTAAGTTAAAAACTGTTCTAAGGTTTTCCAAAGTATAAACACAATCGAAATAAACCTAGGTGCAATGACCGGTGCCCAAAGCTGTACGGGGCGACCCGGAATTAATACCCTTCGATAATAAAACGGACAATAAACCCTTTTGGTTTTTTCATACCGTGCCCACGTTCCCTTTCAAATGAAAGTGAAATCACCCGACTGACATTGGCACTGTACTTTAACATAGAAGCGTAGAGGATTGCGTGTAATTTTTGTATTTTTCTAGATAATTAAGTCAAATATTAAGCATCTATTTTGTCTAAACTATTTAGGAAGAGAATCGAGTGTACATAAATAATTATTATTGTAACATAAGTTTATTATTATACTAAATTATTACATACATACATTATTACTACAATATTATAATACATTATTATTGTACATAAGTATTATTGTAAAATACATAATTATTGCAACTGTCTACACTTTCAGACTGTATATCTATTATGTATACTATTTATGTTACTATAACTCGCCTCCAGGTGGCGATATACTATGCTTTACTATTATTAAGTTTTATGGTGTAACTATAACACGGTATAGTAATTATGCCGTAGTATAATTTTTGTTTTGTCTGATGTACAAACAATTTTTTTGGAATTTGTATGCTTTTACTAACTTAAATTGGTAAC
Source organism: Antheraea yamamai (assembly GCA_036509395.1). Taxonomy (NCBI): domain Eukaryota; kingdom Metazoa; phylum Arthropoda; class Insecta; order Lepidoptera; family Saturniidae; genus Antheraea; species Antheraea yamamai. The sequence continues at coordinate 12,405,110 of AP028443.1, read as the reverse complement.
AATAACGGCTAACGTTAAAGTAAAACATCGTGAGGAAATCTGAACCTGAGAAATATTCTTATAGGATCATCGTATTTGGGGAAATATAGAACTGGATTTCTCGGAGTTTGAAATCGCCAAGACGTCGTGGGCTCGAGCGGTAATTATACCCATACCTTCATTTGGATAGAGGCCTATGACTCCGCAGTGGGTCTCGTATGGGCCGATGTGATGATACTTTACTATATAAAAAGATGTCACAACAAAAGCGTCAGATACTATTAGTATTTTAATTTTAACTGTAAAAAGAAGCGATGACTCGTGAAGGATTTGAAACTCCGCCCTTAGATGGTCAAGTTTAAGCTTATATCGGCGCTCTAACCTACTGAGCTAACGAGTCTTACTGAAGACGTATTAAAATTGGCAACCAATTGTATACTATGACGTCGCAACACCTACATAAAGCTTTTATGAACTACAGACTCAATAAACCAAGAATATCGAGGATGCGAAATGCGACAGCGAGATACTTGTCTCCGAAACTTTTTGGGATAACGTTAGCAAATGTCAAAACGATCTTTTTACAAAGACACAATACCAACCTCAAGGTTCCAGTACATCTCGTACTTCTATTCGATTCGCAGATGACATAGTTTTCAGCGCAGAATCATTACAAAAGTTATGGAAAATAATCTTCACAATTACGCTACACAAGAGTCATACCACTCTCGAAGCAACAAGAAGTTATATTTAATGATTATGTTACTTCAACAGTTGTATTCATCGATAGTCGACTTTCAAAGTTTGTAAAGGTATCTTAGTTTTTCAACTATCCTTACAGAAATGCGAGGTTAACCGTGACTGGCCGGTCATTGGATGCATGAAAATGCGTAGTTACTGAAGATATTCATCCGAGATCTGTGAAAGTGCTCATACCTCTTGTAAGTGGAGACATTCGCAGAGACATTGCCTCACTGAGCGTGTTCTACCGTCTGTATCATGGCGAGTGTTCTGAAGAGTTATTCAACTTGATCCCTTCCTCTCCTTTTCATAACCGCCCACGCGCGCTGGTCTTCGGAGCCACAGTTTTACGGTAAATCCTATCTGGGCACGAACTAAAAAGTTCGCAACATCTTATCTTTGCCGTGCCGTGAAGCTATGGAACAATCTCCCGGCCAGTGTGTTTCCTCCTTCCTATGACATGGGGTCCTTCAAGCGCAACGTGAAGAGATACTTACGTAGGCCGGCATGACAGCGGCGACCGGCGATGGATAGTATATCTCTCGGTAGTCGCCATTGTTTTTGGATTGTACTGTGCTTACCATCAGGCACAGTACAGTCATTTTGCCGAGCTACGATAAAAAAAAAAAAAGTGGCAAAGTACACCGATGAGCAGAGCGCAACGTAGCACTACAGCCGTAGTTCCAGAAAAACGTTGTGAACTTTATTTTTTTCTCAACAGAGAATCTATTCCTACATACATGCACATACATACCACCTTCAGTTTTGGCTGGATTGTACAGCAACGACCGTACACAACACCTTCACCTCACTTCAACATGAAGAGTTGAAGGCGGCGATAAAACAACTGAAGGCGATAAACATTGCCTCTAAAACAGACGACCTATCTAAGCAAGCCTGGATTCCAATTTCAAATTCCTTGAACTAAAACTGTTGTCATTCCTCAGCCTGTCTGGGCTGTGTTTTATTGTTATTAAGTTTTATACCGGAACTTAACGTGGTATAATAATATGACATAGTATATTTCTCACATCTACATAAAAGAAAAAAATCGCCCGACAAAACCCGCAGATAGTACTAGTGTTTCAGTTTGAACTGTAAAAAGAAGTGATGACTCGTGAAGGATTTGAACCTCCGCCCTCCGACGGTCAAGTTTAAGCTTACACCGGCACTCTAACCTACTGAGCTAACGAGTCTCGCTGTTAGTAGAAGAAGATTATCAATCGATCGTGTAATATGACGTCACAAAATAAAAATAAATTTGGCACTACACCACTCGGAGTGAGCTTAATCAATTGGGAAATTAGTATAGATTTCGAAATAACAAATATGTATGCAAAGCAACATCAAAAGGTCCAAAGTCATGATAGGTTGGTACTCCTGACGACGGCGTTGAAACGACTCTTGTTTTAGTACGCGTGTCCAACCATTGTAATGATAATTAGAAACAAACATAAAAGAATTAGTCAAATAAGTGCAACTGTTGTTAAGTGATGCGCTTACATATATTCGGCGATTGTTTATTATTTATATAGAAACGAAACATGTAAATACACACGAATGTATTTTGTAACTTTTACTTATTTCGACAAAGCGTAACTAAATGGACTCGTCATATTGTAATGATTTTGCGGATCGAATATGCGCTTTACACATACTGTAACGAAGCCGAAACGCCAAGTAATTAAATTAAGTGTAAAATGCATTCTAGATACACAAATTCATCCTAACCGATAAAACCAAATGTAAGTTTCTTTATTACGTTTCCACTCTATGACTACACAATCGATTACCATAAAATTTTGGAAACACGTTTCAAGGGGTACAAAAAAGGTTATAAAGTACCATTCGTAAATAAATCGTTCTCGTGGGATAGATCTGATCTAGATTAACGTAAGCGAAGCCGCGAGCAAAGGCTAGTACATTATAATGTGTACAAAAAGCGAAAATTAAAAAACAAAAGTTTATAAAACAGTAACCCGACTACTGAAAAAAACCACCAAAAAGTAAGAAACAATAAAGATATCATCGTCTTATTGAGTAAAACAAGTCATTCGATATTCCGATTTATTTAGTTCTATTGAAATCCTCTGTCATTTCCGCATTAATAACATTATAATCCAATTCAAATGCCGTAGTCGTGCGTTATCATCTAGAGATAAAAAATTTAAAAACTGTAACACTCTTACCCGGGCCATAATAACGAATCGTTTGACACCTTATTTAAAATCGGATGAGTAGTTGAGGCGCTACGGTGGAATATACATAAATACAAGCATACATACATAAACTACTAAGATCATAAACTTTCCTTTTGGCATCGCCGTGGTCCTGTAAAAAATAAATGCTAAATGAACTCGGTAAACGAAGGCTTATTTTGAGATATCCGTTCGGAGACGTCTTAGCTGCGTGAAACAACATGATGACTTATGAGATGCAGGTTCGTATTTTAAATACAAACTTTTTAGGATTTTTTTTTATGATTTCCCAGAAGGGATTGTTGTTTTTGCGACGGTTGAGGGTGAGACTCGTTAGCTCAGTAGTTGAGAGCGTCGGTGTCCGCTCGGTGAACACAACTCACTGGTGTCTACTCCGTAGACATGTTACGTAGCGCGGATCGATTGTGCCGACAAGTTGTGAGGCCGAGTGTGGACATCGGAGGTCGGGGGTGCAAATCCTTCACGAGTCTGTTTTTCTTCTTTTTATACTTGATAAGTTTTAACGTTTGACTGCAATTTCATCTGATGTTAAATGGTGATGTGATCTAAAATCACATTAACACACACAAATCCGCGTGCAATTTTGGCAAATGTTGTTTTCACTGGATAATGATTCTGCAATTTATTATATTTGCACGCAACCATTGTTTTCTAAAATATGAGTAGCTTGAAATCGTTAATACGTTGTGGGCTGAACCGGTGATTATGTCCATAGCTTCCTTCGGGAAGAGGCCTATGACTCTTCAGTGGGTCTCGTAGGGGTTGATGTATAGTATACTTTACTATATAAAAAGATATTTCAACAAACCAGTCAGATACTAATAGTATTTTAGTTTTAACTGTAAAAAGAAGCGATGACTCGTGAAGGATTTGAACCTCCGCCCTCCGATGGTCAAGTTTAAGCTTATATCGGCGCTCTAACCTACTGAGCTAACGAGTCTTACTAAGATATTATTAATATTGGCAACTGACTGTATACTATGACGTTACAACGCCTACCTAAAACCAAAATAAATTTAGCAAACGCATTCGAAAGTGAGCTCATACGATCGATTTTGGAATATAATATATATTTATTTGTTACAGCTTTATACTGTATCTTAAAACAGTATAGTGCAAGCTTTTCTAAACTTTAAAGATAACGGAAGACCAACCAAATACCTTTTACGTTATGGAACCTCATATCAAATGATTACAAATCAACATTGAAATTTATATAAGAACATTTTTTTTATAGAAATGTGTCATATAATTGAAACACATTATCCTTAACTTAAAGTTTTAATGTGAATAATGAAATTGTTTTACTATTTTATGAATAATAGTTTATTTAATAGTATATTACATATAGGAGGAGTATTTAATAGTATATAGTAATATAATAGTTTTATAGTTCGGTATTATGTCGGACAATTGTATACGTGTATCTGGGGTAGCATCCAACCTTGACCTGTATTTGTTTTTTGTATTAATATAAATTTGGCGAAACCCTGATGACTATTCTACGGAACCCAGTTTGGGAATCCTTGGTATAGTGGTATATCATAGTATACTTGTATGTAAAGAAAAAATCACCCGTCGAAAACTACTAATAGTTCTGATTTTAACTGTAAAAAGAAGCGATGACTCGTGAAGGATTTGAACCTCCGCCCTCCGATGGTCAAGTTTAAGCTTATATCGGCGCTCTAACCTACTGAGCTAACGAGTCTTGCCATAGATGCTTGAAAGTAAGCGAATTACTCTGTAGTATGACGTCACAACGCGAATAAACGAAAATAAATTTGGCAAGCCCCGTGCGGGGAAATTGAATTATGGGAGGGGCGTCCGCAAACGCAAGGGATTCTCCATGATCTGCCTGTCTGTCTGTCCCTGTGAACACGTATCACTCTGAAAGTACTGAACCAATTTTGATGAAACTTGGCGCAGTGATAACTAATATTACAAGGTTACATCTAGGATACTTTTTGTCTCATAAAACGGAAGGGATTCTCCAGGAAAACAGACGAAATTAAAAAAAATGTAGTTAATGAAATTCTTGACGGATTTTGGTAAATTTTCTTTGTTCTATATATAGCAGACAGATTAACTAAAAAATTAAGCTATATTTCATCTCTCTCTGCTACTTAAAATAAAAAATAACAAAAAAAATAATCGGTGGGATCCGAATCGACCACTTCGTCGGTCCATATAATGTACAGTACGTTATAACTGAGCTACGGCTACATGACATTTCTGTGCGTAATTATCAACCACATATGAAAAATATGTGTAAATGAAACTGTCACTTATATATTGTTTTATTTACTTTCATTACATAGTATAATACAAAGTCCCCTACCGCGTCTGTCTGTCTGTTCGCGATAAACTCAAAAACGACTGGACGGATCTTTATGCGGTTTTCACCAGTGGATAAACTGATTCACGAGGAACGTTTTGATATATAATTTGTCCAGGATTTTTTTATAATCAGCGCGGGACAACGTCTGCCGGGCTCGCTAGTATTGTATAAAAAATGTTTGCTAAACAAAGGTGACAAGATTTTTCCCTAAAACATAAACCTAGATAATAGTTACATTACATTGTAGAAGATGAATCTCAATTTGAGTTCTGTCAGTACATGTGTTGTTTCGATATTTGATAAAATTAGTTTTCTAAATATTGTTGAGTCTTAAAGTAGTTGGGTTCTGATTTTTTTTTTTTTAACGTGGGGAAATCCCTTATGGATACCCACCCTCCCGGGGGAGAGAGTGGGTTATGTCCGACTCGCACGGACTAAAACCCCACGGTGTACCGACAGACCGTTGTGTGGGGGCGGCAAGGGATCGTTCCAGCTAATCAGCTTTGTAGAGCCGCCCCCACGGTCCGCCCGGCGGAAGGTGACCGCCGGGCTCCTACCTATAGAGGGACAGACCGGGTACACACCGGCTGCCCCCCCTCGTCCGCCGGACCTGTGCAATGAGGAGATGGGCCCCCCGGCCCATCCCCTCAGGTCCGGCTACGGTGGCGGGAGGAGTTGGGCAAAGCGCCGCCTCCTCCCGCCTGTCCTCCTTTGGCGGAGAGGGCCACTTTGAGGATCTGCCTCGCGGGCCCTCTCCGACAGACAGAGTGTGCTGCGCGGTATCTTCATCAGCGCCGCACTCATGGCAGGCGGCGGTCGGCTCCCTGCGTGCGATCCGGTGCAGGTACCACCCGAAATAACCGTGTCCGGTGAGTACCTGCACCAGTCGGAACGTCAGGGAGCCCCACTCCCTATTCAACCACGCCCGCAGGACCGGGCGGACGGCGTCGACAGTGAACCGCCCGAACCGCTCGTCCGCCAGGTCCTGCATCCATCTTTCGAGGAGACGCCGTCTCTCCGCCTCTATTTCCCTGGGAGCCGGAGGCTCCCCCCTTCGTTTTCTCGCCGCCGTGAATTGGTACACGGCGGCGAGAACTCCTGCCTCCAGCTCCTAGGGCAGGGAGCCGGCGAGCACAAAGGCCGCCGCCGAGGACACCGTGCGGTACGCCCGGATCGCCCTCAGTGCCACCGTGCGCTGCGCATTACGCAGCGCGCGCACGTTGGCGGCACCGAGGGCGTCGGCCCACACCGGTGCCCCGTAGGCGGCCATCGCCCGCACGACTCCCATGTAGAGTCGGCGGCACCCGGCACCCGGCCCCCCTATGTTGGGGAGCAACCGGCCGAGTGCCGCCGCCGCCCCAGCAATTCGCGGTCCGAGCCCCGCGAAATGGGGCTCGAACCGCCAGCGCCCGTCCAGGGTGAGGCCCAGATATTTCATCTGGGTCCCCACCCTGATCCGGGCGCCCTCCACCACAATGTGGGCCCCAGGTGGTGGCCCCCGCCGAGGCCCATGGAAAAGTAGGGCCTCGGTCTTCTCGAGGGCCACTCTGAGGCCCAACCTCCTTATGCGCCTGACCACGAGGGTTGTGGCCATCGTGGCCAGGCGCTCAACCTCCCTCCATTCCCCCCCCCCTATGAGGCGTGCCCCGTATGGGAGCACGCTGCGGAGCACCCAGTCGTAGCCCATGTTCCACAGGAGCGGCCCCAATGCCGACCCCTGTGGAACCCCTCGCCGTGTGGCCCGCCTAAACATCCGGCCGTCGCCGTCGACGTAGGCGACCTCCCTGCCCTCCAGGTACGCCTCCAACACCCGCCGCAGGTACGGGGGCACTCCGAAATATCGGAGCGCCTCCCGTATGACGTCATGCGGCAGGGTGTTGAAGGCGTTGGCGATGTCGAGTGACACCGCCAAAACCCTCTCCCCCTGGGAGGTCGCCTCTGCCAACAGCGACTTCAGGAGGCACAGGGCGTCCACTGTCGAACGCCCTGTCCGGAAGCCATACTGCGCGTCCGCCAGGTTCGGCCCCACGCCCTCTAGGTGCTGGACGACCCGGGAGGAGATGATCCTCTCCAGCACCTTCCCGGCGTCGTCCAGCAGGACGAGGGGCCGATACGCGGACGCGCAGTCCGGAGGGCGGCCTGCCTTCGCCATAAGGCAGAGCCGCCCAAGCTTCCAGGGCTTCGGGAACTGCCCGACCGAAAGACACCGGTCGAACAGCTCCCGAAGCCACCCCCCCAATTGGCCCAGTGCAAGGCCGAGCACCCGGCCCGGGACCCCATCAGGGCCGGGCGCTCTACGCCGGCTGAGGAGGCGTTCGACTGCCCTCCCCATCTCCTCCTCCGTTATCGGAGGGGGAGGACCGTCGAGCACCTCCTCGACTGCCTCCCGAGGCGGAGGCATGGGAGGAGCCGGTAGCATCGGAGGGTCGGGGAACAGCTCTCCCACGACCCTCGCTACCACCTCCGGCCGGAGGGTCTCCGTCACCGGGGGCGCCTAGGATTGCAACTTCATTCGTACAATCCTGTACGGGCGCCCCCAAGGATCCCCCTCCAGCGTCTGGAGAAGCTCCTCCCATGCTGCTTGTTTTGCCCGGCTGATGGCAGCCTGCAGGGTCTTCCTGCACTCCCTATAGCTGCCATACAGCCAGGCCTCCGCCTCCGGGTCCCTATGCCGGCGCCGGCGGCTGCGCCCGAACAGCCGCCGGGCCGCGGAGCAGGCCGCTCGGAGAGCGGCGATCTCCGGCGACCACCAGTACACCGCCCGTTTGTCTGGGCGGTGTACGCTCCGCGGCATCGACGCGTCGCAAACCTCCGTGAGGGCTGCACGGAGGCGGGCTGCAGACGCGTCGACATCAGCCCCTGTGGGGGGGGGCATGGCCCAGGCCTGGACGATGGCTGCCTCTTCCGCTAATTCACGGTTGAGGCGGCTCATCGCCCAACAGGGGAACTTCGCGCCCCTCCGGGGGCGGGTGCCACTTCCGGCTTGGGAGGTGGAGACCTCGAACCTGATGTATCGGTGGTCCGATAAGGTCTCCAGCACCCTCCACCCCCGGACACGGCGTGCGACGGACGGGGTGGCAAACGAGACGTCCACCACTGACGTCCCGTTCCACCGCACGCACGTGGGGACGCTCCCCTGGTTGAGGAGGGACAGCCCCAACTCGGCTGCCCACTCCTCAACGGCCATGCCCCTCAGGTCCGTGACCGCCGCTCCCCAGGTCCTCGACTTAGCATTCAGGTCCCCCATGAGGACCACGGGGAGCGGCGACAGCCGTCTGACAGCCCCCTGCAGGGAGCCGAGATACGCCTCGAACTCCCTCAGGGGCTTGTTAGGGGAGAAGTACGCCCCCACAATGGCGTACTCTCCCCAGACGGCCGTCACGAACCCGGCCCCACTTTCCCTGACCGCCAGGGACGAACCTCGTCTCGCCACGATCGCCACGGAGCCGTTCCGATCCCCAGCCCACTGCGGCTGAGATGGAACGAAGTAAGGCTCCGTGGCGATCGCAAGCCCGATACCCCACTCCGCCACTGACTGCACAAGTAAGTCCTGTGCAGCGGCGGAGTGGTTGAGGTTCGCCTGGAGGAAGCTGTATATGGACCGATCCATTATTGGTCCATATCAACTTCCTCCCGCCTGGCGGCCACCACCTTGGGGATTGTGCCCACTATGGGGAGGTCCCTACCCTTGGTGGTGGGGGGCCTGCAGGTTCGGCTCCCCATCACATGCTCCGAGGGCCTCCCCGCGTCCGCGCATACGGCGCAACGGGCCACCTCCGCCTTGCATTGGGCCGTTTTGTGGCCCGCCGCGCCGCAACGGTAACACCCGTCCCCCCTGTTGGACGAGGAGGGGCACACGGGGCGGGTGTGCCCCAAGCCCATGCATTTGAAGCAACGCATGGGCTTCTCATCCAACAGGTGGACGCGGACGACGCTCCATCCGACCAGGAGCTTGCCGGCCTCGACAAGCTCCCTGGCCGCCGCCGCGGGGAGCGAAATGTGGACCGCCCCAAGGCCCCCCCAATTTTTCTTTATTTCGCCCACCTTCAGGTCGGCCGCCTTGCAGCCGGCCTTCGCCGCCACTACCGTCTCAATCTCGAGGGGGGACACCGAATCGTCCAGCCCGACGATTCGGATGTCCGCCCTCTTGATACTAATACTAGCTGACCCGTGCAACTTCGTCTGCACGAAATCGGTTATTATCGGTTTTAATTGTATTTTTATACGCAAAAAATCTTAAAATACTTAAAACTCGATTGCAGAGACACATACCATTTCCACTTGTGAATCCGAAGTATTTGAATCAAATATATGTGAAAAGTATAAATTATATTTTACCTATATAAAGTAACCTTTCATATGTATCTATATTCGACCAACGCAGAGGAACGAATCGAAACCAAAGAAAGTGAGAAAGCAACAAAACCGTATTTATTGTTATTGTATAAAAACAATGATAGAAAACATATCATCATTACATAGTATAAAACAAAGTCCCCTACCGCGTCTGTCTGTCTGTCTGTTGGCGATAAACTCAAAAACTACTAAACGGATCTTCATGCGGTTTTCACGAATGGATAAAGTAATTCATGAGGAACGTTTTAGTATATAATTTGTCAAGGTTTTTTTTTATCATCAGGCCGGAACATCGTCCGCCGGCCCGCTAGTTATCATATAAAATACAGATTAATTAAAAAAACATAACCATATTATGTACTCACTATATGTACAACTTTTAATGTTTCAAATATTAATTAAAATTATAATAACTTTTCATAGAGTGGACCAATTGAACTGAAACTACGACAAAACTTTACTCGAGGACATGCTTTATGATTTTCTTTAAGGTTTTATCATAAATACAGTACTTTAGCAATGATGCGTGTTGAAACAAACAGATAGACAGACATTTCTAATAATGATTGAAATGTATTTTATTACTTATTCCTAAGCATCTGCAACAATTTTTTTCACGATAATTGAAAGAGTACAAACACGTTAGATTTACATTCTTATTATATGTATAGATATAGTTTAAAACTCGATATCGACGATTTAATTGGCCTCACCCTTTGTGAACGATTTTGTTCACCGAGACGCAGTGTGACACTATAGCATATAGTTATACATCGTATATATTTGAAAAACACTATAGCTATATTGATTTTTGACGGATGCACAGGTAGGTTTGTTACTCACAGACATTAAAATCGTTTCTTACGTGATAAAATAAAGTTAATCTGACTTATTCATAACCTAACCATAACACAAATCCTAAATGGAGGGATATCACATCTGAACTATTACCTGGACAACTATCTGCATGAACGACATGATATCATAGCCAGAATTTTTCACCTGAAACCAGATTGGCCAGATTGGAATCGTGTAACTTCATCACGTTCGTCGCTTACTCCAATAGTAGCTCTATCATCCCCTTTATGTATATACTTCATTATGTATTTGATACTTTGAACGCTATTACATATTTCAGTATTAATGTGTGCTTGAAATGTTTTGGATAAAACGGGAGAATATGGGACGACCCATCTATTATTTAAGATTATCTGCTGACCTCTAAGTCTTATTTCAGCAGTATAACCTCCTTGCTGGGGCGCACGACGTCGGTACTTTGGATATCCATCTTCTCCCGTGATTGTCTCCTCAGTCAATGCCTTTGGATATTTTTTTGTACAACGACCATTTTTCATGCAGGGAGAAGTAATATTTAAAGTACCACAAGGACCATGTACCATATGAGTTTTTACTGTCTCATAAAGGCCAGGATCTTCATCAGGATTTGGGAATTCGGCACTAACTAAGGCATCGATATCATTAGGACGAATTTTTTCATGTAACCAAAAAAGAATATGTGCATGTGGTAAACCACGTTTTTGCCATTCAATAGTGTACATAAAGCATAAAGTCTCACCAAATATTTTTTATTAATAAATCTATCAGAAGCTTGAGTTTCAGGTGAAAAACTCTTGCTATGATATCATGCCGGTCATGTGATAGTTGTCCAGGTAACAGTTCAGATGTGATCTCCCTCCATTTAGGATTTGTGGTAAAGGTTATAAATAAATCAGGTGTTCCATATTTTCTCACGTCAGCAAAGCCATCTTGTATGCGTTTATGCATATAACGAGGACCACCAGTGAAGCTCGAAGGTAGAATAACTAAACGACCCAAACTATCCACATCTGTGTCATTTTGTATAGCATCCTGAAGATCCACATAATTTTCTGCGCGTAATCTAATTTGATTAATGCGAATGTAAAGTAGACGCTCAGTCTCCATTTTAGCGTACATATCGACAACAAATTGGTTAAATAAACTACGATACCGCTGCAAGTAGATGAACTGATCGCGTCTTACTTGCAAGAGATATGCATAAAATTGCATGGCTGAAGTTTTTTTGTTGAAATTTTGTGCTCCAGTAATTGGATCGACGTTATATACGTTAAAGTTATACCCGTTTTCACCACAACTATAAATAAGTGGATATTGCAGAGCATCGTAAGCGCGATGGGTCTCATTAACACGCTGAAGTCGATTGTCTCGTGAACGAATAACAATATCACGTCGATCACATTCCTGGTCAATCACAACTGCTGCGACTTCGTTGCAAATAGGAGGATTGTATCGACTATGATGTCCAACTAACGGTCTCCTCTCTGCGCTAATAACAAATTTATATTCAGTATTTTGATTTTCCGAAACAGAGTCTATTGCGGCTTTAAAACTACGTACGTATGGGTTTACATTATGTAGCATATTTTGCAGTTCAATTATTAAGTTTGAGTTTAGATTAGGAAAATATTGTCTTCTAACATTTGCCTGCATATTATAATCGGAAACGAAATAAATTTGTAGAAATTTTGGTTCACTTTCAGGTAATAGAGAGCCAATAGTGTGATATACCTGGCCTTGTATTTTGAATGTGGGCATAAATGGGCCTTCACGAATTTCTTTAGCTCCAAATGATGTCATTTGAAGTGCACTATTGTACCAACGAATCGAATCTAAGAATTCCTTAGATTGTGGATGTTTTCCAATCAATAGTGATTTCAAAGGTTCTGGAGGAGGAGTCTGTAGAACATTCAGTCTTACTTTTCCACCAGAGCAACAAAATCCAACACTTTCTCTGCGCCATTTAAGTGCTTGGCAGTGAGTGCATATTTGTATCATTGCCCCAATATTAGAGAATAGAGCGTAATTAATTCTTTGATTATATGAAAACCCACTACGTTCTTTATTGTCCCAATGAGTAATTTCGTTAGTCACATGTACACTTCTTGTGAATTTTCACTTTGTGGCGATATTGGCATCCTATTTATAGTATGGCGCATCCGATCGTCAGCTATGCGAGCTTCACGTTCTTCCGCAGTCTCTAATTCTCGAATCTCTTCAATTCTGTTCCTTTCGAGAGTCATGTGAAGGTTTCGGTCTTCTTGAACTCGATGGTAGTACTCGCGAACTGCTTCGATTCGCTCCTGATGTTGTTGTCCAGTCTCAAAAGATCTGACCGTTGCGTGACGATCGCGATCAGCACTCAGCCGCTCTTCTCTTTGTGTATATGTTTCAAATGCTCGTGATTCTACATGGTACTCACGATCAGCAGTCAACCGTGCATCACGCTGCGTAAAAGTCTCCGAGTCTCTAGATGCGGCATGGTACTCACGATCAGCAGTCAACCGTTCCTCACGCTGCGTAAAAGTCTCCGAGTCTCTAGACGCGGCATGGTACTGACGATCAGCAGTCAACCGTGCTTCACGCTGCGTAAAAGTCTCCGAGTCTCTAGACGCGGCATGGTACTGACGATCAGCAGTCAACCGTGCCTCACGCTGCGTAAATGTTTCCGAGTCTCTAGACGCGGCATGGTACTCACGATCTGCAGTCAGCCGTGCTTCACGCTGTGTAAAAGTCTCCGACTCTCTAGCCGTGGCATGGCACTCACGATCAGCAGTCAGCCGGGCCTCACGCTGTATAGACATTTCCGCTTCACGAGCTGTAGCGTGGCGCTCACGGTCAACAGTCAGCTGTACCTCACGCTTCTTATTACTTTGGTTTGCCTTTAAGGCAGCTATACGTCTACGATCTGAATTTAATCGCTCCCGACGTTCGCTGTCAGTTTCTGAAGCGCGTAAATTGGATTGGCGCACTCGTTGGGTATGAAGTCTCACCTGATGGTCTTCCTCAGCTTCTTCCGACCGAATGGTCTTAAGTCTTTTTCGAGCACTTGTATACTGAGAAAGAGATGCCCTTTTTTATTTGGCATTGTACTTAATTAAAATATATATTCTGACGCTCAAATTCAGTAGTATAATTACTAAATTCTAAACTATTTCCGAGCCGTAATACAACACTGAATAATGACATCTTTCAATTTATTGTAATACGACATAGACAAAAATGTTTCCTTATCATAGAAAAATGTAACCACTTTTAAAAATAATTAATCTACAAAATGAATACTATCATATGTATTTATTATTATTTAAACTATAGATATGTTTTCTGTCATGCATTATTTTCGTCACCAGAGTTTGATGAAATGATTTTAAGATCTCGCCAAATATTTCTTTAAAATATTTAATGCACAGATTTCGTCCCTCTAGACTTTTATCATATGTATACATTTTATGCTTCTAATTCAACGGATTGATAATTAGGCAAAGAAACGTCATGTTGCCGTAGCTCAATTATAATATAACACACATTTTACGGAACCAAAGACGTTGGTTCGAAACCTAGTCGTTCCTTTTTTTTTAAGAAGCATAGGGAGTTAAAATTTTTATCTACTTAATTTGAAAAAAGCAAAAATAAATTTCACCAAAATCCGTCAAGAATTTCACTAACTTCAATTTTTCGACTTTCATCCGTTATTCTGGCGGACCCCTTGCATTTTATTGGACAAAAAGTATTCTAGATGTTACTTTATAATGTTAGTTGTCACTATGTCAAATTTCGTCAGAATCCATCCAATGGTTCTTGCGTACATTTTTTCTCTTTTGTGTTTCGTTTTAAGTAAAAAAAAAACAGACATACGAATGTGTTATTTAAAACATAGCCTAAATGTTATACCGGTGTATAAACTACTACCATACCAAATTTCATCAAAATCCCTTCAGTAGTTTTTGCGTGAATCCTGTACAAACGACAGACAGACAGACAGACAAAAATTTTAAAAACTATAGAAATATGTTCTGTCATTGATTCTAAGCCCCACCACAGTCTTTTTTCTTTAAAATATTTAATGTACAGATTTCGTCCCGTTAGCCTTTTATTATATGTATAGATGTATAGATTATAAAGAGAGGTAAAGTTTTGCTTTCGAGGAATCCTTGGTACTACTGATCCGATTTTAAATATTCTTTCACTGTTAGAAAGTTATATTATCCCAAATTCAGTATCTTAGCGAAAAAAGTGGTTTATATGTCAAAACTAAAATAAATTTGACAAAATTAAGATTGAATGCAGATTTCACGTACACTTTACAAATTCTTATAAAACAAACAACCAAAACAAAATGGAAATTTAATGTAAATTTACAATATATTAAGTGATGAAGTTACAAAGGGTACTAAGAAGACACTTATGGGCAATATATGGTACTTTAAGGTAATGTTGCGAACAGGTTCTAGGCTTATTTTAAAAGATTTCTCACATACCAACAGGGTATATGTTTGAGTGAGTGCCTGGATTCACAATTGGAAGTGCTAGATGTTGCTGCAATCGGGTTTTAGGTTTTTTAAGATTATTTCCGTTTAAAAATACAATTGAAACCGGTAAAAACCGATTTGGTGCAGACGTAAATGTATAGTTGGATATCTTGTCTACTGTTTGATTTCCCATTATCGTTTTCATTTACAAATTATTAAGTTAAGATTAAAAACGTGATGTTAATACCCTTAATAGAATAATTTTTTCGAAAATGTTCAGCTAAATGCCCACGATCTGAAAATAAGTTTCATTTGCATCGCTGTTTCATAAAACCACACATTTTTTAAATTAAAATATATATTAAACAAAAATTTGTTTGTTTGGTAAAAAATGTAAGCTATGATGTTAAAGTTTGAATGTTATATTCCAGAGCAGAATTCAGTCCAGCATCCAGCCTCGGGATTCCACGAGCGGCGCCAAACGGAAGCGTTATTCCAAGAAACAACTCATGAAGAAACATTCCTATTATTAAAATATACAATATATTTTTACAGTTTTCACAATAATTATTCAGTTTTATTTACTCCTCGGAAGTATTGTATTGGTAAGTATTACTGGTAGCGATTTTTCTAGGCCCGCCTGGCCGGCTACAACCATCAAATTGAGAATCTGTCGCCAAGAAGTCATGGGTGTATTCCCTGTAGTTGCACTTGACAGCCATTAGGTACTTCTCTAGGTAGGTTTAAAGGTGGTAGAGCCACGCTGTAGCTATTACTAGTTTCAGCACGAATGGGTCGGCTCGTTAGGAGTAGTACCACCCTCTCACAGAACACCGACGTGAAGTAACAGTGCTTGCGTTGTTGCGTTTCGTTCGGTCAGTGAGAGCGCCGGAGGCCCACCTCCTTTCCTCTTTCCCTTCCCCTTTCTCCTTTCCCTACCCCTCACCCATACACAGGCTGGCAACGCACTTGCGACTCCCCTGATATTGCTAGTGTCTATGGACGGTGGTGATCACTTAACATCAGGTGACCCACCTGTTCGTTTGCCTCTATTTGACATAAAAAAAAAGGTATATTGTGTTTAATATCTTAGATCATGTCATCATTTCACATCAGGTGAGATTGTGTCAAAAGCTAAAACCTATATGAAAGTTAAAAAAAAGTTAAGGCAGTCAAGTACTACCAACAGATGTGAAAATTCAAAACAAGTTTTGACTCGTGAAGGATTTGAACCTCCGCCCTCCGATGGTCAAGTTTAAGCTTATATCGGTGCTCTAACCTACTGAGCTAACGAGTCTTGCTTCAGATGAAGGAAAATAAGCGAATTATTCTGTATTATGACGCCACAACGCTCGTAAAAAAAACAAAAATAATTTTGGCAAACACCGTTCAGTGAAAGTGAATTATGTGAAGCGCGTCCGTGAGATGTAAAAAATGCACTTAAATATAAAAGCTTTTATAAATCATTACATTACATACTATAAAACAAAGTCCCCTACCGCGTCTGTCTGTCCCTCTGTTCGCGATAAACTCAAAAAGTACTGAACGGATCTTCATGCGGTTTTAACCAATGGATAAAGTGATTCATGAGGAAGGTGTTAGTATATAATTTGTCAAGGATTTTTTATATTCAGAGCGGGACAACGTCTGCCGGGCCCGCTAATTTAAATATAAAAAATAGAAATCATGACGCTTGACAAGGTAAAAAAAAATATTAAAAAATCGCATTAAGTATACGAACTTGATTCTCATAAGTCGCCGTGTTGCTTCACGCACCTAAGACGTCTTCGAATGGATATATTAAAATAAGCCTTCGCTTACTCAGTCTGTTTAAATGCTTTCTTTATTATTTATTTTTTTGTACCCATTATAATCTATGAATTTATGGACTTGGAACGTGTTTTACACTCAACTTAATTGCTCGACCTTTCGGCTTAGTTATAGTTTGCGTAAAACGTGTTCTAGGCCCGCAAAATCATACACTATAACAGGGCCATTAAGCACTCTTGGTCCAAATCAGATATCCTTGGTAAATAATATCACATTTCATTTCATCTCTAAGAATGACAGTCCTTGGAAGTGACTTACATATTTGTGTGTAAATTATGTAATAATGTAATGTTAAATGTTAAAAACGGATATTTATTCCGACGCTTTACCAAAATACCGAAAAATTACTACAACTTCTTTAGCGATACTAAAATGTATAGCGGCCGCACGCGACTTCTGTTTCTTTTTTACAAACTCCTTGTTTTTGGACGGCACTTCTAAACTTTACTGGACTAATAGGATGAGCGCGTATGAAGCCCAAGGGTCCCAAAGTGCCCAAACTTTGGCTTGGGCTGTTGCCTTGGATGCACCATCGCGAATCTTACTAGGCTAATCATAAATGTTTTTTGTTTCTCCGAATTGAATTACGAAACAGCTGAATCGATTTTAATAAGGATTTAATTACAAGATATAACATTTTCTAGTGTATTATCTAGATTGTTATTGCATTTTCATTAGAACTTATTACTAGAAATGAAATTACAATTACATATTTTACGATTGGTAAATCTGTTGTTGGATGTAACTATTAATAACATAATTGTGATGAAAGATAATAAAATCATAAAACTATATTCATGAAAACGAATTGCGTAGGCCGATTAGAGTTGTAATTATTCATATTGCCCGGGCAGTACAAATAGTGATCTGGTACACTTGTTCCCTAATATATACAATACGTATATATATATTAGTATATCTGACATAGATAGATGTATATCCGAGATCCGAGATAGATAAACTCTAACACCGATTGAAAGATTATCATGTGTTTAGGAGAGGGCTTAAATGTCCCCCCACGGTATACCGTCCGGCCGTATTGTTGGGGCGGCAAGGGATCGAACTACGATCTTCCCCTTGGATAGCCGCCCCAACGAGCCGCCCGGCGGAAAGTCGCTGCCGGGCTCCGTCCTAATAGGGAAACAGACTGGGTACACACAAGCTGCCTCCCCTCGTCCGCCGGACCTATGCAATGAGGAGATGGGCCCCCGGCCCACCCCTTCATGTCTAGCTACGATGGTGGAAGAAGAAGGGCAAATCGCCGCCTCCTCCCTCCAGTCCTCCGTTGGCGGAGAAGGCCACTCAGAGGGTCATCTTCGCGGACACTCTCCGCCGCCTCCTTCTGCGAGATGACGTCCTCAAGCATGGCCGAAACCACACTCGGCAGTGACAAATCCAACCCTCAGACTCAGACAGAGTGTGCTGCGTGGTAGCCTCCGCAGCGCCGCATTCATGGCATGCGGCGGTTGGCTCCCTACGAGCGATCTGATGCAAGTATCACCCGAACAAAACCATGCCCGGTGAGTACCTGCACCAGTCTGAACGACAGGGAGCCCTAGCGTCTAATCCAGTATCTAATCCAGCAGCACCGGGCGGACGGCGTCAATAGTGTAACGCCCATAGCGCTCGTCTGCCAGGTCCTGCCTCCATCGTCCTTTCCCCTCCTCCCGGCCCTCCCTTCTCTTGGCCTCAATCTCTCTGGGAGCCGGAGGCTCCCCGATACTCTTCCTTGCCTTGCAGGGACCCAGCGAACGCAAAGGCCGCGGAGGCCACGGTGTGGTATCCCCTGATCGCCCTCAGTGCCGTTATGCGCTGCGCAGCGCGCACCGCCCGCACATTAGCAGCACCAAGTGCGCCGGCACACACCGGGGCACCGTAGACGGCCATCGCCCGCACGACCCCCATATATAGTAGGCGGCACCCAGCACTCGGCCCCCCTATGTTGGGGAGCAGCCGGCCGAGTGCCACCGCCGCCCCCACAATTCGCGGTTTGAGCCCCTCAAAGTGGGGCTCAAACCGGCAGCGCCCGTCCAAGGTAAGGCCCAGATACTTCATCTGGGTCTCCACCCTGATTCGGGCACCCTCCAACATTATGTAAGCCCCAGGGGGTGGCCCTCGCCGAGGCTCATGAAATAGTAGGGCCTCGGTCTTCTCGAGGGCCACTCTGAGGCCCAAACGCCGAATGCACCCAACCACGAGGGTTGTGGCCATCGCGGCCAGGCGCTCCACCTCCTGCCAACTTTCCCCCCGGGCTATGACTAGGGTGTCATCCACGTAACAAATTATGCGCGCTCCGAATGGGAGCACGCCGCGGACACCCAGTCGTAGCCAATGTTCCACCGGAGTGGGCCCTAGGCCGACCCCTATGGAACTCCCCGCCGTGTGACTCGCCGGACCATACGACCGTCGCCATCTATGTAGGCGACCTCCCTATCGACCAAATACGCCTCCAACTGGCGCCGCAGATACGGAGGCACACCGAAATACCGGAGTGCCTCCCGATCACACTGTGCAGCAGGCTGTTGAAGGCGTTGGCGATGTCCAAGGACACCGCCAGAAGTCTCTCCCCTTGGGAGGTCGCCTCCATAGACAGTGACTTAAGGAGGGTCAGGGCGTCAACTGTGGAATGCCCTGCCCAAAAGCTAAACTGCGCGTCCGCCACGTTTGGCTCGACTTCCGTCTGGTGCTGGACGACCCGGAAAGCAACAACTCTCTCCAGGACCTTCCCGGAGTCGTCCAATAGCACCAAGGGCCGATACGCGGACGCGTAGTCTCGGGGGCGGCCCACTTTTGCGAGCAGGCATAGCCACCCCTGCTTCCAGGGTTTCGGGAACCACTTAACCTCAAGACAACGATCGAGCAGTCCCTGAAACCACCCCCCCTATATGATCCAACGAGACCGCGAGCACCCGGCCCGGAACCCCATCCGGACCGGGCGCTCTCCTTCTATTGCGGAGGTGCTCTAGCGCTCTCCCCATCTCTTCCTCCGTTATAAGGGGGGGAGTGCCATCAGACACCTCCGCAACTACTACCCGAGGAGGCGAAGGCATGGGAGGAGGTGGCAGCACCGGAGGGTCAGGGAACAACTCTTCCACCAAACTCACCACCACCTCAGGCCGGAGGGTTTCCGTCACCAGGGGCGCCCGGAACCGTAACTTCTTCCTCACCATTCGATACGGGCGCCCCCACGGATCCCCCTCCACCGTCTGGAGCAATTCCTCCCATGCCTCCTCTTTTGCCCGGCTAATGGCAGCCTGCAAGATCTTGCGCTACCTGTAGCTGCCATACAGCCGGGCTTCCTCCTCAGGGTCCCGTTGTCGCCTCCGAAGGCTGCGCCCGAATAGCCGCCGGGCCGCGGAGCAGACAGCACAAAGATCGGCAATCTCCGACGTCCACCAGTACACCACCCGTCTGTTTGGGCGGTGTGTACTCCGCGGCATCGACGCGATGCAAACTTCCGTGAGGTCACCGCCACGGAGGAGGGCTGCAGACTCGTCGACATCCTCCTCAGTTGGGGGTGTCATGACCACCTCTTCCGCCAGTTCGCTGTTGAAGCGGCTCATCGCCCAGCAGGAGAACTTAAGCTAATTAAATTCCATTTGCATCAGAAGAAATTCAATTTGTACTCCTAGTTCGTACAGAGAACTGTCAAATACTCACTAACAAACAATTACACTACAGTTACACCTCATAATGCTGTAGTCTGATGTCTAGAATGACGCTCTACTCAGATGCACTACAGCGGAATTTTAATAAAGAAGGATAGAAAACTCTGGAAGGTGACGTCATTATCCGAACGCTTCGACAAAGTTTGAGACGGGCTTGGAATCCCAATGTTTTTGGTTCGCACGGTCGTTGTGACACTCGTTGTTTATTTATAACTAATTTCCGTGTAAATAATGTAATGATACTATATAAAAACGAATACTTTGTTTGTATTAAACTTGGCAACAAATGAATTTATGGGAATAGTGTTTATCACGGACAAACAGACAGACAGACATGGAAGAGGACTTTGTTTTATACTATGTAATAATAATATTAAGAAAATATAGAACTGGATTGCTCAGAGTTTGAAATTACTAAAACATCGTGGGCAGGAGCGGTCATTATTCCCATACCTTCCTTCGGTAAAAG
This sequence comes from Antheraea yamamai, assembly GCA_036509395.1. Classification (NCBI taxonomy): domain Eukaryota; kingdom Metazoa; phylum Arthropoda; class Insecta; order Lepidoptera; family Saturniidae; genus Antheraea; species Antheraea yamamai. The sequence goes on along the minus strand of AP028443.1, from coordinate 12,384,201 downwards.
ACCTATCACTTAGTAGTGGATCTTTTATAGGCTGATGTCATGATACTTTTTACATCTATATATCTATATATCGCCCAGTAAAAACATGGGATACCACTGGTATATCATCAATTCTTACTGTAAAAAGAAGTGCTTTGACTCGTGGAGGATTTGAACCTCCGCCCTCCGATGGTCAAGTTTAAGCTTATATCGGTGCTCTAACCTACTGAGCTAACGAGTCTTATTCAAAGAGTATGAACATTGGAATTCGGTAGTGTATTATGATGTCATAACGTACATACGAATCAAAAATAAATTTGGCAATTACCGTGTAATGAAAGTGAGCTCATACGATTCCGAATTACAGTATTAAAATATTTTTTTTTTAATATTTTGAAGTAGCTAACTTGTATGGAATGAAACGTCAATAGGTCCAAAGTAATTAAGATAGTCATAATAGGTTAGTACTCTTGAGGACTGTGTTGAAATGATCGGTGTGACAGTAGATATTATCTCTCTCTTGTGTGACTTTTCTTATCAGTCTATATGCACTCCTTTTTTTTGTTCAACAGGTACGCGCTTTGCCACAATCTCACCTGATGGTAAGTGACGATGAGGCCGACGATGTATCGCGCTTACCCACTAGATACCTATTCACTCTACTCTTGAAGACTCCCAAGTTATAAGATGACGGGAAGACAGACGCCGGGAGTGAATTCCACTCCTTAGCCGTACGTATAATAAATTTGGTAGCAAATCGCTTCGTACGAATTACGGGAATATCAACCACGTAAGGGTGAAAAAAAAAGGGTTACTAATAAGTAAAACTCTTTTTATGTACGATATGCATAATAATTAACAACGAGCGACAGTTTGCTCGCTTAAGTCCGAGTGTCCAGCGGGGCGCGTGCGTAGGCGCGCGAGGGTGATGTTTCGGTGCTGGTGGCCGGGGTGAGTCGACGCGTTCAGAGTTCGCGGGGTGTCCTCACGTGTCAAGGCGTGTCAGTCCGCTTTACGGCATAGGCCGTAACATGCTCCGGGGGTTGAAGTATGTACCTCAAGATGAAGATGTGATGGGTAGTAGACATACATTGTTATATGCTCTCTGGGTGATACCTTTTCTTGTCTGAATGTCGGCAAATCTGGCGATGTTGTTAGGACCGGGATGTAGCTCGACGATTCGGCCTAAGAGCCACAACAACGGTGGTTGGTTCTTGTCTTGTACCAGGACCAAAGTTCCCTCCTTCAGGTTATTCGCCGAAACATGCCATTTGACTTTCTGTTGAAGAAGTGAAACGTATTTGTGCGAAAACCTTTGCCAGAAATGTTGCTTCAGTTTCTCAACCCTTTCGTACCGCTGAAGACGATTTATGTTTAAATCGATAACTCGAGGCTGAGGAACCGATAAGAGGGTTCGTCCAACTAGGAAATGAGCTGGTGTGAGGTATGATAAATCGGAAGGATCAGATGATAAGGGAGTTAGAGGTCTGGAATTTAAAATTGCTTCTATTTGAATCGAACATGTTGACATCTCTTCGTACGTTAAATTTGTCAATGAAAGAATGCGACTAAGATGGTGCTTAACTGACTTAACAGCTGATTCCCATAGCCCACCAAAGTGTGGAGTGAATGGGGGAATAAATCTAAAATTTATATATTGGTTATGCATTTCAGTCTTTATGGCATCTGAATAAGAAGTAAACAAAATCTCTGAATCATTACAAGCTCCGAGAAAGTAGCATTGTCTGAGGAAATAGTCCGTGATTTACCACGACGGCTGATAATAATTACACTGGTTCACAAGTGAAGACAAATATTAAGTGACGTGTGTAGAGTAATAAGTATGCTGTTAAGTACTTATTAGTTATTCTTCAAAAACTCTATTATAAAAGTTAGTTAAAGCTATATTTAAATACATTTTGTTTAGTTCAAATAGCTCGTGGTACATTTTTTGACATTTTTGAAAAAGAAACACAACTGGTTTTAATCTCTGTGACAAACCTTAGTTTTAGCGCTTGAACAAAATCTCATATGGTGTTTAATGGCGTTGTAGTCCAAGATGGTAAACACGCTTAACCCAAACTGGGACTATTCTCAAGTACAGGTGCATGATCACAAATTAAGCAGGTTACAATTAGAGGAAGCCCTACGATCTTTCTATCACGATGTTTTATCGATAGCTTAGACACATAGATACTCGAATCTACGTCGACTAACGTGTCTCCGCTAACAGTGAAATATCGTTGTATCTTTTTAAATTGACATTTTTTCCATCGCCTCAAATTTTTTCGTCCATCTATCGCATGTCACATTACAGCCAGCGCTCGGCAGAGCAGTCAAGGTCAATATAGCGGCGCCCATGGCTCAATTCAAAATGATTCGATGATTTCAATAAATATTTTGTTCAGTTTTTAACATACGTCTATTAGATCTATACGCAAATTTGAATTAAAATGTGTAGTTGAATATCTTGTCTACATTGATTTCCCTTTATCAATTCCATTTTCCAATTATTATGTTTAGATTAAAAACGCGATTTTAATAGCCTAAATCGAACAATTTTTCGAAAATTTTCAGTTAAATACCTACGGTTCGAAACACAGTTTCACTTGCATCGTGGCTTTATTGAACCACACAATGTTTTTAAAATAAATAGATGTAATTAAAATTGGCCTTTTTTTAAATGTAAGCTATGATGTTAAAGTCTGAATGTTATTTTCCAGAGCAGAATTCAGTCGAGCATCCAGCCCCGGGATTCCACGAGCGGCACCAAACGGAAGCGTTATTCCAAGAAACAACTCATGAAGAAACATTCTTATTATTAAAATATATACAATTTTTTTACAGATTTCAACATAATTGTTCAGTTTTATTTCCACCTCTAAAGTATTGTATTGGTTTGTATTAGTGGTAGCGTTTTTCTAGGCCCGTCTGGCAAGCCACCACCCCTTTCCATCATCATACCGCTCGTCATATACTTTTTATGCTTTTTAATTTTACTTTTTTAATTAAAAAGGCTTGTAAGGGGTTGAAAGGAGGGATGACAAGTTGTATGAAAGTATACTCATTTTTAGAGCTAAAACCTTGAAATTTATTTAAGGCTAATTGATTCGATATAAATAAATATGATATTCAAAGTTTGTAAAAGTTTTACCCTCAAGTGTGTAATATAAAAATAGGAAATAGGGGATGAAAGTTTGTATGGAAATATGTAAGGTTCCGCTCCGACTTCAAAAATTCTTTCAATTTTAGATAGCTTGTTTATCTTGAAAGGCTATGCTATATATTATCACGCTAAGACCGATAGGAGTGGAGCACCAATGAAGAATGTTTTAAAATCGTTTTTTTCCCTTTTGAGAGTTTCCGCTGCGTATTAGTTAACTCAAAGTCATTACTCCACGCGGACGAAGTCGCGAGTAGAAACTAGTCTATACTATAATAAAACTGTAGCAAGGTCAAATCTGTACATTAAATATTTTTTGAAAATTTTGATCGGGGTAGACTTTGTTATCGATATAGAAGCCAAAAATAATCTTTTTACAATTTTTGTCTGTCTGTCTGTCTGTCTTTCTGTCCCTGTGAACACGCATCACGCTGAAAGTACTGAACCGATTTTAACGAAACTTGACACAATAATAACTAATATTCCAAGGTTACATTAAGGATACTTTTTGTCCCATAAAACGCAAGGGGTTCTCCAGGATAACGAAAGACAAAAAATTGTAGTTAATGTAACTAGACTTTTTTGCGACATCTTAGTACAAGAGCCAGCAATGTTGGAAGAACGAGAATTTTAGAAAAGCTGGTTCTTTAAAATGAAGATATATTATGCCCTTCCAAACAGAATTCAGAATACCTGGTAGCCGGTTAACGTTGTGTTGTTTAATGCGCATCGCACATTTACAGGTTAAAATTTTGGGTTATAAATAATTTGAGGAACATTTTTTTTCAGTAACTTTTAAACGCTATTAAAAACATGAATTTATCTCTGCCAGACAATTTTGTTATTGACAATAATGTGCCCGATGATATTCTTTGTAAATAAAATAATTAATTTCAAACCATTTTATTTTTTCCATTGCAAAGAACATATTTCATTTCATTAACCATTATGATATTGAGATTTCACCGTAAGCACCGTAAGCGAAAAACAACGATAAACGTAGACATATGATCCGAGACTGACGTCATCTTGAATACATGCGTCTATAACAGGCGCTTCCACAATTATCGCTATCTTTATCATACATAAAATGGGGTAAACATATCAATGCAGTTGCAGTATCTAAGTCTAAGTTTCTAAACGTTTTCAAAGCATTAGCCGGTTTTAATTGGGGTGTTCATCCATAACATTTAGTTCGTTTATACTTCAATATTACACGCAGTCGAATTGACTATGCCAGCTTTCTTTATGATAGTAGTGCTCAGGTTAACCTCTATAAACTTGAAAAAGTCCAAAACCAGGCCATGAGAATTATCGGGGGTTTCATTAAAAGTACTCCAATCCATGTTATGGAAAGCGAATTGAGCATATGTCCGTTACATCTTAGGAGACAATATTAAGCTGGCAAAATTCTATTTAAATTTAAGTCATTCGAAAACAACGAACTAACTAATATATCAGAAGAACTGTCCGCCTCTTTCCAATCACTCTATTGGCGTAAAAGAAAAAGACCACTATTTTTTCTCAATATAAAAATACTCCAAGTCAAACAAGTATAAAACATTATATGTTCACTTTACACACCTGGGTCGATAACATTGATTTGCACAATATAATTAAAATAAATGTAAATGGTATTTGGAAGCCGAAGCGTCAATATGATGTTGTTAAAATAAAAGATATTTGTCTTCAATATATAAATAAACATTATCAAAATTTTGTTAAAATATACACTGACGGACCTAAAGCTGGTAATTATTTAGGAGCCGCATTTTTTGAGTCAAATTCCAAAACTTTTATGAAATTTCAAATTGATGAAAATATTTCAATTATGCACACTGAATTAATAGCAATTGCAGAGGCCTTATCATTTGCACAATCAACTGAGTCCATTAAGATTGTTATTTTATCCGATTCAAAAAGTGTTCTTCAACACGTAGCGCGATGTACCTCGACTTTTCGAGGAATACCGATAGCCTACAAACACTATTTTGAAGCAATTACTAGATTTCAAAGCAAAGAACAAAGTAATTGTTTTACAATGGATCTCTTCTCATATAGGTATAACTGGGAATGAAAGAGCAGATCTTTTAGCTAGAGAAGGATCCTCCGAAGGTGCTCCTATTAATATTTTACCAACTTACTTGGATGTATGCTCAGTATTTAAAAATAGCTGTTACTCGCATTGGAAGGAAAACTTTGATGAGCGTTCTAAAACAAAACGAATATGGTACAGAACGATTCAGCCACGCCCCTTAAGGTCACCATGGATTGATGACAGTACGATTTGCCATCAGGAAGCAATCACAGGAATAAGATTACGCTCAGAACACATCCCATGTAAAAACTTCGCCTACCTGATGCGTAAAGTACTATCACCACTCTGCCAGAGTTGTGAACTTATCGATGATGTGCACCACATCCTGGCAGAATGTGTTCGAAACGAAGATATTAGATCTCGGCTTAATGCTTCTGGTTCGTTCCACACTGGTTTGTACAATTCGTTATTGTCTGACCCCACTTCGAAAGATGCTAAAGAATTGTACAAAATTAATATAAGCTATTGTTAAATTTATTGTCATTCTTATTGTTATATAGTTGTATGTCACTTAGGCGATATAGCCGAGAAGGCGACTAAGCCTTCATTCAAAAATAAATAATAATAATATTAAAATTACAGCTATCTTAACATGGTTTGGACATACTTTATTTTATTTACAAAAAAAATAGCATCGGGCACATTATTGTTAATAACAAAAATGTCTGGCAATGATAATTTCATGTTTTAGTAGCGTTTCTAAGTTAGTAAAAAACAAAACATTCAAAAATTATATAAAAATCAATATTTTTGCCTGTAAAGGTGCGATATGCACTAATAAACGCAACGTTTACCGGCAGCCAGGCGCACTCTGTTCGGAAGAACATAAAGATATATAAAAACTGGCTTATTTTCTTTTTCGAAACCGTTGCTAGCTCTTAGACAAATAGTTACAGGCAAGTGACATTTGACGCGTCGTGCTCATATCTTTTTAATATTTATATTTTTCTTCAATACAATGGAGTGTGAAAAAGTTTTAATACAAGTTGAAAATAGTTATGATATTATTCAGTGTTTCATTCATCATTATTTTATTTTATGAATACATTTTATCGTTTAATTTATAATTTAACTCTATCAACTTGATATTTTATAATGTAAACTCTACTGACTTACTATACAGTAAACATCTACAAAAAAGGGAAAGGAACTTCATTAGAAACTGGGGGGTCCATAGATCTTTAAAGCTTTTTTTCACATTACCACCAATATATGTTGGTTGCTACGAATGGGTTGTAGGCTTATTTTAAAAGATTTCTCACATACCATCTGGGTATATGTTTGATTGAGTCCCTTGATAGTTTGGATTCACAATTGGAAACCGATGGTGTGGCTGCAATAAGGTTTTGGTTATATTCAATTTTTTCGCGTTTAAAAATACAATTGGCACCAGTGATAACCGATTTGGTGCAGACGAAGTTGCACGGGTCAGCTAGTATGTATATAAAAATATATTTTGGTATATCCGAGACAGACAAACTGACACCCCGTTTGAACGGTCTTCATGAAAGATGGGACACCTATTTTTTTTTTTATAGTAGAAAGTTGCCATGCTTTACATTTTACTATAACTCGTCTCTAAGTGGCGCTAGGCTGTGTTTTATTCTTATTAAGTTTTATACTGCAATTAAAAACAGTATAGTGGTATATCATAGTATACTTGTATGTAAAGAAAAAAATCGCCCGGCGACTACTCTAGTAGTATTTCAGTTTGAACTGTAAAAAGAAGTGATGACTCGTGAAGGATTTGAACCTCCGCCCTCCGATGGTCAAGTTTAAGCTTATATCGGCGCTCTAACCTACTGAGCTAACGAGTCTTGCTATAGATGAAGGAAAATAAGCGAATTATTCTGCACTATGACGCCACAACGGTCATAAAAAACGAAAATAAATTTGGCAAGCACCGTGCGATGATAGTGAATTATGCGAGGCGCATCCGCGAGATGTAAAAAAAAATGCACTTTTAATATAAAAGGTTTCAATAGTAGAATAATACAATTTAAATGATATTAAATTTAAAACTAAAAGGTGTCTATAGTTCGAGGTGTGAGACAAAAGTACCATAAAACAAAATCTATTAAAACATAATTGTTAAATCTACGACCAAGCCTAAGAGATGTGACTACTGCTCGAAGTCTGAACGAATAGTGTCTTCAAATCGGGATTCAATATATGAAGTGGTTCTGACGTTCCACATTGGTAACGAGTCCTTAATTCCTCGCATTATCGCCTTGTGCTACAAGTGCCCTATGTTGAATTATATCGTAACTTGGCTGTTCCCGTGTAGTGTGATGGTGGAATAAGTGAGCTCATACGATAAATTTTTGAAAATAGTGTAGATTTCTTTTATATTTTGAGATAACAACATATGTAAAGCAATCTCAAAATATCCAAAGTAATGAGGATAATCGTAATAGGTTGGTACTCCTACGGACTTCGTTGAAAAGATTCATGAGACATTGCATGTTATCAATCACACCCTTCGAACCGGAATACAATATATAAGATAATAAATAAATAGTACTTCGTTCTATCATAGAACTTCTATGCTATATAAAAACTAACTAGCTGACTCGGCAACTCGTTGCTGTGGCTCAGTTATTGAAAAAGAAATTCAAAATTAAAACGTGGTGCCATCTATGATATATCTATGACGGTCGGTCCTGCAATTTTCTGTCAACAAACTTAAAACGCCATCTGTGTGACACTGGTGAAACTTACAATTAATAACAATAATCAACATTAATAATCACTTAATTTGTATTTAAAAGTCTTGAGGCCATTAATTGAAATATAAATTACCCTGTGTTACAAGTTAGACCAAATTATACATAAATGCCAACTTTCATGAAGATCGGCTAAGTAGTTTTAGGATTCATCGTGGACAAAGCTCATGATACTGACTTTTTATATATAAAGAGACTACAATATAAATTTTGACAAAAACACATACACAACTATAGCACAATAGCGTGATGATATACTAGGGCTCGCCTCTAGGTGGCGCTAGATTATGCGTTTTTTTATTAATTTTTATACGTAAATTAAAACAGTATAGTGGTATATCATAGTTTACTTTTATATTAAAAAAAGTTGCCCGGTGTATACTATTAGTATTTCAGTTTCAACTGTAAAAAGAAGTGTTGACTCGTGAAGGATTTGAACCTCCGTCCTCCGATGGTCAAGTTTAAGCTTATATAGGCGCTCTAACCTACTGAGCTAACGAGTCTTGCAAAAGTGCATGAAAATTAGCGAATTATTGTCGTCACAACTTCCATACGAATCAAAAATAAATTTGGCAAACACCGTGTAGTGAAAGTGAGCTCATACGATTAATTACAATAATAATATACATTTTTTGAAATATTTTAAGGCATCATACTCGTATGCAATGCGACTTTAAAAGGTCCAAAGTAATTAAGGTAATCATAATAGGTTGGTACTCCTGAGGACCGCGTTGAAACTATTAAATATTAATAACTATTAGTCAGTAAGTGTTATCTCCCTCTTGTGACTATTTCTATGAGTCTGTACGCACTTCTTATCAATGCGCCTCGTCGCTGTTGCTCGGGAAATGAGCCCATTCCGCGTGTTCGTCACACATTCTACATGTGCCGCATCGGGTGCACTGAGACCTTTCGAAATACCCATATTTTTCCGCGTTACAGATCCTAATCCCTTTAAGCCAACGGAAAGATACACGCCGAGATATATTAATACTATATATATACATTAATACTCCATGTAGCACGAACCGTATGTTTTTTCCGCATCCGTTCTCACTGACGCCAAAATTCTTTTATACAATAACTTATACCTAACACAATATAATTTCATATAATTTCAATATAACTTACAACTATCAAATTATACTATATGATCTAAATATGGCTTACTGTCCGCAAAAATATAAAGTCCATATACCAGGTGAAAGGATAGACACTCGCACTTTTCTAGGATATCACATTTCATGGTCACATTTAACACATAAAATAATAATATCAAAACAAATACTAATAGACAACAAAGAGAACCTTAGGAAAAGTTGATTCTAAGAATTTAAAAAGTATGGGTAATAACTTAAATAAACCTAAGTTGAATGAACGGTGATAAAACCTACGAGCGGCGACTTCGATAATAAGACGGACAACAAACCCTCTTGTTTGTTCAAATTTCGAAAAACTGTCCTTTGTTAGTTGGTTGACTTTATTTTCACTTCACCCGACGGTCATTGATGCTGTGTTTTAACATAGACGCTTAAAGGATTGAGTATAATTTTTGTGTTTTTCTAGATAATTTAGGTCAAATATTAAGCACCTATATTTTTAATTGATTTAGAACGAGAATTTAGTGCAGAGTGTCCTCCATAAATATTGCTACTGTCTAAACATTCACCTGGTATTTGTATTAGGGTGAGCCAAAGAAGTTGTTTTTTGTATTTTCGCTCTCGTCCCAAAATATCCAAATAAAAATGATGTCCAAAGGACAGCTCTTAAATTCAATTTTAAGAGGTCCTCCATCGAATTTTAAATTTTGCCATATAAATAACATAGGAAAAATATTTTTTAATATTATTTTCACCCGCAAACTGCGAAGAACTTTTATATTGTGTAAGATGAATGGATAGATCTCATTAGACGATATTTTTTTACGAAGAATTCTATTGAGTCAAATTTTTATTGTTAATATTTAAGTTTCAACGGATCTGTGAAATTTGAATTACCAAAAAAATTACCTTTTATTTTATATTAAGCGACTATCGAATTTTCCGTACCATCAATAACCACAAAGTTACAAACTTGCAAAAAAGTTTTTGCCCTATCATGACTAGTTTGATTAATAAAAGTGAAAGCTTAATCTTACTAACGTATATGTATATAATATGTTATTATATCCGAGATAGATAAACTGAAAGTTGGCACACCTTAATATTTTTCGTACTAGAAGGCTTCTATGCTTTTCATGTTACTGTAACTTGTCTCTAGGTGGTGCTAGGCTGTGTTTTATTCTTATTGAGTATTATACTGTAACTTGAAACGTTATAGTGGTATATCATAGTATTTCTATATACAGAAAAAAATCCGTGGCGAATACTAGTAGTTTTTCAGTTTTCACTGTAAAAAGAAGTGATGACTCGTGAAGGATTTGAACCTCCGCCCTCCGATGGTCAAGTTTAAGCTTATATCGGCGCTCTAACCTGCTGAGCTAACGAGTCTTACAAAAGCGCATGAAAATTAGGGAATTATTGTTACTACAACGCTCATAAGAAAACGAAAATAAATGTGCCAAGCACCGTGCGACGAAAGTGAATTATGTGAGATGTGTGTCCGCGAGGTATAAAAAATGCACTTTTAATATAAACTATTTAAATATTACGATAATACAATTTAAATTATATTAAATCTAAAACTAAAGAGTATCTACAGCTGGAGGTGTAAGGCAATGGTACATGTTACAAACACGTATATAATCGGTCGGTCGCTCGGGGAAACCTATTAACACTCTGAAGGCACTGTGACTATTTATCCGGGCAGAGCTTCGCCTTACAATAACTTCCACATAGGTGTGCGTGCAGATCAACGACATCTTACCCTTTTATGTGACAAACTGTTGAAGTCAAAACAATTACTATTTACTCATATTTCTCCAAAATAGTTTAGTAACACAAAAATAATAATAAACGATGAAATTAATGTTATTTAAGTAATACATCAATTCTATATAATGGTTCTTATTTATGTATAGAATTCTGGTATCTCTAATACGGTGTCGCTAGTGTTAATGTTCCGGTCGCGTTGTAGTCTCGCTTCTCGGATACGTCGTAGCGCTAGGTACCGGCACTACAGGACGTAATCAATAAACTACCATAAAAGTAAACCTATTAAAACCTTTTTTTAAAATATTATATGAGGCAAACGAACAGGTGGGTCACCTGATGTTAAGTGATCACCACCATCCATAAACACTTGCAACACCAAGGGATTGGCAAGTGCGTTGCCAGCCTGTGTTTGGGGGAGGGGGAGTGTGGGAGAGGGAGGGGGAAGGTGGTCTCCCGTCGCTCTCACTGACAGAACGAAATGCAACAATGCAAGCACTGTTACTTCACGTCAGTTTTCTGTGAAAAATCTAGGATCTAACCTAAGAGATGTGACTACTGCTTGAAGTCTGAACGAATAGTGTCTTTAAGTCGGGATTCAATACACGAGGTGGTTCTCATGATCCCAAGGCGTTAACGAGTCCCCGATTCCTCGTATCTTCGCGTTATGCTTCAAGTGGCCGAAGTGTCGCAATGGTTATATTTAAATATGACTTATATCGCAACTTGGCCGTTTCTGTATAGTGTGTTGATCAAGTGTGCTCATACGATACAGTTTTGAAAATAATGTAGATTGCTTTTATATTTCGAGATAACAAAATATGTAAACTAATTTCAAAAAATCCAATGTTATTAAGATAATCATATTAGGTTGGTACTCCTGTGGACTGCGTTGAAAAGATTCGTGAGCTAGTGCATTTTACCAACTACACCCTTCGATCCGGTATACGGTAGCGCGAACAGCCGCAACCAAGCCTTGTACAGGTTCTACGACTACTAAAATCTGGTTTTATAATGTAATAACTATAATAGTATGTACTACGGCTATATATAAACTAATTAGTTGACCCTGCCATTCATTGCTATGGCTTAGTTATCGATAAAGAAAATTAAAATTAAAACGTGGCACCTTCTATGTGATATCTATAACAGTTTTCCATCTACAAAATAATTTAAAGCGCCATCTGTTCGAGACTGATGAAATTTACAATTAATAACAATAATCAACATTGATAATCATTTAATTTGTAATTAAAAAGTGTTGAGGCCATTAATCGAAATATTAATTATCCTATCTCTCAAGTTGGACCAAATTATACAGAAATGCCAACTTTTATAAAGTCTGGCTAAGTAGTTTCAGAGTTCAGTGTGGACAAACATCATGACACTGACTTTTTATATATAAAGACACTACAATATGAAAACACTCGATATGTAATACTGTAACGCCAGTGAGTAAATCATACGCCTCTGGCGTCTATAAAAAACATAATATTGTTACGCCTATAGGTAAATACCGTTTGCAAACAACATGTATTCTGTATTTGTGCAGAAAATAATCATATAATTACACTATAGTCATAGTAATACCCAGGGCTTTTTAGTGATGACATGCGGGGGCAGAGTTTGAAAAAAAAAGGAAAAAATATTGATAACTTTTACAACAATTTATCGATTTATTTTTAATACGTCGAAGTTATCCAAATACAAAATGTAATCTATATTTCTTCAGTTACCTCGTCGCAGGGTGTTTTGTCTCTGGGACGATCTCTCGCTGCCGGGCGTGGTTTCGGCCATGCTCGGCAGCGAGGAGGGGTGGACTGCTGTGGCCTCCTTCTGCGAGGAAGTCATCTCGCAGAAGGAGGCGGCGGAGACGGCCCGCGAGGAAGATCCGCAAAGTGGCCCTCTCCGCCAAAGGAGAGCAGGAAGGAGGGGGAGGCGGAACGCTCGCCCCCTCCCATAACCGAGCCGAGCCTGAGGAGATGGGTCGGGGGACCCGTCTCCTCATTGCACAGGTGAGGCTGACGAGGGGAGACGACTGGTCGTGTACCCAGTAGTCTCTCTATAGTAGGACGAAGCCTGGCGTTCACTCGCCAGGCTGCCGCAGGGGCGGTTTCTCAGGAAGACAGCAGGTTCGATCCCTGGCCGCCCCTACCATACGGCGGACAGTACACCGTGGGGTTTCAGTCCGTGCGAGTCGGACATAACCCACTCTCTCCCCCGAGAGGGTGGCGTATCCATAAAGGATTTCCCCACGTAAATAAAAAAAAAAAAGGGTGTTTTGTCTCTGTAGTTATTATAGGTCGAACGTGTAGGGAACTAAAAATATTAATGTCGTAATTTTACAAAAAATTAAACGCTACCCAATTTCTCTAATGAAAGGCAATAGAAATACATAAATGTACTTGGTTGGACTTATAGTTTAAAAGCAAATTGAATAAAACAGTTTATAATGGATGGGACTATGAATATCTCGTGATTTTCGTTGGTTTTCCTTTTGAAAATTTCGCAACAGTGTCTTACCATTATATGTCACAAGTATCCAAAACAACAAAGTGTATATTTGTGCATTTTTTGAGATAAAAAAATTATTGATTTGAACGTTCGAAAATTAGCGTGCCTCCAAAAAAGAAGTGGCAAAAAAAGGCCTGCTTACATCTTATAATGCTGTACTCTCATGTTTCGAAAAATACTGGAATAGAATAGAAAAATACCGTTCTCGTAGAACATATTAAGCCTATATCAATGCGAGCGAAACAGCGGGAAAAAACTAGTACATTATAATGTGTACAAAAGGCGAAAAATAAATGTTAAATGAACTCTGTGAGGGAAGGAGTATTTTGAGAAATCCGTTCAAAGACGTCTTAGCTGTGTGAAACGTTGCGAGTTCGTATTTTTAATGCGATTTTTTTTTTGTATATTTTTTACGTTCTTCCTCAAGGGATTGTTGTTTTTGCGACGGTTGAGGGTGAGACTCGTTAGCTCAGTAGTTGAGAGCGTCGGTGTCCACTCGTTGAACACAACTCACTGGTGTCTACTCCGTAGACATGTTACGTAGCGCGGGTCGATTGTGCCAAGTTGTGAGGCCGAGTCTGGACATCGGAGGTCGGGGTTGCAAATCCTTCACGAGTCTGTTTTTCTTTCTTTTATACTTAATAGGTTTTAGCGTTCGACAGCAATCTCATCTGATTTTGGTATAACATGCTTATATGCGAAACTTACTTGCTACTGGCTTTCAAGAAAATAAGTAAATTAATTGACGTGTATTAATTATATCTTAACATATAAAATTCCAGTGTCATGATATTTGCCCACGATGAACTCCCAAACTACTCGACCGATCTTCATGAAAGTTGGCATTTATGTATAATTTGGTCCAACTTGAGAGATAATTACATTTCGATTATTGACCACAATATTTTTTAATTGCAACATTTTACATGAGGTGAAATTGTGGTCAAAAGCTACAACCTATATAAAGTAGAGCCTCGATAAGGTAAACACCTCCATAACTTCACAAAACAATCTGTTCTCTTCCCCTCGGAGCATAAAATCTCTATTACTTAAAAATACGCACCCTCGATAACTTAAACTAAACATTTCAGTGTTAGCCCTCACTTACTTAAAGAGATGAGTCGTTTCGAATGAACGTACAAAACAAAATGATTCTCGAAATGTATTGGTTGCATGTGTTTACAAGTTAAAATGTTAACACAAATAAGAAGTATACAATCACCTTTTGTCTCTTTGAAATACCTAAAACCTGTATTTGCGGTGGTTAGGGCAACAGCTTATTTGGATCACTAGTTGTTGATTACTGTCCAGAAACTTGTACTGTGTTAGAAGTTACCTAAGTAAAATGAATTTAAAACAAAAATTAACAATACCAACATACGCTGATAAATCAAAGGCGATAAAAGCGGTGAAAAGTAGATTAAAAAGGGAAAGGCGTTACGGCTCAGGTTGGAATACACGACAGTACATTATCACTTATAATTTAAAACGAAGCTGAACTCTTCAAGAGAGAAACGAGAATCTGGAGAAAGACTTTTATGTAAAACACGAAAATTGATTGAATTCCGTATTTTGGAGCAATGCTTATTTACGTGGTTCAAACAGTGTCCAAACCTATACTTCAGTGTTACGTACACGTAGTGAAAGAAAAAGCTGAAGAGTTCGCCAATTCACTGAAAATCCATAACTTTAAAATAAGGAAAGGCCGGTTAGAAAACTTCAAGAATCGCCATGAGTTGGTCTTTCAGAAAGCGTGCGATGAAAGTGCGAGTGTAACATAAACACTTGAATTTTTTTTCCCGAACGGAGTACGCTATTGGCCTGGCAAGGCCTTAGCATCTTCACCGGACAAAGCAAGTATTCAATATGTATTTAACATTTTTGTAATAACACCGTAATAGTCTAACTCAAATAGTTTTTCGAAAGTTTTCAGTTAAATGACTACGATTTGAGAAAAGTTTCACTTGCATCGTGGTTTCATAAAACACAGTATAGGTGTTTAAAAAAATAAATAGATTAAATTAAAATTTGCACTTTGGTAAAAAATGTAAGCTATGACGTTAAAGTTTGTATGTTATGTTCCAGAGATTCTTTCAGTCTAGCATTCAACCGCGGGATTCCACGAGCGGCGCCAAATGGAAGCGTTATTCCAAGAAACAACTCATGAAGAAACATTCCTATTATTAAGATACACAATACATTTTTATAGATTTCAAAATAGTTACATTTTTTGCATCTCTGAAGCATTGTATTGGTAAGTATTAGTGGTAGTGGCTTACTACAATCTTCAAGTTGAAAAGTCTGTCGCCAAGCACTTGTAGTTGTGTTCCGGCAGCTGCAATTGGTAGCCAGTATCCTTCTACGTTTAGCGTGCTTAATGCCATCGTAATTTAACAGAAACTGAGGTACTGGTCAAAGGCTAAAACCTATAAGGAGAAAGAAGCTCGAGGCAGTCATAAGTATTTTTGACAAAAGTGAAAACCTAGCTTTGACTCGTGAAGGATTTGAACCTCCGCCCTCCGATGGTCAAGTTTAAGCTTATATCGGCGCTCTAACCTACTGAGCTAACGAGTCTTGATGCAAATATAAGAAAATTGTTAATCAATCGTGTAATATGACGTCGTAACACCTACACAAAACGAAAATAGATTTAGCAAACGTCGTATGAAAGTGAAATCGTACGATTAATTCCAATAATTATATAGATTTCTTTAATGTTTTGAAATAGCAAACATGTATATGTCGGCGCCATACCAGAATTCTCCCCAGGATCCATCATAAAAATGATACCATTAATGAAAACCAAATTAATTATATTTTCTTTTACAGCACCACTCTACAATGATCGTACAAAGAATGTTTTTCTTAACTTAATTTCTTATTGCCCGTTTGTAACTCACACCAACTCCGCCATATCTTATTTTTCAATAATAATATATTTTCTTTATTACAAACATAATTAATATCAACGGTTTACAAAACAATATAAAATAAATAATAATATTGCAATTATTTTAAATCTTCATTAAAAGCTGAAATATATCTTAATTAGCTTATTCAGGAATAATTATAATAAAAAATACACCGGAAATGTCGCATTTAACACATCTATGGCAAAAATAAATCATATTTCTATTTTAAAATTCTTAAAACAATATTAGATTACAATTAAACATAACCAAAACTTTTATTAAATCTAATTAATTTAATTCGTTACTTATCATAGTAATCTGTTCGTACTATTCTATATTGTATTTACTTTATAACAAGGAGTTGCTAATAATATTTCCTGTTATCTAAGTTCCGATAGATGGCACTACAGATAATACAGCTTTGATTTAATTTGTTACTTGCTTACATTGACACCAGATGACTGTATGGTCGCGCGCCCATACGGCCATACTGACTTAAGCGCGCTCTCGGCGCTTACAAATACAATATTACAAAATCATTAACAGAAATAGCGGATTGTCTTACATAATATGTAAATAGAATAACACAAAATTATTAAACCATAGTCTTAACTTGAACATTACTAGGAAATCGTTTAAGACAATAAAATCACTTTACACAAATAGTAAGAGTAAAATTTACAACCTCGATTAATTAGTAAACATTTCATAATCAAACATGTTTTGACGTTTACAAGGCTACCATACTAAGATATCGTCAACACCAGCAACGGTAATCAATCAATCAAATATCGTAACAGGCAATCACCCATCCTGGGATCTAGCCAACATAGTAACAGGCAATCACCCATCCTGGGATCTAGCCAACATCGTAATAGGCAATCACCCATCCTGGGATCTAGCCAACATCGTAACAGGCAATCACCCATCCTGGGATCTAGCCAACATCGTAACAGGCAATCACCCATCCTGGGATCTAGCCAACATCGTAACAGGCAATCACCCATCCTGGGATCTAGCCTCTAAGACCGGGATAAGGATGCGCATGGTGGCCAGCCAGCGCGTAAGGAAGGATGTTTTGGATAGGAACAAAAATAATAATAGGAATAATAAAAACACATTTTTTTTTGTTATTGTATTATTGGATGTCGAAGCTCCAAAAGTAACGTTATCTGCCCATACGGTCGACTGCTCAGGGTGAGAGTCACTTTCAAAATGGTCGCATTGTGCAATCGTGCATAGGGAGCATTATTCTGAAAGGATCGCTCGTCCATCCTATCCTCGCAAGCCACTCGCAATGAATCTATACCATTCGTTAGTACATCGTCATCAACCTGTAATAACTTAATACTAGGCGGTGAGCATTTCTTACTAAGCAAATTTCCATTGGATTTTTTTTAGCAATCAATACACTAGATTTACCTTAGGAGCGACCCTCATTTCCTTACAATCGCAAGAAATAAAAAAACAAAACTCAAAATATCCTTTATTCAATTTAAGCCCTGAGAAGGCGCTTATGAACGTCAAAGCTACCACGGTTCGGAAAACAACTCAGTCATCGAAAATAACCGGCAATCTGGTTTATCTCTTCATGTTATATATTTTTACAAAACATAAATTACATTCGTTATTAGTAAATGCATAAAGAGGGGTGTCATTTCCAGACGCCACAAACGTTCACATATTGATCCGAGTTATAATAGACTTTAAATATTAAAACACGCTTGACATGGTTCTTGAACTCGCTATCCGGCAAATCGGCAATGTGTTTTGGGACTTTACTGTGTTTATAAAACCTAACACTATTACCTAAAAACTGTTTTTGGACTTAGTGAGCCTGAAGCATGGAATGAGCAATTTGTCGTTGTTTCTAGTATTTAAATTATGTTGGTCTTTTCCTAGATCCACCACATCTAAGTTTTTGCGGACACACATTAAATTATCATCTTTCTGAGACTTGTCTTTAATGATTCGCGAGTCCTCATATTATAAATAGCTCAAACTGCCCGGTTTTTTTTCAATAGAAATATGGTATCTACCTCAGCTGCTTTCCCCCACAAGAAAATGTGACCAGTCTTATTACAGTTATAGCTTTAATAACACTATCCCTTTAATAACACTATCCCTTTTATAAACACTGTATTCGGCAACACGTGATTTTTTTTTAATATCATGGTAATCGTTATTTGACTTTACGGACAATTCTAGTTTGCGTTTACGATAAGTTTTCAAAATGGAAATTAATTTAAGTAATGCTTCAGGCGTATAACGCAATAGGTCTGAGCAAATATATGCTTGATATAACCTGTCACCACAGCATCAACCACCTCCGCTTTCGAAGCCTCAGGTCTAACTCGCTTGAACAACGATCTCACTTCTGATTTACTCTCAACACAAAAACTTACATCAACCATTAAATAACTCAAGTAACATAATAAATCATAAAACTCCAGGAAATAGAAATAACAATGTAAATTGGAAAGAACTCACGCAATACAACGGCAATCCCGACAAACTTCTGGAGCAACGGTCGGCACGAGAATGATCCCGCACCCATTTCTCTATGCCCTTCTCATGCTCAGGTCAGCTCCTCCGATATGTTGGGACATATCAGGTCGTGTCCACCAAAAACAATCAAATACGTTAGCCGATAAAGAAATAAAATACTGGTATAGTTACCACGAACCGTAGATGTTACTTGCTCAACTGTCCAAGCGAGAATGTTCTCCAAGCCTTTGTGGCGTATTCGGCGTAACTCGATGCGAGATCAGAAGCGAAGGCTCTCTACTTCTGAATGTCATCTGTGTACCGGAACTCCCTGTTCTGTGGTAAAGGTCTGCTCCGGTTGACGTGGTGGCCCAGAATTAGGCCTGTGATCCCACCGCTGCTGTCGGCGCCATACCAGAATTCTCCCCAGGATCCATCATAAAAATGATACCATTAATGAAAACCAAATTAATTATATTTTCTTTTACAGCACCACTCTACAATGATCGTACAAAGAATGTTTTTCTTAACTTAATTTCTTATTGCCCGTTTGTAACTCACACCAACTCCGCCATATCTTATTTTTCAATAATAATATATTTTCTTTATTACAAACATAATTAATATCAACGGTTTACAAAACAATATAAAATAAATAATAATATTGCAATTATTTTAAATCTTCATTAAAAGCTGAAATATATCTTAATTAGCTTATTCAGGAATAATTATAATAAAAAATACACCGGAAATGTCGCATTTAACACATCTATGGCAAAAATAAATCATATTTCTATTTTAAAATTCTTAAAACAATATTAGATTACAATTAAACATAACCAAAACTTTTATTAAATCTAATTAATTTAATTCGTTACTTATCATAGTAATCTGTTCGTACTATTCTATATTGTATTTACTTTATAACAAGGAGTTGCTAATAATATTTCCTGTTATCTAAGTTCCGATAGATGGCACTACAGATAATACAGCTTTGATTTAATTTGTTACTTGCTTACATTGACACCAGATGGCTGTATGGTCGCGCGCCCATATATACAATCTTACCTCAAAACGTCTAAAGCAGACTGATTCACAGACTGTTTGTCTCATAGATTTAGCTGGTTCCGGCGGACACTCTGCAGCAACATTTCTACCATATACCCAAAACTCGACAAAAAATGTAAATATTAGATCTAATTATGGAAATATGCGTTACGGCTGAGTTCCAACCATGAATTCGTAATATTATTCGTATTTTATTGGTGAAGAATTCAAGTTCAGGCAAGATTGCAAGCAAACACACACTACAAGTTGTATTTTGGTCCCTTTACACGCCTGAAGAAGCGTTGCGGACGGCGACACTTTGCAAGTCTGGACACGTGGTACTGAATATGAAATATGCAAGATTTTGCAAGTAACAGTCGCTGAGCATCTTAAAATATTATCTGCCTACATTGATAGGTGAAGTCTAGTCAACATTTTAGTTCTTGGCTATCGAAAGCAGGTGAATTTTATTATCAAAGTTTAAAAACCTATGATTTTTGTTAACATTACGTGTTCAGTGTGCTTTCTTGCCACAAAGAGGGTCAAGCGGTATGATACGCATGCGCAGGATAACGCAGACAAAATCTCCGGTATCAGCTAGTTGTAATGCGAATATGAGTTTGTCTGTTTATTACGGTTCAACGCTGTAACCATTTCACCGATCATCTTGAATATTTGTGGCATGTTATCAGGAGTACAAATAAGTTCATAGGATATAAAAAATTAAATCAAAATCAAAATGTCCTTTACTCAATTTTGGCCCTGAGAAAGCGTTTATGAACATCAAAGCTACCATTGGTTCGGAAAACAACCCAATCATCGAGATGAACCGGCAAGAATCTCGATCTGGTTTATCTCTTCATCTTTATATATAAATTTCTTCTGTACGTGTGTATGTCACTGAACTCCTCCTAAACGGGTGGACCGATTTTGATGAAATTTTGCGTGCGTGTTTCAGTGGATCCGAGAATGGTTTAGATTCACAATTGGACCCGGTAGGTGGCGCTGCGGTTGAATTTTAGATTTTTTTTTATTATCAAGGCAGGACAACGTCCGCCCGGCCCGCTATTTTATATAATTTTATAAAACATAAATATTTGCATTCGTTACTAGTGGATGCACAGAGAGGGGCGTCATTTCCAGACATCACAATCGTTCACATATTGATCCACCCTATAATAGCCTTTAGATATTAAAACCCGCTGGACGTGGCTCTTGAACTTAGTATCCGGCAAATCGGTAATGTGTTTTGGGAATTTGTTATAAAACCTAACACTGTCACCTAAAAAACTGTTTTTGGACTTAGTGAGCCTGAAGCTTGGAACTACCAATTTGTTGCTGTTTCTAGTATTTAAATTATGTTGGTCTTTTACTAGATCCAATATATCTAAGTTTTTGCGGACATACATTACATTATGTGGCCCGCGGGCTCTATATTCCATAATACCATAGCATGGTGGTAGGGTTTTTTCTAAGTCCACATGACTAGATACTCCTTAAGTAGAAAGTCTGTCACAAAGCATTTGGTGTTTTATGACAGTTGCATTTGAGAGTCAGTCCCCCTGTAAGTTTAGCATGTTTACTAAATTTAAAGTAAAGTTTTTTACTGTATTAAAGATCTAATGAGATTGTGGTCAAACGCTAAAATAAAAAAAGTAAAAGTAAAAAAAAAATTAAGTATAAAAAAAATCGTTTCACATGTCTTTATTAAAATTGACACACCTAAGTGTTTTCTTTGAGACATGAATACATTTGTTTGTATGTAAATTTATTACTTTAAATTGTTTATTGCTACACGGAAAGGATCATGATTGTGATACCGACACTAGAGCACGTGTATCGATATCGGTATTGAAACCAAATACTCATTAATGTTTAAATTTAACTTAGCTGCAAGACTGCAAGAGTCTTGCAGGCCTAGTCTTGTCTTGCAGGGGTCAGTCTTGGTATTGGTCTTGCTAAAATTTGACGGTCTTGGTCTTGGTATTCGTCTTGCGAAAACGCAAGAACAAGACAAGACTGCAAGATATTAGGTCTTTACCTATGAAATTGCCGTTTTGTGTGAAAAAATTTAAACGATTTTTTGTTCATGTATTTTTTATTTGTATTAATCGAAGTAATCACCCATGCAATTAATGCATCTTTGCCAACACAGTGGCAGTTTATTGATGCCCTTCTTAAAGAAATCGGCTGGACGGGAGGCAACAAATTCTTCCAAGGCATTTTGTGCTGGCTCTCGGGTATTGAATTTTTTTCCCGCCAAGGAGTTATCCAAATTCTGGACAAAGTAACAGTCTGTAGGCGCAAGGTCTGGTGAGTAGGGTGGATGACGGAGAAATTCCAACCCCAGTTCTTGCAGCTTGGAGACCGTCTGCTGTGCAGTATGAGGTCTCGCGTTGTCGTGCAGGAGCAGCGGAGACGAGCGATTGACCAATGCTGGTTGGAGATGTGCCAGCTTCTCCATCATTGTGTTCAGTTCTTCACAGTACACATCTGCAGTAATGCTCACCCCGTTTGGTAAGAAGCTGTGATGAATCACACCGGCGCTAGACCACCAAACAGTGACCATCACTTTTCTAGGGGTAAGTTTTCATTTAGGGCATTGTTTAAATGCTGAACCAGGACCCAACCAACTTGCTAAGCGCTTGCGGTTATCAAACAGAATCCATTTTTTATCGCCGGTAACAATGCGGTTCAAAATTCTTACATTTGTGTGTCTGTTGAGCAGTGCAAGGCACGACTCGACGCGTACTTCGCGCTGGCGATCATTGAGTTCGTGGGGCACCCATTTGTCAAGCTTTTTTACCTTGCCAATTTGACGCAAATGGACCAATATCGTTTTGACGCTAGCGTCGAAAGCTGCTGCTAATTCAGCCGTAGATTGTGTATCATCAACTTCCACAATCGCCTTTAATTCGTCATTGTCGACCAAAGTCTTCGGACGACCGGGAGGTCAATTTTTCAGGTCGAAATTCCCAGAACGGAAGCGAGTAAACCAATAACAGGTGGTGCGTTGGTTTGTAGTGTTAGCTCCGTAAACGTCGTTGATGTTGCGTGCCGCTTGTGCCGCGTTGCTGCCACGACGGTACTCATATTCCATAATTACTCGAATTTTTAACGTATCCATGATGACAAAAAAGATTGAAATGCGATGAAAATGTAACACTAATCAATAAACAAATTACTTCTTTTGGAAAAAGAATTCCATGTTTTTAAAATAAAATTAATTTGAAGTTAGAATTCTTAGCCAAACAAAAATTATTTTGATTTGAAATGGCCAGTACTGCAGAACGGCAATTTCATAGGTAAAAAGACCTATTATTTTGGGCGACACTAATTTTAACTGTAAAAAGCATAATGACTCGTGAAGGATTTGAACCTCCGCCCTCCGATGGTCAAGTTTAAGCTTATATCGGCGCTCTAACCTACTGAGCTAACGAGTCTTGTTCTAAAACATGAAAATTATCAATTGATCGTATAATATGACATCATAACACCTACTGAAAACGAAAATAACTTTGGCAAACGCCATATGAAAGTGAGCAAAAATACTTCGTTGTATGCAATCATTACATAGTATAAAACAAAATCCCCTACCGCATCTGTCTGTCTGTTCGCGATAAACTAAAAAACTACTGAACGGATTTTTATGCGGTTTTCACCAGTAGATAAAGTGATTTCCGAGGAAAGTTTTGGTATAAAATTTGTCAAGGTTTTCTTTTATTATCACGGCTGGACAACGTCCGGCGAGCCCGCTAGTATACATATAAACTAATACTTTTATATAGACTCACGGACATGTTTAGAGGAACGCAAAAAAGGTAGAATAACAGAAAATGTGTTCCTATTTCGTGCTGGCCCTATATAGGTATCAGTATTATATAATTTGAAAATAGAATTTAACTTTCACTTTTTTTGGCTATCTGTTAATTTCTTTCATAGCACACGTGTGACATTCAGACGGCTTTTGTTGCTTTTAACAAATTTAAAAATATTTCTGTTTTATTTTTTTTGTTTTGTCAATATATTATTATTATTTAGTGAAGCGAACTTATTTTGATAAAATTGAATGATATTTCCGGATATCAGCATTGCTCAGATGTCTAAAGCTATAACTTTTGAAATTGGTTATAATTACAATTAAAAATACAGTACATTCTTACGGATTTAAAAATAATTACTCACTTTTATTTAAATATCTGAAGCATTGTATTGGTAAATATAAGTGGTAAACTTTTTTTTAAGCTCGCTTGGCTAACTATAGCCCTCAAGATGAAAATCTGTGGACAAGCATTTATGGGCGTGTTCTGGCAGGTGCATCATCGTCAATTAATATCAACTGAGATCGTGGTACAAACACTAAAATCTATAAGGAGAAAAAAGCCAGAGCCAGTCATAAGGACTCCCGACAGAAGTGAAAACCCAAAACAAGAGAACTTTTGACTCGTGAAGGATTTGAGCCTCCGCCCTCCGCTGGTCAAGTTTAAGCTTATATCGGTGCTCTAACCTACTGAGCTAATAAGTCAAGCTACTGAGGATTCTTGAAAATTGTCAATTAAACGTGTAATATGACATCATAACATCTACTCGAAACGAAAATAGATTTGCCAAACGCCATATGAAAGTCAGATCGTACTATTCATTCCGATATAGATTTCTTTAACATTAAGTCTGTTACTTCTGTCATAAATTGTCCTTTTTCATTTGATGTGAGAGTTTTGACGTGATAACGTCTTATAAATCGATAAACGACGGCTGCGCGCACGAAAAAGCATGACTCATTGTCACGTCCCACCTGAGCCGAGCGTGAAAGCGATAGCGCGGAACAATCAATAGAGAGGCGCGATCAGCCTAAGCAGTCTCGTCGTTTCCCATCTCTCTCTTCCACTCCACCGGCCGATGCGTCCTAGTCGTTATCACGTAAAATTATCGTCCGTAAACCGACTTCACAGACCTTCTTTAGCTTAGATTCCTTAGCTACGAGCAGAGGTGAATCTTACCCCTTAAAAGATCAGTTATCTACCAGTGAAAGTCCCGTCAAAATCTGTCAAACCATTTTTAAGATTAGCCAGCAACATATAGACAAACTCAAATTAATAAACAAATTATATATTAAACATAAAATAATCTATGTCTAAATGAAAATTGAAATTAATTATAAATTTGAAACAAAAACAGGCGGTTACATAAGGTGGTAAGTTGTGCTGTTGTCAACTCATGACAAAACTTTCAATTAATTTTACACGGCACTATGGGTGGTATTTCTGGATGATTTTGAATTAAATGTAGTCTCATTGCTTGAAAAAGTAATGGATACACATTAGAATCAAATGATGAATCCAAAACAAAGGTGATCTAAGTCATTACTTTCATGAGCAAACAATTTTTCTTTACAACGTATATTTTGGTTCACTTTTATATTGAAGCATCATTTGAAGTGAGTTCACCATAAAAACATACTAAACATTAAAATATTTACTTTGACTTCGGTAATATTGCTTTACTCTTATGACAACATGAAGTGAAAGCAGTCCTGTCACCTAAAATGTTGACATTCAATAAGACCAAAGAGAATAATAATTATTTCAGTGGTTCCATAGATTTACTAAAGATAAATTATTTATCAATTAATTATTAAAGTATATTATGAATTTACATATTATATTATTATAAAATTAACCTACAATTTAACCAGATTTCAAAGGGCATGTAAGGCACGCAACGTCAGTCATGTAAAAAATATTGAAAATGTAATTGGAACGTAAGAATAAAATGACGGATGTCAACATGGCTTTTTCATTTACATGTGTGTATATGTTGTGTAAAATTCAAGCAGAAGTGTGAGTAATGTATATTTTAATTAATTTATGCTTGCAATGCATTTTCAATTAAAAAAATAGCTTTCTGCACTTCTCCCCCATATGAACATTAACTATGCCAAATTTCAAGTTCATCCGTTCGCGCAATTCGCTTAAAAAGGGGTAACAAATTTTTGGCTTCACTTATTAATATATAAGATATGGTAAAAAGCAGTTATCTATATACTACTCATAGACATTTCAATTTTATTTACTTGTATTCTTGTTCTGATAAAAAAAAGGACAGGAATTATAGAATTTGCATGACAAAAGAAATGAAAATTTTGTTCTAATAATCTTTATTCAGTTTTAAGCTATTAAAATTCAAATAAATCAAACGAGAGTTAGTATTACAATAAAGAATTCCTAACATCTCGTTTTTTTTGAAAATGGAAACAAAGAACGTAACAATGTTTCTTGTTAATTTTCCAGATGCTCCATGTCACTCGTCTTTACAGAGAATCTGAAGTTCTAAAAACTGGAATTCATCATTACAAGTTACTATGAAAATTAGGGTGGGCCAAAGAACGTTTTCGTAAAGATATTTTTATCGTTATCGCTTTCGTTAAATGCTGGGTTTTTATCAACGAAAATATAACGAATTATATTAGTTGAACAATTATATAACCTAATAACACGTGTGATCGGTATTATTTTAAAACGATTGTAGCTTCTTATATAAGAGAATAGTTGGTACCCACAACTTTGTCTGCGTGAAACTTAGCAAAAATGTTTTTCTCGAACTGACTATGTTGTTGTTCTAGCCAAGCCTTAACAGCTTCACCGAACGACTAAGGCGAGCGCGTAAGGCATTCAGCTGATTTTATTTTGACAACTAGCTCAAGGGTGTACGACACACCGTGGCTTGGGCTGTTGCCTAGTTAATGCAATTCGCGACCCAACTGAGCTAAGCTACGTATTCATACTTATATGAGTTATTGAAATTTATATATGTACGAAGCATACATACCTCAATAACTCTTATATGCATTTCATGTCGAATATTTTTTTCTGAACTAATTCAATTCGATAAGGGAAAAATAAAACCCTTCCACTTTCATGTGTAATGTTGTTGCAGTGATGTAAGATTTTGTATCACTATATTCGCGCGAGTAGCATACGCAAGGGCTCCGCGCCGAGATAACGGACCTAGGCTTGAGCTGCTACCAAGGGTGGCCTAGTCTGGTGTGCGGGGGCGAAGTTTACCCATAGACCACGGCGGCGTGATCTGTGGTTACGCGGGCGTGGGCATGAACATGCTCTGTTTGGAGAGACAAGCTGGTACTGATCGTTTGCTGCCATTATTTAATTGGGAGGATCGGTAAAAATATGTCACGAACGTCTTTTATAGCGTGTAGCGTTCGGTGTGGTTTTGTAATTCGCGGCGGATACCACTTACAGACTGGGGTGACTCGCTGCTTTTTCAAAGTAAGAGATGGTAAGTAATTTCAGATACGCCCAGGTAGACGGCATCTCCAGGTCTCTGTGAAAAACGACGTACCATGGTGCACCGGTCACTTTATATATGATGCGGTTTTGAAGAACCTGCAACTTACGACAGTTGTATTTCGACATGTGTGAGGAAACAGGACAGCTATATGTTATAACAGGACGGATACACGTCTTATACAAAGTGAGGTTGTGTCTGAGAGGCATCTTACTCTTATGGCAAAGCAACGAATGGAGGCGACCCAAGGCTATAACGGCTTTGTTTCGCACTCTTTCTACATGTGAAGTGAACGAGATATGTCTATCTAATGTTAACGCCGAGGTATGTGACCTCCTCGGCCCAAGGGATATCGGTTCTGTATAGCCTGATGGGCTCAAGATTACTTAGCAAAATATTGTACAGTGTAAAACAACTATACTAGAGAATATTTGTTTAATTTATTATATTTGCGCGGAAGTAATTTTTTTTCTTAAATAAAATTTGTCTAATTTGCTCCTTATAACATTATTTATCTGCTAGTGAAAGTCCTATTAAAATCGGCCCAACGGTTTCCATGAAATTGGTTAACAGTATATACAGTCCTACCGATTTAATAAAATGCTGTTATTCTGATGTAACAAACAGGCATTTAGTATTATTTATTTTTATATATGTATTGATGAAATATCTGTGATTGAGAAGAGTCGGTATGAAATGTGATCGGGTCTATCAATATATATTTTTTATTTTAATGATTTTTTACACATTTTTTATTGTTATATAGTGAGACACATTTAGACCTCACGGTCATTTAAATAATGATAGTTAGACCATCTTTTTGATAATAAAACTTGTTTCACCGTAATCTTTGAATTTTGAAGCTATTGTCGCTAAATGGGTAATGTGTTTAGAAGCTTATTATAGAATCCAATAATCTTACTCGAAAATACTACCTAAAGTATTATCAATATATAAATATCACTTAAAAGAGATTTATGTAAATACCGGCTCTGTCCGCGACTTCGACCGCGTGGAACCTGTAGTACAAAACAGTGACTAAAAAAGACATCTGAATGTATGAAGTCTAATTATTATCGACTTCTCTCTCGTACTTAATTCGCTTCGTCATTAAAATTACAATAACTTTTGATATACCTAACCGACTTTAATGAAACAAGGACTAAATGTTACTCGAAGATATGCTTTATGATTTTATCATGAACGCAATACTTTATCAGTGATGCGTGTTCAAATAAAAAGACAGACAGACATTTCAAAAAATGATTGAAATATATTTAATTACTTATTCCTAGACACCGGCAAATTTTTTTTTACAAAAATCTAAAAAGTACAGACACGTTAGATTTACATTCTTATTATACGTATAGATTGAATGAATTATATGAGTACACTACAGTGAATCACGTTTGCCAAGTCTATTTTTGTTTTATGTAGGTGTGGTGATGTCATAGTACACAACCGATTGCCATTGTTCATCTACTTTCTACAAGACTCGTTAGCTCAGTAGGTTAGAGCGCCGATATAAGCTTAAACTTGACCATCGGAGGGCGGAGGTTCAAATCCTTCACGAGTCAAACTTTTTTTAAACTTCAAAAGGAATTTTTAGTACTGTTTTAGTACTTTTTTATATCATAGGAGGCAAACGGACAGGTGGGTCACCTGATGTTAGGTGATCACCACCGTCCATAGACACTTGCAACACTAGGGGAGTTGCAAGTGCGTTTCCAGTCTGTGTTGGGGGGGAGAAGAAGGGCAAGGGGAGGGGAGGTGGGTCTCCGGCGCTCTCACTGACCGAATGAAACGCAACAATGCAAGCACTGTTACTTCATGTCGGTTTTCTGTGAAAAGGTGGTACTACTCCGGGTGAACCGACCCATTCATGCTGAAACCAGTAATAGCTTCAGCGTGGCTCTACCACCTACTAAAGTACTGTACATATTTTTTTTATTTTGATAATAAATTTAGGATTTTTTATCTGGATTGATTATGCATTGCATATTTTTGTACAAATAAGTATTGCTAGAAAATTATTTCATAACAAGCAACCTTTGAGATATTACCGTATAGTAAGCGGCGTTTTTCGATGTGATGACGTGACGTGATGGTGCGGCGACGATAGTGAATATGCGTTGTACTGGGCAATACGTTAGCTAGGGTATTTGCTCGGCACCATATTTAATAAAATCAAATAAAAGTATTCCAAGTTATCTTTATAACATCAGTTATCTGCCGGTGAAACTCCCGTCAAAATCGGAAGAACCGTTACGGAGATTAACCGACAGAAATTTCGAAAATTGCTTCTTTGATATATAAGTTCCGTATATACTTTCATATCCATTTAGTAAAAAGCTGTTAGTTTGGGGGTACAAACAGACATTTCAATTTTTTTTTGTATCAATGGAAGTTTTAATTTCTAATTTGACAAAGAAAGAGAGCATGAATTTTAGGATCTTTTTGACAAAAGACGAAGTTTTTTCTTATCTTCTTTTTTTTTTCGATTTTAAAGTATTCAAACTCAAATAAATGAAACAAGTGATAATATTACAATAAATAATAATTAAAAAAATACCAAGATTAATATGTATGAAAACAAAATTTGTTTTTATAAGTTACTAGCCTCTGCCCGCAACTTGCTCCGCGTGGAATAGTTACTTTGGGTTAACGCTAACACGCAGCGGAAGCTCTCAAGAGGAAAAAATACCCCGATTTTGACACATTCTTCATTGGCGCTCCGCTCCTATGAGTCTTAGCGTGATAGCCTATAACCTTCCCCGATAAATTAGCTATATAATACTGAAAGAATTTTTCAAATCGGACCTGTAGAACCGGACAACGTCACAACGTCACAAACTTTACCTCTTTATAATATTAGTATAGATACATTATATAAAATATGTTAAATTGTGATAACGATTAATTTGTTTATGCCCATCCCTAGTGGCAACAAGATGGCGACGATTCTTGTATCTACTTGCTTAACGTGAACGTTTATTTGAATAAACGTTACTTATCTATCGCTACATTGCTTCTTTCTTTTCGGTTGTGGAATTTATTTTATTAGAATCGGTAAAGTGCTATGTCTCATTGGACCTAGATATTTATGGAAGGTGATATGATTTGAAATTATAATACAACTGCGTATGTAATGAGAGATGAAAGACAATGTATATAAGCAAAATTGAACTACAAATACTGCTAATTATAGCCGTTAATTTGGACTTGCGCGTGATATAGTCAAGGATTTAACATAAAACAAAGTTAAAATAGTATTATATGAATTTAAAGTTGACATTTATTTATCCGTAACTTGCCTCGATGTTATATCTTTATATATAAATTTCTTCTGTACGTATGTCACTGAACTTCCCCTAAATGGCTGGACCGATTTTGTTCAAATTTTGTGTTCGTGTTCCAGTGGATCTGAGAGTGTTTTAGTTTCACAATTGGACCCGCTGCGGTTGAATTTTATTATTTTTAATTATCAAAGCAGGACGACGTCCGCCGGGCCGGTATTATAAACGTAGTTCTACCTAAATATATGTTCTGCACATCTATATTCAGGACAGTCAAAAAGTTCAGCGAAAACTGTATATTTTTTTAAAATTCTGATATTGAATTTAAAGATATACTATAAGTTACATATCATTACGCTCATCTATAGGAGTTAAGCATACATTTTAAAATTGGACACAGGTAATTGTTGGTGTGAGTACAAGGCACTTGTAATATTATGACTTAGGGACGCACACTTGCATATCTATAGAGTGCATGCTATGGATATGCAGGGGTCAAAGTTCACTCATAGTTTTCCCGTTCCACTATAATATTCTACAGCAGACCGGTTGTAGACGTGTATGTGAGCATACGTACATTAAGTAAATCTGTGTCTATGGATAATTAATTATAGTGATTTTTACACCAATATTATGTATAATGAGGACAATACAAACACTAAAGTCTTATGAAGTAATTACTTTTATTAATTCATCCAACCGGGCTCACAAATAAGCATAGACAAACACCTAAAATGGCAGTAATAATGTAGAAGATAGGTTGCTACAAAAAATTATGTGATAACTGGTTGTAGAATCAGATTTTATAGAGTAGAAATTGATTTATATGACAATTAAAAGGTCCATAAGTAGTCTTGAAGATGCGTGTGTGTTATAATAATTGTATAGCGACCCGTGGGGGAGATATACCGACATTTCTAAGGTATTTTATATTACCCTAGAGGCAGAACTAAGGCAGGAACACGACTACTTCAACTCTAAAACTATTTTATTGGCTTCGTATGTAGGCACATAGGTTAGACAACTTAAATGGAGGACTCAATCAATTGCGATACGTTATGGTACGGTTTTATTTATCGGTCATTATTGGGTGGATCAGTATGTGAACAATTGTGACGTCTGGAAATGATGCACCTCTCTGTGCTTCCCCTAGAAACAAATGGAACTATTTACGTTTTGTAAAAATATATAACATGTAGAGATAAACCAGAGCGAGTTTCTTGCTGGTTCTTCGAGATGACGGGGTTGTTTTCCGAACGGGTCGTTGCTTTGACGTTCATAAGCGCCTTTTCAGGAGCTAAATTGAATAAAGGCCGACTCGGCCACGCGTTGCTGTGGCTCAATTGTTACATATTGAATTGAATAAGAGTCATGCACAATAAAATAAACTGGAGTTGAATAAAAAAACAAAATTAAATCGTGGCGTCATCTATGAGATATCTATAACAATACGTCCTGCAGTTTTCTGTGTACAAACAAATATAAAGCGTCGTGTTCGAGACAAACATACTTACAATTAATAAATATAATTAACGTTGAGAACCATTTAATTTGTACTTGAAAAACATTGAGACAATTTTAGACCACGAAATTCAAATTATTCTATATCTTAAGGATTAAATTACACATAAATGTCAACTTTCATGAAGATCGGATGGTTAGTTTCCGAGTTCATCGTGTACAAACATCATGTCACTGGATTTTTATATATTTATATTTAATTGTACGGCTACATAGAGTGCCCATATTTTGTAATCGTCAATTGATTGACCTATTTGTCGCTGCGATGTTCAATTTATGTGGAACAGTGCAGCCACCAAAAATTTGTTACTCTTTAGCACCGCCCGAGGAGCTCGTGCAGGGGAATGAGAAGTACACTTCCTGCGGACGCGAGTAACATGCCTATTTGGTGTGGTAATCATAAGTAATAATATAAATGCGAATGTGGTTTTGTTTGTAACGCTTTCTAGTTTTAACTACTCGATCGATTATCATGAAATCTTGCATACACGTTAGTAGGAACAGAAAAAGACATATGGAACTTTTTATTTAGATAAGAATATACTGCCTCTGAGCTATTTATTCTTCATTACATACTATAAAACAAAGTCCCCTACCGCGTCTGTCTGTCTGTCTGTTCGCGATAAACTCAAAAACTACCGAACGGATTTTCATGCGGTTTTCACCAGTGGATAGGGTGATTCATGAGGAACGTTTTAGTATATAATCTGTTAAGGATTTCTGCATAATCAGGGCGGGACAACGTCTGCCGGGCCCGCTAGTTAAATATAATTTTATTTTATAAATATTATTATTATCGATTATTTCCCAGCGAGGCCTCCTTTGGACTTCACGTCGGTCGTAGGTCACGTTTCTGTAAAGAGAAGTAATCGTCCGTCTAACTTGCTGTTACAGTGCATGCCAATCGACTCTAAATGTGTTGAGTCACTGCAAAGTTAAACAGCATTTTATCATCTTCGACCCAGTTATCATTTAACATCAGAAAACACTTTGGGCGTATTTTAAAAATAAAAGTTTATAAGAGAAATAAAACACGGTTCACATCTTTGAGCAAGGTCGAAATGTATACAGCCAGCTCTTTACACTAGACGAAATGTTTTTGAATTTAGCAATAATTAACTTTTAACATAATAAATCTTGCTTAAGCTCCCAACAGCGTACTTATTTATACTCTACATTATACAAGTTACTTTTAAGTTTTATTTGTGTTTTGTTCTTGAAAATGGTAAATGACAAACATTTATCATAAGTAAAAATGTCTTCTTTAAGTATTAAAACTTGATTAGATAAAATTATTACGAACAAGCCCTGGGCGTTAAACTGTAAAAAGGTGTTTATTTAGATAAAAGGTGTGCTTAAAGGAGACGCGATTATAATAATTTAATTTAAATTTACAGACCACTATCTCTGTCTCTCCTAGAGTATTTGTCTCGTATGATGGTGGTGACAGTATCCCGTACCTTTCTTCTCCACTTCACTTTTACTTGACGTCACGTTCGGAATCTTCACATTACTTCACCTTTTAGCCAAGTGAGGCTCCACCGTTGCAGTAGTGGCTCAAGTCTAGGTCCGTTTCCTCGGTGTGGACCCCTTGAGTGCGCTGCTCGCGCGACACAGTGACACAAAATCTTACATCACTGCGACGACATTACACATGTCACCTCCACACACGTGCACGTATACACGCTTATACATGCAAGTGGAAGAGTTTTTTTCACTTATCAAACTGAAATAGTTTAGAAAATTATCCGATACGAAATATATATAAAAGTTATTGAGGTATGTATGCTTGGTACACATATATGTTTCAACAAGTCATATATGTATGAATAGTTAGCTTAGCTTAGGTTAGCTCAGATAGGTCCCTCGGGGGCGGCCATGGTACTGGCTGGCTCCCTTCCCTGGGAGTTAGAGGCGGAGGTGTTGGCCGCCGTATACGAGTATACGGCGGCTAAAAAGCGGATGGGGGAGCCTCTGGCTCCCAGGGAAATAGAGGTTAAAAGAAGAGAAGAGAGGGGGAGAAAGATGGAGAGGTGGAGGCAGGACCTGGCGGACGCGGAGTTCGGTAGATATAGTATCGACGCCGTCCGCCCGGTCCTGCCGGATTGGTGCAACCGACGATGGGGCTCCCTGACGTTCCGTCTGGTGCAGGTGCTGACCGGGCACGGGTGCTTCGGTTGGTACCTGCACCGGATAGCGCGCAGGGAGCCGACCGCCGTATGCCATCAGTGCGGCGTTGAACCGGACACCGCGCAGCACACTCTGTCTGAGTGTGCTGCGTGGGAGGAGCAACGTCGCACTCTGGCTGCGGCGGTAGGGCAAGATCTCTCACTGCCGAGCGTGGTTGCGGCCATGCTCGGTAGTGAGGATAACTGGAATGCAATGGCCTCCTTCTGCGAGGAGGTCGTCTCGCAGAAGGAGGCGGCGGAGAGGGTCCGTGAGCAAGACCCTCAAAGTGGCCGTCTCCGCCAACGGAGGACGGGCAGGAGGAGGCGTCAGTTTGACCGCCTCCTCCCACTGTAGCCGGACCGGGGAAGATGGGTCGGGGGGCCCATCTTTCCATTGCACAGGTCCGGCGGACGGAGGAGACGGCCGGTGTGTACCCGGCTGTCTCCTAACAAGACGAGGCCCGGTGGCGGCGATTTCGCTGCTGGGCCAACCG
This sequence comes from Antheraea yamamai, assembly GCA_036509395.1. Classification (NCBI taxonomy): domain Eukaryota; kingdom Metazoa; phylum Arthropoda; class Insecta; order Lepidoptera; family Saturniidae; genus Antheraea; species Antheraea yamamai. The sequence continues at coordinate 12,349,621 of AP028443.1, read as the reverse complement.
CTGGGGCGGCACGATGAAGTCTATAGAGATCTCGTGCCGCCCCAACTATAGCGGCAGACGTACACCGTGGGGTTTTAGTCCGTGCGAGTCGGACATAAGTCACCCTCTCCCCCGAGAGGGTGGTGTATCCATAAGGGATTTCCCCACGTAAAAAAAAAAAAAAAAAAAAAAAAGCTCAGATAGGTCGCGAATTGCATGTATCAGGCAACAGCCCAAGCCGAGGTATGCCGTGCACCCTTGAGCTAGTTGTCAAATAAAATCGGCTGAGTGCCTTAAGCGCTCGCATCAGTAGTCCGGTGAAGCTGTTAAGACCTTGCTAAGTCAATAGCGTAGTTAGTTCGAAAAAAAAGGCTCCACCGTTGTGGGCTTCATAGGCAAGCCCACAATTCTAATAGACTTGCGACGCCACACTTTCACGGTATATATCAATAGATCGATAGGCTGATATATTATATTTAATGCCTTAATATAACCTTAAGAAGAAAAGAAACGTAGACTTGAATATGTAATTTAAGTACTCAAACAGCTAAATAAAATCTTTCGATGTAAAATATACACCAGCGTTTAATCTAATCTGAAATCCTTAGACGTTATAGGAATCTCAACAAAATCGGTTCAAATGTTTTAGAGTTTTTTTTATTTTATTTTTAGTAGCTTATATTCCACCGAACATATCAGCTACATTGTTCCCCAATTTGTTTAGGTTCATCAGGAACGTCGCTGATGAGGTATAATGACCAAGTCATCCAGTATCTTAGCTTCACCCGAACAGGGTTCAGCCAAGATGCTGGGACAAATACCTATGTTCTGACAACTATTCTCGTACAAATTCTAGAGTCTAAATGTAACGCTGTGATGTGTAAAGAAATACACATTTACTTTTAACGAACAAACTAACATTTTACAAGCTTATTAACTTACTAGTGTTGTGCCCCACAGTTTGCTCACGTGAGACACTGTATACAATCTTGTACAGGGCGCCATATATTCTATAAACATCTTCTTTGTATTGTCTTAAGTTGATATATTTAGCAGTGTAACTGTTCAACAGCCTCTGCAAGAAGTATCGGTGAATCTTGTTCCTAATGCTTTAGAATTTATATTTCACTCGACACCAGTGAGAATGTTCTGTTCACGCGAGTGAAAATAATTTTATAAGATATCGAAGTACCACTTAAATTTTTCTATAACTATATAATATTGTTTTCTTTAAATCGTCAGAATTTATTGACGGCGTAATTACATTTGGTCTCTTGGTTTCTCTTGAAAGGAAATGTTTTTGTCATCTATAGATATAATAAGAATGTAAATGTAAAGTGGATGTACTTTTTGGATTTTTGTGAAAAAAATTGCTGCAGGTGTCTAGGAATAAGTAATAAAATACATTTAAATCATTTTTAGAAATGCCTGTCTATCTATCTATCTGTCTGTTTGTTTGAACACGTGTCACTGCTAAAGTTCTGCGTTCACGATAAAATCATAAAGGATATCTTCAAATTAACATTTAGTCTTGGTTTTATTAAAATGCATTCATTCTATTTAAAATTATTCTAGATATATACTCTAAAAAAAGTTATTGTGATTTTAATGAAGACACGACTTGACGTACTTAGCGACAGAAAAGTAGATAAGTAAATGGGCTTAATACATTTAGATGATTTGTTAGTCACTGTTCTTTTACATTAGGTTCCACGCGGACGGAGTCGCCGGAGGAGCTAGTAAAACATATGAGTGTCGTATATATGGTATAAAATTCGTTTGCACATGATGTCACATTGAAATTGGTTTTAACGCCATCTATGTGTTCATTCTACGTACTAAATCGTTCCGTCACCAATATACACCGTATCGTACCATGACCGAATCGACACCGAATTCTCGTTGTAAATATTTGACAGTTGTGGATTATGTTCCGCGCATGGCATATAACGTAGGTAAGGTAATAAGATAGGTAAGCCGTAGGGTGTAAACAAAGTTTTAAACACATACATCTGGTCCTAAAATAAATGTCTTTATTTAAAAAAAAAATAATAATTATATACAGTGTAAGAGGAGTATAAAACTACGTTTAGTCATCAAATGTTGTTCAGTCCAAAGAATTTTAAATTACATAATAGTGCCATCAAGTGATAAATTCCGTAACCAAAATTTAATAAATGTTCATAGGTGGGATGGAAGAATTTTCATAGGTGGTAGAGCCACGCTGAAGCTATTACTGGTTTCAGTATGAATGGGTCGGCTCGCCCAGGGTACTACCACCCGACCCACAGAAAACCGACGTGAAGTAACAGTGCTTGCATTGTTGCGTTTCGTTAGGTCAGTGAGAGCACCGGAGGCCCACCTCCCCTCTCCTCTCTCCCTTTCTCTCTTTCCCCCTCTCTTCCTTTGTCATGAACAGAGGCTGGCAACGCACTTTCGACTACCCTGGTGTTGTTAGTGTCTATGGACGATGGTGATCACTTAACATCAGGTGACCCACCTGTTCGTTTGGCTACTAAGACATTAAAAAAAATGTAACGGAAGTATTTAGTGTTAAAAGTGACACTGTTTAGAGAAAAAGACAAGATGAGATGAGAGAAGAAGAAAGAGAATTATCGTTTAGTTTTAGTGTGGATTTGAGGTAATATGGTCACAGAAGCAATATTATATTATAACTTTAATCATGTATTAACTTATTTTATTATTCTGCTATAACAATTTTAATAATGAATAGATGAAAGTATCTGAGTCTTTCCTCTTCCTGTTTACCATAATATTAAAACGATATACATAATTGTGAATATCAATTCAATAAAAGGCGTATAACATTAATGTATTAATTCTCCAAAACGCTACCATACTCTCTCGTCAGTTTGCGAGAGCGGAAGCAATCTTCTTTGTACCGTCAGTCGAATTAATTCCGTTCATAGCGTTTAAATCATGAGATGTAGCGGGTAATATATTTTCTTGAAGATCTATCACTCCAATTAATGCATTAACCTATTACATCATGTATGCAAACTCGATAAATAAATAAACGAAATTCTGAAAATAGCCCTCTTCGAACTCCGTCGAATTGTTCGAGTAATTACGTCAGACTTCCAGAGTCTTCTACCCTCATTTATTGAAAGGTATCAATATAAGCGTCCTGCGGTGTATCCCAGTACAGTTATATTCAAGACACCGAAGTAAACACGAAGAAGAACAAAATGAAGTCATCTTCGAACGGATTGCGGCTATCTAATATATAAAAATTTCGTGTCACGGTGTTAGTGTTTGAACTCCTCCGAAACCGTTAGACCAATTTTTATGACATTTTAAATATAAATTTGGTGGGTTGAAGAATAGATCGTAAAGTATATTTTTCACCTCTAGGTGATTAATTAGGATGTCCGTATCCAGAATATTTTTTTCAATTTTTTTGACTATTTTTGTTTTGTATTTTTATTATTTACCATCAAAAAATACCTACAACCCCAAATTTTCACCTTCCTAACCACACCTTTCCATTTTTTTATTCGCGACTTTAGTATTTTTGTATGAACTATATTTCGATGATTCAACGGTCTGATGTTGCTGAATGATAGATGGCGCTATGTCCGCCTCATCAAAATTTCTTCCACATATGTCTAAATCATTTCATTAAACCAACTAGGTATGTATTTGATTGAGTCCCTGAATTGTTTGGTTTCACTATTGGAAACGGTGGGAGTCACTGAAATCGGATTCTAGGTTTTTTAAGATTTTTAGAGTTTGCAAATACAATTAGAACCGGTATGTAACCGATGTCACGCAGACGAAGTTGCGCGGGTCAGCTACTAGTACTATAATTTGTAAGTGTGTACTGTACCGTGTGTAGTGCGTACTGTACTGTAACTGTTTCGTAATTATGTGATAACGTGTCTTTTAACACAGTTGGCATTCTATTCACCCACAGATGTAACAATGCACAAAAGGTGACATGGTAGGTAGAATGAAATGTAAGCGAGACATCCTTTCTTATGTAACAAAGTAGTAAATAGATCAATTTACTATTAAATGGTTACTGTAACATTTCTACAAAAAACCTCAACTTGACTGTTCCTGAAAAGCTAGAACGCTTCAGGTACCAGTACGCATTGTATACCACACCGTTCGGACTGCAATAAAACGCGCAAATAATATTACTTATTACTATTATTGTGATTTTAATGATGACACTACTTAAGTACGAGAGAAAAGTAGATATTAATTACACTGATTACATTCAGATTACTCTTTTAGTAACTGTTTTGTACATCAAGTTCTACATGGACGAAGACGCGGGCACGGCTAGTAAAGAAATATAACATATTTTTAACATTTTGTTAAAAAAAATGGAGGCAAAGAACGTACGCGTGGACAGCTAGTAGATAATATGTCGTCGTCTAAAAAGCTGAAATTAACAAGTGAAAGAGCTGGATGTCGCGCGCGAGCAGCGGTTTGTCGACCACTGTTCTGGGTTATTAGCCATAATGTAAATTACCGTGTTCCGCCTAAGACTTGTACCAGCCGTCGCTCATCGTCGTCCGGACGCCATCAAACGTAAACGTGACAGGAATAATTTCATTGCTATTTTAATTTTTATTTTCCATTCGTTTATCACGTTTCGTAAATATTATTCGTTATTACATTCTGTATTTATTGTTATTACCTCGATGAATGTTATTTGTTGGTTAATTTTAAATAACCAGTTATATTTTTTGTTTTCCTATTTGATTATTAGGAATATGAACGTCGTGTTTTATTGCGTTACATTAATTTATCTACTTTGAATCAATAAACGTTGTGTTATCTCCTTAGCTGAACCAACTTAAGTATTTTTTCAAGATGAAAGGAATACTGAAACTGAATTAAATTTATTAAACGTACAAAAATAGAAAAAAAGGCTTTTATTTATATTTGCTTTATACCTAGGAGCGAATTGAAAGCATTTGCGTAACATTGTTACACTACTTTCTGTTAAACTATTTGTTGGACCGATTGCACTCAGACAGATTCCCTCTATTGGAGCACCTTGTGATAAAAAAAAACATCGACATCAGTCAATCCGTTCTCGAGATATCATAAAAATGTCTTTCCTTACAAAACGTATCAGATAATAAATATTCGCTATTTTTTTTTCGTGAAGTTCTCCGATTTTTTAATAGTTATTCTGCTGTTCGGGCTAAGAGACAAATCAAAAAAATCAAACATTATAAAAATCGGTCCAGCCGTTCTTGAGTTATGAATGGTGTAAATAAACCGACTTTGTACTATATATTACTAGCGGGCCCGGCAGACGTTGTCCCGCCCTGATTATAAAAAAAAATCATTGACAAATTATATACCAAAACGTTCATCATGAATCACTTTATTGACTGATGAAAACCGCTTGAAAATCCGTTAAGTAGTTTTTGAGTTTATCGCGAACAGACAGACAGACAGACGCGGTAGGGGACTTTGTTTCATACTATGTAATGATATCGATTATGTTCTTCTTATTACATAAATTTTATAACACTTTCAGCGGTTCAAATATGCTTCTGTCAAATTTTACCTTAACTACTTAGGTTTTATCAGAAAGCATCCAATAACTAATAGTAAAAATGCTAAAGTGAGTTTGTTTGTTACGCTTTCAGGTCTTGACTACTTAATTGTTCATCATAAAATTTTGTACAGCCCGAGAAAAGGATTATCGCGAGCCAAGCCGCGGGAAAATGCTTGTAATGCTACATACTTTAGATAGTAATAATATGAAAGTTCTCTAGTAATATGAGAAGTCCTCTGCCTTGCTGTAAAAGTACCGTCAAAATCGTTTCCCTTCTTTCGGACGCCCAGATAAATAATAGACACTTTAATTTTATTTATGTGTATTGATGTAATATTATGAAGTATTGTTATCGTTGGAATTGCGGTGATCAAATAAAACTCCTATTTTCCAATAAATAAAAAGTTGCAGACTGTCTTTCAGTACAGCTACTACATACTAGTTGTGATATACGAACCGTGCAGTCCAACATTTTGGCACGTATTATCTTATATTCTAATACTTTGGCGGTACTTACGAATTACCGCCACCGCAACTGAAGTTGGTCCAGTGTGTCAATAAAAGTTTTGACCCATTTTTATCGTTATGGAGTGCCTTTTTATCGTTATAGGGCGCTTTTTTTTTCATTCAAATTTTTGTCATTCAAAATAAACCTTATTGTCTTGTTACAGATGTGGTTTTAGAAGTGTGTTTATGTATATGAAAAATTGCCTGCTAAATGAGGCTAGTCAGAAAGTCACGGTGGCCTAGTGTTTGACCGGTGGAATATGATTTCGATGTCCGCAGATTTGAACCCCGGCATGTGTCAACGAATTTTTCGGAATTCGCGTACACTTACTAATTTAAATTGGTAATAGTATCGGCTGACGGTGAAGGAAAACAATGTTAGGAAAGCTGAACCTGAGAAATGTTCTTGTAGTACTACTTTGTGTGGGAAAAATATAGAACCTGTGAATTTCTCAGAGTTTGAAATCGCCAATACGTCGTGGGCTGGCGTGGTGATTACGCCAATATCTTCTTTCGGGAAGAGGCCTATGGCCCTGCAGTGGGTCTCTTACAGGCTGATAATGATGATGGAATGAGGCTGGACTTGAAATTATATTGCTAGATTTACTTCAATATTATTTGCACTTTTTTGTATGTTTTACACAAAAGATTACTTTGAAAAGTAAGTAAGCCTAGTACTGCTCCCAGACATAAAAAAAATGTTTTTTTTTAACGCTAACGAACAGGTGGGTCGCCTGATGATAAGTGATCACCACTGTCCATAGACACTAACAACAACAGGGGAGTTGAAAGTGCGTTGCCAGCCTGTGTTTGAGGGAAGGGGAGGGAGGGGCGAGAGGAGAGGGAAGGGGAGAGGAGGTAGGCTTCCGGCGCTCTCACTGACCGAACGGAACGTAACAATGCAAGCACTTTTACTCCACGTCGGTTTTCTATGAGAATGTGGTACTACCACGGACGAGCCGACCCATCCGTGCTGAAACCAGTAATAGCTTCAGCGTGGCTCTACCACGTATTTGTCAATTGAATCGGCAATGGCTTAGTTGATAGCGCGTGGATGGACGTAGGCTTGAATCTTAACAACTGAGTCGGAACTCTCGTTGATGAAAAACATCGTCAAGAAACTATGGCATGGTGATATAGCTTTTTTCAAGCTACCACACCCAAGCTGTAGATCTGTCGCCAAGCATCTGTTCATCTGTTGGTTTGTTCCGGCAGCAGCACTTGAGAATCATCCTCTCAGGGTTTAGTATGTTTATCCATCCTGGACCACATCTATATTATCTTTATTGGATGAGATTGTGGTAAAACGCTAAAATCTAATTACAATAGAAAAAAAATGCTTTTTTCATTTTTTGCGTTCCATTGCAAGCCTAGCAAAATATGAGAAATTTTCGGTGGTAGAGCCACGCTGAAGCTATTACTGGTTTCAGCATGAATGGGTCAGCTCGCCCGGGGTAGTACCACCCTCTCACAGAAAACCGACGTGAAGTAACAGTGCTTGCATTGTTGCCTTCCCATTCCTCTTCCTCCTCCCTCTCATTGCCCTTCCCTTCACACATAGGATGGCAACGCACTTGCAACTCTCCTGGTATTGCTAGTGACTATGGACAGTGGTGATTACTTACCATCAAGTGACCCACCTGTTCGTTTGCCTCCTAAAATATAAGAAAAATAAATATATATAGCCATTATATATAACAGACTAATCATAGCAAAAGCTCCCAACTTGATGGATAACTATGTAATATCTGTTTAATTGTTCAATAGTGGTAGTATATTGTTGAACGCGGGCCGCATCTCCCATGCGGATGTATACGGAACCGAGAGAGCTACGAAACATTTTATTAAAGAAAAACACACCTCGCGAGCACCTGGATATGTGCCTGCCGGAGGAACTCTAATATTCTATAAGGAGGATGCAAATACAACGTTATGTTTCAAGATAATTTATTGAGTGCTCAATAAAGTAACTTATGTTCGTTTGTTTTCAAATTCATACATATAGTACTCGCCAAGCTTTTTGACCTCTCCAAATGTAGCTGTGTAGATCACAAATTTAAGTTTAATATGTTTTAAATCTATAAGATCGAGACAAGCATAAATAACAGCCAGTTTTAGATTCCTATAAAAATATTTTAACACTAGCTGCGCCCGCGACTTCGTCTGCGTGAAATCTTATGTAAAAAAGCAACGATTAATAATAATTTGAATGTGTTAAATCCCTATGCTTATCTACTTTTCTCTCGTACTTAAGTCGCGTCCTCATAAAAAATACAATAGCTTTTGATAGAGCAAACTGATTTGAATGAAACAAAGATTAAATGTTACTACAATATATACTTAATGACTTTATCATGAACTCAGTATTTTAGCAGTAATGCGTGTTCATAAAAATATACAAGCAGACAGATAGACAATTCTAAAATTGATTAAAATGTATTTTAATACGCATTCCAAGACACATGCAACATTTTTTTTTCAAAAATCTAAAAAGTACAGACATATTACATTTACATTCTTATTATATATATATAAATTGTTTTAAACTCTTAATTGTATTGTGCACATGAACTTACCGGCTATATTTGGGGCCACAGACTAGTCGTACAAGTATTTGAAGCAGCCAAAAAAGTTGAGGAGGCCTGTGAGTTATCATTTTACTCAAGTCTGTACGTAGGGTTGCAGGAAATGGTCATGTGTGGATAAAAAAAAAGTCGAGGCAGTTGTAAGGTATGGCGACAGAACTGAACACTTAAAACAATTAATTAAATGTGTTCTCTTTTGAATTTTTATATTATTTATAATCTGAATGACAATATTTAAATTTCAGAATTTGTTTATTGAAGTTATTAACGTTAGTGTGGTTTTCACATCTATTAGCACTCGGAGCAATAATTATATACATTTATTTAAAGTCTATTAATCAGGCAAACGTATGATGAGCTACAAAATATCAATATTACATGTACTACGCGTCGCCAGTTTAATGCAAGCCTATGCAAGCATAAATATGAAAGATTGTATATAATCTATAGAATATGAAATTCAAAATGGCTGAGACCGTTTCGACACGTATATTCTATTATAAATTACACGTCGGTGTGAGTAGCGTCTAGATATCGCTTCGGGCAATTTCGAGATTCCAGACAAGCGACATGACTGAGTGACGTGATAAAAGAAAAAAATGCATTTATCTCTCTCTCACGCTCTTGTAACATATTCCCACGTGCGGATGTGAGCGAGATCACCAATTGAAATATAATTCGTATAAATTCTGTGAAGAGTATATTACAACAGGACTATGTGATTAGTGCTCGAATTTCGAAATTAGTGCTATAATTTCAAATTGTTTGGAAAAAATCAGAATATTCAATTGATTTGAACTCTATAAATGAATGAAAGAGTATTAATGGGGAATGACTTGAATTATATGAACAACTTAAACTATTTCGATAATTCGAGATATACGTCAGTGACTTTGAATTCCATAATGATTTATTATTTGGAAAGTATTCGAATTATTGAAATTAGCTCCCATGGCGATAGAAGAGAGAAGGATCGGGAGGGAGGAAATGTTAGGGCGGTGGAGGCAGGACCTGGCGGAAGAGCGGTATGGGAGATTTACCGTGGACGTCATCAGTCCGGTCCTGTCGAAGTGGATTGGAAGAGGTTGGGGCTCGCTGACGTTCGGTCTCGTGCAGGTACTCACCGGAGATGGTTGTTTTGGGTGGTATCTGCACCGGATCGCTCGCAAGGAGCCTACCGCCTCATGTCACTGATGCGGCGCTGACGAAGATATGCAGCATATTCTGTCTGTGTATGTTGCGTGGGAGAGGCAGCAACTTTAGGGGAGGAGATTATCTCGCAGAAGGAGGTGATGGAGAGGACCCGCGAAGAGGACCCTCTGAGCGGCACTCACCGCCAACGAAGGGCCAGTAAGAAGAGGTGCCGATTAGCCTGCCTTCTCTCACCATCATAGTCAAACCTGAGGGGATGAGCTGGGGGGTCCATTGCACAGGTATAAGTGACGAGGGGAGGCAGCTTGTGTGTACCCAGTCTGCCTCCCTATTGAGGCAGGGCCCAGTAGTCACCAGCCGCCAGACCTGGCTAAACACGGTCCCATGCCACCCCATCCAAACGGAGGCTGGTACACCGTGGGGTTTTATTGAAAAGAGTCTTACATTACTCTCTCTCTTCCCCGGGAGGGTGGAGCGTTTATGAGGATTCCTCCACGTTACTGAAAGAAGGAACTTTCATTTAACTATGTACAGGTTGTTCTATTTCTTTTCTACTTATGGTTTATTTTATCTCGTCTAAGTGGTTTTGTTTCTCGGTGCTGTGGCGGAAGAATGTCCAGAGCAATGAATGCTCTGATGCAATGATCATAAATTCTTATGAAAATTAGTTGTCTGAATGTCTATTCTCTCATTCAGAGTACATTGAATGCACTTAAGTCTTTTTATTGTATCAAACAGATAAAACTTGTATTTCAATGAGTAATAAACGCCACAGTAAAGTTCACTCCGAAGATTCCAAACATTTATCAAGATATAACTATTTTTATCCTTTTTACTAGCGTTTAATTTTAATTTGCAAGCTTTGTTTGTTAGTTACCTTGTTTAGATCAAATCTTAAAGTTGAATTAGCTTAGTTACTTACGAGTTTACAATTTTGCATGTTTGTTCAGTCCTAATGGCGATACACGAAAATGGAAAAAAGAAACAAACCAAAATGGCTGCCTATCCGTTTACTTTTTTTTTTCGAATAAACTGATAACTAATACCACGCGTGTTCAGTTCTGAGAAATGTAAATTGTTACGTAAAGATATACGTACAAAAAAACGGAGAGATAATTTTTTTTTTATGTCATAGCAGGCAAACGAACAAGTGGTTCACCTAGTGTTAAGTGATCACCACCATCTATAGACACTAACAACACCAGGGGAGTCGAAAGTGTGTTGCCAGACTGTGTTAGAGGGAATGGGAGGGAGGGGGGAGAGGAGAGGGAAGGTGAGGGGAGGTGGGCCTCCGGCGCTCTCACTGACCGAACGAAACGCAACAATGCAAGCACTGTTACTTCACGTCGGTTTTCTATGAGAGGGTGGTCCTACCTCGGACGAGCCGACCTATTCATGCTGAAACCAGTAATAGCTTCAGCATGCCTCTAACATCTACCAGTCACAAATGGCTCAATTTAATTGGATGATCGCATATTGTCGGCCATTTTGATACACCTTTCACCTCGTTCCTTTTATCAGTGACTTCGCGCACGCTCCTACACGGTTGCTGCCACAAACGATAATTCCAATAAAACTTGGAAACTGTAAAGTTATATTGCTCTCTAAGTGTCCTCTACACACCCACATGAAATAAGTTTAGTATTTATTGACAATTATTATAAAAAATAATAGGTACTTGTCCTAATACTGATTGCATTTTAAATTCATACTAGAGAGTTTTCTTTATTTCTCCTTTTAGGTACCTCTCTGTATAGAGTAATGAAATGTGAACTCTTCTCGAAATATCGATATTTTTGTTCGATATATCGTTTAAGATTGGTATAACACTGCGATATATATATATCAAATACAAATAACGATGTTTTTTTCGGATGAACTTTCTCCACCCACCTTAAATGAGTCTCCAAATTTCGGACTTGGGCATTTCTATCAGCAAGTGTATATGTAGGCTCAAGACGGAGAAGACGCGCTTGTATTCTCATGCCCTTCGATGCATGTACTAACTAATTTTTCGGAATTCGCGTATTATTAATTAAATAATATTAAAATGTTTCATTGTATTCTAAAATAGCTTTACACTAAATGGATGTGAAAGTATATCGGTATTTATCTGACATTTTTGACTGTCTGCCTGTATTTTAGAAAAAAAAGGGTTCCGTGCAAATATAAACTAAAGAATCAGTGTCTCCCGTACCGCGCAGTCCCCACGTTATGCTGAACAAATTTTCTTTTATCAATTCCACGCGGACGAACTAGCAGGTAACAGTTCGTCTAAATGCAGCCTAATTTACCCCTAATAAGATCGGCTATCTTTTAGTAAGAGTTCAGTCAAAATCGGTCCGTCTATTTCGGCGATCAGCCGAAACATACAGACAGACGAACAAAACATTTAAAAAAATGTCTTTTGATTATAAATACCATATATATTATGCTTTCATAATTATTTAGTAGAAAGTTGTTATTTTGACACTACAAACAGGCATTTTGATTTTAGTTATTGCTATAGATCCGGTTTTTTTTTCTTTACAGTCTTTATATTCTTTACAGCTTCACCGGACTACTAAGGCAAGCGGTTAAGGCACTCAGCCGATTTTATTTAGGTAACATGCTCAAGGGTGCACGGCACACCTCGACTTGGGCTGTTACCTGAAACCCCGATCTGACCTAGCTAAACTATTCTAAGCTATTCATACATATATTCGTTTGTGAATTATACAATTGAGATTGCATGATTCACAAACGCATACGTGTATATCGGAAATGAAACGAACTAAACTACTCGATTCAGTTCGAGCTATAGATCAGGGATTCCCAAACTGGGTTCCGCGGAACCTAGGGGTTCCGTAGAATAGTCATCAGGGTTCTGCCAAAATTATTTATTATTCGCTATTTATTAGCAAGCATTCAGCCTGAACTATGTATGGCCCAGCAGTGCACGTAGCCAGAGACAATGCGCGAATAATATGTTTCTATTGTATTACAAATTTCTTAAAAAAAATGTTCTTATATAAATTCCAGTGTTGATTTCTAATCATCTGATACGGGGTCATCATTACATAGTATAAAACAAAGTCCCGTATCGCGTCTGTCTGTCTGTTCGCGATAAACTCAAAAACTACCTAACGGATTTTCATGCGGTTTTCACCAGTGGACAGAGTGATTCACAGGGAACGTTTTAGTATATAATTTGTTAAGGACTTCTTCATAATCAGGACGTGACAACATCTGCCGGGCCCGCTAGTATAATATAAAAGGTATTTGGTTGGGGTTCCGTTATCTTTAAAGTTTACGAACTCCTGCTATAGATTATTAAGAAATGCTTTCAACATCACGTTATAAGCTTTAGGAGTGCAGCAATTGTCATAAAATATCGGTCAGACATTATATAAAGCGGGAATGATGTAGGTGAGTCATGAGCAGCAAGAACTACCGATGGATTCTACATATCTTGATACTACTGATGTGTTGAGATTGCATTGGTTTATATTGCGATTACTGTGAGCTACAGTGACGTCACTTTATCGTAAAAAAAGATTCGATGTGACCTTTACATTAAGGTCAAAGAGATAATGTCCTTAAGTGAGCGGGGGCTCTTAAGGTCACGCTGTCGGCGCCCGCGGGTCGTTGACTATGGTAATAAAGCTTACAAATCTGAATAGACGCTCAACGCGTAATAGCAAATGAATTTGATAACGTATCAAATTGCAAGTATTCTCTACTTATATAACTATTAAATAAGAATTTGTCTTATGTATAAAAGAAAAAATATAAAAATCATGGTGTTTCGTAAATACACATTACAGAAGTGAAATTTTTAAAGTGATACATTTTAATTATTCATCGGAGTTTTTGGCTGGAAGTTAATCTGTCGTATAGTGGATTTTATATTTTAAATTTTAAACGAATTCTTGTTTTATTTGGCTCTATATATTGTAATATTGGCGGTGTTTTACGTAATATAGTTCGATTATTGTGCATAATTAAAGCGGATTAGAAATAGTACCACGGAGCATGGATTCTCACTTGCCGCAAGAACTTCCTGGAAAGTTCTAACAAGACGGCCACGATCTTGTTAGTTCATTGAAATGATCGCAAGAAACTTATAATACCATTACCTACTTGACAATGGCGATAATAACCTACTAGAAGATTGGTTGCCAAAAATATAATATAAAAGGGCGAAGTATCTAATTAGAAAACTTATCGAAATCTCTCAAGCGGACCTTTTTAATTGTATATAGATTATCTAAAAGTTTCATTTGAAAGTACGCTAATAATAATTAAATATTGTATACGTTTAAGTACAACTGAAGTGGCTGCTATTTATTCAAGTTTTTCATAAAAACGGTTGAACCAATTTTGTCCAGATTTTCAGATAGATAGAGGCCCTTTCAGAGCATTATTATGCACATATCATTAAGCTTTATTATGTAGGTTAAGCAGTACTGGTAAAATTTAATAGACGTAATTTTAAATTGGTAAGTCTTGTAAGCGTTAAATGGTAAGTAATAAAATATAATTGAAAAAATAAAAGATAGACAGTCGTTTCAACTAAAAGATTTGAAACGTATGAAACAATTAAACTGAGTTCATTAGAACAAAGTCACGGGCATAAGTTAGTTAAAAATGAATAAAATTAGTGCTTAAATTTTAAGGTGAAATCTTAATCTATTGCAATAGTGAGTCGAACATAGTTTACGATATCTGTCATAATTATTGTAAGACTTAATTTTTAAAAAAAGTATGAAGGTTCCACCGAGATTTGAACTCGGATCGCTGGATTCAAAGTCCAGAGTGCTAACCATTACACCATGGAACCTGTGACACCTCTTTTCCAAATTTATTACCTTAATAGCTATCTATATATTATCATATATTAGGGCTGGCAAAAAACACTATTTTACTTTGTTAGATTTGTTTAAGAATAGTTTAAAAAATGTAGAAATAAATGTATTGTTAATATTTAAGCGAATTTAATATTCAGAATTATGTCATTGCAATCTTTTGTTTCCCGTACAAATTGCTATGAGATTTTTAATGTCAAACCTTTATTACATTCTTTTCTGGCAACCAATCTTCTAGTAGATTATTACTGCCATTGTGAAGTAGGCACCTATTACAAGTTTTTTGCGATCATTTCAATGAACTAACATGATGGTGGCACTCTTGTTAGAACTTTCCAGGGAGTTTTTGTGGCATCTCAGAATCCATGCTCCGTATATTATTTCCCATCCACTTCGCTTGCACAATAACCAAACTATATTACGTCAAACACCACCAATACTACCAAATGTAGAGCGAAATAACACAAGATTATGAATAAAATATATAAAACCACTACATGACATTCCAAGATCCCGTCAAAAATTAACATATTTTAACTATCAATATATATTCTCGTAGATAAGTTTACGATGCTTATAATATATATCTGATTATAATAAGGGTTTGTAACATTTTTTGAAGTTTTTACTACTTTAAAAGCTATCCTAGGCTGTATTTGTGCGAACGCTTTTCACGATTTTCTCCTTTTCCTAAACAGCTGCTAGGAAATAATAGTTCAAAAGTAAAACAAAATTTACAATTCTTTTAACATGTTCTCTTTATAGGAATATCAGAAATTCCTTGTCCATCTGTGGAAATTATGTTTTGAGTCTACATTCGCTACCTAAATGATATTTCGACGAAACAAATGGCACGATAGCGCACACACACGTAAAGTAATATTGTAACGCCACACTGTCTTAGATAAAATGTGGAAGTAAGATGGCGTGTTCTCAATACCGGTGGTGAAAAAGAAATAGTTATATATTCTTTGGATACCGGCGGATTGACGGGGCAGTCGTCAAAAATAACCTAGCTAGCCAAGTTTTAGGGAGGCGCTGTCGAAGCGCTTACGTACACATATCTACAGCTTTTTTGTTCCCACTAGTTCAATATTTTTTTAATTTTATTTACAATTTTAACATTAATTGACAGTGTGTAGTTTGAATAATAACACACTGAGTTTAGATGAGGACATTTCTCAAAAATGCGATGCTTGAAGGGATAATGGCTCAGTTGATAGCGTGTTCGAATACCTCGTTAATTGACGTAAGTACGAATATTTGTGAATGTGGTGGAACATTTGGTGAAGGGAAATGTAATGTCCTAATGAAACCATATCAAGGCAGTATAATTTTTTCTAAGCCCGCCTGGCTAGCTACCACCTTCGAATTAAAAATCTGTCGCCAAGCATCTAGAGGTATGTTGCAGCAGAAGCACTTTAGAGCTAGTCCGCCTCAAGGTTTAGCGTTCTTACCTTTTGGATCACATTGTCATTTAACTCCAGGTAAGATTGTAGTCAGACGCTGAACCCTGAACCGATTTTAATAAAACTAAGACTAAATGTTACTCGAGGATATGCTTTATGATTCTCTTGGTGAGGTTTTATCGTGTACAGTACTTTAGCAGTGATGCGTATTCATACAAACAAACAGACAGACAGACATTTCTAAAGACAGACACGTTAGATTTACATTCTTATTATATGTATAGAATATAGAAACGATATTTGATAAAATACTGTATTCTACGCTACCTTATCTTTAATGTGAGATATCGCACTACAATATAAAAGAGAAGAAATGTCTCCATTTGAATTATATCCAAGATTTAGTGGTGATTTTTAATAAGGTCTTAACCGGCTCAGCAGACGCCTTACCCTGGGGAAATTAACTTGTATGTGCTTACTGTTGCGCCGAAACGTAGGAATAAAACTGAGATCTTATTTACGTAGGTCTAAAACATATTTCTATAGTTTAATGTCCTTCTGTATATGTAATAATAATAAATATTGGATTTAATTGAATCCCATCAAAAACATAAATGTGAAATGAGAGCCAAGTTCAATATGTGCCTTGGTTGTTGACTTCAACGATAAAAGAAGTGAAATGTAAATTGGTGCCAAGTTTTATGGTCAGCCCTGAAAATTATTTATAACAACATAAAATATGTTGTAACAAATAAAAATATCATTTCTTCTTATAACTTAGGGTAATATATTGAAACCTAAGGTCTAACTTGGCTAGTTTGAATATACGAATTATATTATAGCCTTCGCAAAGCAGCTTGCTGGTGGAAATTTTATATGTTTATGTGAAATACTTTTTGAGTTATGAGGCGTTCAAAAGTGGCTTCAAATGGTACGTGTAATATTACACAGGGTACCGATCGCCGTTCTGTTAGATTGTACTTGGCTTGACTTGCTGCCGCGTTTTTAGATCTGTATTTCGTATATAAACTAATGCCACAACAATTTCTGCTTCATACTAATCTAGGTTACTATAATAAAACTAACAAGGCCAAATCTGTACATAAAATATTTATTGAAAATTATAATCGGGGTAGACTTTGTTATCGATATATAAGCCAAAAATAACCCTTTTACGATTTTTGTCTGTCTGTATGTCTCTGTGAACACGTATCACTCTGAAAGTACTGAACCAATTTTGACGAAGCTTGACACTGTGATAACTAATATTACAAGGATACATTTAAGATAGTTTTTGTCCCAGAAAACGCAAGGGGGTCTCAGAATAACGGACGAAAGTCAATAATTATCTGGCAATAAGCAGAATTATCTGGTTAATGTTGTATTTAGTACTTGATGTTGACTAACTATACTTTTATTTATTGTGTTGATATTTATGTATGATGTTGTTATGTGTATGTATTGTATATGTGTAGTATATATGTATTATATATGTAGTATATTGGTGTTGATATTTTATTTATATATTGTAATATTAAATAGGCTAAACATAATTTCATAAAAACCTCACCTTTTACACCTACTAACATTTATCTCTGCACCACCTAATGGTTGACTGGCAGAGAATGCCTTAGGCATTAAGTCCGCCATTGCGTATTTAACGCATAAAGTGTAAATAAATAAATAATTTGTAGTTAGTGAAATTCTTGACGGATTTTGGTAAATTTTCTTTGTGCTATATATAGCAGACAGATTAGCTATAAATTTAAGTTATATTGGAACGAAGTTCCTTATTGCGCATTACATGCTTTGAGCGGATGGGAGCTAAACCGAAAAAAGTGTAACGAGCCTTTTTTGCAACATCTTAGTACAAGAGCCAGCAACGTTGGAAGAACAAAAATTTTAGAAAAGCTGGTTCTTTTATATATCTTTCTTTATGCTCTTCGAAACAAGGTCCAGGATACCTGGTTGCCGGTAAACGTTGTGTTTATTAATGCGCATCACACCTTTACAGATAAAAATATTAATTTTAAAATAATTTTAGGAATCTTTTTTTTTCAGTTGAACTTTCCTTTTAAACGTTATTAAAACATGAATTTATCACTGCCAGACAATTTTGTTATTGACAATAATGTGTCCGATGATATTCTTTACAAATAAAAATAATTCATTTCAAACCATTTAATTTTTTCCATTGTAAAGAACATATTTCATTTTATTAACCATTATGGTATTAGATTTCACTGAAATCAATGAAAAACAACGATAAACGTAAATATATGACTTGGGACTGACGCCATCTTGAATTCATGCGTCTATAACAGGCGCTGCCACAATTATCGCTATCTTTATCATACAGCCAGTGTTGCGCTAAACTATAGCTATAGTTAACTTATTCTATACATGTTATTTTTAATTTACCCTGTTTTATGTCTAAATAATATAATATTAAAATTACAGCTATCTTAACATGGTTTGAACATACTTTTTTTATTTACAAAAAATAGCATCGGGCACATTATTGTTAACAACCAAAAATGTCTGGCAGTAATAATTTCATGATTTAGTAGCGTTTCAAAGTTAGTTTTTTATATACCATCGGTGGCAAACGAACACGCGGGACACCTGATGGTAAGTGATCACCGCTGCCCATGGACATCTGCAACACAAGAGAAATCACAGATGCGTTGCCGGCCCCTGAGAAAGGGGTAGGCTCGTTTCTTGAAAGTTGTTAAATTGTATTGGTCCGGAAACACTGCTGCTTCATTCCAGAAAACTGACGTACGCGGTAAAAATGAACGTGAGAACCGCACAGTGGAGGACTTCCAACCATCGAGATGATACTGGTGGAATTTCAGTCCGTGACGAGTAGTTCTGTAACGGAACTCAGCAGCAGGTATCAGTCCGAATAGCTCTTCAGAGCATTCTCCGTGGTAGATTCTGTAGAGGACGCAAAGCGACGCAACGTCCCTACGAAGCGCCAAAGTGTCGAGACCTGAGGAAAGTATCTGGTTGCCGATGATTCGACCCACTCGACGTTGGATTTGGTCAAGAGGAAGTAGGTGACATTGAGGTGCTCCGGCCCAGAGGTAAGAACAATATTCCACGTGAGGACGGACTTGCGCCTTATAAAGCTGAAGGCGGTGACCTGGTGTGAATCACCGTCCTGCTCTGTTAAGAACACCTAATTTTTTTGAGGCCAGTTTTGCTCATATGAGTAGATATATATGATTATTCACATACCAACAACTGAGTATATGTTTGAATGAGTCCCTGAATAGATTAGATTCACAATTGGAAGCGGTAGACGTCGCTGCAATCAGGTTTTATTTAAAGATATTTTGCATTTAAAATTACATTCCAAACTGGTAATAACCGATTTGGTGCAGACGAAGTTATTGTAAGATATTGGGCCGGCTGTTTTTATAGACATCAATGGAACGTATAATGGAAACTCTAATTTCAAGTTACTATTTGAAAGACAAAGCATTGCGAACTAAATAACGACCGCTGCGGCCTGACTTTAAAAAAAAAGCAATTTTTTAACACAGTTTATTTAACACTTTTTTATAAGTAATTTGGATACTGTGTGAATCCTCGGTTTAGTGGACAGGAAATTCATCAGATCTAAGCAGTGACTTATTATTGATAAACTATATTTATTGGAAACAGAATTTATAATGACTAGAAGCGCTTATATGGAACTATGAAAGCCTAAGGACTGGCTTATGCTGATATCGCGAATATACTGAACTAGCTAAGGTTGTAGCAGAACTTCTTTCTGCGTTTATATTGGAATTCATTCTGTGGTTAGTTTTTAACGCGACAAGTATCCGTCTGAGATTCCATCAGACAGATATGGGAGTAGCATTAGAGTAATAAAGCTCGAAACAACGGTGAATTGAGCCCATTGGAAGCGCTGGGATTTTATCATTTAGAATCAGCGAATAATAGTTTTTTCAATAAATAAAGTTTACTGTATTCTAGAAGTTGAAACACCAACTTCAACTGATTATGGTTTGAGTAATGAATGTTAGTGATGTGTTTTTTGGTAAATGACCCAACAGGTGTAGAGTATAGCTAGTTTATTATTCGACTGACATATACAATATTCATAATGCACAGTAGTGAGGAGGTGCGAAAGTGTGTACATCCAGATATGTATCGCTCCTTCACACTTAATTTTTGGAACCTGCCTTATATAAACATAGTATGTCATTGCAGAAATTAAAACACAATAGAAAACAAATACTAAAAGTATTTCTTATAATCTATTCTATTTTTATTACGCTTTTTTCTCGGACTGACTACGCTATTGACCTAGCAAGGTCTTAACAGCTTCACCGGACTACTTTTTGGTTATCACAGGCGGAGATGAGGATGCATCAGGAGAGGGAACTACATCATCCCGGGTCTCCGATTTAGTATAGTCGGTTGCCTCAGTGGAACAATTCTCAGCCGCAATTTAGGTACTCATACCTTCATTCTCTTCGAGGATATCATCCCTATTCTTTTCATCATCCGCATATATTCGTGTAACGCCAACCTCTGTTCCAACCACGTTTTGCTCTGCCAATTCAATTGACTTCGGTATGAGAGGAAAACGAGTGACATAAAAACCACCAAATAAAGACGCACAGTCTCGAATAAAAGTAGCGCTCAAAACCGGCCGCAAAACTCCCCGATATACATACGTGGTTATAGTTATGCGATAAACTTATGGTTTTGCGAATTCATCCTTGCCTGAATGATTTAAAATTGTTGTTACAAGGACGCAAGCGACGCGAGATTATTTGAAATGACTCCATAATCCAAAATTATGCATTCATTTTTGTGTGCCGTCTGTGAGACGTTGAAGTGTGCATCTTGGGTTTTTGTATATCAGTGAGGAAAACCGATGAAGTTATTGATAACTATTTTTTACTCGCGGCTTTTTACATAACTTTACAGTAGTACAAACAGAACTTTGTTTGTGGATGAACGGTACCCTATGTACTTTTTTGTACCCCTGATAACGTGTATGCATAATACATATAATAGGAATGTAAATCTAACGTGTCTGTACTTTTTAGATTTTTGTGAAAAATTATTACAGGTATCTTGAAATAGTTAATAAAATACATCTGAAACATTTTTAGAAATGTCTATCTGTCGGTTTGTTTGAACACGCATCACATTTAGATGTTTTTTTTTAAATATTAGGATCCACGCGGACAGTTTCGCGAGCACAGCTAGTTTATAATATTAGTAAGGAAGTAAGGTTATCAAGCGTTATATGCATGATAACATTTGTGAATATTGATATGACAGCTGATATAAATTAAATGGTACAAGGGTAAAAGCATGATGAGACGAGGATGGACTCTGATACAAGAGAGAAAAGCGGTACTGCTTTTAAACGAAGTAGTTATAAGTTTCTGAGTATTTCGATCGTTGATAGAAATTGTTTAGAAACTCTATTTACATGTCATCGGAATACAGTTAAGGCTCGTTTTTTTTACACAGTTTTCACCGAACTGTCCCAAGAGGCGTCGCGAACTTTTATTAGTTTCCGAGTTAAGAGTTCAAGTTCTGCGAATTGGTTTGTATTTAGGATTTGTTTTCGGGTGTTTTATTTACTCTCCAGTTTCACTGAACTAAATTGGATCAATAGTTTATCAAGGCTGTTGAACTCAGTTTTTACTGTGATTAGTGTAACTCAAGGCAACAGAGATATATAGTGTATTAAATAATACTTGTTATTGTAATTGTGATAACTAGTGATAAAACCTTTGCTTCCTTACGTTTGTGGTTAATAAAATGTAATGTAGTTTGTTGTCGTTGCATAAGCAAATAAGAACAGGCAAATGACCTTTCAATAACGTAGTCTATTTAAGCTACTATGGGCATATTCTAATTAAACCTGTACGCGTATGTAAGTCATAAGAATGACTTGAATGATCCGGGAATCGATAACTGAATAAAAATACTATAAATTGATAAAATAAAAATGTAATGAAGCTCGGGGGTCACAACCACATTGCTTCTTAATCAGATCCTGTGAAAAGAGATCGGTACCATTTGAGGATATTTATCGGACGTCCGGGAATTGACTTTATTATTATGCGCATAATATTCTGCCTCTTTACATAGATAAATTCATTGTTAACATAGTTATATTGTTCAAACTATTTTAAATCACCCTAAGATTGCGCGCTTACGAAATCCGATATGTTAAAATTTTTAACCTACATATGAACTACGAAAATTTGTTTTTTTTTACATGATAACGTTTTATAAATCGCTGAACTCCGGTTGCACGCAATGGAAAGTATGACTCATTGCCACGTTCCGCCTGAGCCGAGCGTGCAAGCGTAAACAAGCAATAGAGAGCCGCGATCGGCCCAAGCGTTCGGCTTCTCACGCATCTATCTATACAATTCAATTCATAACAGTATGCAATTTTTTACCAATTTTTTCTTATGATGTCATCACGTAAAATTATCGTCCTTAAACCGACTTTACGGACAACCATTTTTTTGTTTTTCTATAATAGAAGACAAAATAAAAAAGTAATTATTTATAAAAGCATTGCGTTGTCGGGACATTAATGGAAGCTTTATTCGTTAAGTTTAATAAATTGTCTTGTCATTTACATTGAACACTTAAAAGATAAATTGAGCTTTCTTACTATTTGTCTACGGGAATATAGCAAACGCGTTTTTATGTAAATCCGCTATTTAATCTAGCATGCTATTACTAAATCACTCTATCCATAGTATGTTAAGGGTTTAATCTGTATGTCTAATATATTGTAATCCTTACGTAACAATGCACAGACTATAATAGTATCACAGCCGGTATACAAAGTAAATGTATGAATAATCAATCGACTGTGGGAAACACAAATAATGGAGTTCAAAAAATAGTCCAGTTCGAATTTTGTCGAATCACACGAATAATAACGTCAGCTTTCTAGAAAGTTCCACCTTCTTTTTTTAAAGCTATATAAGCGCGTCACAATGCTACTGAGTTCACTTCAGGATATCGGAGTAAATACAAAAGGACACAAAATGAAGAAACCTTCAGCTCCGGGAAGTTGGGCCCTTTTTCGCGTAAAAATTTAAACATTTGTAGAGGGTATGCCCATAGATTGCCCATCTTTGGTCATAATTGAATTTTTTTTACCCACCTCTATAAAAAGTTATGGAAGATTTAAAAAGAGTGAGCCCTCGTGCGAAAAAAATCGAAAATCTCAAGGTGAAAGTTAGTAATTTGGCCATCCTTTGGTTTTTTGATAAGTCAACTTGTAAGGAGTGTAAACGGGGGTGGAAAAAAATCGACACAGAGAATTTTAATTAGAAGTTGGCTTTTCAATAAAGTAAAAGATGGACATACGTGGTCAAAGGGAGTAGATTTAAATGCATCATTCCAAAATTCTTGGTGTCTTAATTTTTTTCCACCCCTTAGGAGTTGACTTATCAAAAAAGTAAAGGATGGCCGAATCTGGGCAAACGACATAATTGAAGAATCCACCTTGAGATTTACGTTAAGTTTTTTCTGACTCTGTCCCACGCATTTTAAATCTATCATAACTTTTTTTTATAGACGTGGGCAAAAATATTTAACTGTTGGGCAAAAATGCGCAAGCCATGGGCATACCCTCTGCGAATTTTGAAATTCTTACCCGAAAAATGGGGGGGCCACTTTCCGGAACTAAAACCTTCAAGTCGACTGCGAATACAGCGTTTTAAAACGTGATTGTGTTATAGAGAATCTATTTCATTTGTTAAATGCACTAGTACAAAAATATATTTTTGACGTGATAACGCCTTATGAATCGATGAACACCAGCTGCACACACTGCAAAGCATGACTCATTATCACGTTCCGCTTGAGCCGAGCGTTCAACCGAGAGCGCGGAACTAGTGATAGAGAGGCGCGATCGGCATAAGCGTTCGGCTTGTGAGGCATCTACCTCACTTCCATTCCATCGGCCGATGCGTCCAAATCGTTATCACGTAAAATTATCGTCCGGAAACCGATTTTATAACTAACTTTTTTTCTATGGAGATTGCTATTAATTTACCCACGGGTATAACGATATTTATAACTATAAATTAAATAATACAATACTTAAATGTTCTTAACCGTTTGTGATACAATTATTTTCATTTAATTATTCAAAGTTACCACTGTTGACATTTCCACGCTGTTTGTTCCCAAACAAATATATTAATTATCAACGCTATTAGCAAGTCCGTTTGTGATATTTGTCTGTTCATTAGTAGTGCTTATTACCTGTTTAATTATAGTGTAGTTGGATATATATAGAGTTGTTACTAAACTTTTATGAATCTATACATATAATAAGAATGTAAAACGTGTCTGTACTTTAGATTTTTGAGAAAAAAATGTTGGAGGTGTCTAGGAATAGGTAATAAAATGCATTTCAATCATCTTTAGTCTGTCGGTTTGTATGGACACGCATCACTGTTAAAGTAGTACGTTCTCGATAAAATCTTATGAAAAAGATTATAAAGAATATCCTCGGGTAACATTTAGTCTTTGTTTCATTAAAATCGGTCGACTCTATCAAAAGTTGTTGTAATTTTAATGACGACACGACATAAGTACGAGAGAAAAGTAGATAAGTAAATGGACTTTATACATTCCGATGATTTCGTTAATTCCTGTGTTTTGTGTGTTCCACGTGGACAAAGTCGCTGGAACACCTAGTTTAATATAAATTTGTTAAAACTTAAAGGTACTACAATTTTTATAGGTATTACGCGATCGGGGAGATTTTTTTTTGCCGTGGAGAAGCCAGGTGAACGGTGTGGTGAGCATGGGAAGTAAATGGATGAATGTAAGTGAATGTTCCCAAACAAAATTTTGCAAGCGGCGTATATTTTGTCTTAAGATTTTTCCTCTGTACACAAAAATACATTGATAATATAATGAAATAGCGGGCCCGGCGGCCGTTGTCCCGTCCTGATAATAAAAAAAAACCTTGACAAATTATATAACTAAACCTTCCTCATACATCACTTTATCTACTGGTGTATCTAAAAATCCGTTCAGTACTTTTTGAGTTTGTCGAGAACAGACAGACAGATGTGGCAGAGGACTTTATTTTATAATATGTAGTGATAACGTAGACGAAGTCACGGGGTTCAGTTAGCTAAAACTATTTTTTTTATATATATTATAGGGGGCAAACGAACAGGCGGGTCACCTGATGGTAAGTGATCACCGCCGTCCATAGACACCAGCAACACCAGGGGAGTCGCAAGTGCGTTGCCGGTCTGTGTTTAAGGGAGGAGGAGTGGGAGTATAGTTAGGGGGAATGGGGAGGGGAGAGGGGGCGGGGAGGTGGGTATCCGGCGCTCTCACTGACCAAACGAAACGCAGCTCATATTGCTTATAATCATTACATAGTATAAAATAAAGTCCCCTACCCCGTCTGTCTGTCTGTCTGTTCGCGATAAACTCAAAAACTATTGAACGGATTTTCATGCGGTTTTCACCAGTGGATAAAGTGATTCATAAGGAACGTTTTGGTATATAATTTGTCAAGGATTTATTTTTAACCAGAGCGAGACAACGTCTGCCGGGCCCGCTAGTTAACTTATGATTTCGAATTCGCATTCTTCAGGAATCCATTTTTTTTTTGTACCAGTACGACAAAATGGCTGCACTGTGTCCGTCGGTAAGGAATGTTCACCACCGAGATATCGATAGATCATCGTCAGTCACCACTATTGCACAAATAATTCTTTCTTTTATGTTTTAAATATAGGCTCTATTTCTGTTGAAAATTAATCGGCTAAGTACAGAGTTCGAAATAGCAAATTTGTATTATCTTTCAGCCATAAACGAGTATCGATAGTACTATGTGAACGAAAAGCTAAAATTAATTTTTTTAAATGTTTATAAGGTTCAGCGTTTGCCTACGATCTCATTTAATGTTCAATAAAGATGTCTAAAATAATAAACACGCTAATGTCGATTTATTTTCGAAAAAACTATAATCAAATGCTACTTTGTTTTGCATTAAGCATTGACGTATGTTTTCCGGAGGTGCAGTTAGGCTATATGTATATATCACTAGGTGGTAGCTGTAGGTGGTAGAGCTACGCTGAAGCTATTGATGGTTTCAGTATGAATGGGTCGGCTCGACCGGGGTAGTACCATCCTCTGACAGAAAACCGACGTGAAGTAACAGTGCTTGCATTGTTGCGTTTCGTTCCGGCCGTGAGAGCGCCGTAGGCCCACCTTCCCTCCCCTTCCCCGTCCCCCTTCCCTTACTCCGTCGCCCTCGTCCCCTCCCCCTATCCCCTAAGACAGGTTGGCAACGCACTTGCGACTCCCCTGGTGTTGCAAGTGTCTATGGACGGTGGTGATCACTTAAAATCAGGTGACCTAAATGTCCGTTTCCCGCCTATGATATAAAAAAAAAAAACTACATTTTATAGAACAAAATCCTCCCCCGTGTCTGTCTATCTGTTCGCGATAAAGTCAATAAGTACTAACCGGATTTTCATGCGGTTTCCAGTAATAGATAGAGTGATTCACGAGGAAGGTTTAGGTATATATTTTGACAAGATTTATTTGTAAACTAGCTGACCCGTGCAACTTCGTCTGCACCAAATCGGTTATCACTGGAGCCAATTGTATTTTTAAACGCGAAAAATTTTAATATAGGTAACTAAAACCTTATTGCAGCCACACCATCGGTTTCCAATTGTGAATCCAAACTATCAAGGGACTCAATCAAACATATACCCAGATGGTATGTGAGAAATCTTTTAAAATAAGCCTACAACCCGTTTGTAGCAACCAACATATATTGATGGTAATGTGAAAAAAAGCTTTAAAGGTATATGGACCCCCCAGCTTCTAACGAAGTTCCTTTCCCTTTTTTGTGGACGTTTACTATACAGTCAGTAGAGTTTACATTATAAAATATCAAGTTGATAGAGTTAAATTGTAAATTAAACGATAAAATGTATTCATAAAATAAAATAATAATAAATGAAACACTGAATAATATCATAACTATTTTCAACTTGTATTAAAACTTTTTCACACTCCATTGTATTGAAGAAAAATATAAATATTAAAAAGATATGAGCACGACGCGTCAAATGTCACTTGCCTGTAACTATTTGTCTAAGAGCTAGCAACGGTTTCGAAAAAGAAAATAAGCCAGTTTTTATATATCTTTATGTTCTTCCGAATAGAGTGCGGGCTACCTGGCTGCCGGTAAACGTTGCGTTTATTAGTGCATATCGCACCTTTACAGGCAAAAATATTGATTTTTATATAATTTTTGAATGTTTTGTTTTTTAATAACTTAGAAACGCTACTAAAACATGAAATTATCATTGCCAGACATTTTTGTTATTAACAATAATGTGCCCGATGCTATTTTTTTTGTAAATAAAATAAAGTATGTCCAAACCATGTTAATTATAGCTGTAATTTTAATATTATTATTATTTATTTTTTAATGAAGGCTTAGTCGCCTTCTCGGCTATATCGCCTAAGTGACATACAACTATATAACAATAAGAATGACAATAAACTTAACAATAGCTTATATTAATTTTGTACAATTCTTTAGCATCTTTCGAAGTGGGGTCAGACAATAACGAATTGTACAAACCAGTGTGGAACGAACCAGAAGCATTAAGCCGAGATCTAATATCTTCGTTTCGAACACATTCTGCCAGGATGTGGTGCACATTATCGATGATGTACTTTACGTATCAGGTAGGTGAACTTTTTACATGGGATGTGTTCTGAGCGTAATCTTATTCCTGTGATTGCTTCCCGACGGCAAATCGTACTGTCATCAATCCATGCTGACCTTAAGGGGCGTGGCTGAATCGTTCTGTACCATATTTGTTTTGTTTTAGAACGCTCATCAAAGTATTCCTTCCAATGCGAGTAACAGCTATTTTTAAATACTGAGCATACATCCAAGTAAGTTGGTAAAATATTAATAGGAGCATCTTCGGAGGATCCTTCTCTAAAGCTCTTCTAGAGATCAGCTCTTTCATTCCCAGTTATACCTATATGAGAAGGGATCCATTGTAAAACAATTCCTTTGTTCTTTGCTTTGAAATCTAGTAATTGCTTCAAAATAGTGTATGTAGGCTATCGGTATTCCTCGAAAAGTCGAGGTACATCGCGCTACGTGTTGAAGAACACTTTTTGAATCGGATAAAATAACAATCTTAATGGCCTCAGTTGATTGTGCAAATGATAAGGCCTCTGCAATTGCTATTAATTCAGTGTGCATAATTGAAATATTTTCATCAATTTGAAACTTCATAAAAGTTTTTGAATTTGACTCAAAAAATGCGGCTCCTAAATAATTACCAGCTTTAGATCCGTCAGTGTATATTTTAACAAAATTTTGATAATATTTATTTATATATTGAAGACAAATATCTTTTATTTTAACAACATCATATTGACGCTTTGGCTTCCAAATACCATCTACATTTATTTTAATTATATTGTGCAAATCAATGTTATCGACCCAGGTGTGTAAAGAGAACATTTCATGTTTTATACTTGTTTGACTTGGAGTATTTTTATATGGAGAAAAAATAGTGGTCTTTTTATTTTACGCCAATAGAGTGATTGGAAAGAGGTGGACAGTTCTTCTGATACATTAGTTCGTTCTTTTCGAATGACTTAAATTTAAATAGAATTTTGCCAGCTTAATATTGTCTCCTAAGATGTAACGGACATATGCTCAATTCGCTTTCCATAACATGGATTGGAGTACTTTTAATGAAACCCCCGATAATTCTCATGGCCTGGTTTTGGACTTTTTCAAGTTTATAGAGGTTAACCTGAACACTACTATCATAAAGAAAGCTGGCATAGTCAATTTGACTGCGTGTAATATTGAAGTATAAACGAACTAAATGTTATGGATGAACACCCCAATTAAAACCGGCTAATGCTTTGAAAACGTTTAGAAACTTAGAGCTAGATACTGCAACTGCATTGATATGTTTACCCCATTTTATGTATGATAAAGATAGCGATAATTGTGGAAGCGCCTGTTATAGACGCATGTATTCAAGATGACGTCAGTCTCAGGTCATATGTCTACGTTTATTGTTGTTTTTCGTTTACGGTGTTTACGGTGAAATCTCAATATCATAATGGTTAATAAAATGAAATATGTTGTTTGCAATGGAAAAAATAAAATGGTTTGAAATGAATTATTTTATTTATAAATAATATCATCGGGCACATTATTATCAATAACAAAGTTGTTTGGCAGTGATAAATTCATGTTTTTAATAGCGTTTAAAAGTTACTGAAAAAAAAAATGTTCCTTAAATTATTTATAACCTAAAATTTTAACCTGTAAAGGTGTGATGCGCATTAAAACACACAACGTTAACCAGCTACCAGGTATCCTGAATTCTGTTTGGAAGGGCATAATGTATCTTCATTTTAAAGAACCAGCTTTTCTTAAATTCTCGTTCTTCCAACATTGCTGGCTCTTGTACTAAGGTGTCGCAAAAAAGTCTAGTTACATTAACTACAATTTTTTGTCTTTCGTTATCCTGGAGAACCCCTTGCGTTTTATGGGACAAAAAGTATCCTAAATGTAACCTTGGAATATTAGTTATTATTGTGTCAAGTTTCGTTAAAATCGGTTCAGTACTTTCAGCGTGATGCGTGTTCACAGGGACAGAAAGACAGACAGACAGACAGACAGACAGACAGACAGACAGACAGACAAAAATTGTAAAAAGATTATTTTTGGCTTCTATATCGATAACAAAGTCTACCCCGATCAAAATTTTCAAAAAATATTTAATGTACAGATTTGACCTTGCTACAGTTTTATTATAGTATAGATAGGTTGAAATATAACGATAGATGTTGGATGTGTCGGAAGAAGTCAAGCCACGTCGTCGTCGTCGTCGGTGGTTGTTTTAAAGGTCATAAGCGCCTTCTCAGGTCCTAAATTGAATAAAATACTTTTGATATTCAACGTTGAATTACGGGCATACTTAGACTTTGCTAAGCGTTCGTGGAAGAAAGGTCTCGAGTCTATTTAATGTTGGTTCTCAAACAAATTTTCTCCAGTATATTATAGCCTATATGTTACTCTAATATATAAGTTATATTACTGTAAAAATTCATCAAATTCCGTTCAGTAGTTTTTGAGTGAAAAAATAACAAATACTTTCGTTTGTAATATGGTGTGCGTATATCACAAAGACAAATTTCACTGGATAATTTATTATGCATCGTATTCATGTTTTGTAAATCACATAAACCGAACATAGAGAGAGCTTAATGAAGCTGGATTTACAAATCATTACACGACAGACTTACGTAACGCACTTAAACAACACGAGGTGATACTGTACTGCGGAGATACTATGCAAATGTATGTATACATACGGGTTATCATTGCGTCGAATCCATCGTCCAACAATTTTTCAAATAAATATTTCGTAAGACCGAGTGAATGTTAATATTTTTACACCCTCTAAGCGAACTCCTTACAAATAAACAAAGAATATCCCATCGAACGTGGGAACCAAAACAACGGAGTTGTAAAAATAGCGCGTCTCGAACTTTGTCAAGTCGTTCGAATAATGACGTCAACCTTCCAAAGATTTATCAGTGTATTTAATTTGGATGTAACAATATTGTAATTTACGATTCTGGATCACAACGTCATCGTTTTCAATGCTATG
Organism: Antheraea yamamai; assembly: GCA_036509395.1. Taxonomy (NCBI): domain Eukaryota; kingdom Metazoa; phylum Arthropoda; class Insecta; order Lepidoptera; family Saturniidae; genus Antheraea; species Antheraea yamamai. The sequence goes on along the minus strand of AP028443.1, from coordinate 12,318,865 downwards.
AATTTCCACTGTCAGTGATCTCATGTATCGTATGTATCGAATTAGCGTTGTAGTAACTCCAGTAATCTTTTGGCTAATATATAATATAATAATTGTTTCCAATAGGTTCGCGACCACCCACCATAGTTATATGCTTAAGTATCTCACGTCCCAGGAACAGCCAGTGTATATTCACTGTATCAACAGGAATCGTAGGGAGCTGTGCACGATTTTATCGATACTAACATTCTACTGGTGTTAATCTAATCACAGTGACTCTCTTTTGATATGTCGCGTTTCTCAGCGATTGAAAGGAATTCTTTTTATACTTCAAAAGATTTGCCGTTTGGCCACAATCTTATGGGATGGTAAATGACAGTGTGGCCTAAGATAGTAAGCACGCTAAAACTAGAGGGGACTGGTTTTCTAGTGCAGTAGCCGGAACACACCAACTAGTGCGTAACGACAAATTATCAACTTGAGCGTGGTAGCTCACCTGGCGAATATAGAAAAGGCCTACCGACATACGAATGATTCCCTAATACAGATTGTTTTTCGATGTACAGTTTGCTTTTTGGCAGGACAGTAGTAATCTTTAATGTTTTTCGTTTAGGCTTTTTCTATTTCCACCTGGCTAGGTAACAGGTTGAGAATCTTTCGCCAAGCACCTGTTGGTGTGTTTTGCCAGAAACAGTCCCGTGTAAGCTTAGCATGTTTAACATCTTAGACCGCATTGTCATTTAATATCAGATGAGGTTATGGTCAAGCGTTAGAATATATAAAATGACATATACGAATATTGTTGGCGACGCACACGATGAGTAGCTTACACATAGTTTTATACGTAGATTTATTGATATTTTATAGATAACATATATATAGATTTATTGACATTTAATATAGATTTGTTAGATAATTCATGCGAGTATAATAGAATAGAGATATAAATTGGATATAGAATTGTAGGTATGTTATGTGTGTATTGAGTTATTGAATATGGAATTATAGATAGTAATAGGGATTGAATTATGGATATGTAGAGGCGGGCTATCGGCGCTCTCACCACCACTTTCGAGAGTTCTACGCCCGCACACCGCCGGGGAACGTCGCCTCGCCTCACCTCACCTCATTTCCACCTCACCCCGCCTAACCGCAGGCCGGTGACGTACGAGGGCGAGAGGTGTCGCCATATTGACAGGCGGTGGCCCCAACAAATATAGTGGTTTATATTTGATTGTAATTCACTAATTTCTCAAGTTTGAATACTAAGAAAAAAAGCGAAGGATTTAAAAAAAAAATATTGAACAAATTATTGAAATTAGCTCACAAATAGCTACTAAACACAAAAAAAAGAAACTCGGTTGAATAATTGAAGAGGAAAGTGTACTTAACTCTCGCACCTTTCTCTATTTATCATCACACATTATAAAACAAAGTCCTCTGCCACGTCTGTATGTCTGTTCGCGATAAACTCAAAAACTAGTGAACGGAATTTCATGCGGTTTTCACCAGTAGATAAAATAATTCGCGAGAAGGGTTTAGGTATATATATATATATATAGTTTATCTGCGTTTTTTTATTACCAGGGCGGACCAATGTAGATGAAATATTGTATTTTAAAGAAACGAATAACACCGTTGGGTGGAATTACGTGCCGTGTGTCAAGGCAATAAATGAGATATAGGATGCACGCAGAACACCGCGACGCGACTCGCTCCTTCTTTAATAATGTACACCAGTTTTTCCGTCAATATTGAAACAGGCTATAAATCACTGTTCGGATACTGCCTTGTTCCGAGATAAAAGTTCGATGTGAGAGATGTTTTTGCCTCTTACGTACGAGAATTGGCCGAGTTAGTTTTTGCCCCCCTTTAGGAGCCAGGCGATATTTATTGTCTTCATGTATTTTGTACATGGATGTGACTGTGTATACATTTGTATTGTGATATGTAATAGTAATGATAAAATTTTAAAGCTTCAGTATTGTTGAAGTGAAAGCTCCTTTGTACTGAGCTTATGCAGCTTATCATACTTTTGATTAAGTAGCAAACTGTATAAAAATGTATATAATTATTGCTTCGGGTGCCAATAGACGTGAAAATCAAACTAATATTAGTAATTTCAATTTACAAATTATGATTTTTAAATAATTTAATGTACTGTATATAATATTTGGGAGGTTATACTGATACCCGTTCACAAGTATAGAACGAACATAGAAAGGGGTGAGGCAAGTGTGAGCGTAAGGTGCCGGTTATTGGACGTATCGGACTATTAAAGTGTTGGATTACTGAGACTCTATTGTATTGTTAAATGCCAGTATAAACTAGTAAAATATAGATTAACGCCACCTGGTGGTGAGTTACAGTATAGTGAATAGCATAGAATTCTTGTCAATGGAGAAGCGTGTCAAATTTTATGGAGGCCAGTTAAATGGCCTTGGATACTATTGATCATAAATGTATCAATATTTAATTTTGTATCTACAGATAGATCTATATATTTATTATAAGTATATATATATATATATAAAAGTAAATAGTATCTGTGTGTATGTATACAGAAGAATTGCCATATGAATCGAGTATTATATATTTTAGAAATCGTTTGCCATTCCGAATGATGTGGTAGCCGCGGGCAAAACTTCTCGCTTGTCAAACATTTGTGTCATATTGCGGAGAATGACATCTTCGTGTTATGTATTTATTTATTTATTGTTAGAAGCAGCGGTTATATATTAATAGTTAATGTTGCGAAGTGATCACTACATGTTATAAAACAAAGTCCTCCACCGCGTCTGTTTGTGTGTTCGCGAGAAGCTCAAAAACAACTAAGCGGGTTTTCTTGCGGTTTTCATTAATAGATTTTTTTTAATGTCTTAGCAGGCAAACAAACAGTTGGTTCACGTGATGTTAAGTGATCACCACCGTCCATAGACACTAACAACACCAGGAGAGTCGAAAGTGCGTTGCCAGCCTGTGTTTGGGGAAAAGGGAGGGAGGGGGAGAGGAGAAAGGTGGGGGGCGAGGTGGGCCTCCGGCGCTCTCACTGATCGAACGAAAGGCAACAATGTTTACTGTTACTTCACGTCGGTTTTCTACCCCGGGCGAGCCGAACCCAATAATAGCTACAGCGTGGCTCTACCACCTTCAATAGATAAATAGGGTGATTCACGAGGAAGGCTATATATAATTCGTCACGATTTTTTGTAAACCGATTTAAATATAACTATAAATGTTGCAGTTGTCGGAAGAAGTTAAACCGCCTGGGAGCTTTCCTCGAAAAGGCCGCTTAATCCCTTTGAGATATAACAAAATAATAGAGATAATACAGGACGCAGACGAAATCGCGGGTATCACCTAGTATAATAATATTCTTAGAATGCTATTGGGATTACCAGAATGCTGTAGCGCTTCTAAGATGTTTGTATATGTCGGGTTCATGATTTTAATGTTGTCAACCGTAAAAGAATAGCAATCATACTAGACAGACTTCACGATAGTCACAGTAAGAAAATGAGAACAATAATAGCCATGTACCATAGCCCTTTCATGAAGCACTGAATATTGGTTATTGCATAATACTGTGAGGTTCGTCTTATGTGATACTTCTACATCTTTGTATTAAAACACATATTATAGGTGGTAGAGCCACGCTGAAGCTATTACTGGTGGGCGAACCGCGCCCGCGGTAGTGCCACCCTCTCACAGAAAACCGACGTGAAGTAACAGTGCTTGCATTGTTGCGTTTCGTTCGGTCAGTGAGAGCGCCGGAGGACCACCTCCCCTCTCCTCTCTCCCCTCCCTCCCTTACCCCCAAACACAGGTTGGTAACGCACTTTCGACTACCCTGGTGTTCTTAGTGTCTATGGATGGCGGTGATCACTTAACATCAGGTGACACACATGATCGTTTGCCTGCTATGATATAAAAAAATAGTTACTTAATTTTATTTTTAAACTTAGTACCTAGTTGTGTATTAGTATATAATTTGTTTTTGTGGACTCTTGTTATTTGATAAATAGGTAAGTAGCAATTTGTCTACTATCATACTCTTAATGATGCAGATCTTATGTTGTCCAGAACTAAATAAGCACGATTATAACAATAAACAAATTAAAGCAAGAATTAAAAATAATGTAATGTCGATTGGCAGGAGTTTCGATTTTAAAAGGAAATATAACGTGAGTAAAACCGGAAGAAAATACTAGTTATGATGTAGATAATTTATATGTTGTTAGTGGGAAAAATATCTAATATTTCCAGAATAATTCCAAGTAACCTTAAGCTCACCTCGTTTCTTACACAAACACCCATATATTGTTAGTAGGGATATCGTATGGTACAAGTTGATGATATAAGCGATTTTTTATTTAATCTAATTTATTAATTATATTTTACTATTAGGGCCGGCTGACGTTGTCCCGCCTTGATAATAAAAAAAGTTGACAAATTATATACCAAAACCTTCCTCACGAATCACTTTATCTTCTGGTGAAAACCGCACGGAAATCCGTTCAGTAGTTTTTGAATTTATCGCGAACAGACAGACAGACAGACGTAACAGAGGGCTTTCTTTTGTACTATGTTATGATAAAGGAGAAAGTTTGTGGAAATTGATGGATGTTAGTTATAACGATAACTACTCAACGGATTTTGATAAAACTTTACAATAACATAGCTTTTTTTTATTAAGGTCAATAAAACTCAAAAATACCTGTAAGCATTATTGCTTAATATTTATATATTACGGAAAAAGAAAAACATAGTTCTCAGAGTATAATGCGCTTCACCGTATGCGGAGTAAGTATGCAAATAATTTTAGGTCAGTAAACAAGATAAAATAAACGCATGATAATTAACTAATAAGGATTTTTTTCCTTTTTATATCATACGAGGAAAACGAACAGGTGGATGACCTGATGTTAAGTGATCACTACCGTCCATAGACACTAGCAATACCAGAGAAATCGCAAGTGCGTTGTCAGCCTGTGTTTGGGGGGAGGGGGAATGGGAGGGGAGGAGATGGGGAAAGGGGAGGGAAGGTGGGTCACCGTCGCTCTCACTGAGCGAACGAAACGCAACAATGCAAGCCGGTGTTTCTGTGGATCGGTTGGTAGTACCCCGGGCGAGCCGACCCATTCATGCTGAAATCAATAGTAACGTGGCTCTACCACCTACAAATAAGGATAAACTTAAAATAAAGTATGAAGTTTAAAAAATAATGAAAAAAAAACTTATATGTCAAAAACCAATATCCGTAAGCTATAACTAATAAAGATATTATTTAAATTGGGTTAAAATGTAACAATATATCATCTATACACATAACAAGAACGTAAATCTAACGTGTCCACATAATTTTTAGATTTTTGTGCAAAAAAATGTTGCAATTGTCTAGGATTATATAATGGAATATATTTCAATCATTTTTAGAAATGTCTGTCTGTCTTTTTATGTATGATACACGTAACAAGTTTGTCATTTTTTAACGTTGCTTTTTTGTTTCATCGAGTTTTAAATTACAACTGGATTAATTAAGTTTTCAGTAGAAAAAAAGCCCAAAACCGCAATCGATTTATAAGTAACGAATAGTGTGAAAAATTAAATGTATATAGCGATATGCTATACGGTTGTCTAAACTCTTCTGCTTAGTACCGCTAGTACTCGATAGATGGCGCTGTATTTTAGTTTATTATATGGCGGTGTCAATATTATTACTTGATTAATAATTATGAATTAGTGAATAAATTATCTTGCTCTATGAAGGTGTTTTATAATTGCCCGATACGATATACATATACAAGTTATTGAAGTAAACATGCATGGTACACACATATATATTTCACTAACTCATACATGTATGAATTTGTAGACTAACTTAGTTTAGCTCTGTTAAGTCGCGATTTACGCAATCCAGGTAACAGCCCAAGTCGAGGTGTGCCGTGCACGCTTGAGCTAGTTGTCGAAACAATCGGCTGAGTGCCTTAAGCGCTCGCCTTAGTAGCCTGGTGAAGCTGTTAAGGCCTTGCTAGGGCAATAGCGTAGACAGCTCAAGAAAAAAAGATACGGCAGATTCTCGCTCGAACAGTTGAGCTACTCACATCTACGGTACGTAAGTTTTGCATTTCTGTTAACGTTATATTCTTTTTTTTTTTTATGTTATAGGAGGCAAACGAACATGTGGGTCACCTGATGGTAAGTGATCACCACCGTCCTAGACACTTGCAACACCAAGGGAGTCGCAAGTGCGTTGCCAACCTGTGTTTGGGGGAGAGGGGAGTGGGGAAGTGGGGGATGGGGAGGGGAAGAACGGGGAAGGGGAGAGGAGGTGGGTATCCGGCGCTCTCACTGACCAAACGAAACGCAACAATGCAAGCACTGTTACTTGACGTCGGTTTTCTGTGAGAGGGTGGTGCTACCCCGGACGAGCCGACCCATTCATGCTGAAACCAGTAATAGCTTCAACGTGGCTCTACCACCTACAACGTGGCTCTACCACCTACGATTGTTCTAGGTGGACTCGACCTGATTTGTCGGAGGAGCGAGACTGTAGTGGTACATGTGATGTGCTACCCTGATACCGTGACGACACTATCTATCCTGACGGGATGCGGCATAGCGTCCACCCCTTCGCATCTCTGAGTGTATATAGCTGTGTCAGTAGTGTATTGCTAAATCGGCTGATTGATATTAAACGATTTTATTATTTATCTAACAGTAGATATTGTCAAGTGAACAAAGTATGATCGCTTAAGCTTGTAAATTGCACTGTACCACGAGAGGACCTCTGGGATGAAACCTACTCACTAACTCGGAGTAGCCTTATTAATTATACACAGATTAATTTAACTTTTCCCGTTGTTCAGGCCATCAGTATATGATATTCGTTTCATAATCCAGTACTAGCGGTCTGGATGACTCGTCAGAGAAATATTGTTATGAGCATACTGTAACTAATATTTTATTCAAATTGGAGTCATTTTTAGTGACACTGAGCGTTATAATGTTTTTTTCACAAAATGTTAAAAATAAATACATGCTATATAATATACAGTATAATTATTTAGGATATTAAATTAAATTAGTTATGTGATATTCATCCGAAGAAGATTTTTGTTTATTTTCATACTAGCCTCTGCCCGCGACTTCGTCCGCGTGGAAGAGTTACTTTGGGTTAACGCTAACACGCAGCGGAAGCTCTCAAGAGGAAAAAATATCCCGATTTTGAAACATTCTTCATTGGTGCTCCGCTCCTATGGGTCTTAGCGTGATGATATGTAGCCTATAACCTTCCCCGATAAATGAGCTATATAACACTGAAAGAATTTTTCAAATCCGACCAGTAGTTCCTGAGATTACCCCCTACAACATCATAAATTCACAAACTTTACCTCTTTATAATATACTAGCCGGCCGGGCGGACGCAGTCCTGCCTTGATAATAAAAACAAATCCTAAAAGTCAACCGCAGCGCCACCTATCGGGTCCAATTGTGAATCTAAACCATTCTCGGATCCACTGGGAAACGCACACAAAATTTCATCAAAATCGTTTTGGAGGAGTTCAGTGACATACACACGTACAGAAGAAATTTATATATAAAGATTAGTATTAGTATAGACAATGGAAATTGTTAATAAAATAGCAGTAAATAAAAGCATTTTGTATTCTTTTATTTCTTTGTAACGTTGATATATTATTATTAGCCTTTATTTACATCTTTATTGACTTACTAGCTGTGTCCGCTACTCCGCTCGCGTGGAACTTAATGTAAAAAAACAGTGACTAATAAAATCATCTGAATGTTTAAAGTCCATTTACTTATCTACTTTTCTCTCGTACTTAAGTCGCGTCGTCATTAAAATTACAATAACTTTTGATAGAGTGAACCGATTTCAATGAAACCAAGACTGAATGTTACTAGAGGAGATAGTTTACGATTTTCTTGGTGAGGGTTTATCATGAACGCAGTAATTTGTGTTCAAACAGACAGACATTTTTTAAAATGACTGAAATGTTTTTTATTACTTATTTCAAGACACCTGCAACAATTCTCTTCACAAAAAACTAAAAAGTACAGACACGTTACACTTACATTCTTGTTATATGTATAAATATAGAAGATATATGTATAGAATATCGTCAGATGAATTCACTTGAAGATGCACAATCTCGAGAGATTTATAGCTGAATGCTTAATTAATGTTTTGTTTGCAATATCAATCACGTTATATAAATTCTTTAGCGGGTAAATGCTTTTCATGTACACACGAACATGGCGGTGTTGCCGCGCTGACTGTATATCTTCTTTATATATACATTTCTTCTGTAGGTGTGTGTCACTGAACTCCTCCTAAACGGGGGACCGATTCTGTTGAAATATTGTGTGCATGTTCCAGTGGATACCAGAATGGTTTAGATTCATAATTGGACCCGGTAGGTGGCGCTCCGGTTGACTTTTAGGATTTTTTTGAAGTTATACTTCTTTTGGCGCGTTAGGGAAAAATTATGTGAGTAAATTTTTACGATGCGCGCGCACACCGTCACGAAAAACCGACACCCTGAAGTTAGCTATAGTCAACATTTTGTTTCTTTGTATTTGTTGTTTGTGTTAAAACTTTCAATGTATTAAATACCATTTTTCTATTGTTAGTGTCGTTTTTTCTACAAACGTAGAATAAGGCGAATGATAAAATTTATTTGGAAAAGATTTTTATCTTGTTACACCAAAGAAGTATAACTTCTAACGCGTGTACATAAGTACACACACACTTTTTTTTATTATCAAGGCAGAACAACGTCCGCCGGGCCCGCTAGTATATATACATCTTAATATATATATTTCTTGTGTGCGTGTGTATGTGACTGAACTCCTCCTAAACGACTGGACCGATTTTGATGAAATTTTTTGTGCGTGTTCCAGTGGATCCGAGAATGGTTTAGATTCACAATTGGACCCGGTAGGTGGCGCTGCGGTTGACTTTTGGGATTTATATTTTTTATTATCAAGGCAGGACAACGTCCGCCAGGTTTTTTTTTTTTTTTTTTTTTTTTTCGGACTGACTATGCTATTGGCCTTTTTAGAGGCCTCTACAGCTTCACCGGACTACTAAGGCGAGCGCTTAAGGCACTCAGCCGATTTTGTTTAGGCAACTAGCTCAAGGGTGCGCGGCACACCTCGGCTTGGGCTGTTGCTGTTATCCCGGATCTATCCTAGCTAAACTACTCTAAGCTATTCATACATATATTCATTTGTGAATCATGCAATCGAAATTGCATGATTCACAAATGCATACGTGTATATCGGAATGAAACAAGCTAAACTATTCGATTCAGCTCGAAAAAAAGGGAAAAAAAAACAAACCCATCCACTATGTGTATGTATGTGCACGTGTGGTGAGAGTTGATCTCATGTGTGAGTACAAGTGATGTAGGTGAGTCACTGTGTCGCGAAAGTGATATCTCGGGGGCTCCAACCGGGGACAACCTCGGCTCGAGATATCACTGAGAACCACGATGTGTGCGGGAACTAACGAGGATTCCTTCCCTCACGGCGGCGTCAGGGAAGGTTACGCGTGCGTGGGCGCAAACACGCATATTAAAAATCGAATTTAAAATTAACTGAACGGCGTCGGCGCCGGAATCTAAAAATAGAAATAGTAAAAGTTATTATTATTACTCGATCGTTTTAGGGGAAGTTAGACGCAAATACACGGATTTACTCTAACTTATATGAGTTATTTATTTATTAACGGCGGCGCGCACGAGCCGTTGCAGGGTAGCCGAGATGGCTGGGAACCTATGTATCGCTGTTATGGGACCTAGAGTCGGATTTCGGACCGTCTCTTCGTATGCCGAGATCTCCGAGATCTCGTGGAAGATGAGTAATTGACCTACGTAGTCAATACTCGATAGGGAAAAGGAGCATGCGGGGTCGGCCTGTGGAGGCTTAGCCGTCTGGGATTTAGGGATCGGCTGGGACGCGGGCTTAGGAGCCCACGGGGCCTGAGGGGCCCGGTAGGGGCGGGGGGGCGCGCTAGTCGTGGGTACGGACGTTGCCGGTGCACGAGATGTGCTCGGCAGGCTCGGGAAGGACTCTCGGGATATGAGAGGCGGAGGTCGGGGGCGTGCGGTGGCGGCGGGCGTCCTAGACGGGGAGACCTGTCTGGGGTAGCGGGGGCGCTTTGTGCGCGGGGCGCGGGGACATCCGCGATAGTTCGCGGTATGGCCCTCGCCGCGGCACAAGACGCAGCTCGGAGGGTCAGAGGAGGTCGGAGAGCGGGAGCACTCCTTAGTGGAGTGGTCGCCGAGGCACTTAACACACCTGGGACGCAGGCGACAGTTACGTGCGGAGTGTCCGTAAACCTGACAGTTGTGACACTGTGAGGGTACGGACGTTTTGCGCGGCGACTCGACAATAATGCCGGAGAGGCCGCAGAGGGTCGAGAGATCGAAAATGGCTTTCCCTTCCTTGGTGCGGTCGAGAACGACTAACACCATATTGTAGGGTGCCTTCGTGCGCGGAGAGCGCATGCGGTGTACCTCACGAACAGGAATGTCCTTTTCGTTGAGGTCGTCGGAGATGTCATCGGTTGGGATTTCGGCGGGGACTCTACGGATGACAACTCGTAGTAAGCGCTCTTCCTCGAGCGAATGAGTGAAGTAACCGAACTTGCTATCCCGAAGGAAACGAGTCAGGTTTTTATGGGCGGCAGGGGTCGCGACCTTCACCTGGATACCGACAGGGGTATTCACGGCGGAGGTAAAGGGAATCTCTGCTGTTTCCAGCATGTGACGAATCTCGACCCAGGACGCCTTGTCCTGGATCGTAACGGGGGGCGGTGGGCGGTGCTTCTTACTCGTGACTGCGGGTTCCGCAGCTTGAGGCGAAGCCGGTCTGGAGGGCGTGGATGTCGTTTTTGGCACTTTCGTGCCATCAACGTTGAGAAGTTTCGAAGGCTTAGGGCCCTCGTTATCGGAAGAGGGATTCGCGCGCTTATGGCGCTGGCGGTGCGAGACGGTGGAGAAGCCATCGTTCGCGGGATCTTGCTCCATATCGGAGCCCTCCTCGTCTGGGATGGGAGCGGAGGGGTTGTTCGCTTCTACAGCGGTCTGGTTTTCCTGCAGGAGTAGGGCGAAGGAGTTTGATATAGGAAAGACAGCGTTGGACGGGACTGTGAGCGGGGGACCTCCGTTTTGAAAGATTCGCGCCTCTCTACAGAAGCGATCGTACTCCGTGACGGCTGTCGGACAGCAGTTCATGACGAACTCGCGAAACCGAGCATGTTCGCGCTCGAGAGTGATTGGCTGGGCCATACCGGGGCCTGAGTGGGGATAGGGGAGCCGCGAAACAAACCTCCCTGCCTTAGGGGCAGGGGGGCGCGCCTGAACGGAAAATTACGGGACTATCCGAGTCCGGACTAAAATACCTGTGGGCGAAGTGCAATGCCGCACGGTATAGAGCCTACAAAGCCTAGAGGGAGAGCCCTAGCAATCCCGGGGCCGAGAACGCAGACCCGTAAACCGGGCTACGCCCAAACAGACACCCGAGGATGGAATGAGGGGATCAGGTGGGTGGGAGGGAGACACCGTGGACTTGACTAGGCGACCTCGCCAAGGCCAAGCTACCCAGGCCCGTCTGTCAATGCAGTAGGCCGCGGGGCCTACGGCGAGCGGACAGGTCGCTCCAACTCAGTTCGTTGTCTACACCGTTAGGTATCCGTGAGTTGGCCAGACGACTGGACTTTCAAAAGAAATTAACCCGGGTTCGCACCGAAAGGTGCGGTTTGATACGCTCTAAAATCGAGCGCCTTACGATTGACAGTCTGTTGTAACAATTGACAAACTGTTACTATTGCTAGTAACGGCAAATGACGATTCGCGGCGGACACACACGAGTGTTCGTAACGCACGAGACGCGACGATCAACCGGCACTAAACGCGACACACACGGCACTGAACGCGAAGAAGCGCGGCGCGACACAACGTAAACACGAAGCGGGCGACACGAAACTCGAAGACAGCACTGTGCGTAGGGCGCGCGGAGACCGACTGAACGCGAGCGAAGCGCGGACACGACTGACTGCGAGAGCGTCGGAGGCGAAGTGAAGCGAGCGCGAGCGCGAGAGCGAGATAGCGGATCGGACGACGAGAGTAGCGGACGCAGCGGAGGCACGTCTGTACACGACGACGGCCCGATCGGAACTCCTCACCCTTTTTCGTCCGCCAGGTCCGCTAGTAGATGTATATATACTAATCTTTGCGTAACGAATTGCAGGTAACCACAAATGAAATTTCAAATTTGATCGCATTTTTCTCGAAGACGTTAACATGTTCTTTTACTGCTTTCTTAAATTGCGCGGCAGTGTGGTTGTCCAGGGGTACAAAACTTTTCCTTCGTATGTCAATATATAGATTTTTTTTTCTAAATCTCAAAGACTTTATTGACTATTATATAAATATTGTAAAGGTAATGAAGTATGATGAATATATACATATAAATAAAGGCTTCCGAAAAATAAATGATATGGGAAAAAGAACGGAATGTTTGAACGAAAATAAAGAAAATCGGTTGACAAATTAAGGTGAAAAAGGTACTGAATCGTTTTTTTTTTTCGAACTGACTACGCTATTGTCCTAGGAAGGTCTTAACAGCTTCACCGGACTACTAAGACGCGCGCTTAAAGCACTCAGCCGACTTTATTTGGGCGTACTGAATCGTTTTATTTCTGCCTATTCATACACTATAGGTAGTAAGAATTGGGATAGGATACGACATTTTTACATAGCTTCGTTGGCATTAATTTCCATTTAATTTAATTAACGCGAATATAATCCGATCATGGGTAATTTTTTATACAGATGTTTTTTTTATTCCAGAACTATATTAGGTTAGATTTTTGAAGTGACAACTTTTTTTGCCGCGTTGAGCGATTTTTGGTAAAAACTTATGGATTCGCGTCACCGATTATCTCGACATACTAGTGACGTATTGCGCTTGCATCAGACTAGCGACACGTAGTATAGCGGCCTGTGTACATGTGTTTGATATTTTCTATTGACATTGTTCAGGCTATCATATGTTTGGTTAATTAATAAACTCTAGAAAAATGTACATAATTATTGTTTAAAATATCAATACACGTGAAAACCAGACTAATATTAATAAAAAAGAACACAATGTTATTCCATTGTCTTGAATTTTCACTTCTATCGCGCGGTCCTTATGATTGTCTCGACTTTTTTTATCAATAATTATACAAATAGTTTTTCACAGACATATAAGTTTTTAAACATTTTTTTTTACCATTGTGATTTGCATTGTGGTGACAAAATTTGTGTGGCTAAACATTTAACAGCGATGGAATATCGTCTCGATCTCCACAGATCCTAGATGTAACTACAAATATCTCGTGTACTTAGGTATATTGTCCGATTTCATTAGTAAAACTATCATCTAAGTGCTACTCGTGCTGCTTTTTTCATTGTCGTGAGGTTTTATTGTCCACCGGTGGACATAAATCTTCTGAAATAGTTTCACTGGACCAGTCGAGGTCCCGAGGGCAATAGCCATTAATAATGTCGCGGTGAACAATTGTATCAGACTTTACGATGTCTAACATCGAACGTTCGTTGGTTATTTTTCTAACGTTTCTTCTATGTTCTGAGGTTTTTTATCGCGGCTACAAATATTTTATTTATTTATATATATTTAAAGAAATCAACAGCTATTAATTATCTATACTAATATGATAAAGCTGGAAGGTTTGTTTGTTTGGTTGAACGCGCTAATCTCAGGAACTACTGGTCAACCAACCAACCAAAACTTCTATTTTAATTTAATTTGTTACTTATCATGGTAATCTGTTTGCACTTTTCTATATTTTATTTACTTTATAACAAAGAGTTGCTAATAATATTTCCTGTGTTATTTAACTTCCGAATTAGCTGATAGATGGCACTACAGATAATAAAGCTTTGATTTAATTAGTTACTTACATTGAAACCAGATGGCAGCACGGTTGTGCGCCCATATATATATAATTAATTTTATTGTATGATTTTTATTATTATTCAATTTGATATTTGTTATTATTTTTTTTTCAAATTTATTTGGTACTTTGTTTATAAACTATTTATTGACAAAATCAAAAATATTTAAAAACCGGATGGTATACAAACGTGACGCCATATTGATGTAATGGACTTCCGTTGCGTTTTCCTCCAGATATCTTCAAGTCGTGCCTAAAGAAGTTTTACTTCAAATACCTTCACAAATTATATATATTCTTAGGTGGTAGAGCGACACTAAAGCTATTGCTGGTTTCAGCATGAATGGGTTGGCCCGCCCGGGGTAGTACCACCCTCTCGCAGAAAACTGACGTGAAGTAACAGTGCTTGTAACAGTAACATTGTTGCGTTTCGTTCGGTCGGTGAGAGCGCCGGATAACCCACCTCCCTTCCCTGTCCCTCCTTCCCCACTCGCCCTCCCCCAAACACAGGATGGCAACGCACTTACGACTCTTCTGGTGTTGCAAGTGTCTATGGACGGTGGTGATAACTTAACATCAGGTGACCCACCACTTCGTTTGCATCCTTTGATATAAAAAAAACACCTAAACCTTCCTCATGAATCACTTTATCTATTGGTGAAAACCGCATGAAAGCAGTTCAGTAATTTTTGAGTTTATCGTGACCTGATAGACAGACGTGGCAGAGGATTTTGTATAATATTTAGTGATGTACTACGGTTACGGAAGGTTAAGACTAGGTTAACACTTGTACTTTAGGGCTTTGTACCGTTTTCTTGGAATAAATTATTTTAATGGACCGTCTGGTCGGTCCGTGGCAGAAATCTTCAAATAAAAGAATGACAAAAAACACGAAGAAGTAAATTATGTTAAATCCGAGCTCAGGCTAAAAGGCTAAAATAACAAAGTTAAACCGACGATGACGTTGAAACTAACAATGAATTTCGTAAAACCGATGTTTGATATTTTGTTTCGAAAACATAATAGGTACGGGCGTCATCAAAACAGAGTCGATCTCGTTAACGCGGCCCGCGCTGAGTCGAGCGAGAGTGGCAGCGGAGTACGTCTTAAAATAAATATGAGTAATGAATAGTAAACAGAGGAAACTTGGCCAATAAATTTATAGGCAAAGTTTCATACACCGTCGCATATGACAACGGTTGCGCGGTTACAAAATATGTATAAACGAATTTTCGATTTCATTTTTGAAGAGTAACGTTCAATGCTTTTATTTTATTTTTGTGTATATGTGTTATTTAAAATCATTGCATTTGAAGAGTTAAAGGGAAAAAACTGGCTGTCACGTTAACAAAATTTTACAGGAGAGACAAAATTTTGAAAGCATTTTTTCGTGAACCTGAATACGTTAGAATGAATGGTTTATAAAGGAAATGTTGTATATTATATGTAACTAGCGGGCCCGGCAGACGTTGTCCCGCCCTGATTATGAAAAAATCCTTGACAAATTATATACTAAAACGTTCCTCATTAATCACTCTATCTACCGGTGAAAACCGCATGAAAATCCGTTCGGTAGTTTTTGAGTTTATCGCGAACAGACAGACGCGGTCGGGGACTTTGTTTTATACTATGTAATGATTGGAATTTTGTGTATAAAATATGCATGATAATAATAATACCCGACGTGGTCAAGTTAAGGACTTGGCTAGTTATTCACTACTAGCTTCTGCCCGCGACTCCGTCCCCGTAGAATAATTAGTTTACTAACGCTAAGACGCAGCGGAAGCTCTGAAAATGAAAAAAGACACCCCGATTTTGAAACGTTCTTCATTGGTGCTCCGCTTCTATTAGTCTTAGGGTGATTATATATAGTTTATAGCTTTCCTCGAAAGATGACCTTTCGAACACTAATTTTTTTCAAATCGGACCAGTAGCTTTATAATATTCAGTATAGTTAAAAAAAAGAAATAGATTGAAAGATGGACTCTGCCAGTTTTTCCTTTAGTTTCCCCTTTAGCGCTCAATTTGCATTGTGGAATCAGACGGAAAATATTTATTACTAATTTTTGTTCGCGGCTCCGCTCGCCCTTATATAGATTTGGCTTTTTCTTTAGGAACACTTTCCCTTTCTGTACCCTGTCAATGTTTATGCAATTTTATGACGATCGGTTGAGTAGTTATAACGTGAAATCGTCACAAATAAACAAACTCATGTGTGCATTTATAATATTACTACGATTTCAGTTACAATCACTTACATATAAGTGAGAGTATATACGTATATATTAGGGTGATCCTTACCTTCATCAACATAAAATACACCCATGATCATTTTCGGATCACAAAAATAACACAGAAAACGCACAACACTGCCCCGTGCCAGCAGTAAAGCGGCCGCATAAATAACTGCATTATCCATGCAGTAACTCAAAATATGTAATTTATCATATCTGAATAAATATAAAAATCTAGTGTCATGATGTTTGTCCATGATAAACTTCGAAACTGCTCAACCGATCTTAATGAAAGTTGGGATATATACAGTATTTTGATCCAACTTGAGAGATAGGATAAATTATATTTCGATTAGTGGCTTCAGTATTTTTTAATAACAAATTAAATTTGTGTCAATGTTGGTTATTGTTATTAATTACTAGCTGCGTTTTTTTAAATTGTATTAAATAAGTATAAAATTGTGAGACCATTTTTTTTTTTCGAACTGACTACGCTATTGACCTAGCGAGGTCTTAACAGCTTCACCGGAATACTTGAGACCATATACAATTACGGAAATGCTCGTTAAGAACAATTGTAAGTACGACACGCACGCCCCTTACAGTAACATGTAACGTATAAATTAGATATATAAATACTAACAGTGTGTCAAATGACAGATATCATCAGCAACATATTTGGAACCTTTACCCCATCATATAACTACCTCAGTACTCACTTACACTGTATAAGGTCCTATTGAAACAATTACTGAAAGATGTTATTATAATGGCATAATATCCCCATATTGTCAATAAATAATACGTTTATGGTTTAATATCTTATTAGAAAGACCCCTTCTATCTTTAAAATTACTATTAATAATTATAATGTTAAATTGTAAACAGTTAATGAACTGACGTCTTGAAATCTTGCATAAATATAAATCAAGATATAAAACTTTATATCTGTCTAAGCAGATTTAATATTTAACAATTTAAATAGTGCTCATTGAACTCGATACAATCTTAATATATATATTTTTGTGTGCGTGTGTATGTGACTGAACTCCTCCTAAACGACTGGACCGATTTTGATGAAATTTTTTGTGTGTGTTCGTGGAGATTCGAGAATGGTTTAGATTTACAATTGGACCCGGCAGGTGGCAATGCGATCGACTTTTAGGATTTTTTTTGTTTTCAAGGCAGGACAACGTCCGCCCGGTCCGCTAGTATTCTTATATATTACTATGGTTACTAAGTTATGTGGACGAAAGCGCGGTAAATAAAACAAAATAGCCGCCAAAATAACCAAAAAGACAATATAATTCAAATTACATACATAGATACAGATATATGAATTTCAATTATATTTATTCTTGGAGTCCAGTACAACTCACGTCTTACGCACATGTTTACAGTGAACAACATATTTTTGCTAAATTTCATGCGGACGAAGTCGCGGTTAACAGGTAAACTAACTTAAAATAGACAGAATTATGTTTTATAAGGTCCGTTATCTATCTGTCAAAGTTCCGTAAAAATCTGTCCACCCGTTTTGGAGATAGCATTGCGGGCGGAGCCGCGGTTAACAGCATAAACTAAAACTGCCTGAATTACTTTTTATAAGGTCAGATATCTGTTAATGAAAGTTTCGTGAAGATGGGTCTAACCTTTTTGAAGATAGTACAGCGGGCGAAGCCACTGTTAACAGCTAGTCTAAATTAGAGTAGCCTAAGTAACCCGCTGTAATTTCAGCTATCTGCCAGTGAAGTTCCCGTCAAAATCGGTCCAGCCGTTTCGGAGATTACCCGGAACAAACAGATAGACAGACAGACCGACAAAAATTTAAAAACATGCATTTTTGTTATCAGTTGCCTGTATACTTTCGTACCCAATCAGTAAAAAATTTTTATTTTGATATTACATACAGACCTTCATTTTTTTATATGTATAGAAAATATAGATATAGATAGAAGAAGAGTATAGAATAGATATAGGTAAGTTTCACTAGTCTCGAACGGATGGCGCTTTAAATTAGTTTGTTGACAGAAAACTGTGGGAACGACTATTGTAGATATCTCACAGATGGCGTCACGATTTTATTTGGAAACTCCTTTTCAACTCTAGTTTAGTTTATGATGCACGTGTTTTATTCAACTCAACATGTAATAACTGAGCCACAGCAACGCGTGGCCGGGTCAGCTAGTACTCATATGAAGTATCTAGTATATGGAAATTAAGAATACATTGAGAATAATGTGTGCCGTCAACGAAGTTTCTCATTGAGCGTCAGTTATTCGTTGGTTTTTAAAAAAACTTCGTTACAAAAAGCATATGAAATCTAGATATGGTTAATAAGTACGCGTCCTGTAGTATATATGTCCCGCACAGGTGTACCTGTATGCTCATGTGAATGATATACGAGACAGCGTTTGCGAGCGGAGGAAACTCCAGTATGCCATTTAAGCGTTTGCATCAGCCGCTGTATTTAATTATTGTCACGCTTTTGTGCCAATTAGCGAAATCGCTGCAAGCGCTTAAAATTAATACGTATATTTGATTTCTTCCTATTTTCATCATTAAGTACACCCGGACTGTGCAATTAGATAGTCAGAGCATTATCTTAATATATATATATATATTTTTGTCATAGAAGGCAAACGAACATATGGGTTACATGATGTTAAGTGAGCACCACCGTTCATAGACACTAACAACACCAGGGGAGTCGCAATTACGTTGCCAGCCTGTGTTTGGGGGAAGGGTTGGGGAGAGGAAAGGAGAGGGGAGGTGGGCCTCCGGCGCTTTCAATAACCGAACGAAACGCAACAATGCAAGCACTGTTACAACACGTGGGTGT
This sequence comes from Antheraea yamamai, assembly GCA_036509395.1. Lineage (NCBI taxonomy): Eukaryota > Metazoa > Arthropoda > Insecta > Lepidoptera > Saturniidae > Antheraea > Antheraea yamamai. Next base: position 12,299,817 of record AP028443.1, on the reverse strand, counting down.
TTCTGTGGGTAGGGTGGAACTACCCAGGGCGAGCCGACCCAGAAACCAGTAATATCTTCAGCGTAGCTCTACCACCTAAGATATTTCGGTAGGAAGAAGGTTCAAAGACACATCTTGAGTTTTTAGCGAGCTCTTGGTCTATCATGTATGTCATAATCTTGTGTTATTTAACTCTATAGTTTGTAATATTGGTGGCATTTTACGTAATACAGTTTGATTATTATGCACAAGTGAAGTGGATAGAAAATAATGCCACAGAACATGAATTCTGAGATGCCACAAAAACTGCCTGGAAAGTTCTAACAAGCGAGCCAGTTAGTTCATTGAAATGATCGCAAGAAACTTGTAATATCAATGGCAGTAATAATCTACTAGAAGATTGGTTGCTAAAAATAAATAAAAAATATTAAAGGTATTAGTATTATTACGAATATATGTTTTTTTGTTGTTATTATACTTAATAAGTGATATTAAATTGTAAAAACCTCGTATAAATCGGTTCAATAGTTTTTGAGACAATCGGGAACATACAAACACATGAGATGATGGCGTCTTGTTAGAACATTGAAATTGTTACAAGACACTTGTAGAGTCATCACCTATTGATAATGGCAGTAATAATCTGGAAGATTGATTGCCAATAAAAAAAGTGTGTGTGTACTTATGTACACGCGTTAGAAGTTATACTTCTTTGGCGTAACAAGAAAAAATCTTTTCAAAAATTTTATCTTTCGCCTTATTCTACGTTTGTAGAAAAAACGACACTAACAATAGAAAAAAGGTATTTAATACATTGAAAGTTTTAACACAAACAACAAATACAAAGAAACAAAATGTTGACTATAGCTAACTTCAGGGTGTCGGTTTTTCGTGACGGTGTGCGCGCGCATCGTAAATATTTACTCTCATCATTTTTCCCTAACGCGTCAAAAGAAGTATAATTTCAAAAAGAAGTACAGATTTATGTAAAAATAAAATACTTTGTTGAATTACAAACACAAAACCTTGAGGTACTAAATTGGTGCTGCAAATTGAAATTTGATGTGTAATGTTTTTTTCCTTTGAAAGTTCAATCTCCAAGGGGATCAAATTGGGTTTCAACCTATCGAAGGGGAACCATAAATTCAAGGAATATTCGATAAAATAATTTTCGTATATGTATTTTCCGAGGAAATACTTTAATTTGTGGAAAGTAAATGGATTTTCGAATATTCTATGTTGTGTTTAGTAGATTGAAAACTACTATTTGCAACGGTATAAATAATTTTAATGTTGCAAGTCAGTGTGTCCATAATTTACAGTAATGTTGGTTTTTGCACTGGTTACAAACCGTCTTCCAGATATCACAATTTCTGATAATAAGTTTTATAACAACGGTGACTTAAACATATCTAGTAAATAAAAATTTAATAGGTCGTTAATTTGCAAACGTGTGAATATGTGAGACAATACCTTGTGCACTGTTGCCATTTTAGCGACTTTGTCGCTGGATCTAGCGGATTTTGGGTATGTTTAACGACTTTTTTATCAATCTAGCGACTTAAAAAAATTTAGCGAATTCTAGCGACTAATTGAACGTTGAAAATACATCAATATTTCTACTAATTTAAATGCAATTACTGGTAACATGAATTGCTTTTTGGAAATCCCCTACAAGAATGACGTCTGATCTCGGGATTCAATCGGTTGGGTGCCTCTCGCTCTATCAAATGGCACATCAAATATCAGTTACTATGTTACGTTTTCGCAAACCAAACCTGCCTTTCTTAGTTCGATTATTGTCGTTGATATCAAAATCTATTTGTAGAAATGGTAATCCCGTTAAAAAAGACGGCTTATGCTCAAAAGTAAAATAAATAAATAAAAGTATAGACCAGAATGGAAACACAAGAAGAGTTATAATATGGCTTAAACCTGTTATAACTGATCCAACTAAAGGTTTTTGCTCGTTTTATCACAGTGAAATTTTCGCAATATTGTATTTTTACTATATTTTTTACCATGAAATATTTAGCAACTTCTGGCGGATTTTTGAATCATGTATTTTTCAAAATCTAGCGACTTTTAATTGAATTAATTGACATCTGGAGACCTTTTTATTTCTGAAACGGCAACACTGACCTTGTGAGCCAAGTGTGAAGTTTGTGATAACAATATTGTTTACGGAAATGTAGTCGACTGACACCTTTTCGAGCAACACGACCACAATGAACAATCATCAAAACAACAAAGACAACGAACAGACAAGAGAACAACTGAACCTGGCTAATTGAATTATTGACCTAGCAAGGTCTTAACAGCTTCACCGGACTAGATCGACAGCGGCATGTCGTTAAAAGACAGCGACCATATGAAAGCGCGAGCTAACTGTAGTGTGGCGCCATCTCTTAACGACAAACTAAAATATGTTGATCAATTATCTCGAACAAATATATAAGTAAAAATGTGTGTTTGATATACAGATGTTTTAATTATATTTTAAACTGAGGCTTTACTATTTTTGTAACTTAGTAATTAATATTATTGACGAAATTTGCAGAATTACTAAAATTAGCTTATTCTGACAAAGATATTAGCTATCGATCTGTCTTAATCAAAAATAGCATATATAAATAAAATGCACTCTTTAGACTCATTCTTTAGACTGAAAGTGGGCATATTTGCCGTTTTTTGTAATATTTAGTTTGATATATATCCAGAATTAATAAGAAAACGTGCAATACTATTATATTATATTATATTACTATCTTTTTGTTTTCCTATGAGTTTTCCTCCTGTTCTCAAATTAAGTTTAGTAGAAAACTAGTTAGACGTACGTCGCTAGAGGTGCAAGCGACAGACGTTTCCAATTTTCTCTCATTTGTATTTTACTTAGATGCATCCCTTTTTCTTGAAGTGCTTTGAAATTCTTATCGGCATCTTTTTGTGTGACGAAAAGTGTATAAAACACTGTGTCGTGTAGAACGAAAACACCGTTTCGGTCTATCACCGAAATTAAGTGACGTCGGACGTGGTCAGTACTTGGATGGGTGACCGCATGGAAACACTACGTAACGTGGGCTTTTTGTTGTGTTTTATAATTAAGACATTGTCCTGTGATACAAAGTTATACTTTTCTATTTCTATCCTCCTAGCGCGTAACTATCAGAAATACACTCCTTTCTTTGATAATAAACATCGTCGATTACGACTGGAGTCAAGTATACACGATTCAGAACGTCACCGATCGGAGCGTGATGGTTTACTTTCACTGTTCAAGGTATCGAAAAAATTTTCACTTAAAAAACTGTAGAAGTTTCACTTGTATCGGATGTCTTTACGACACACCTTGTTCTGTTTTTTAGTACATAGTTAAAACGGAAAATTTGCATACGCGTTAGTCAGCGTTCGGCTATCGGTCTTAATAAGAACTGACGGTGTACAAATGTTTATCCAGTGAGATGAACAGCGAACCACAGTGTAATTGTACCAGTGGTGCAATTCAAAAAGAAGCGATGATGCCTAAATTGTTAGATTGTTCGAACACTGCGTCGATGGACGTAGGTTCAAATCCTTGCACCTCAGTCGGAGCTTTCGCTGTAGGAAAACGTCGTGATGATGATGGTGGTAGAGCTTTTCCTTAGACCGCCTGACTAGCTACCACACTAAAAGTTGCAAATGTCACGAAGCACCTATGGTTGCGCCGCTTTATGTATGTTTGAAAATTCCCGCATTATGGATTAAATTATGCCACTTTGAAGCCCGACCAATTAATTGCGATCAGGTCACGCCACCTTTCTAGCCTTGCCCAATCACATTTCCCTTTAACTATGGCACATGCTTATTCGCCGCGAGAGCGACGCCAGCGCCGCTAGTTTCGATTGCGGCCGCCAGTGTTCGACTGTTGCCGCCATTGTGCTAGTTCGACTGCTATCGTCTAGTAGTTTGCGCGCCGGACAGTGTTGTTATGTCCGCGCCGAGCCGCGCCGCATGCTAACATTTTGAGTTTTTGCATAGTCGAGTGAGAAATAAACGCATCGCTACATACGTGCCAACATATATTATAAACAATAAGTGTTGTGAGGGAGGAAACCCAGTGGAAAAGAAACGAGAAACACCTAGCCGGCTAGCCACGTGGAGACTGCATCGCCGCGAGGTTTGTGCCAAGTTTCCTTCCTACCCTGGTCTCCCTAGTCGTAACTGATCGCAATAGTTGAATATCAAATATAGCACACCCGCAAATACAGTCCACTTAATTTAGCATAGATACCCCCGCACGCACCGCGCCCTTCGGTGACGTCGACCATCGCCGCGGCGTCACCAACCTATATGTGTGTTCCAGCTGCATTCGACAGTCCTCTCTTGATTTAGTGTGTCCATATTAATCCACAGCGTTAATTAAAATCAGTTCAAATTATCTTGAAAGGTACAACGTATGGAGTATTTAAAAAATACACACAAAATATAAATTTTGACTTTAGGGTTATAAACATCATTCTGCATAAAAGTTTAAAAACTACTGACTCTATAACTGTCATACTGCCAAAAGTATGCTAATAGTCGTGACTAATATCTCTGTGGTTAAAAAAAGCCTACTAGTTGAATGCATAATTCAGAAATACATCGCAGCAAAGCGAGTCACTAGTCACTATGACAAGTTGTTAATTATAGGCGTTTGTTATTAGCAGCGCGTACTACGTGTAAGTGACGCGAACTTGAGTGTTTCGATATGTCATTCGACATATATTATCGAACCCGGTCTTGAATCATACAGTCCGAACATAAATATACATTTTTTTGAAAACCAATATTTTAGTAGATTATTACTGCCATTATCCAGTAGGTAATATTAATACAAGTTTCTTGCGATTATTTGAATGAACTAAGAATTGAGTGGCCGTGCTTAAGCATTCCAGGAAGTTTTTCTAGCAAGTCAGAATCTATGCTCCGTGGTATTACGTCCCATCCATTTCACTCGTCCACAGTAACCAAACTGTAATATGTAAAACAACACCAATCTCACAAAATTTAGAGTCAAATAGCACAAGTTCATTACATAGTGTAAAATAAAGTCCTCTGCCATGTCTGTCTGTCTGTTCGCAATAAAGTCAAAAGCTACTGTATGGATTTTCATGCGGTTTTCACTAGTAGATTAAGTGATTCCTGAGGAAGGTTTGTGTATACCTATAATTTACTATATTTGAAGAAATTGAGGTAAGTGGTAGCGCCAAGATGAAGCTATTACTGGTTTGAGCATGAATGGGTCGGCTCGTCCGAGGTAGTACCACTCTCTCACAGAAAACCGACTTGACTTTAATAGTGCTTTCATTGTTGCGTTTGGTTCAGTCAGTGAGAGCGCCGGAGGCACCCCTCCCATTCCCTTCCCCCTCCTTTTTCCCAGTCTCTCCCCCCCATACACAGGCTGGCAACGCACTTGCGACTTCCCTGGTGTTGCTAGTGTCTATGGACGACGGTGATCATTTAACATCAGGTGACCCGCCAGTTCGTTTGCCTCCTATGATATAAAAAAAAACCTATGAGCGCTATGTGATGTTTGTATGCTAAAATCCCTATTCAAATCCTTATTGTGAGATTTTTAGGCTTCTTACCATACTTAGTTTCTGCTTGTCTGTTTGAATGTCTTTTATTGGAGTAAAAATTTCTTTACACGCATTGATCATCAAATTAATGTCAACCATCATGTTCGGGTCAGTGACGTTGATATAATAGCATTTATTCGGCTCCGCTCGACGTCAAACGCGTTTGGGTCGGTGAGACACTGAATCGTGTGTACTCGGCTCCACGTGTTGGAGAACACTTTTATTGCGTGGTCATAGATATTTTTTATTAGTGAAATGGTGTCATTAATACTTTAAGCCTACAACTTTAATTTACTTCTGATAAGTTCTATCATTGTTGCTTAATTTTGACTATTATATATATAGCTTACATAATACTCTGACAAAGCCTTTATATGGGAGTAAAACGCTGGTTGAAATCAGTTTCGCTATTTTGGAAATTAACTCAGACAAAAAGCACATACTTAAATTAAATTTTTAGATAAAAAAAAACATTAAATATTAGGACGACATATCAAAATCTATTAATATTCTTTTTATATAGTATCCACACATTAAGTAGGAAGAAATGTATGTAATTATCTACTTGTAAAGATTTTTTAATTAATCTCTCTATACATATATACGTTATTGTTGATTTAATGTTAATATTGTATTTTTATTATTTTGTTATATGTTTTCTTAATGAATAAATAATTTCTTTCCATGTTTTAGTCACGATTTGAGACGGCGTGAGTGCTTATACACTACGAAGTTGTCTTCTCTGAATCCACTTTCACAATAATGTTAGCATTAAACAAAACAAACAGCTGTATCGTTGACTCAGCAACCGATGAACGAACGAGTTGAAAATTGCCAGCTAAATAAATAACCGCTCCATCATTTGAAACTCTGCAATTGGTCGATATTTTGTCGATAAATTGCAATAAAACACCGCTCGAGCTGTTATGAAAAACCGGGTTATGCAAGAAGTATATTTACCATAATTCACTCTATATAGAGTAGTTTATTATATCAATTGTTTTGTTATGTATAAAAGGGATTAGACAGCGTTTTCGACGAAAGCTCTCAAGTGGCTTGACTTTTTCTGACACTTCCAACAATTATCGTTATATTTCAACACAATTTACATACAATCTTGACGAACTATATACGTAAACCTTCCTCGTGAATCACTCTATCTAATAATAGAAAATCAGTTCAATGGTTTTTGAGTTTATCACGAACAAACAGACAGATAGACGCGGCAGAGGACTTTATTTTATAATATGTAATGATAATGGTCAAGAGATTTTTCGTTTCTTTATTTCTTTGTATATTCTAATCCATGTAATTAAGTCCGATTTGAAAAATTATTTTTGGGTTTTATAGCTTATTGTATGTTTAGGGCTAACATAACGCTACGTTTATTAGGAGCGGAGTAATTACCAAACAAATTGTAATTCAGAATGTACGCGCGGCGTGGGATAACTGAGCCCGATGCAAGATCTCGTAAGGTCAGATGCTTGATCTGAACATTACCGACAAGGGCCGATCTGTGAATACCTACATCAATGAGGTATTGTACTATGAGGTTTAATCGTAACTCTCAATAATCGTCAACAACAAAATCATTTGTTTAAATTTACGTAGCGCCGTTGATAGAAATGGAAAAATTTTAAACATTATAAGCAACGCCTCGAGGTATAGTTAGTCTTATTAAGTATTAGAGTCTATCCGCGACTACGTCCTCGCGGAATATTTACTTTGGGCTAACGTTAAAAAAATCCGATTTTGAAACATTCTTTATTGGTGCTCCGCTACTATTGATCTTAGCGTGAATCAATATAGCCTATCGCCTTCCTCGATAAATGAGCTATCTAATACTGAACGAGTTTTCAAATCGGACCAGTAATTCCTGAGATTAGCGCGTTCAAGCAAACAAACTCTTAAGTTTTATAATATTGGTATAGATGGATATACTTATTTAAAAAGTTTCTTTTACTAACTCTCCAGTAAAGTAAATAGAACAGGTTAACAATAAAGTCATAAATAAAGTTTCAATTTAAATAAGGTCCCAAGTGTAGAAATACCGACAAGTCGCGTCGGCGTCGTCTGTTCTAAGTCAAAGTAATTGTTGAACTTAAAAGTAAGTGAGAATTTAGTACTTGACGACTGTAAGAGGTAAACACGTTCGACGCGTTATGTATAAAATGAACAGTATACTAACAGCTGAATTTCATTCAATTCAATATAATTCATTTATTCGCAATTTCTTTTACATATTGAATGGATTTTTTTATGTTTCATCTCTTGATAAATAAGTATACATCGGATGACAATATCAAGTTTAGTAAAAATGTGTAATTGAAATTAACAAATTAATTAACTTCATCTGATTTCAAATTGATTTATTTGAGACACAATTCACTTCAATATTCTTGAACGTATATATATATGTATATATATATATATATATATATATATATATATATATATATATATATATATATATATATATATATATCTATATATAACTAGTGTATACTATAGTATATAACTATATATTGTATAGTATAGTATATAACAATAGTATATAACTATTGTATTTTTTTTTTTACTATTTGGAATTTTTCGTAGGTCCCACAGTTGAAGAAAAAAACATTGTTGAATACATTATATAGTAGTGAAAATTACGATGGCGTCAGAATGTGTAAAATTGTAAATAGAACACGCAATGAGAAAAAATAAAGTGATTTTGATGAAATTGGCTTGCTCAACGCTTACCTTAATCCTATTTGTGACAATAATCCTTTGGCAGAGCCAAATAAGTCCACAACTGCATATTTCTATTTGATCTAGTCCTTGTATCTCCCGCTACCTTAATGATGTCATTTACCTATTTATTTTTCTCTCGTTTACGAGTGTAAGATGAATTTGCTCCATTTCTCTTTTCTTCTTATCATATATCTTGTCCAACTCCTGACGTACTGTACATTAATTATATTGTTCAAACATAACCTCTCTGAAGAAAGTTGTACGTGTCCAATATAAGTTGAACCGCCACCCGCTGGGGCCCAACGTTTTAATTTCTCTAATGACCTGTTTAACTTTTATAATTAACTATACGATAAACCAGGGATGCATCGGATAACTTTTTATAATTAAATTTTTAATGTATAACAGACTTATTCTTGGTGTTATAGATTATATTATATTTCATAACAGAGTCTTGTTTTATACTTTTTCAAAGAAAAATATCTATCATATAATCAACCTTATACGGAAAGTCCGTACACATATAAATATAGATAAAGATTTATATATAAATAAAGATGAAATGTCTGGTGTTTTGTCTAGATTAAGCATCGACCAGCTGGGCTAAGTTAGAAAAAAAAACATGAAAAGTTCGACTTTCTTTCTTCGTGGTAGAGCCACGCTGAAGTTATTATTGGTTTCAGCATGAATGGGTCGGCTCGCCCGCGGTACTACCAGCCTCTCATAGAAAACCAACGTGAAGTAACAGTGCTTGCATTGTTGCGTTTCGTTGGGTTAGTGAGAGCGCCGGAGGCCCATCTCCCCTCTCCTTCCCCTCCCGCTCCTCTCCCCCTCCCTCCCTCTCCCCCAAACACAGGCTGACAACGCACTTTCGACTCCCTTGGTGTTGTTAGTGTCTATGGACGGTGGTGATCACTTAACATCAGGTGACCCGCCTATTCGTTTGCCAGCTATGACATAAAAAAGAGTAATGTATCTAAGCTACATATTGTAGATTTTAGTATCGAATTTAAGTCGCTAGTTGACTTCCAAATAAAAAATAAATTTGCCATTTTAAAAACCTTAATTTTTTGCCCTTTTTTTACAAAACTGACATCGACTATTTCATTTTCTTTTTAAATATATATTTAAATAATACAATTCAGCGAGGTTTTCAACTATCATTAAACCTTTGTCAAAGAGTTGAAGTGTAATTACATGACTGAAAAGATTATATAACTTAAAATCGGTAAATATATTTAAAACGTTGAAGAAGTAACAAAAAATTACAATAAAAAATGTCTTACAATTAATCCAGACGAACCTGACTTTCACCGAAACAGCGAATAATTTTGTTAATATCTGTCTATACTAATATTATAAAGAGGTAAAGTTTGTGAGCTTGTGACATTGTAGGGGGTAATCTCAAGAATTACTGGTGCGATTTGAAAACTTCTTTCAGTGTTATATAGCTCATTTATCGAGGAAGGTTATAGGCTATATATCAACACGCTAAGATCAATAGGAGCGGAGCACCAATGATGAATATTTCAAAATCGGGGTTTCTTTTCTCTTGAGAGCTTCCGCTGCGTGTTAGCGTTAGCTCAAAGTAACTATTCTACGCGGACGAAGTCGCGGGCGGAGGCTAGTTATATATAAATATCTTCTGTACGTGTGTATGTCACTGAACTCCTCCTAAACAGCTGGACCGATTTTGATGAAATTTTGTGTGCGTGTTTCAGTGGATCTGAGAATGGTTTAGATTCACAATTGGACCCGCTAGGTGGCGCTGCGGTTGAATTTTAGATTTTTTTATTTATTATCCGGGACAACGTCCGCCCGGCCCGCTAGTAATAATATAAAGTCGTGGGCATGAGCTATTGTTATATCCAGTCCTCGTTAACATTTTGATAACTCTAAATATAGGTGCGTAGAATACAAATTTAGGTATAAATGCTTATTATATTATAGCTATACATTAAGTTTAATACGTAAAAAAAAATTCCATCCCGTGTCATGAGAACTGTCATAATTGAGGTCAAAGGAGCACGACGTTCTGTCCTTAATGTAATGCTCAGAAATCCATACAGGTGTCGAACCGGTGAAGTCTATAAAGAAATTTAAGTTCTCACCCTACGACAAATTTTGTTGCACTAGCGCGTCTGACTAAATGTAAAGAGGTACTAAATTGTTGCGAATATTCGCAAATTTTACAGCGTTATTTATACTGTGCTCCGACTCCTAAATTCGGCTTTTGCACAAAGGCTAGGCCATTCATGGCTTCATCTATACATATAATAAGAATGTAAATCTAACGTGTCTGTACATTTGGAATTTTCGTGAAAAAAAATGTTTGCAGGTGTCTAGGAATAAGTAGTGGAATACATTCCAATTATTTTTAGAAATGTCTGTCTGTCTGTCTATCTTTCTGGCTGTCTGTTTGTATGAGCACTCATCACTGCTAAATTACGGGGTTCACAATAAAACCTCAACAAGAAAATCGTAAAGCATATCCTCGGGAGTAACTTAGTGTTTGTTTCATTAAAATCGGTCCACTCTATCAAAAGTTATTGTAGTTTTAATGACGACGCGACGTCAGTACGAGAGAAATGTAGACAAGTAAATGGACTTGATATATTCAGATGACTTTATTGATCACTGTTTTTATATAAACTTCCACGCAGACGAAGTTGCGGGCACAGCTAGTCTATAATATAATGCTCAGATATTGCTCAGTCCAGGAAGTTTCAGTACATACTGCTAAGCGTCTAGTTTCTGAGTGGTTGAGGACTCTTATCTATGACGAAAATTATCATATAGTTAAAATTAAATCATAGCAGCATAATATACAAATGTATTCATAATTGCAATATAGATATTTATATGTATGATTGTATATTATTTGTTACTAAATATATAAAAGTATTTGTCAAATTACTTATTGAGTAATCTAACAATTTCGCTTATAATAACTTCCATATGTATAAGGTCCGTTAGCTTGTGACCCACGAATGACCTTAAACCTCAAAGGCAACGCACTTGTGACTTCCCTGGTGTTGCTAGTGTCTATGGACGGCGGTGATCACTTACCATCGGGTGACCCGTCTGTTCGTTTGCCTCCTATAATATATAAAAAAAGGTGTATAAAACTATTATAAAACCAGTCATGTTGTACGCATCTGAGTGCTGGGCGACGAGAGAGACGGATGAGAGAAAACTACATGTGGCAGAGATGCGAATGTTAAGGTGGATGTGTGGTGTGACTAGAATGAATAAGATTAGGAATGAATATATCAGAGGTAGTTTGAAAATGCACCAGTAACAGAGAAGTTAAAGAGTAATAGGTTAGCATGGTATGGGCATGTCATGAGGAGAGATGAAGACCGTGTTACTAGAAAAGCTTTAAGTATGACGGTCGATGGATATAAGAGTAGAGGACGACCGAAAAGGTATGGGTTGATTGTGTGAAAAATGATATGTATGTAAAAGGTGTGAATACACACACATAAAGGTGTGAATGTCACCTACATCTGATAGGCGAGCGTGGAAAAGGAAAACATGTTGTGCCGACCCTATTTAGGTGGGATAAGGGTAAGAAGATGATGATGTATAAGGTCCGTTAAGGTGCTTCTTGTTGTAAAACAAGCCGTTTAATAATATCCCGGCTATCAAGATAAAGCCTCTGCCTAGTTTGGAAACCATTGCAAAAATATGTGGAAAATGTAAGAGAAAAAAACAAATATTTTGTTGCTTGAGTTTGCTAAAGTAAAAAGAAGAAATAATTATCGCTTGAACATAATCCTCTAAGTATATTTATTGTAACAGGAAACGTGAATACTTAGCCAAATTCATAAATAAATGAATTCTCATTAACAGGTAAACGCGTTGGAAAGTAAGTGCTCTTCAAATACGGACGCCTATAAATACTCCTTAAGGTTCGTAAACGACCAAAAAGGTTTTACTCGCTGACCCCTTAAGGTCGTTGTGCGTTTAATAAATAATTAAAAACATAATTAATTCCCATACATATAGGGCATAAATCGAATTTTCCGTACCATCGGATTGGTTACCTGCATAACATTTACGGTCTGAGATCGTCGTATAAAACCATGTCGATTTAAAAAATATACACCATATTTCTTACAAGTTAGAACGCAAAATAGATAGTTGCATGCGAAAACATGCGCTTTTCAGCAATTTTGAAATACGTAACGCGAGCGTTCATCATTTTCTCGCAGTCAGTTTTTGTCCGACCTCGCTGCTTGTTGGACGTTTATTCGGTATAGTTAGGTGTGCGATTTTCGCCGGCACTTACGTAGGAATTTAGTAATGTGTTTTAAAAACAATATTATCACTTAATCAGTGGATATAATAAATGTGTTATAAATTTATCGAAACGAATACCTGAACAAGAATAGTTTTTGTGAAAAATCTTCTCTTTTGAAAAGGTAAGATTTGTCATTAACAAGCGTCCCTTTGGGTTTATTATGTGTATAAGTATAAAAGAGACCCATTTCGAACGTTTCGTTTGATGGAATGGTATATTCTCATTGGAATACTTAATTGAATGAATTTTCTTTGTAGCCTTTGGAATTGATATACTTAATGCTATGATAAGAAATACAACTTTTTATGTCTAATGTTTTCTAACTATTCTATTCTTTATTTAAAATATTAAATTACTTATCTATACTAACATTATAAAACTGAAGAGTTTCTTTGCTTGAAGGTGCTAATCTCAGGAACTACAGATTTGAAAAATTATTTCAGTGTTAGATAGCTCATTTATTGAGGAAGGCTGTTATAGGCTATATATCATCACGCTAAGACCTGTAGGAGCGGGGCACCAATGAAGTATGTTTCAAAGTTGGGTTTTCTTTAGCGTTAGCCCAAAGTAACTTTTCCACGCGGACGACGTCGCGGGCAGAAGCTAGTCTGTTATAAAGGGAAAAGAATTGTTTTTTTTTGTTTGTCATCAAAGTACTGCTTAACCGATTTAAAAAAACATGACACTAATAAAAATATATATTATCAACGAGTAACAATCCGCTGTATTTTATTTTGAAAATCTACGTCCACGCGAGCAAAGACGCGTCTAAAAGACAGTCAAATATACAAACTGATGCTCGCTTATTTGTACTCAAGAAAATTAAGTTATTGCTACATGGTAAAACTAATATTTTCCTTTGTTAATTGTGGATTGTCTTTTTATATTTGAAGTGTAAGTTACAATGCTTAGATCCTATGAACCTGTTACTGGTTTCGAATTCGCTTTGTTAACTGCTTCGCCGCTCTGAAAAAGCGTAAGGACATATAATCAACATAACATTTATTCGAAGTGTTCAGTCGGTTTTGGTGTTTCGAACTTTAATACTATCAAACGGTACTTCAATTTTATTTATACATACTATAAGACGGTGGTACTAGAAGAACATTTCTCCGGTTCAGGTTTCCTCATGATATTTTCTTTACCATCAGCCAATATTGTTACCAATATAAAAATAGTGTATGTACGCGAAATCCAGAAAACTCGCAATAGCCGTTCTACTGGTGACTACTTAACCACCATTGTGGCATATCAGAATTAATGCTCTGTGGTATTGTGCCCTTGTGCATTATAACCGAAGTATATTACGTTAAACATCACCAATATTACAAAATATAGAGTCTAATAACACAGGGTCATGAATAAAATATAAAAGACACTACATAACATTGTGAGGTCACGCTAAAAACTGCATAAAAGAACATAAGAACTAATAAATACAAGCAACAAACTTAATATGATTGTAATGCATACTCTAAAAAATAATAAAAAGTAGGAACTGGCCATGCGTGACTTGTGCGCGTAAAGAGACGTATGGAAGAAAAGATTTTTTATAGTAAACTGCTCGCCCCGACGTCGTACGGACGTACTAACGAAGAAAATGTATCAAATCTTCACTTTACAGTACGTCATGTCCTGAAGGGTAATGGCAACTGAACAACTAATGGTTAATCTGGCAATTTTGTCAATATTTTTTGCAGATCTCCCTATTATCCGTCCTGATTTTCTGTCTCACTCACTTTTTATATAGAGATTTTTTTTAACGTTAATTCATAACTTCAACGTACGAATTTTCATACATTTCCTTTCGTACAAATCTTGTCATGATAATCTTTACATAGTACAAAATGAAGTCGCTTCCGCTGTCTGTTCCCTTAGTTCTTTTAAACTATTCAACGGTTTTTTTAGAGTTTTCAGGAAGATAGAGCGATTTATACGTATAATATATATATATATATATATATATATATATATATATATTATAGTACAGAAAAGCCGAAAAATTCAAAGATTTGTAATGCGATGTCGTAATAAACATATTTTTGTTCGCTTAAATCGCAAACGCTGGGTAAACCTTACGAGATAGATCAAATTAATGTACTACGGAATTGTATATCTTAAAAATATCGATAAAAAAGTCCCTAATGGTGTATATTTATCTCTAAAGGATAACCGACAATAACCGTTTTTATCTTTTTACAAAAATAATTATGTGTTATTTACCAAGCTATTTTATACAATACGCTAATATTCCATATCCAATGAAATACATTACATACGTTGTACACGTCATGTAGATCAAAACTGCCCGTAACAGTATTTCATTAAAATGGATATCTACATTGTAGCCATGCGAAGCTGGGGCGGGTCACTAGTTATATATACACAACAAAAAGTGTGTGTGTACTTATATACACGCGTTAGAAGTTATACTTCTTTGGCGTAACAAGATAATAATCTTTTCAAAAATGTTATCTTTCGCCTTATTCTACGTTTGTAGAAAAAACGACACTAACAATAGAAAAAAGGTATTTAATACATTGATAGATTTAACACAAACAAATACAAACAACAAATACAAAGAAACAAAATGTTGACTATAGCTAACTTCATAGTGTTGATTTTTCGTGACGGTGTGCGCTCGTATCGTAAAAATTTACTCTCATCATTTTCCCCTAACGCCCCCAAAGAAGTATAACTTTAAAAATGTATTAGCCAAATCGATGCAGCTATTATGAAGTGATGCACATACATACAGACGGTGATTGATTTTTATTTTACTGTTGTAATGTATAAATATGTAATATTATGTGTTGCATAATAAATATGTTGTGTGCTGGTACGGAATCTTTAGTATGCGGGATCGTCTCACGTTCGATTGATTCACTTACGTTTTAAAAGCGTAAAAGACACTTTCATATACGAGTATATCACCCATGCAACTGCAAATACTTTTAAAATTATAATTTATTATTAAAAACTAAAATAAAAATGCAAAATCGTCTAAGAAAATCTCACAATAAGACGTGTCTAATTCCAAGCAGAAATGCACCGGAGAATATTAAATTTAGAAATGCCAAACCGCTATGGACGACCTCGTGTTATTACGACCTATAAATAACACGTTTGCGAGTGTTATATCTCGGTTCAAATAAAATTTATACCACAACCAAAATATAAATACAATTTAATAATTTTTTGTGTTTTTTAATTTTAGATTTTTGTGTGTTTCAAAACGAATTCTAAAACTATATATTTTCATATGTATATTGTTACCTAATAAATAAATCATCAAAAAATATTAATTTATTTTTCTTTTATATTTGTATGGGGTCGTCAAGAAACTCGCAATCATAAATGGGGTCGTGAATGACAAAAGTTAAGAAGCCCTGGAATAGAGTCAAAAGTCCAGTGAGCAAGCTCAGCTCTACTTTTCTGTGACAATATTCCAAGTGGAGAATTGGATGTAGAACTTTGTAGTTCTGATAGGAAATCTCCTTTTAGCCTATGTTACGTGTTATATTTTTGGAAGTATCTACGTTTTATTGTTGTATAAACTTAGATATTAATCTTACAAGTCAATAAATATTTCTGCCAAATTTCATTGGTGTCCGTCCAACATTACGTAACAATAAAATAAACGTACTCTCGCATTAATTATATATCAGTTTAGATTTACTTAGTAACATAAGTTGGTTAGTTACATCAGTACATATTATAAAACAAAGTCCTGTACCGAGTGTCTGTCTGTCTGTTCGGAATAAACTCAAAAATTACTGAACGGGTTTTCATGCGGATTTTATCTATGTACTAATATTATAAAGAGGTCAAGTTTTTTAGTTTGTGACGTTGTAGGGGGTAATCTCAGGAACTAGGATATATCGAGGATCCAGGAAGATTATGGGCTATATAATATATCATCACGCTAAGACCAATAGAAGCGGAGCACCAATGAAGAATGTTTCAAAATGTTTTTTTTTCCTCTTGACAGCTTCCGCTGCGTGTTAGCGTTAGCCCAAGGTTATTATTCCATGCGGACGAAGTCGCGGACAGAGGCTAGTTAATAGATATAATGATTCACGAGGAAGGTTTAGGTATATAATTTGTCACGATTTTGTGTAAAGTGGTTCGAATATAACTACAATTGTTGGAAGTGTCGAAAGAAGTCATGCCGGCTGGGAGCTTTCTTCGAAAACGCTGCCTAATCCCTTTGAGATATAAGAAAACGATTGAGATAATAAACGACGCAGACTAAGTTGCGGGTATCAGCTAGTACTATAGAAATAAAATCCATTGCTGAATGTATGTTAGTGCATCACTTCAAAACTGCTACACCTAGTTGACTAAAATTTTTTTGGTTGTGTTTGCAATTTTCTGGACAAGGTTTGTTATTTTATATAATGTTATTTATGCTACGTGACCTTATGCTATTTTTATAGAAGGTAAGCAGTAATCGATAAAACTTAACAGAGATAACATAACATCGGCAAAAAATAGGCCACAATGAATCTGAAATTGGGTATGATGCGACACTAGTGAAACAGCACCTAGTTGAATGCGCACTGACGTTTATTCCGAGAACTAACAGTGAGCGCAGTCACTGTACATATATATAACAATACATACATAACGTCTCTTCACGTTTGGAATTAGTTTCCGGAATTTATTGCAATACCATGTTTGACGACCCAGACTTTGGACAATTAGACTGCTCCGATTGGTGTTCAAGTTCTGGTAGATCATCAATATTACTAGTAGCCTCAAAAAAAACTCGTCAGCGTCTGACGGTTCTGGTAGTACAGCCCGTTCATTCGGAGATGATAGCGACGGTTCCCGTTGTACACAGGAAGTCACTGTACATATATATACAAACTAGCTGTGCCCGCGACTCTGTCCGCGTGGAACCTAGTGTAAAAACACAGTGACTAAGAAAATCATCTGAATGTATTAAGGTCCATTTACTTATCTACTTTTCTCTCGTACTTAAGTCGTGTCGTCATTAAAATTACAATAACTTTTGATAGAGTGGGCCAATTTTAATGAAACAAAGACTAAGTTATTCTCGAAGATATGTTTAACGATTTTCTTGGTGTGGTTTTATTGTGAACTCAATACTTTAGCACTGATGCGTGTTCAAACAAACAAACAGACGGACAGATATTTCTAAAAATGATTGAAATGTATTTTATTACTTATTCCTAGACACCTGCAACAATTTTTTTCAAGAAAATCGAAAGAATACAGACACTTTAGATTTACATTCTTATTATATGTATAGACTAGCGGGCCCGGCAGACGTTGTCCCGCCCTGATTATAAAAAAATCTATGACAATTTATATACCAAAATATTCCTCATGAATCACTTTATCCACTGGTGAAAACCGCAAGAAAATCCGTTCAGTAGTTTTTGAGTTTATCGCGAACAGACAGACAGACAGACGCGGTAGGGGACTTTGTTTTATACTATGTAATGATAGCAATACATACATCACAGAATCCAGGTAAAGCAAACAGATCACTTAGAATAATAAAACTTTAAACTAAATAAAGTCGCGGGTAACAGTCATTGTAAACTTTAAACGGATGGATATTTCTTACTCATTCACGCAAAAACTGCTGAACGGGTTATTATAAATCTTTACACTCATTTAGCTCATATATCAGAGTAGCACATAGACTATAATTAAAAGAGATATTCTTTAAAATGGCCAAAATATAATTATAAGTGTCGAGTAAATTTGAAAAAATTACGCCACCTGGGTGTTACGCCGGCGTGCGCTGCATGAACCATTATTTTTCACCACAATTATTCAAACATATTGTATGATGTAATCCTAACTAATTTTATATGCTCGAATGGAAGTTTGTTCATACTTCTTCACGCCTTAAGTACTCAACTGATCATAGTCAGATTGTATACACGTTGTTAGGAGTAAAGAACACGACATAGGGTACTTTTCGTACACAAGAAAGTAAGAGTATATTATAAAAAACGCCTGGTACTTTCGTATTTAATGCACCGCGGTCGCCAATCGCTGCCGCGTCCGGCTCGCGTTACCTTTTTCCGCAAGTCTAACCTATCCAAACTAATATAAAAGAGTAACCGGCGAAAAAAAAACTATTCTAACCGATTCATTTTTCTCAAATTTCCCATCTTGGTTCGGATAGCTTAGGTTAGACTTAGTAATAAAGGCAGCGCGAGCTGGCAGCGGTAGCGGTTGCAGAGCGCACTGCGTTGTCGTTTTTTTTTTTTTTTGTTGACGCCCCTCGGTGGGGAATCGGCTTTTCACCTCTAACGTGGTGGTCAGAGTCCTTGGTTAGGTTTTGTGTTTCACATCGAATTTGTTGGTGCTTTCTTGGGGTTTTTGTTTTTGTTCTATTTTTTGGGTTTACTGTTTGTTTCTGCGTTTCCGAATTTACTAATTTTGATATTAATCTTTGTTGATTTTTTTACATACTGTTACTATATTTTTACAAAGTGTTTCAAATTTGCCAAAGTTATTTTTATCAATTACTATTTCATTTAAATTTTGTTTGTTAAGCGTTTTTACAGCGTTGTCGTTACTACGTAAGAACCATTTTGTATATTAGCAACTTGTTGATTTTTACGTTAAAACAAAACAGTCTCGTCTCGGTTTGGTTAGGTTAGGTTAGACTTGCGAAAAAAGGTAACGGCGAGCGCGGTGCATTTAATAGGAAAGTACCAAACACCTTTTTTCCTTCAGAACTCGTTTATCAAACACTTTTTATGAACTTGATACACTTCAAACCTTAGCACCACTACTTATCTGTTATCGACCTACTCCTCCGATTATTCAACAAGAAGTGACAATATCTGAATATCTCATTTTTGTCGTTGACGATATTGCGAATAGGAAGGCAATGTGTTTCCGTTAAATTCCGATAAATTTAGAGACTAAACAAATACTAAAAGTGACAACATGAAGTTCACTAAAGTCCATTTAAATAATTTGAATATCATTTTATTTAGTAAAAATACTAGAAGTCATGACTACCTTTCGTACACAAGAAAGTACTGTTGTATATATTTTTTTTATACCATAAGAGACAAACGAACAGGCGGGTCACCTGATGTTAACTGATCACCGCCATCCATAGACACTAACAACACCAGGGGAGTCGCTAATGCGTTGCCAGGATGTGTTTGGGAGAGGAGACGAGGAAAGGGATTGGGATGGGTGGGGAGGTAGGCCTCCGGCGCTCTCACTGACCGAACGAAACGTAACAATGCAAGCACTGTTACTTCACGTAGGTTTTCTGTGAGCGAGTGGTACTACCCCGAGCGAGCCGACCCATTCGTGCTGAAACCAGTAATAGCTTTAGCGTGGCTCTACCACCAAGTGAAGTGTGTATTAATGAGTGTATTCATAAGTGAAGTTTGTATTAATGCGACCGAAGCCGCGGGCAAAATCTAGTAATTTATAAAGATACGCAGACAAATCTAGAGTAAGCTGATGGTAAATTTGGTTTATTAACCCTCATGTGGGTGACGAGCAACCCGGGTACCTTTTACCTTTAGCTGTGATTTTCTGAGAGCTCTTAACTATTTAAGAATTATGTTGTGAATTGTGGTTTGATCAAATGAACAATGTACATTTTTATCGGGAAACCAAATCACTTAATTAATTCATAATAGAATGACAAAGTACCCGGGTACCTCTTTGAGTTTTGTATAACATTGGAAAACCTATTAAGACGTGACGTCTTATAAATCGTTGATCGCCGGCTGCACGCACTGCAAAGCATGACTCATTGTAACGTTCCGTCTGAGCTGAGCGTGCAAGCGAGAGCGCGGAACAAGCGATAGAAAGGTGCGATCGGCCCAAGCGTTCGGCTCGAGACCCACCTATATACTAGTTGTCGCCTAGTGGTTGAAATTCAACCATAATTCATTTTGACTTTCAATAAGACCAAAGAGAATAATTATTTCAGCGGTTTCAAAAGCTTATTAAAGAAATATTATTTATCGATTAATTAGTTAAGTTTTTATTAATGTATATTCTAAATTTCCATATTATTTTATTATTATACTAGCGGACCGGGCGGACGTTGTCCTGCCTTGAAAACAAAAAAAATCCTAAAAGTCGATCGCAGCGCCACCTGCCGGGTCCAATTGTGAATCTAAGCCATTCTCGAATCTCCACGAACACACACAAAAAATTTCATCAAAATCGGTCCAGTCGTCTAGGAGGAGTTCAGTCACATACACACGCACACAAGAAATATATATATTAAGATTAACCTATAGTTTGATAAAAGGGCATGTAATTATGCGACGTAAGTCATGTAAAAAATATTGAATGTGTGATGAAAAAAGGTATTTGGAACGTAAGAGTAAAATGACGGATGGTGAAACGTCATTTTCATTTACGTGTATGTATATGTTGTGTGTCATTCAAACAATAGTGTGAGTACCGTGTATTTTAATTAATTTATGCGTTACATATAAAAAATAGCTTTGCGCACTTCTCCTCCATATAAACTTTATCTATGCCAAATTTCACGTTCATCCGTTCGCGCAATTCGCTTAAAAAGGGGTACAAAGTTTCCGCTTCAAGTATTAATATATAGATATAGAATAATTCAATTCAATTCAATTCATAAAAGTATGCAATTTTTTATCAATGATTTCTTGTGACGTTATTACGTAAAATTATCGCCTGTAAACCGATTTTACAGACAATCAATTTTTTAATTTACTATTCGATATTCTATTTAAAAATCCATACAAAAGAGAAATAGCGGTCGAAAACTTTCCATATAACTTTGGAACGCAAGCCTTGATTTTATATACGAAAGGGCCGGAGGGACAATAAGGTTTGGCCTAGTCATGGATGGCCAATTACTGAATAGTTCGGAAACCAGCCCAGCGGCTCAGCGCTATTCAACGTAGCCTTTACACGTTATCGATTGACCTATATCGATATAAAATCTAAACCGTATATTTTTATCTTTTTCTCTATTTTTTCTTCTTTTATTTGTTTTATGAAAGTAGCACTAGTGATAGAGTTTTTGGCGGGATTTTGAAATGTCATGTAGTGGATTTTATTTTTATTCATAACTAGCTGTGCTAACAACTTAGTCCACGTGGAACCTGATGTATAATAAATACAGTGACTGATAAAGTTATGTGAATGTATTAAGTCTGATTACTATCTACTTATTTCTCGTATAGAAGTCGCGTCGTCTTTAAAATTACAATAGCGATTGATAGACCGAGCCGATTTTAATGAAACAAAGACTAAATGTTACTCGAAAATATACTTTATGATTTTATTGAAAAGGTTCTATCATGAACGCAGTACTTTAGCAGTAATGCGTGTTCAAACAAACACAAAGACTGACAGACAGACAGATGAATATTTCTAAAAATGATTGAAACTATTTCTAGTAGTCACTTATGTCTAGACACCCGCAATATTCTTTTTACAATAATCTAAAAAGTACAGACACGTTAGATTTACATTCTTATTATATGTATAGAAGATCTAGTGTTCCTTGGCTATTTATTTTGTAATATTAGTGGTGTTTTATCTATACTTCTATACTATACTATAATAATATTATAAAGAGGTAAAGTTTGTGACATTGTGAGTTTGTGGGTTTGTGAGTTTGTGAGTTTGTGACGTTGTGACGTTGTGGCGTTGTAAGGGGTAATCTCAGGAACTACTCGTCCGATTTGAATAACTCTTTCAGTGTTATATAGCTCATTCATCGAGAATGGTTATAGGTTATATATCATCACGCTAAGGTCAGTAGGAGCGGAGCACAGTTGAAAAATGTTTCAAAATCGACATGTTTTTTTTTTGAGAGCTTCTGCTGTGTGTCAGCGTTCGCCCAGAGTAGTAACTATTCTACGCGGACGAAGTCGCGGGCAGGGGCTATAATCTATATACTTCTATACTAATATTATAAAGAGGTAAAGTTTGTGAGTTTGTGACGTTGTGGCGTTGTAAGGGGTAATTTCAGGAACTACTGGTCCGATTTGAATAATTCTTTCAGTGTTATATACCTCATTCATCGAGAATGGTTGTAGGATATATGTCATCATGCTAAGGCGAATAGGAGCGGAGCACATATGAAAAATGTTTCAAAATCGAGATGTTTTTTTTTTTTTTGAAAGCTTCTGCTGTGTGTCAGCGTTAGCCCAGAGTAGTAACTATTACTACGCGGACGAAGTCGCGGGCAGGGGCTATAATCTATATACTAATGTTATAAAGAGGTAAAGTTTGTGAGGTTGTAGGGGGTAATATCTGGGGAGTCGGAGAAAAATGGTCGAAAACGTTTCTTACGAACGCTGCCTTAATTATGAGATATATATGATTGAGTTCTAGAGAAAAGTTATAGCTTGATAATGCCTATTACCGCCCAACGAAGTGGGCACGTGTCGGCTAGTGTAATATAATTTAGTTATTGTGTACAAGTGACATGGATGGGAAACAATAACGCGGAGCATGGATTCTGACTTGCCACAAAAACTCCCAGGAGAGTTCTAACAAGACGGCCACCATCTTGTCAGAACATTGAAATGATTACAAGAAACTTGTAATATACCTACTCGACTATGGCAGTAATAATCTACTAGAAGATTGGTTGCCAAAAATAAAAAAGTTCTAGTGATAGGCGAATTTAGGAGTAACAAATGGTGGTATGATTATGCCAATGTGAAGCATTAAGGTCAAAAGGTCTGAATAATGTTAAAGGCA
The DNA here is from genome assembly GCA_036509395.1 of Antheraea yamamai. Lineage (NCBI taxonomy): Eukaryota > Metazoa > Arthropoda > Insecta > Lepidoptera > Saturniidae > Antheraea > Antheraea yamamai. The sequence goes on along the minus strand of AP028443.1, from coordinate 12,276,468 downwards.
CACGTTATGTCATAGAATGTAATACTATTATGCCCGAAGGTAAATTGTATGCCGTTTATATTTTGCATCGTTGCAAAGGAGCTTTTAAATTCAGTTGTATCTTGTTTTTAATGTATGTTACCTTAGAAATTATTTTTGATGTGATGTTTAGGTGCATTGAGCGGTATTTTTGGCAGAAGATAAATTTATAATTTCGCGTCATGACATTATAGTAACCGTGATCGATCATAATGCGCTTGCGTCAGACTAGCCACGCGTAGTATAGGGGCCTGTGTACATTTAATATTGATATCATGTTTTGAGATAGCGCAGCCCATACGTTTGATTAATTCATAAACTGTATAAAAATGTATACAATTATTGTTCAGAGTGCCAATAGATGTGAAAACCCAGACTAATGATAATAATTTCAATATACAAATTATGAAATCTAAATGATACCGACTGATTATTTAAAAAAATCAAAAGAGAACACAGTTATTCTATTGTTCTGAGTTTTCACTTCTGTCGACAGTTCTGACTGCCTCGAATTTTTGATGTGAAACATCTATAGGCACGGGTAAACCTGATTTTGGTTTGGGGCGACGCAAAACACAAACTTTGCACTATTAACGAAATACTCAAAAATATTTGCAACCCTATCTGTATAAACATAAGATCCAAATTGTTTTATCAGCCACTCCTTATACTTGTGTTACGCGGCACGCGCCGTCGACCTAGCGACCTTTGATAAATGCCGACAAACACACCGCGCCTGTACCTAGTTGAATTTTTGTATTTAATAAAAATGAATATTTGTATAATAAAATAAATAAACAGTCATTATTTTATGGAACAAATTTGTAATGCTTTATCTTTTCATTATGCCACAGCTGATTCCTGTCGTAATCTGTTCTTTTAGGCATATAACTTATACAAAACAATTTCAATGTTTCACATCTGCCAGGCGTCCCGTGACGGCTCAATTGTTTTTAAATTGCAGATGGGATAGCTTTAAAGGAGTTCCATTTTACTTTCATTGCGTGGTCTCGGCCATGCTCGGCAGCGAACAGGCGTGGCGAGCGATGTCCTCCTTCTGCGAGGACGTCATCTCGCAGAAGGAGGCGGCGGAGAGGGCCCGCGAGGCGAACCCGCTGAGTGGCCGTCTCCGCCAACGGAGGATTGGCAGGAGGAGGCGGCGCTTTGCCCAACTCCTCCTGCCACCGTAGCCGGACCTGAGGGGATGGGCCGGGGGGCCCATCTCCTCATTGCAAAGGTCCGGCGGACGAGGGGGGGCAGCCGGCGTGTACCCGGTCTGTCCCTCTATAGGTAGGAGCCCGGCGGTCACCTTCCGCCGGGCGGACCGTGGGGGCGGCTCTACAAGGTTGATTAGCTTGAACGATCCCTTGCCGCCCCCACACAACGGTCTGTCGGTACACCGTGGGGTTTTAGTCCGTGCGAGTCGGACATAACCCACTCTCTCCCCCGGGAGGGTGGGTATCCATAAGGGATTTCCCCACGTTAAAAAAAAAAAAAAAAAAAGATAGGTCGCGAATTGCATGTATCAGGCAACAGCCAAGCCGAGGTGTGAGGAGGAATAGTTACTTTGGGCTAACGCTAACACGCAGCAGAAGCTCTCAAGAGTAAAAAAAACGATTTTGGAACACTTTTCATTGGTGTTCTGCTCCTATTGGTCCTAGCGTATTGATATATAACCTATAACCTTCCATGATATGTGAGCTATATATAGGATGGGATGAAGTACAGACACGTTAGATTTACATTCTTATTATATGTATAAAAGATAATAAGACTATATAAGGTACCTTAATTAAAACTTCAGGCGTGATATCAAAATACTTTTCAGCTAAGTTTTTGCTGGGTATTAGTTATTAGAAATGTTATATTTAATTCAGGAATGAGTGACAGCGGTAGAAAAGTAATAAAATTTAAGTTTTAATTGTTCTAACCTTATTAGTCAGCCATTTTGATTTATATTCAGACCGATCACGTCTGAATTAAGTCTCATTTAAGAGTAATTATACAGAATTAGTCGTAGGCGTCGGAAATAACTTAATATTCAGTAACAAAGTTTCCACGTGACGCTTTCGAAGCGTAGAGTGGAAGTTTAGTTCAGGCCTCAAGTGTTTAGCGACTCGATGGGGCCTTGTAAATTGTGTTTTGACTTCTACATGTGGCTTAATTTGTGAAACAAAAGATGGGAATTATGTAGACTTTAGGTGTGACGTAAGTTAGTTCTGATTTTGTCCTGTTTTAGTCATTTGATTTTGCTCGCGGGTTTGCTCGCGTCAATGTAGATTTGTTCGTGGGAACAGTGTTTTTTTTAATTAATGGTAACCTTATGTTGTTTTTTGTATCCCTGACAATGTGTACATAAAATGTCATGATGATTGCTTGAGTAATAAAGGCGTGAAAGTGGAATAACCAAACTCACTTTCGCATTTCATAATTTTAAACTTTGCTATTTTTGACGTGATAACGTCATGTAATTCGACGTACGGCGGCTGCACGCACTACAAAGCATGGCTCCTTGTCACGTTCCGCCTGAGCCGAGCGTGCAAGCGACAGTGCGGAACAAGCGATAGAGAGGCACGATCGGCCTAAGCGTTTGGCTTGTGACACATCTATCTTTCTTCCACTCCATGGGCTGATGCGTCCGAGTCGTTATCACGTTAAATTATCGTTCGTAGACCGACTTTAGTAACAACCAATTTTTTTTTTCGATTTCAAGCGACTGTGTAAAAGAAAGACAATGTATTTTAAGAATATATATCTATACTAATATTATAAAGAGGTAAAGTTTGTGAGTTTGTGGGTTTGTGAGTTTGTGACGTTGTGGCGTTGTAAGGGGTAATCTCAAGAACTACTGGTCCGATTTGAATAATTCTTTCAGTGTTATATAGCTCATTCATCGAGAATGGTTATAAGCTATATATCATCACTCTAAGGCCAATAGGAGCGGAGCACAGATGAAAAATGTTTCAAAATCGAGATGTTTTTTTTCTTTTTGAGAGCTTCTGCTGTGTGTCAGCGTTAGCCCAGAGTAGTAACTATTACTACGCGGACGAAGTCGCAGGTAGGGGCTATAATCTATATACTAATATTATAAAGAAGTAAAGTTTGTGAGTTTGTGATGTTGTAGAGGGTAATCTCAGGAACTACTAAACTGATTCTGAATTTTTTTTACCAATATAAAGCCACGTTATTTATGAGTGTCATAGGCTACATATCATCACGCTAAGACCAATAGGAGCGGAGCAACAATGAAAAATGTTTTAAAATCGGGGTATTTTTTCCTTTTGAGAGCTTCCGCTGCGTCTTAGCCCAAAATAACTATTCCACGCGTGCAAAGTCGCGGGCAGAAGCTATTAACTAATTATATTATCTATAATCTATACTAATATTATAAAGAGGTAAAGTTTGTGAGGTTGTAGGGGGTAATATCTGGGGAGTCGGAGAAAAATGGTCGAACGAAAACGTTTCTTACGAACGCTGCCTTAATTATGAGATATATATGATTGAGTTCTAGAGAAAAGTTGTAGCTTGATAATGCCTATTACCGCCCAACGAAGTGGGCACGGGTCGGCTAGTATAGAATATATATGTGTTTATGCATACTAGTGATTGTCTAGTGGTCGAAATTCGAATTCATTAATTTCTCACCTATCGATATTAAGGAAAGAAAACGCACTTTTCCAAATTTTTATCGATTACACTATAGCTTGTCAGTAGCTACGAAAAATAAAGAAAATCGGATGAGAAATAGAGGATGAAGATAAGTTTTGTTCCGGCAGCTTTTGTTCATATTATAGCTGGCAAACGAACAGGTGGTCACCTGCCGGTAAGGGATCACCGCCGTCCATAGACACTAGCAACACCAGGGGAGTCGCAAGTGCGTTGCCAGCCTGTGTTTCGGGGGAAGGGGGATTGAATAAGAAGGGGAGGAGTGAGGAGAGGAGGATGGGAGTTGGTCCTCCGGCACTCTCGCTGACCGAACGAAACGCAAAAATGCACGCACTGTTACTTCACGTCGGTGTTCTCTGTGTGGTACTTCCACCGGCGCGCCGACCCATTCAAAGCTGCACTTAAGAGCCAGTCTATCTCTAGGTTTAGCGTGTTTACAATCTTAGACCACGTCGTCATTTAAGACCAGACGAGATTTTAATCAAGGGCTGAAAACCTATAAAGTATTTTAATAACACTCAATTGGACAGCGACTTTTAAATTATTGATGTTTCTTCCAATTCAAAAGTAGAATCAATTTCTAGTTTTGCAACAGACCATAGGCATTTGCGTAGGTTAAAACGTATTTTCATTGTCGTGCCATCTATTGTTCAATGTTTGACATCAACGTGTCTAATGAATCATCAGCGTTCAAAATGGGAGAATCGTATTGAAAGGGGACCACAATGAAATTGAACTCTGAAATTGCTCTACTCTAATTAGTAGCTGTATGAATAATGAACGTCATAATGAGCAAAATTTCAATTTAAGAGACATTTCATAGAAACAAAACCGATGTTACGTCCATTTTATAAAGTAATCAGCTTCTGCCCGCGACTTCGTCGGCGTGGAATAGTTACTTTGGGTTAGCGCTAACACGCAGCGGAAGGTCTCAAAAGGAAAAAAGGGGATGACGATGATTGTCTTAGCATTATGATATATAGCCTATCGCCTTCCTCGATAAACGAGCTGTTTAACACTGAAAGAATTTTTCAAATCGGATCAATAGTTCCTGAGATTAGCGCGTTCAACCAAACAAACAAACCCTCCAGTTTTGTAACATTAGTATAGACAAGGCAAAGTGACTGGTATACTTGTAGCGTAACATGCCGACCTGGATGAATGATTAAAGGACGTGATATTATACGACTAAAGACTTAAGAGCTGTAAAGTTTATTTTTACATAATATTTGAATATTAATGAGCGCCACTTAATAAAGTAAGTGGCCGGTCTGTAAGCGTCCTTAGTTTTATGGCCATCGTGGTTTTATTACTTGACTCGGTCTTATTTCCGGTTTTTTCTTTTACTACTTTTACCGGTTTTTAAATTTTGTCCTCGAATTTTTACGAACTACGTTAACACTTGACCCTTTGTTCGGTTTTTTCAATCTTGTAAGTTTTTAAAGCATTACGAGTTGAGTAGGTGTCGGGAACGCGCATGTGACCAGAGGTGTTGCAAGCGTCCACAGCCTGCTGTGACTGTTTCACATCAGGCGGTCCGCATGCGTGTTTGCTACCTTCGTGGTATAAAAAAGAAGTCGATGACTATAACTAAGCAGTTTTCGTGTTTGAAGACTGCGTTGATCGACGTAGGTTCAAATCCTTGTATTAGCCGCAGCTTTTGGTAAAGGAAAACTTTGTGATGAGACTATATCATGATGATAGGGCTTAGTCTAATCCCTTTTTTTATATCATAGCAGGGAAACGAACAGGTGGGTCACCTGATTTTAAGTGATCACCACCGTCCATAGACACTTGCAACACTAGTGAAGTCGTAATTGCGTTGCCAGCCAGTGTTTGGAGGAGGAATGGATGGAAGAAGGGGAGGTGTGCCTCCGGCGGTCTCACTGACCGAACGAAACGCAACAATGCAAGCACTGTTACTTTACGTGGGTGTTTCTGTGGGTCGGGTGGTAGTACCCCGAGTGAGCCGACTCATTCATGCTGAAACCAGTAATAGCTTCAGCGTGGCTCTACTACCTAAAACCAATCCCTCTTAGTTAGCTCCCCCAAGTTGAAAATCTATAACAAGCACCTATAGGTGTTCCGGCAGCTGCACTTGAGTCACTTAAGTTATGCTTATTTACAATCTTGCCATTTAACTTCAGAGGCGATTGTGGTTGATCGCTAAAACCTGTCCTTACTAATATTATAATAATGTGAGTTTGTTACGCTTTCACGCCTAATACTACTCAACCGATCATATAATTTTGCATACACATTGCAAAGAGTACGGTAAAGAACATATCTTCGTTTGAAGTAAATTACTGTTCCCGAGGATAAGTCAAGGCGACGCCGAGAGCAAAAGCTAATGTATCAAAAAGCTAGTTTGTTGCATGTTGTTCTACTCTTATTAATAGTTAGTAACTCGACTACAGTGCCACTTAGAGTATCTTAATATAACTATCAACCATTGTCTAGCCAAAACAAATATATTGCCTGAATTCTGGTGGCGCCGTTGCGTTCTCGACGCCATTAAAGCGGGTGTTCTATGCTATTTAGGTGGACTGTATTTGCGGGGGATGTTATATTTGATACTCAACTATATTGCGATCAGATACGACGAGGGAGACAAGACTAGGAAGGAAACTTGGCAAATACCTCGTGGCGTTGCAGTTTCCACGTGGCTAGCCGGCTAGGTGTTTGTTCTCGTTGCACTCCACTGGTTTTTCTCCGTCACAACACTGACGGACACTAAAGTCTAGTTTCAAAGGTGTCACACAACAATTATTGTTTATAAAGTGTGTCGGCACGCACTATGCGGAGCGATGCGTTTTATTCTTACTCACTCGACCAGTCGAAAATTCAAACTGTTCTTGTACGAGGCGCGGAAACGACTATGGCGTGTTCGACGCGCTACTGAACTTAAGCATGTGCCAGGAAGGGGTACTTAAGCGGGGAGGGAAAGTGTCGCGATCTGATCACAATAATGCGGGAATTAAAAATATATTTAAAGCGGCGCAACCAAATTCGATTGACGAAATATATTAGAAGTTACAAACGCTACTAGAGCTACCAACAATTACATATACCTTCTACATCTATATCATCACTACATATTATACAAGAAAGTGCCACGTCTGTCTATCTGTTCGTGACAAACTCAAAAACTACTGAACAGATTTTGTGATTCATGAGGAAGGTTTAGGTATATAGTTTATCACGCCTTTTTTCTTATTATCAGGGCGGAATAACGTCCGTACTTTTTAGATTTTTGTGAAAAAAATTGTTGCAAGTGTTTTAGAATAAGTAATAAAATACATTTCAATAATTTTTATTAATCTGTCTGTCTGTTTGTATGACTACGCATCACTGCTAAAGTATACTTATTACGTTCACGTTAAAACCTCACAATGTCTGCATGAACCTAATGTAAAAAAATGGTAATAAAAAAATAATGAAAAAAAAACTAATAATATTATCATCTGAATGTAGTAATTAAATCCACTTACTTATCTACTTTTGTGTTGAATATTGTGATATTCACCCGAAGAAGATTTATGTTCATTTTCAATTTCAATTGTTAATAAAATAGCAGTAAATAAAAACATTTTGTATCCTGTTATTTCTTTGTAACGTTGATATATTATTATTAGCCTTTATTTACATCTTTATTGACTTACTAGCTGTGTCCGCTACTCCGCTCGCGTGGAATTTAATGTAAAAAAACAGTGACTAATAAAGTCATCTGAATGTTTAAAGTCCATTTACATATCTACTTTTCTCTCGTACTTAAGTCGCGTCGTCATTAAAATTACAATAAATTTTGATAGACCGAAACGATTTTAATGAAACGAAAACTAAATGTTACTCGAGGATATGCTATATGATTTTCTTGGTGTGGTTTTATCGTGAACGTAGTATTTTAGCAGTGCTGCATGTTCAAACAAACAGACAGACATTTATGATTGAAAAAATCTAAAAGTACAAACACGTTAGATTTACATTCTTATTATATGTATAGCAGATGGTTAGTCAATTAAATATTATAGTAACGTTGTAAATTTAATGTACATCATAATTACTATGTACGACTTATCAATCATTGTATATGCTAGAATACATCATACATATAAAATTAAATGCAAAAAAAAAATTAAGATATATACCTAGTCTTGCCATAAATACTGAAACAAAGAAAAAAAATATTTTCTATTGCAAACAACATTTATTACTTTTACAGTGTGTTAGTTTAATACATAAATATAAATAATTTAAAATATAAAAAGCTTATTCGAAATGGTCTCTGGTGACGCCGTCGCGATGGTCGACGTCACCGAAGGGTGCGCGCGGGGGTATCTATGTTCAATTTAAGTGGACTGTATTTGCGGGGGTGCTATATTTGATATTCAACTATTGCGATCAGTTACGATTAGGGACAAGGTAGGAAGGAAACTTGGCACATACCTCGCGGCGATGCAGTCTCCACGTGGCTAGCCGGCTAGGTGTTTCTCGTTTCTTTCCACTGGGTTTCCTCTCTCACAACACTTATTGTTTATAATATATGTCGGCACGTATGTAGCGATGCGTTTATTTCTCACTCGACCATGCAAAAACTCAAAATGTTAGCATGCGGCGCGGCTCGGCGCGGTACGACACAACAACACTGTGCGAGCCGCGTAAACTACTCGACGATAGCAGACGAAGTAACACAATGGCGGCAACAGTCGAACACTGGTGGCCGCAATCGAAACTAACGGCGCGAGCGTCGCGCTACCGAATTAGCATGTGCCAGGAAAGGATGATTGGGCTAGATAGATGGCGTGACATGATCGCAATTAATTGGTCGGGCTTCAAAGTGACGCGATTTAATTCATAATGCGGGAATTTTCAAACATACATAAAGCGGCGCAACCAGTCTCCATTGGCTACAATATAGTCCTTTAAACGTTGAGGCCAGTATCACTCTTTCCATGGGAAAATTCTTCACTGCCAATCGTAAGGATTGTTTTAGGAACTCAATTATCATGGCGTTTAGAGCAAGCCGTACTCTCTAAAACTGACCATAAATCATAATCCAGCGGATTAAGATCGGGACTAGACGACGGCCAGTCTTCAGCTCCGATGAAGTCCGAAACGTTCGTTTCCAACCAAGACTGCGTAGACCGAGCTTTATGACCCGGCGCCGAGTCTTGCTGGAAGGACCATTCTTGGTTATTGGGCATGGTATTGTTAAGGGGCTTCACTACCTTCTCAAGAATGGTATCTTGATACACTTGTGCCGATGTTTTGATACCTTTCTCACATAAGTATGACTCAATCACTCTTTCATAGCTAATACCCCACCAAACCATCACTGAAGTCGGATAGTGTCCACGTTGCACTCTGTCGACTATATGGGAAGCTTCCTTAGAGCTTTGAGCATAAATACGGTCATTTTGTTTGTTAAAATGTTGCTCAATTGTAAAAAAATTCTCATTCGTAAAAAAATAATTCTGTGACCTCCCTTTGCGTACCGCTTCAGTAGTTGGTATTTATGGCCAGACTAAGTATATATGAAAATTCGTATACAACTTCTATGCCTTTGGGGAAATTTAAATATCAAAGCGACAAAAAGCTTATCTAAATCGTTTAGATACTTATGACATTACATTGTTTCGCACCCAAGCGAAACCGTGGCGGATCGCTAGTATTATGTACATGGCTATTTACATGAAGGCATGTATACTTTAGTGTTTTTATGCTGTAATACAATTTACCATAACTCAATATTAGATAACGGACAAAGTCGCGGGCGGTTTGTAGTACTATATATTCAGATGCGTATTGTCTTCGCTGACAGTAGTCAAGTAAAAATCATAAGCAAAATATATTAAAAATTTCAAGATTAATTAGCGAACGTAGCTAAAATTAAAAATCGTTGAAAATATGAATATTTATGGAACATTCTCTCGCGTTGTCTCGACCGAGTAAATTAAAATATTAAGTGCTGTGTTTACTTTAATTTTACCTGGAAACCGCCGGGAAGGGTGTTGGCAAGGGTTGGCGACCGTGTCTCCAGGGATTGGATATCTTGTTCCAACAGTTTTAGCAGAGGTGTCCGCCAAAAATTCTATGGGCATTTGTAACCGAGCAAAAATGGAGTAAATTAGTGTTGGTATATGTATTTATTAGTAAAAAGTCGTGGTGGTCTAGTGGTTTGACCGGTGGAATATAATTTTAATGTCCACAGGTTGAAACCCCAGCATGTACCTACGAAATTTTTTGGAATCTACGTACATACACATTTACTAATTTAAATTGGTAACAGTATCGGCTGACGGTGAAGGAAATCACCGTGAGGAAACCTGAACCTGAGAAACGTTCTTGTAGAACTCCTGTATGTAGGAAAACAGAACTGTGGATTTTTTAAAGTTTTAAATACCAATACGTCGTGAGCTGGCGTGGTGATTATGCTCATACCTTCCTTCGGGAAGAGGTCTATTGCCCTGCAGTGGGTCTCTTAAAGGCTGAGAAAGATGATATTTATTAGCAGTTTCTCACCTGCTTTGTCGGGCGTACAAATGTCGAGTGTGAGTTAACACGCGGTAGAAGTGAAACTGAGTATTTCTGGTAAACTTTTGAGAGAATGGCACATTTTATCGCCTTTCTATATTTATCGAATACATCAAGCAGATCGTATACAGCATGCAGTCTAGTCTTCATGGTATATAGAGTCCGTGTATGGGCCCGTATACGACGGTAGAGTAGTGCAGACGCAGACCGCTAGGAACGACTGCATAAAGAGGACACGAAAGATACGGAAACTATATAGAAACGCATTCTATATGATTCTCTCGCAGCCTGAAACCTATATATACGTTTATAGCCATTTCTGTTTCGTTACAAATTTTCCATAATTCACATCGTCCTAAAAGGAATTTCATTTCAAAAATAACTGTATTTTCAATACAGATGTACATTTCGACACCGACCATTTAAAAAAAAAATCAACAGTTAGGTCAACAAGAACTTTCTGTCTTCTGCTTAATATCCATGGCACAAGATAAATAAACAATAGATTTTATTTTTTTATGTCATAGCAGGCAAACGAACAGGTCAGGGTCACCTGATGTTAAGTGATCACCACCGTCCATAGACACTAACAACACCAGGGGAGTCGAAAGTGCGTTGTCAGCCTGTGTTTGAAGGAAAGGGAGGGAGGCGGGAAAGGAGAAGGGAGGTGGCCCTCCGGTGCTCTCACTGACCTAACGAAACGCAACAATACAAACACATTTACTTCACGTCGGTTTCCGAAGAGGGTGGTACTTCCACGGGCGAGCCGACCCATTCGTGCTGAAACCAGTAATAGCTTCAGCGTGGCTCTACCACCTATACATATGTCGAATATGTCGAGAATGCTTTATCAAAGCCAGAATATTTATGTGTCTGTCTGTCTGTTCGCGTTAAACTCAGAAACTACTGAACGAGTTTTCATGCGGTTCAAGCAGTAGATAAAGTGATTCATGAGGAACAATTTGGTATATAATTTGTCAAAGTTTTTTTGTTATTATTAGGCCGGGTCGGCTAGTTATTATATAAAATAGTCATTACATCTAATAAAACCAGAGGTGTACGAACTCGCGGGTATAATCTTAGTTATAATCTTGCAGTAACTTTAAAATCCATGTTAACTCCGTAAACTTACCTTCCACTGTTTGTAGGACTACGTGGTATTCTATATATTGTTGGAAGACTTCTTAAGGCACCTTGAATAGTAAACGAAAATAAATCGCACCGCTCAAATCGGTGACATTCATTCTGGTTTATTCGGTTCCACTAGACATCAAGCTTGCTGCACCGTATTATGTTTATATGGCTTTAGTTATCGTCAACCACGCGTTTTCACTTCTATCGTGTTCTACAGATTTCTTTTTTCAATTTTAAACTGCAACTCATTTAGATTTTATTGTTATTTATCGTAAATACCATTTTAAAGTGAGCAACCCTAGCATTGACCTGTGGGTTATTATTATAAGGCTGCACTACACCCCAACGGGGAATATTATAGAAGTCTGTTATAAATAAACCACAATTGACTTGTGTTATTGGGATACTAGTTTTGAGAAAATATGTATATTTTTTCGAATTTACTATCCGCTGTTTTTGTCGGGTTTTCACTTAGGTCCAGTGGACTCAAGTTTAATTTACTTTGTATTTTTTTACTATATTAAAGAGTTTTATATTTATGTAGAAGTATTACTCATAGTGATCTGGTGGTTACGAATTTTTCGGATTTCGCGTACATTTAGTAATTTAAATTTGTAACAATATTGGCTGACGGTGAAGGAAATTATCGCGAGGAAACCTGAACCTGTGAAATGTTCTTACTAAAGTACTACTGTGTGTGGAAATACAATGGTGGATTTCTTAAGAGCTTGAAATCGCCAATACGTCGCGAGCTCGCGTGTTGATTATGCCCAAACCTTTCTTCGGGAAGAGATCTAGAGCTCTGGAGTAGGCCTTTTACTGACTGATGATAGTGATGAAGGAGCTATGTGTTCAAGATACTATTTCTCATAATAAAACACCGTTCTTACGTTTGCTCAAGTGATTTCGCCAATAAAAATGCACCGAGGGACACGAGGTTAAATTAATAATTTGTGTAAAAAATACATCTTTTAAATTAATTCAATTCTCATCTACCAGGTGTGTTTGGAGATATTACAAAAATTTAATATAACAAAAGAGAAAACCGTTTTTTATGGAAATGATTGCGTTGCCCTTAATTAAAACATTTTTTTAATTCTTTATTTTGTTTTTGGTAACCAATTTTCCACATTATTACTGCCATTGTCGAGTAGGTAATAATATTACAATAATTTCAATGTTCAATGTTCTTGAGGTAATTTCAATGTTTTAACAAGATGGCGGCGCTTATTAGAACTTTCCAAAAAGGTTTTGTGGCGTCTCAGCATTCATGCCCCGTGGTATTATTTTTCATCCACTTACGCACAATAAGCGAGCTTTATTACGTAAGATGCCACCAATGCATTGATATACAAAAACCGAAAATGCACACTTAATGTCTCACAGCGGGCACACAAAAATGGGTGCATAATTTTGTATTATGCAGTCATTTCAAATAGTCTCGCGTCGCTTGCGTCCTTGTAAACTTTAAATCGTTCGGGTAAGGTTGAATTTGCAAAATTATAAGTTTATCGCATAAATATAACCACGAATATATACTGGGGAGTTTTGCGGTTGATTTTGAGCGCTACTTTTATTCGAGACTGTGCGTCTTGGGTTTTTATATGGCAATGCAGCAATGTTACAAATTATAAAGTCAAATAACACAAGATTATGAATAAAATATAGTAGGTATTACATGACAGTCTAAGATCCCCCCAAAAAATCTAATTAAAACTTTATGCTTAGTGCTCTAGTAAAATTATCTGCAAAACGCCCGAGCGACATCTACACGTGTAATAATTTAAAGTTTGAACTACATCTCTGCCCATTCTTGATGTTTATTACAACTTTAAAGTTATTCGAATTAATTGTATCTCTGCTAATAAAATATCCTTGTTACTTATGTAAAATTATAGTTACGCTTATGTCTACATAACCTATTGTGTAAATTTATTATTTATCGCTGTGCCCGCGACTCCGTCCGAGTCTAATTGACTAAAATTGAAATATTGTCTAATAAAATCATTTGAATGTATTAAGTCCATTTACTTATCTACTTTTCACTCGTACTTAAGTCGCGTCGTCATTTAAATTACAATAACTTTTGATAGAGTGAACCGATTTTAATGAAACTAAGACTAAATGTTACTCAAGGAAATGCTTTATGACAATCTTGGTGAGGTTTTATCTTGAACGCAGTATTTTAGCAATGATGCGTGTCCAAACAAACCGAAAGACAGACAGACATTTCTAAAAATGTTTAAAATGTATTACTTATTCCGAGACACATGCAACAATTTTTTTTCACAAAAATGTAAAAAGTACAGACATGTTAGATTTACGTTATATAGATAGATATAAAAAGTTATGAAAATGAGCTTGAAAGTATTATAGCCTTTAGACACAGTAACTACATTTCGCGATACTCCTTTCTTTTAGTTTCTTATTCGTCGTTCTATATTAGGCTATGTTTGAAGCGATAATGGCTTATTTGATAGCGTGCTTGGACACCGTGTCGATGAGTGTCGGTTCGAGTCTTTGCGCCTGATTCTGAGCTTTTGGTGAAAGAAAACGTTGCGGTGAAACCTGACTAGCTGGCTAGCTATGACACTCAAGTTGGAAAATTGTCGCCAAGCATCTAGTGGTGTGTTCGGGTAGATGTACATGAGAGCCAGTTGACCTCCGTTTACCGCGTTTACAATCTTTAATCACATCGCCATTTAACGTCAGGTGTCATTGTAGTCAAACGCCAAAACCTATGAAGTAGGTATTTTTTAAACGTGACATTTTTTTAATCAACTCTCGTACTAGCGATGGAGCCCTGTGCAATGTACTTTAGAAACATACTTATATTAACAAATCGCCATATATATATATATATATAATATATATGTATATACTAGGGTGTGCCAAAAAAGTCGATATTTTTTTCTCGCTCTCATCCCAAAATACCATAGTATATATCCAAACAAAAATTATGTTCAAAGGACAGCTCTTAATTTCAATTTTAAGAGATCCTCCAACGAACTTTAAATTTACCCATATAAATAATATGGGGAAACATTTTTTGAACATTTTTGTCACTTTTGTGAAGAAATTTTATTTTGTAAAAATGAATGGATAGGTCTCGTTAAGCGATAGATTATGAACAAAAAATTCATTGAGCCAAATTTCTATCTTTAATATTTAAATTTCTACGGATCTTTCAAATTTGAATTTTTCATAACTTTGCGTTTTTTTTTATCTTTCTATAAAGATAGAAAAAAAACTTAAAAGGCAATTTTGTAGTTCATTTGACGCTTTATACAAAAGTTCTTAACGAATTTTCCGTATCATTAAAAACATATTGTGAGCCAAAGCGGTGATTATGCCTTACCTTCCTTCGGGAAGAGGCCTATAACTCTACAATGTGTGATCAAAATCTGAAATTAAAATCAAATATTCTTTATTCCATTATAAGTCCTGAAAAAGCGCCGATGAACCTAAAACTACCACCGGTTCGGACAAACAATCCAGTCATCGAGAAGAACCGGCAAGAAATTCGATGTGATTCATCTTTTCAGCATACATATTTTTTAAACATAGATAGACGAGTCAGTCGTCATTTCCAGACATTATCATCGTTCACATATTAATTCAGCCTATAATAGCCTTTGGAGTAGTCTGATGTTGTGATTACTGCATTGCATGGTAAAGTCATGGTGGACTAGTGGTTTGACCGGTGGTATAACATTCCGAAGTGGTATAACCCCGGCATGTACCAACGAATTTTTCAGAATTCGCATACACTTATTTAAATTGGTAACAATATCGGCTGATGGCGAAGGAAAACATTGTGAGGAAATGTTCTTGTATAGTACTACTGTAAGTAGCAGAACGTAGAACTATGGATTTCTTAGAGTTTAAAATCGCTAATACGTGGACTGGCGTGGTGATTATTCCCATACCTTTCCTTCGATCTTTCTTATAGCCCTACAGTGGGTCTCTTGTGATGAGGATGATCCATGTCAAGGAAGGGGCAATTGTCTAGCAGAAAATGAAGCAAAGTAATCAGATTTACTTCAACCAGGTGCCATTAAAAATTGATTTGAAAATAATGGAATTTAAAATAGAAAAAAACTATTAAACCGGACGGAGTCGACCCGTGAAAACTTTATAAGTGTTCCTCCAAAGCGAAGCACTTGAAAGTTACGAGAAACTTTTGCTACAGGATATTAATACAAAAGAGGAATATACGGCACGAGTTGTGAGCAAAACTCGCTCCGATATAGTATACGATACGGTTTTTTATAAATTTACTATCGGTGGCTTGCGGCTTTGTCTAATTTTCTATCTTTTTGAAGTTATACTTCTTTTGGCGCGTTAGGGAAAAATGATGAGAGTAAATTTTTACGATGCGCGCGCACACCGACACGGAAAACCGACACCCTGAAGTTAGCTATAATCAACATTTTGTTTCTTTGTATTTGTTGTTTGTATTTCTTTGTATTAAAACTTTCAATGTATTAAATACCTTTTTTCTATTGTTAGTGTCGTTTTTTCTACAAACGTAGAATAAGGCGAAAGATAAAATTTTTGAAAAAATTTTTTTATTTTTACGCCAAAGAAGTATAACTTCTAACGCGTGTACATAAGTACACACACTCTTTTTAGTTTTCCGGTATGGCCTCTGCCTATGTAGGTAATTTCGCCAATGTTAAGTGTGACAATTACACGTTTAAAACTTAATTGCCAAATATTCAGTGTAATAACGTAGAATAATCTAAAATAACAACATGTCCACATAGATAAGTCACCTTTTTATCTTTATAAATGACTATCTTTAGACCGTGGATTCGCTCGCATTTATTTAGAGTTTGAAAATAAAATGCAACCCATTTTACTCGTTGATAATGTAGCACTCTGTATGTGAAAGATTTTCTAAAATCGGTTAAGTATTTCCCAAGTTTATCAATTACAAACAGAAAATCCAATCTTTTTATTATAATAGAAGTATAGATTAGCTTTTGACTGTGACTTCGCTCGTGTTAATTTAGAATTGACCGTCAATAATAGCAATTTTTTCCTGAATATAATGTACACTATGTTTTTTTCCGTATCTCTGGCAACGTGCATACAAAATCTCACAATGATCGATTGGCTACTTGTGGCGTCATCATTACATAGTATAAAACAAAGTCCCCTACCGCCTCTGTCTGTCTGTCTGTTCGCGATAAACTCAAAAACTACTGAACGGATCTTCATGTGGTTTTCACCAGTGGATAAAGTGATTCATGAGCAACGTTTTTGTCTATAATTTATCAGGGATATTTCAGTAATAATCATAATCAGGGCGGGAAAACGTCTGTCGGGCTCGCTAGTTTATAATATTAGTAAGGATATCTATTACAAAATGTACAGACAAAAAACAGATTTATTAATGTAGATCTACAGTTTTCATAAAAGTATAAGTCAGTTTTATATCTGTGTTAATATCTTAAATATACGATGAACAAAATCGCGACGGGATTTAAGATGTCGCGCGTTGTAGTTGCTTGTCGCGATATATCTACTAGTAACAAAGGAATGTCTCTACCAACGAACTATTCGATACGAAAGTTCAAGTTACAATGGTCAACAAAAGTTCTACAGACAGCCATAATCTGGTAAAATGCGAACCTGAGGATAGATGAGCATCGCCCTGCGAAAACAAAGGATTAAATAATTCAAATTTATGTCACAAGGACCATATTTTAATATTAAATTATTTGATATTTACCCAAAAATTTGAATATAAAGTGAGCAACTCTGTATAACATAATCAGCCGAATGCGTTGAATTTCATCTGGATTTAGGGAGATTTCTCGAGTTAATCAACTAAGCGTCGGGAAATTTTTGTTTTTAGGTTACGGAGTTCTAAAACTTCGTGACGTCATTTGTAAACAATATTGTTTTTTTATACTTTGCTAGCGGGTCCGGCGGACATTTTCCACCCTGATAATAAGCAAAAATCCTTGATAAAGTATATACCTAAACTTTCCTCATGAATCACTTTATTTAATGGTGAAAACCGCATGAAAACCGTTCAGTAGTTTTTCGGTTTATTGCGAACATACAGACGGATAGACGTGGCGGAGGATTTTACCAACCGACTTCGAAAAAAGAGGAGGTTACTATGTTCGGTTGTATGTATTTTTATTTTATTTTTTTTATGTATATTAGTCGATATTTTTGTCAACTGTGAACCGATTTTAATGATTCTTTCTTTATTTTAATTGGTTATGACATTGGCACTGACTTGAAATACATTATTAGGTAGCGCAAATATCAATATTTTTTATTTAATGTGGTTAATTTAATAATTTAGTTATTTTTCACTTTTTAATGCCTTATAGTTTTTCACATCGAAGTCGGTTTATTTATTTTTTGGAGTTTTTTTTTATTTTCTTCACAACTTCGTTAGACTAAAGGAGCAAGCGCTTATGACGCTCAACTGCTTGGGAACAACCTAAAAGGTACCAAAGTGGTCGAATCTCAGCTTAGGCTGTTGCCCCAGATGTAACAACCCGAATCTTACTAAGCTAAATTAGCTAACTAAGCGAATCATACATACATAGGTATGATTCACACATACAGTGGTGGTCGTATAATTAGAAACACCACCAACGGTCCTTGACATTATGTAAGATACTTCACCGCAATCGTTTTTATTTTGAAATTAAACAAGAAATAGGACAACAATATGTTCAACGATTTATCATTTATTAGAAAAACAATATAGATCCCACTACACAAGTGCAGTTTCAATATTACATTACGGACAAACATTTAAATCAGTTTTAAGGTATGAACAATAATGGCCAACTAATCAGAAACAACAACAAAAAAGTATAAAAAACAATATTTTTTTAAGTATTAGTAATTAGTATTGTTATTTACGAAATAGCTACTATCCATAACCTACCAATAGTTATAATTAATATTTAGTGGTTTATCCCTTATTTTCAATAACGGCACTGCATTGCATTGATTCAATCAATTTCATACATTTTTCTAGAGGGATTGAACTCCATGCTTCAACAAATGCTTCATATAGTTCGTTTTGACTGGTGTTACGTTTGTTTGAGACCTTCTTTTAACAACATACCAGAGATTTTCTACCGTGTTTAAATCCGGACTATTTGTTGGCCAGTCTAAAACGGATATACGCTGTTCGCCAACGGAACCTTTGACGCTATTGACCGTGTGTTTTGGGTCATTCTCATGCTGAAAGGTCCAGGTTGCAGGCAATTTAACGTCCGAGTAGGGAATCATTGTGTGCTCTAAGATATTATTGTATTGCCATTGATCCATTGTACCTTTAATCTTCCGAACGGATCCAACTCCACATCCGGAAAAACACCCCCAAACTTTAATGTTACCGCCACCATGCTTGACTATACTCCTTGTGTATTTATAATTAAAAGCATTGTTTACAGGACGTCTAACATAGCGTTTCCCATCGGAATTTATTTTTGTTTCATCTGAAAATAACACTTTTTTCCATTCTTGTACCGTCCAATTAACATATTTTTTAGCGAATAATAATCGCTTCTCTCGCTGTTTCCTGGTAAGAAGCGGTACCTTTCGAGAGATTCTTCCAAACAATTTAGCTTCCACTAATCTTCGGCGTATCAGTCTTGACGAGATGTTTCTCGGGTCATCAGGCGAAAAAATCGTTTTATATCTATATATGTAAATTAACAATTATTTGCCTAGTTGACGCGTCACAACTTTTATTTTTTCCCATTTTGAACAAAATAAAATTTAGATTAAATTTTGAATTGCCGCCAAAATAATAGAAAAAGTCAAGAAAGAAATGTTATTTTCCAATTTCAAAAAAAGAACGAGCTATGGATATGCTTTTTTAAAATATTTATAATTTGGCGTCCAAGCGGCCAGTAACAGAAAATAAATTCCTACACGTGTAAGACTCATTTTGTAATTAAAAGTAAGATATATTTTATGAATTAAATGAGTTTTTTTATTTGAGTGGCTATATTATTGTATGATTATTAATTATTGAATGTGTATATTTTTTTCGAACATTTGTATGTTGAAGTTATACTTTCTTTATTCCTAGAAAGTGTTTCTAATTATATGACCACCACTGTATATATGTGTGGCTCACGAAATCAAACATGTATTTTATATATGTCAATTCGGCTAAGCTAAACTAACCAAGTTCGAAGAATAAGGGAAAAAATAAAACCCTTCCACCATGCGTGAGCCTATTTGTGTGTATGTGCACGCATGTGGGGGTTAGGGTGGGCCAAAAAAAACTTTTAATTTTTTTTTATTAATTACCATGAAAATATCGTCTGAGATGACGAAAACAAAATTGTGTTAAAGTTTCAGCTCTTAATATTAATATTAAGAGGTGGCTCATTAGAGTTTTTCTTTTTTTCTTTAGTCCCATACAAAAAAATTCATATCTCACCATTCGTTGTTCGTACAGCAAAATTTTTCAAGAGTTTTTTGTAGGAAATTGAACGTTCTACAAAAAAGGTTTCCTTAATTTTTTTCGCTCGCCTCGCCATTTTAAAGATATTCAAGATTGAAATTTAAAGATTTTAAGGTACATTTCTTTTTTGCTTCTGAATTTTGTAAGTCGTTGACAAATGAACGTTATGAAATGCGCAATACATATTTCTGCAGGAAATTAAATGCTCTACAAAAAAGATCTCTTATGCTTAGTCGATTAGAATAAGCGTTTGAAAGATATTTATGATCAAAGTTCAATACTTATCGCTCTTACTAATTTTTCAACATTACTTACAACTTAATATTAATATTAAGAGCTGAAACTTTAACACAATTTTTTTTTCGTCATCTCAAACGATATTTTCATGGTAATTAATAAAAAAAAAATAAAAGTTTTTTTTGGCCCACCCTAGTGGGGGTATTGTGTGTGTTAACGCAGTGTGTGAAACGATTGAGCCGTTGCCGAGAAGGTCGCGGTGAGTGTGCGGGAGCAAAATTCAAGTCGGTAACTTTGATAACACTAAAGCTCATCAATAGCTACTAAAGAAAACAAAAATGAAGAAATCGGCTGAGAAAAAGAGGAGGAAGATGGTCTTATCTATTTGTCCACTGCGACTTATACATAGAAGATAATGCCGCATCTAAAATTAGCATTATCTCCTATTTAGTAACAATTGTAACGTATATTCTCTAATTCCAGTCAGAAGCCGTCGAATACCAGGGCGATTAATAATTTACAAGTTCGTAACTACTGCGAATAGTTTATATTGTAATTGTTTAACAGAAATACCGCTATTTGATAGACTAACAGTTTGGAACTATTGATGTGGGATGTGGTCTGCCTCCCTAAGTTATACTATGTATTTTGTTTTATAAACAACAAAAATTCCTCACTTGCTAGTCGGATTCCCGTACCAAAGGCTCCGTTCGTAAATATAATATAGTTTTGTTTTACCAAAAAGTGAGTACATGAATTGTTTTTAAACTGTTTAGTTATTCTAGCTAACCAGTGGTATTAAAAAAATGATTAAAATTCAGTTCAATATAAAAGATAAACAGTTGTGTTTTTTTTTTAATATCTAGTATAGGATTCTTAAACTGAATTATAAAGTAAAACTTTTTTTCATCGCCTGCATTTTTTTATCCGTCTATCGCGTGTCGCATGGCCGCGAAGTAGGGGTAAAGTGAAAGGCGCTCGACAGAGCAGTCAAGGTCAATATGGCGACACCCACAGCTTTTTTTTTCTATATCATAGGAGACAAACGAACAGATGGGTTATCTGATGTTAAGTGATCACCACCGTCCATAGACACTTGCAATACCAGGGGAGTAACAAGTGCGTTGCCATCCTGTGTTTGGGGTGAGGCGGAGGAAGGAAAGGAGGAAGGATAGGAGAGGTGGGCCTCCGGGGCTCTCACTGACCGAACGAAACGCAACAATGCAAGCACTGTTGCTTCACGTCGGTTTTCTGTGAGAGGGTGGTACTACCCCGGACTGAAACTAGAATAGCTTCAGCGTGGCTCTACCATGAGTTGTATGCAAAAAAGTTACTATTTAATCTCAATTTGAGGCCTTTCTTCAATTTATATTATTCTACGTACAACAGTAACGCCCACGCTCCGTGTATCTAAAATCGATTTTTCCTTCAATAATAAAACGGCCTATACATTTTCAAAGGGGCGCGGCAACCTAGATTTCTGTCGTTTGCGAAATAAATAATAAATTATTGGTTCCTCGGTGAATGGTCACCGTCGGCGATCAATATTCACAATCGACGGTTATCGTTGTTTGGCCTTGATTAATACTTCAGTATATTGGTGGTATCTATACATATAATAAGAATGTAAATCTAACGAGTCTGTACTTTTTAGATTCAAAAAAAAGTTGCAGGTATCTTGGATACATTTCAGTCATTTTTAGAAATATCTCTCTATCCAAGAAAATCATAAATCATATTCTCAAGTAACATTTAGTGGTAGTTTCATAAAAATCGGTTCACTCTATCAAAAGTTATTGTAATTTTAATGACGACGCGACTTAAGTACGAGAGAAAAATAGATAAGTAAATGGACCTAATATATTCAGATGATTTTATAAGTCACTTTTTTTTACATTAGGTACCACGCGGACAGCGTCGCGGGCACAGCTAGTACCTTATAATTTGACTAACGATCCGCCCCGACTTCGCATACGTGTGTTGTCGATGAGTTTTATTATTTACTGTTAATCCAAGTCATTGATGGAGAAAACCTGAAGCGTGTAAATAACCCAGGCGCGGTTTGAACAATTGGTATGTGAGTATGTTGGTTCAGCGAGCTGAGGCTTATTAAAGCTTATTAAAGCGAATAACTACCGGGACTATAAAGTACTTGCCAAAGGCCGAAGACCTGTTGCAGTGGTGAGGCGGATTTTTTTTAATATGTGAAACGGTGCGGTGACAATATTAAATGTGTATGTTGAATGGCAACCAAGAACGACTACACACTGATTGCGTCTGAGTGTTGCAACATATGGGAAAAAGAATAGCAAACTCGATAACTAAATGGGCGGCACAATCGCAATACAAAATACCAATATTAGATATACAGAGGCCGCTATACTACTCGCTAGTCTGACGCAAGCCGCAATATGGTTACTCACGCTTTGCAAGTACATCGCTAACGTGAAACCATAAGTTTTTGTCCTGCCAAAAATACCGCTAAACGCACCTAAAGAAGTTTTCACTTCAAATATTTTGTATTATTGTTATATCAAGGACGAGACAAGTGAAAGGCAGCACGGATGATTTCACACTGTTTAATATATAAGTCGTTGGCACTAGGCATATACATATGTACACATACACAATAATAATCTAAATGGGAAACCATAGATAACAAAGAAGTACTGCTAATATTAAAAACTCAAACATTGCCTGATCTTTCTTTATCCTTTTCAACGATATTTTCTCTGTAACTGAAGAAAGAGAAAATGTTTTTTTTTTTCGTTTCGGCCCACCCCAATGTATTTATCGACTTGTGGACATATATTATTAAGAGAAAACTCAAAGTGTGAATCTTCTGACTCGTCTTGCGTGCGATGCGTAAGTTTAAACAGTTTTTTATCTTCAAACTTTGACAGTTTATTACTGAGAGTGTGGAACTTTATGAAAAAATAATTAAACGACTTTTGTTATTTATTAAAACTGTACAATACTCAGTATAATTTACGTGAATCTTCCCTTTTTTTTTGCGCGTAGGTTTATCTATGATATCTTCTGAAATATTAAGTGAAGTGATAAAGTGTAAGGAGTAATTTTCTTTCATTAAAAGCTCAACGTAACTAAATTGGATAATTAATCTATACATATAATAAGACGGTAAATGTAACGTGTCTATACATTTAGATTCTTTTAAAAGTAATTGTTGCAGGTACCTTGGAATATGTAATAAAATACATTTCAATCATTTTTATCCGTCTGTCTGTCTGTTTGTTTAAATACGTGACTATTTAAACACATTCAGTTAATTATACTTCAATAGTCTTGATTATATTTGCCATCTTGTTTTCTCTTCCAAAACTAAATTTTAGTTTTTATAAATTAATTCATTTTAACTTTTTTTTTCAAATGTTATTCAAATCAATATTTAATGTTACTTAATTTAATTTATCAATATTATTAACAGTGTATAGTATAATAGTGTAGTTGTATCGATGTCATAAAGCAGTATAGGTTTTCAGTCTAGTGTCATTCTTATTATTGTTATATTATTAATTGGATTAATTAAATAAATATGTCAGTGGGCATTTTAAAAATATACAGTATATTATTCTGATATCTATATTCTATACATAGACATACTTCTTAGCATACCATGTATTCACCGTGCGGGTGCCGGGTCCATCGCGTGGCAGCGAGAGAAACTCCGAGTAGTTCCCGGGAGTTGTGACACGGGTGTAGATTTATAATAAGTTAATAATAAGGTTTATAATCAGTGTAATAAGAATGTAAATGTAACGTATCTATAGGTGTCTTGCAATCTATACCTTATATATATAATAAAAATGTAAATCTGACGTGTTTGTACTTGTAACATCTTTGCGAATAAAAATATTGCTGGTGTCTTGGAATAAGTAATGAAATACATGTCAATTATTTTTAGAAATGTCTGCCTGTTTGTATGAACACGCATCACTACTAAGGTACTACGTTCAAGATAAAACCTCACTAAGAAAATCATATAGCATATCCTCGAGTAACATTTAGTCTTGGTTTCATTAAAATCGGTTCACTCTATCAAAAGTTATTGTAACTTTAATGACGATGCGATTTAAGTACGGGAAAAAGTAGATAAGTAAATGGACTTAATGTATTCAGATGATTTTACTAGTCACTGCATTTTTACATTAGCTTCCACGAGGACGGAGTCGCGGGTACAGTTAGTAGTATCTCATAAAATTTTGCCAACGATAGCTATGTAAGCGTCTGAAAACGAACTTTTCTCTATATCACCTTATTCTTATCCTATTGGATATATTTCGAACTTTTGTTTCAGTTTTGCTTCAGACACATGGTCTATACAAATCCTTATATAAAATGCTTTTTCTTATATATAAAAATACTAGCGTGCCGGGCGGACGTTGTCCTGCCTTTAAGTCAACCGCAGCGCCACCTACCGGGTCCAATTGTGAATCTAAACCATTCTCGGATCCACTGGAACACGCACACAAAATTTCATCAAAATCGGTCCAGTCGTTTAGGAGGAGTTCAGTCACATACACACGCACACAAGAAATATATATATTAAGATGTCTCGTTATCTTGACTGTATCTAGAGTTAATAAAGTTGTGAGAAACTACGATTTTAAAAAGTACTAAGCTTTCAGTGACGTGTATTTTCTTTTCGTGGATAAGTGGGGCAAACGGTGAGTGCGCATGTGTAAAAGTGGACAAATATACAGATAACATTATTTGTAAGGAAAACATATTTTTGCTTTTAATTTTGTTTATTTTTTCCCCTTCTGAACACAAAATATATTAAAAAAATTAACAATGTAATCGATGTCGTGCGTATCAGCTATTTGTTAAATAAATATCTGAACTTCGTTAATCATAGAATAAATAATTACCTAATAAAAAAATGACAAATCTAATGTGTTATTTATAAAAGACCAGCATAGCATAGCATCTTAACAACTCTGGCATAAAAGTATTAAATTTTTAAGTCTCGGTTAATTTAACTTCTGTATCTCGTCCGCTTTGTCAGCTTGCTCTCTTACGACTGCGGTTTTCTTTTCATATGCGCCAAAGGTCGTGCCAAAATACGAATCATAATAATAAAGTCACTATCATTACATTTGGTTAGTAGGTTATGATAGACCTACGCTGAAGCTATTACTGGTTTCAGCATGAATTGGTCGGTTCTCTCAGGGTACTTACCCGACCCACAGAAACACACGTCAAGTAACAGTGCACGCATTGTTGCATTTCGTTCGAACAGTAAGAGCGCCGAAGGCCATCTCCCCTCTCCCCCTCCTCCCAAACACATTCTAGCAATGCACTTGCGATTCCCCAGGTGTTGCTAGTGTCTATGGACGGCGGTGATCACTTAAAATGGAGGCCCTACCTGTTCGTTTGCCTTCTATGATATAAAAAAATAACATATTATAAAATAAAGTCCTTTGTTACTTTTGTCTGTCTGTTCACGATAAACTCAGCAACTACTGAACGGATTTTCATGCGGCTTTCAACAATAGATAGAGTGATCCATGAGGAAGGTTTTTCGTATAAATTTGTCAATGTTCTGTCTTATTATCAGCGCGGGACAACGTTCATCGGGCCCGCTAGTTTTTATATATTTTACTCTCATATTCTGGTAAGCTTTGTTGGGCATTAAAAATTGCAAAGGGTCAATCGAATCCCTAAAATACGTAGTTTAGACACATCTACGACATATTCTGCATTAAATGGTCATAATCAAAAAGCCAATAGGTTACGTAATTTTGCCATGAAGGAAGCAAAAAAATATTTTTTTTCATTATATATAATTTATACAAACATACATTCAAGTTACATTTGTGTACGGTTGTTACTGTCAAGAAATCTCGATCGGACAATGGTCATGACTGTTATAGTACGGTAGCATTACCATGATAAAGTTACTATAATTCTTGCACAATGCATTAAAAATTAGAGTTATTGTAACTTGTACTTAGAATGCGAAATGCGCTATAAAACGCACTATATTGAATAAATGAGATTTTTAATATTTTCCCTTCAGCGAAATAACTACAAAATATAACGACCAATCATTGCTATAATAAAAATAGCATTTCGCAATAATCGTTATTATCTACGAATCGAGTTATAACAACCAAGCGTTTAACCAATGAAATACATTCAAATGTATTTCGTTTTCGTTTACGAAATTGACACGTGGTTGTAATCGACCAATCACAGTACCTCATTTTTTCACTTTTATCTAACACCGATATCCTTAGTATTTGATCTTTAACACGTTATTATTATAGCAGATTTATCGTTACTAAAATTATTTACTATTACTTGCTATGTAATATATTAAATTAACTACCATTACAACTATTTGACAATATCTTAGATTGTCATGTAGTAGATTTTATATGTTATTCATAATTTTGTGTTATTTAACTCTATATTATGTAATATTGGTGGTGTTTTACGTAATATAGTTTGGTTACTGTGCACAAGTGAAGTGGATCGGAAATAATACCGCGGAGCATGGATTCTGATTTGCTACAAAAACTCCATGGAAAGTTGTAACAAACGGGCCATTATGTTGTTAGAACATTGAAATAATCGCAAGGAACTTGTAATATAATTAGCTGCTCGACAATATCAGTAATAATATACTAGAAGATTGGTTGCCAAAAATAAATAAATAAAAAAGCTACCACTATAGTATACAAAGCCCAAACATGACCCGTTAAAAAGTGCTTACATTGGATATATTTTTCTGCCACAAGATTCGCACAACCGTTTGACTTATATAAAAAATAGGTATAAGAAATATTAAAGGGACTTTTACAGAACGTTATGAAATATGTAATAAATCAATCCAGGATGATTAATTTCGAATAAATATAACCGAGAACGATCGCCTATTCATTAAATAATTTCAATCAATCAATCAATTTCAAAACTCTACATTTCATTCGAGTTGAACGTTTATCGCGAGGGAATATTAATACTAATTATATTAACTTTACTCAGTAACTAGTTTAAACTCTTGACTTCGTTCTTTTAAGATTAATAATTCGAGTTTCAATCTAAATTTAACTATTTATTTTTTAGGATTACTGTTTTTTTTTGGCAACCAATCTTATAGTTGATCATTACTGCCATTACCGAGTAGGTAATGGATATTACAATTTTCTTTTTAGGTGGTAGAGCCACGCTGGTTTCAGCATCAATGGGTCGGCTTTCCGGGGTAGTACCACTCGACCCACAAAAACACCGTCGTGAAGTAACTGGCAACGTGCTTGCAGTTTTACGTTTCGTTCGCTCAGTGAGAACGCCGGAGGGCCAATTCCCTCTCTGCCCTCCTCATCCCTTTCCCCTACCCCCAAACACAGGCTGGCAACATACTTGCGATTCCCTGCTGTTTACATCGGGTGATCCACCTGTTCGTTTACCTCCTATAATATAAAAAAAAAATAATTTCAATTAACTAACAAGATGATGGCCCTCTTGTTGGAACTTTCCGAGGAGTTTTTGTCGATAGTCAGGACCCATGTTCTGTGATAATATTTCCCATGCATTTGACTTGTACATAAAAACGATATTACGTATGACAACACCAATATTACAAAATATATAGCCAAATAACAGAAGATTATGAATATCATTACATGGCATAAAACAAAGATTTCTGCCGCGACTGTCTGTCTCTTCGCGATAAACTCAAATACTACTGAACGGATTTTCATACGGTTTTCACAAACAGATGCAGTAATTCATGAACAAGGTTTAGGTATATAATTTGTCTACGTGATTTTATTATCAGGGCAGGACAACGACCGTCGGGCCCGCTAGTAAAATATGAAAACCACTACATGATATTCCAAAATCCCATCAAAAATTCTGTTTGTTATATTTTCACCAATGATATTATAACTATGGGTTATAATATCATTGATTTTCACGCCTTGACTTCTTAACCGATCCTCGTGGAATTTTACAAGCACGTGGAAAGGTGTAAAAAAAGGACAGGAAGACACCATTACATTTCATACAGAAAATGTACTATTAATGACCGAGAAACATGAGGGAGGTCGTGGATAATAGTATTTAATATAAAGTAACTGGCCTATCTATACTAATATTATAAAGAGGTAAAGTTTGTGAGCTTGTGACGTTGTATGGGGTAATATCTGGATTTCAAAATGAAATCAAAATCAAAATACTCTTTATTCAATATAGGCCCTGGGAAGGCACTTATGAACGTCAAAACTACCACCGGTTCGGAAAACAATCCAGTCATAGAGAAGAACCGGCAAGAAACTCAATCTGGTTTATCTTTTCATAAAAAAATAATATATTTTTTAATTACTAAAACATAACGACATATAAAGTTACATTCGTTTTTGGTGGATGCACAGAGAGAGGCGTCAGTCACTTCCAGACTTAGCCATCGTTCACGTATTAATCCACCCTGTAATAAATAGCCTTTATGTATTAAGACCCGCTTGACATAACATTTGAACTTACTATCTGGCAAATCGGTAATGTGTTTTGGGACTATGTTATAAAATCTAACACTATTGCCTAAAAAGTGTTACTGGTAGTAGTGAGCCTGAAACATGGAGTGACCCGTTTGTTATTGTTTTTAGTATTTACATTATGTCGGTCTTTTACTAAATCCAGATTATCTAAGTTTTTGCGGACGTACATCAAATTCTCAAGAATATATTGGGAGGGTAGAGTTAAAATACCTGAAACTTAACCCTTATGATTCGCGAGGTATCAAATTATAGATCGCTCTAACTGCCCGTTTTTATAGATAGATAGATTTACTAAACCGATTTTGAAAATTCTTTTACCAGTACAAAACCGCGTTATTTGTGAGTGTCATAAGCTATATATTAACCCGAAAAATGAAAAGACTTTTTTGTGGTAGTCGGATTTGCAAAGTAAGTCGGAGAAAAAACGATCGAACGAAAACGTTTCTTACGAACGCTGCCTTAACGATGAGAGTTGTATGATTGAGTTCCAGAGAAAAGTTGTAGAGCTTGATAATGCCTACAAAAAAGTCGTCGACAGCATATGTCCAACTTTTATATTTAAGTCACAAAAAGTAGTTTTTTATAAATGTTTACCGTCCAACGAAGTGGGGACGGGTCGGTTAGTATTCAATGTTTTGAAAAAATATGTAAAAATAATCAACCACTTCTCAGACCTCATCACCGGCAAGTTTTGTCGAGTAAACAAAAATAACGCTTACACGAGCGAACACTGAAAGCGATGACGACCGTTAAGAAGTCTTAACTTTTAATAGTGGTTTTAAAGTGCCGCGGAAGCCGGTCCATTAAGCCGGCCAATAAAATTAAACTGTGGAAACCTTTTTTTAAAAAAAGTTCGCTTTTCAAAAACCGAATCGACGATTTATCAAACGGCGAGTGAATTTTAAAATATACCGCTGGAGTGAGAAATAATCTACAGTACTCATCTCTTTTAGATTGCTTTGGAGATAATTTTAATAATGCCTTCAGTAATGGAATTGCCTTTAAATATTAACGTACTTGTCTTGCTTTTATTTTATAGTGTGTTCCGTGTATGGAGCGTTGAGGAAAGATTTATCTTTGTGTATAAAAGTCGCTCACTACTTGTATACAATTTATAGTGCGTTGACTGAAGCTGTAAGGTGAAATTTGAAGGAATACGCTAATCATTTATGTGCCAGTGGTCGTAATTCGACCTTAATATGGCGTACGAAACTTTTTTTGTTCATATGGTAATAATACACTAGGTAAAGCTTTAAAGACTAGCAGTATTCAAGGAAATGATAGTTCATGATCTCATTTAACATATAAAATAATAATATTAAAACAAATACTAATAAACAACAAAGAGAACCTTAGCTAATGTTTGTTCTAAGACTTTTAAAAGTATGGATATAAAAGTGAAACGCTCAATGAACGAAAGTGAAGGTGAATTGCGAGGGCGCATCCGGGGTTAATATCCTTAACATTACGTAACGCATAAACCATCCCTTCGAGTAACATTTTGTCTTTGCTACATTAAAATCGATTGCTCTATCAAGAGTTATTGTAATTTTAATGACGACGCGACTTAAGTACGAGAGAAAAGTAGATAGCAATTAAACTTAATACATTCAAATGACTTTATTAGTCACTGTTTTGTATATCAGGTTCCACGTGAATGGAGTCACGAGCACAGCTAGTCAATAACAAATGTGTAATCCATGAACAGCCGATATACCAATACAATATTGAACAAACATAGTTCCGAAAGTGAACGTTTACAACCACGTCGCTCGCCATGTGACCTATAGGCAATGATGTAATAAGTAAAAAAGTGTAAGTACGTTACCTACATGATATTTTGACAAAACAAATGGCACGATAACGCTCACATACGTAAACTGTCTTAGATGAAATGTGGAAGTAAGATGTCATATTCTCAATATCGTTGGTGTAAAAGAAATAGTTATATGTTACTTGGATACGGACGGCACCCATTAAAAAGAAGCTAGCTAGCCAAGTTTTAACAAGTCGTTGTCGAAGCGCTTATGACTTATCTATAGTTATAATATAATTGCCTATAGGTATGATCTGTTCGCTACACTTGCAAGCGAGTCCTCCTTTAGGCTTACTGTGTTTATCAGCTATCATATCGTCATAGTAGGTGGTAGAGTCACACTGAAGCTATTACTGGTTTCAACATGAATAGGTCGGCTCGCCCGGGGTACTACCGCAGAAAACCGACGTGAAGTAACAGTGCTTGCATTGTTGCGTTTCGTTCGGTCAGTGAGAGCGCCGGATAACCTACCTCCCTTCCCCCCCCCCCCCCCCCTTCCCCACTCCACCTCCCGCATACACAGGGCGGCAACGCACTTGCGACTCTTCTGGTGTTGCAAGTGTCTATGGACGGTGATGATCACTTAACATCAAGTGGCCCACATGTTCGTTTGCCTCCTATGATATAAAAAAAACCTATGATACAATTGTCACTAAGTAGTAGTTATAAAATATAACAAATTCAACTGAAATCGGTAAAAAGCTTGTAGTCTAAGTAATAAGAACAAATTTATTATTACTAAGATATAAAATAATTATATCACAACATACTATAAAACAAAGTCTTCCATCGCGTCTGTCTGTTCGCGATAACTTCAAAAACTACTGAACGGATTTTCATGCGTTTTTCACCAGTAGATAATGTGATTCGTGAGGAAGGTTTAAGTATATTATAATTTACTAAGGATTTTTTATTATCAGGGCAGGACGACGTCCGCCATGCCAGATAGTAATGTAATAATACATTTACTGTGTTAAGGTATTGACAGGGCTTATAAAATCGTCGACACAATTTTGCTTATTTTTCGATATTCTCTGGACTCGAATCGACAGTGTGAAAGAAACCCTCATTACCTGGGTACAGAAACCCTATAGCGGCTGGACGTAGAAATCTGAATGTGTAATTTTCTTTGAATTGACCACTATTGGCTTCACAGGTCGTTACAGCTTCAACGGACTACGCAAATGTGTAACCAAGCACCGGTAGGGCGTTAATGTAGCTATCCTTTTGGCAATGCGATACGGCTGTACCAAGAGATTGTACAGCGCCATCTAGTGAATGAGTGAATACTGCCTATAGGAAATGTTTTCTAGTCGGTAACATTTTTCTCAGTTTCCTTATAGGTAAGTGTAATGAGCCAAATTGTTACACGTTTTTTTTGCATTCTCTGTGGATTAAAGGAGATATATTGAGATTCTTGGCTAAGGCTTTTATGTAGAACTGAACTAAAAAAATAAAATTGTTTTCTAGTTACAGCGAGGGTGGAGAACACTTCAAAAGCATATTCTCTGATTTCTGCGATTATTTTTTTTATGTTGTTAAATCAAAAGTACGAGTAACAAACACTCTACAAAAGTAGAGGACGATAGCTCAAATTGAATTCGAATAAAGGGTATGTGTCTCCTGAATCATTTGTGAAAGCAAAGTTGTGAGCATAATATAGTATAAAAGTAATCAGCTTGTACAGTATGATTCACATTCGTTTCATGACAGTCATTTACCAGTTGGAAGTCGAAAACAATTTACAATTCGTGCCAACTAACTACACGAATTCGAAGTTTTGTGCATATTATTATCCTCTTTCAATTTTGTTTATGAGCATTTAACGTCGTACTTTCTCACTGCGAGTCGAAAAACATAAGTATTGATACTTGATTTAACGTCCGTATTATAAAAAAGGTGTATTTATTTATTACTGAGATGTCGAACATTAGGTCATCTACCCACACGTAGGTTATGAATTATTTGGTGGGATATTAGTCGGATGGTAGGATATGGACAGTGTGTTAGCACATATGTTGATTGGTAGGGCATTAGTGGGATGCTACCATATAGACAGTGTATTAAGGCATAGTTTAGTTAGATAATTTCCATCATCGTACTACCCGCCAAAAACTAAAATTCCATCCACACCACCTGGATGAGTGGAGGTCTTCCACGGTGAGGTTTTCAAGGTCGTTTCTGCCTCGTACTTCAACCTTGGGGAACTCCCACTCCCAGCGGCGGTATTTCCAAACAATTATGAAATGCAAACCTTCAAGAAACGAGCATATACTTCTATAAAAGGCCGGCAACGCACTTGTGACTCCCCTGGTGTTACTAGTGTCTATGGACGGCGGTGATCACTTACCATCGGGTGACCCGTCTGTTCGTTTGCCTCCTATAATATAAAAAAAAAGTAGGGCATAAGCAGGATGTTAAGACATGGAAATTGTCTTAGGACTTGTGTTGATCGGTAGGAAATCAGCCGGATGCTAAGACATAGCCAGTGGTTAAGACATGGATTGCTTGGTAGGACATTAGTAGGATTTCAGTACATGATTAGTGTGTTAGCGCATATATTGGTTAATGGATATTAGCTGAATGCTTAAGCATGTACAGTCTATTAGGACATGGTTGTTTGGTAGGACCTTAGTTAGATGCTAAGACATGGGTTGATTGGTAGAAAATTAGCCGGATGCTAGGACATGGCAAGTGTGTCAAGACATGGGTTAGGTGGTAGGACATTAGTAGCATTCTTGGAAAAGTTCAGTGTGTTAGCACAAGTGTTGGTTGATAGGACAATAGTTGGATGTTAGAGTACGGACAGTTATTAGGACATGAACCGGACCGAATGCTAGGACATGGACCGTGGCATTTTCATAAGGACATAGGTCTGTTCGTCGGGCACAAGTAGGATGTTAAGACATGAACATGGGTTGGTTGGGAGAACACGGGACAACAACACGCTTAGGAAAGTAGATTATAAATAATTAATAAAACATGAAAATATGTTATAAAAACATTCTGGAAAGTTCTAACGAAGGAATTAACGAAAATAGTAGCTTCCTAATATTAAGTGTAAGACACTTCAGGACATTAGCCGAATGCTAGGACATGGACCGTAGCATTTTCATAAGGACATGGGTTTGTTCGTTGGGCACAAGTAGGATGTTAAGACATGAACATGGGTTGGTTGGGATAACACGGGACAACAACACGCTTAGGAAAGTAGATTATAAATAATTAATAAAACATGAAAATATGTTATAAAAACATTCTGGAAAGTTCTAACGAAGGAATTAACGAAAATAGTAGCTTCCTAATATTAAGTGTAAGACACTTCAGGACATTAGCCGAATGCTGGGACATGGACCGTAGCATTTTCATAAGGACATGGGTTTGTTCGTGGGGCACAAGCAGGATGTTAAGACATGCACATGGGTTGGTTGGGAGAACACGGGACAACAACACGCTTAGGAAAGTAGATTATAAAAAATTAATAAAACATGAAAATATGTTATAAAAATATTCTGGAAAGTTCTAACGAAGGAACTAACAAAAATAGTAGGCTTCCTAATATAAAGTGTAAGACACTTTGTAGTAGTTACATATTTTATATAGTTATATAACGAAAATATATTGCGAAAATAAAGAAGAAAACGAATTTCAAAGTATAAAGGTAATGTAACAGATCATTATTGTATCAACAACGAAAAGATCTTGTTATACGAGACCTAATATCCGGCATTCGCTCTCAGAAATTACTTCATTTCTCAGAGCGAACACTTTATGGCGACTATCGTGTAGATACTGGCTTGAAAATATTTCAGGTACCGTATACAGGCAAGTGTTGCCTTGTTACTGTATTTAATACTATTGTATACTTTATTGTATACTTTTTTTTTTTTTCTGCAGACTCTCGGTCCGCACCATTTTTTTGCTATTGCTTTTTAAGTGTAAGTTAAAAATCGTATCTGTGAGCATCTATTTAGGGTTTTTTCTTTTTATATATTTATTTTTATTATTATTGTTTTTTTTTTTATTTATATATGTTTATTTCTTTGTTTTTATGATTTCATTTAAATATTTTATGACGGATTTTTTTTTTTATTTTAAAGTCGTTATTGTATACTTGGATACTATTATAATATCGCTATGCTAAATAAAAAAAACGAAGAAGTATTCATGATAGTCTTTACGTAAATGAGACAACATCCCATGTTTCAGACTTAGTAAAACCAATAGTAGTTTTTTAACTTACGTTAATAGTGTTAGGTTTTACAATAAAGTCCCAAAACATATTACCGATTTGCCGGACTGTAAGTTTAAACGCCATGTTAAGCGGGTTTTAATGTCAAAAGGCATAGAAGGCATAGAGTGGATCAATATGTGAACGATGGTGACGTCTGGAATTGACTCCTCTCTGTGCATACACTAAAAAGCAACTGTAACGTATAATGTATTGGAAATATATATGTTAAAAAGATGTACCCCATCGAGTTTCTTTCCGGTTCTTCTATATCATTGGGTTCTTTTTTGAACCGGTGGCAGTTTTGACGTTCATAAGCGCCTTATTAGGGTCTAAACTGAATAAAGTATTTTAGATTTTATTTTGATTTGAACAGTTGTAGAGTGTAGCTAGTTTATTACTCGACTGGCATATACTAGGACCATAGCGTGCCGTAATATGAGGTTGCGGTGTGCATATAAGCCAATTCATCACCTTTCATAATAAAGTTTGAGTTAAATTTTGCTTTCAGGAAAGCTGTTTGGATGACAAATTATTACCATATTTAATTTTATGTGCTTGTATATAACCAATATATTTAGCACTCTTATTCTTTTGAGTCTCGGATCTTCGGTTCGAGCTATAAACGTGAGCAATTTTCGAGAAACTCAAGAGCACCTCATCCCGATGTTACCTTTCGAATATTATTTTTTTATTCAAGCAATTTATTTAGACCCTCGTTCTTGTAATCACTTTCGGTCGACGCGAAACGTTATAACGACTCAATTTGTTTGGTAATTTTCCGCAAAATATAATTTTGCCTTTCAACTGGCGACGTCTTTGTTATTATGTTCAAGGGCTTGTTTGTCATAAATATTGTCAGATGGCGTGAGTTTACTTAATGCAGCGGAGATAAAAAAGAAAGTTGATACTGAGGAAATATATTTTTTAACTATTTATCTTTTAACGATGAGTTGATTGGTAAATTTTGTATTTATTCTGAATTTGCAATTTGCACTGAATTAATAACACAGTTTCTGGCTGTCTTATATGCTACTTAACTATTACTACATATTATAAAACAAAGTTTTCTGCTACGTCTGTCCGTCTGTTCGTAATAAATTCAAAAACTACTGAACGTCATGCGGTTTCCACCAGCAGATAAAGTGATTCATGAGGAAGGTTTAGGTATACAATTTGCCAAGGATTTTATTATAATCAGGGGAGGAAAACGTCCGTCGGGCCCACTAGTTATTATATAATTTAAAACTATTAAATTATACTAAACTAGCGGTCCCGCCAGACGTAGCCCTGCTTTGATAATATAAAAAATCCTAAAACTCAACCGCAGCGCCACCTACCGGGTCCAATTGTGAATCTAAACCATTCTCGGATCTACTGGATCACGCACACAAAATTTCATCAAAATCGGTCTAGCCGTTTAGGAGGAGTTCAGTGACATACACACGCACAAAAGAAATTTATATATAAAGATAATCTACACGGCTCTTTGTCCGCAACAATTTACACACACCTATTTGTTAACAAACTAGTAAGAGTTACTCTTGTATTGTAATAACCAATAGCTATTTAGTACAAAAGGGCTCTCACTTTGGAACCCTCTATTCTTTGATATCATATCCATAATAATGCTTAGTGATGATCATTTATTTAGAGCATGTTCCGACATTGCGTCGACGGACGTAGGTTCGAACCCTAGTCGGAACTTTGGGTGAAGGAAAATATCATGATAAAATCACTGTGAGTTTAATAAAAACCTCTCTACAAATTTCACTGTGGATTATCGAAATCGCATTAACACACGGTATTTAGCAGTTGCTCTGAAAACTAGATCTTACAAATGTAACCCATTAGTGTGTCGCGTCTGCCATTGATGCCTATTTGTATTCCGTAGGACTCGCTCGTTAGACCTTCGACTGTTTTCTTTAGTTCACGCGCGAATTTGTATTGTGGTTTAAACAGAAAGAGACAGCGAATTCGCTATTGAATTTATAAATAACCTTCTACAGCCAAGGATAATGCTAGTTCTTTGTTTTTTAGTAGTAGTTGATTTTCTTATGGCGGAGATCCGCGGTTGTGCGCGTATCACTTAAAAAGTAATGGACACATTTAGGTCATTTTTGTTTCTTTCACTTCTTAGACACTGTGTCATGGTAATTTGTTGAGTACTTGACACATGAAAGAATAACAAATAATCGAACTTATTTTATATAATATAGTCATATATAATATAATAATATAGTCTATAATACTTTTCTGTGTTGGATTTGTGATAGTGAGTATTCTTCCTAAAATATTAAATGGTTAGAGTCCTTATTTTACATTATTTAGATTGAAAAATGATAAAAAATAAGAGTATACAGAGAGGGAGAGAGGACGTATAACGCCTTTTTCTTACGTGACAAAAATATATAAATATAAACAATGTAATATCCATAACGAATTACACTCGCAGTTGAAGATAAAGTGTAAGAAACTTCATTGCCTTACCTAATTGTCAATTGACGAACTGACCGCACACATTTTTTATTATTATCTAGATTTTATGCTCATTACTTGGACCATAACCCAAACGTTCGATGCAAATAATGGGTTCGATCCCATTTCGTGTCGGGACAAAAGATTTTCTTTAATGAATGAAGGCCGGGTCTCACTTTTTCTGGCAACTTTTCGTTCTTATTAACCTCTGTAGTTCTGTTATACTTAATATTTCGTTTATTAGTTATACTATTTCTTTTTAGGTGTGTTACTTTGTAACTATGTATACAATGTGGAACTTAAAATTTATAGAGGTCAGTATTGTATGAAATCTTATAATGGATTTTTTTTATATATTTACCTTCGTAGTTGTGTCATTTGATTGGAAAATTATCTAACTTTATGACAGAACTATAAGGACTTGAACTGTATAAATTGTGTGGAGGCATTTTGTATGTCTTTCTGGAAAAAAAAGTGGTAGAGCTAACTTAATTTTTTTCGTACTTTTCTTCGTTGTCACATTTCTGCCATCTGACTGAAAGATTATCTTAACCGTTTGTGTTAGTACTATAAGGACTTGAAATATATAAACCGTGTGAAGGCATTTTGTATGGCTTACTGAAAAAAATAATAATAAAGGCAACTTAAAATCGGTAAAACAATTGCAATTGAACTATAAAACACAACTCTCAATCGATCCAAATAAAATAAAGTGGTCGACGTGAAATAAAACAATATTTTAAGCGAACGAAGTCAGAGGCACTGACTAGTTAATTAGATTACGTAAACAAAACAAATATTTAATTCGTAACATTTGAGTGTTGAACCGACCCACGCTGACACCGAGGTATTGTTCGAATTAACATGTTCACGCGCCTCTGCGTCAGCTGAATACAAATGTGGAGTGCTACGGCGAAAATAGAGGGAATAGGGGAAGAAAAGGGAAAGGAAAGGGGCGAGGGCAAAGTCTTGATTTATAAGCGGCGAAGCGGATACAGTTTATTGTTATCGCAATCGAATTTGGATATTTGATTTTATGGACAGTTATTTATTAGAATTATGTACAAGGGTCGATGTCGCAAGGAAATTAATTTTACGATACCCAAGATTTATTTTATCATCTATAGTTAAAGTATATAAACGTCGTTATATAGTGCTCACTTAGATGCTACTTGTACCGCATCTTCAGTAGAAAATCTGTCGTCATAGTTTGTTAATGTTTTATAGCTTACTAGCGGGCCCGGCAGACGTTGTCCCGCCTTGATTATAAAAAAAAAATCTTAATTATGAACCCATTATATACCAAAACGTTCCTCATGAATCACTTTATCCACTGGTGAAAACCGCGTGAAGATCCGTCCTGTAATTTTTGAGTTTATCGCGAACAGACAGACAGACAGACGCGGTAGGGGATTTTGTTTTATACTATGTAATGATATTACATTTGATATTCTTATTTTTAGGTTTAGTATCTTATCACTTTTGAGCATATTGACCTATAATGTAAGAGCAGTCTGGGTGACCCTATAAATGGAAACAAATTTATCAAAACCGATAGCGTAAATTGGGAGAAGTACTAACATACATAACATACGGGAATATTATATATAAATTATTTCTTTTACTCATTGTAAGCTTAGTGTTTGAACACAATCACACCTGATTTTATGTGAGAACATTATAGAAGATGGTACTGTGTTAACTGCTGCGACTAAGAAATAGTGGTGATAGTTTTTCTAGGAGTTCTAGGTCAGCATAAGTTTTTAATAGACGATAGTATCCGAGGGCGTAAGTACTGGGGCATAATCGCAAAATTCAATAAAGCTATAGAAATTCCACGACAGTTTCTGATTGACTCTGCTTCGATATTAAAGATAACGATATTGACAAAGACGCTACGTCGTAACTCCTACACAAAAATAAAGCTACGCTTCACAGCAATAGTATTACAATTCGCTACATTGCGGTCTATATTGATAATACATCAAACACTACGTCATAGTTCGTAGGTAAAAGTATAACAACTATGCTTTATAGTGAAAATAATATAACTCGCTACATCACAGCGTAGCGTGTAGCAAAAGGATCAATGGCTACGATTCTTCGCAACAGTCAGCAATTAGCTACGCCGTAGCGCGTGTTAATTTATGCCCAGTTCCTATGTTCACAAAACCATTGGTTTTGCTTACTAGCGGTAGTAATTCATACTAGGCGTAACCCAGACGTGTTCCTATAAAAAACGTCTCGTACGATAAGTTACGTATTGTTTGGTACGTACGGATGGGAGGGATACGAACAACGAATAGTAGAGGTAATGTATGGAGCTGAGGGCTTATAGTGTTTCTATAAACATTTTGACACAGCTACGAGCTGTCAAAGTTACTCGACGTTTGTGATTTGTTTACCGCCCGAAATCTATCGGTTGAGTATATATTCTCTTTGTATTTTTGTTTTTGCTGTTTTTTTTTGTTAATTAGGAACGAATATTGTACTGGTATGTATATAATTTAATATATAATTTAATATAATTTTCTTAACTTTAAAGTGACATAAAATTCACAATCGTATATTATGATATTTATCGTATCGTATTATGCTTTAGAAAAGGAAATGGGTGAACAGAGACGAGGTCACTTTACTTGTGGACGTTATACGAACCAATCAAATTTTAACAAGGAGACAAATGCCGGAACAATTAAAATTAAAGATTAAATGCATTGTTTATTATTTAACGTTCTAATATATGTTGAACACTATTATTCTTATTATGTTACAACTAAATTAAACAATAAAATTAATAACCTTGTTCAACATCTGATAGAGAATAGTTATTAAGAAATAAATGGCTATTGTATTGTTTTAAAAATAAAAAGAATGCAAATCATTATTAAATGAATATGTTACATAAAATTAGCCATTTTTTATTTAATATACTAATTTATATTTCAATTCAAAAATAAAATTGTGTGTAATAACAAAAGGTATGGAACGTGAAGGAGGGCGAATAACCGATAGCCGTTCGTCGCAGGTAGTAGGCGTCAAAAGTTATAGGAACATCTTTAACGACTCGTAACGATAATTCAGAAAACGAATAGTTACTTGATGTCTATTAACTACGATTAATATAGGAACCGGGCAATAATAACTTACTATGGTTCGTAGCAACGGCTCGTAGCGTGTAGCACAAGGATCAATGGCTACGTTTATTTGCAACAGTCAGCAATTAACTACGCCGTAGCGCGTAATCAGTTCATAACGTACTACAGTTCGTAGCAGCGCCTCATAGTGTGTAGCACAAGGACCAATAGGCTACGATTCTTCTCAAAAGTCGCCAATTAGCTACGCCGTAGCGCGTACCCAGTTCACTTACTACGGTTTGTAGCAGCAGTTCATAACTTTGACTACGTGTTGCATGAATATCAACTTTACGTAGTAGAAACAAGCGATTATGGCTCAGTGTTTATTCTTCGGACACCGTGTCGAGCGATGTAGGTTCGAATCGTTGCAAGTGAGCTTCAACTTTCCAGGAAAACATCGTTATGAAAGCATAGTATGATGGTAGGACTTTATCTAACCCCGTCAAGCTATATACCACCCTCAAGTTGCACCTTTGGCATCCACATCTGAGAACCAGTCCTTGCTAGGTTTCTCATATTTACAATTTTAGACCACGTCGTCATTTAATATCTGTTCTAACGCTAAATACTATTATTACATAGTATAAAACAAAGTCCCCTACCGCGTCTGTCTGTCTGTCTGTTCGCGATAAACTCAAAAAGTACTGAACGGATTTTCATGCGGCTTTCACCAGTGGATAAAGTGATTTATGGGGAGGGTTTTGGTATATAATTTGTCAAGGATTTTTTTGATCGTCAGGGCGGGACAGCGTCTGCAGGGCCCGCTAGTACAATATAAAGTTAAGATAATGACCCTCATAAACATGGTAGAAACCTCTTTATAGTTCACACCTGGAGGAACTGCATTATGTTTTTATAGTAGGTGTAGCATCCATCTGATGTTAATTGGCAACGTTGTCTAAAATAGTGGCATGTTATGATGAGACTGGGTCTCAAGTGCAACTACCGGAATATGTATACAGCTGCTCGGGGCTTAGACTTGTGGTAGCAAGTGAGCATTATAAAGATTCCTACCACTAAGCTATGGTTCTTTCTATTGGTAATTTTCGCTGAAAATTTAAGCTCATGCGAGGCTTCGAACGTGTGCCTAAGGACCAGGAATACGCTAGAACATCAAACTCAAATACACCAATATAGTTATTATAAGAATATGAATAGTTAAAATCCCAATAATGTTTATCTTACTATGTATCTTCTATCTATATTATACTAGCTTCTGCCCGCAACTTCGTCCGCTGGGATAGTTACTTTGGGCTAACGCTAAAAAAATGATTTTGAAACATTCTTCATTGTTGCTCCGCTCCTATTGGTCTTAACGGGATGATATAGCCTATAGCCTTCCTTAATTAATGAGTTATCTAACACTGAAAGAAAATTGAATCGAAAATTGGGAAGTACAAGTCGGGCCGTTACTTCCTGAGATTAGCGCGTTCAAGCAAAGAAACTCGTTAGCTTTATAATATTAGTATAGATAAGACAGGATCGCAGGCTCTACAGGTCTCTACAGGTCGGCATGACAGCGATCACTATCTTGTGGGGCATCTGATGTTAAGCGATCACCACCGTCCATAGACACTTGCAACACCAGGGGAGTCGCAAGTGCGTTGCCATCATGTGTTCGGGGAGAGGAGGAGGAAGGAAAGGGGGAAGGGTAGGGGAGGTGGTCCTCCGGTGCTCTCACTGACCGAACGAAACGCAACAATGCAAGCACTGTTACTTCACGTCGGTTTCCTGTGAGAGAGTGGCGAGCCGACCCATTCATGTTGAAACCAGTAATAGATCCACCTACAAAACCACCTATCTATTGACACATTATTCTATCTATTGATTGTAGACATTTAGGAGGTCAGTTCTTTTTGGATTGCAGTGTGGTTGCCGTCATGTAGTCTCACAATAATGACATTTTTTTACACCAATATATTTATTTACTTGGATATTTATTTATTTATACTCATGTTATACAATTTACAATTATACAATTTATACAATTTTACAGAGTTATACATATACAATTTTACAGAGAAATATTAGAATGGTAATTATAACTATATTACTATTATTATATTAGCTAGCCGAATTACTAGCGGCTAGCTACATTGACGGTAGGTTGAATTTTCTTATTATAAAGATTTGTATTGTAACTTGCTTTTGTCCACGGCTGCCGTGCTTAGATATATATCTCATAGTATATACAGTATCTACTACGGTTATATATCTCAAAGGAGATTTATTCTATCTCTCGGAAAAAAATACTTTTACTGAATGAAAGTTACCCTCTATCGTTTACTGCATCTCAGACAACGTGTATATAAAAAAATATGATTATCAGTAAAATAGTTACGGCATAAAAGCGTAACAAACAAACAAACTCATATACGCATTTATAACATTAGTTAGACTTGAACGCAAACGAAGTCAAGGGCGGCTACTATAGCTATAAAGTATTTTTAACGAAAAATAAATAACTCACTTCGTTGGATATCAGATATTATTTGTTATTCTCTTGTTTGAATGAAAAATAAAATGTTAAAGTATATTTACAATACGTGGATTTTATGAATTTACCTTCTTTATTTATACGTGAGTTACGAAGGTCAGAGCCGGAGGATCCAAAAAAAACCAAATTACTATAAATTAATTTATTAAACATAAAAATTACAAAAATGAATCTAAAACTAGAGATTATCGCCGATGTTAGGCTTACTCTCACACTAAACCTACATTGTGAGAGTGTCGCCGATGTTAGGCTAACTCTCACACTAAACCTAAACTAAACTAATAGCATAATGAATGCTACCGATATTAGGTTAACACTGTCTTTCCGTTGTTTTCGTCCAAGTATTTATACATGGACAATGTGGGAACGGAGGAGTCGGACCACCGAACGTTTCCACTAAGTTTGTGCACCTGTTGTGGAAATTGCTGACTCGTATGCTTGAACACCTGCCGCAACTTGGAACTGGGAACTCGGCATTCTTCTTATTCATCGATTGTGTTGTATAGCGATGGCGTAATACTTTGAACACCTACCGCATCGTGGGACTGGAACTCTTAGTCAGCAATTGTGGTGTGTAGCGATGGCGTAACACGTGTATCATTAAATTACAGATCAGATATGTTTACAATAAATTAATATATTGTTTTCATTAAAAATATATTTGAATAACAAACGAAAGAGAATATTATTAGCAACTAGCGAGCCCGGCAGCCGCTGTCCCGCCCTGACTATCAAAAAATCCTTGACAAATTATATACCAAAACTTTCCTCATGAATCACTTTATCCACCGGTGAATCGCATGAAAATCCGTTCAGTAGTTTTTGAGTTTATCGCGAACAGACAGACAGATGCGGTGGGGGACTTTGTTTTATACTATGTAATGATTATTAATCAAAAGTAATAATAAAAACGCTATAACCTCAATTAGCCGATTCAGCAACACACTACTGAACACAGCTATATACCACACTCGATACGGATGGGGGTCGCCAGAAGCGTCGGCTCTGCACGAGAATGACCTACCCTCTAATTTCTCTACGCTCTTTACATGCCAACTTCTCCGTAATTTCGGGACATTTCAGGTTAGGCCAGGCAGTCTCTCTTTTAGCCCGCTACCGGAGCGACATGCGGAGTGCCTTGTCATTCCTTGTCCTCTGTTATGGCGGTAGTGGGCAACCATGGGGTTTTTAGTCCGTGGGAGTCGGACATAACCCACTCTCACCGCCGGGAGGGTGGGGTATTCATAAAGGATTTCCCCATGTAAAAAAAAAAAAAAACAAAAAAAAAAGGTCGAGGTCAGCTCCTCCAACATGTGGGACATGTCAGGTCCACCAAGAACAATCAAATACAACGTTAGCCGATACGGAAATACAACACTGATATAGATACCACGAACCATCATTCGTACCGTCGCGTAGATGTGAATAGCTGAACTGTCTGAGCGAGAATGTCCGTAATGCCTCGGCCGCCTCGCCTTTTATAGCATTCAGCTAATGCACGTTCGGCCGATAACTTCGACCAATGGCGTGTCAGGTCATTAGTACGGTCAGTTCTAATACAGTCTCTGATGACAATATATATTTGATTAGCTGGTAC
This sequence comes from Antheraea yamamai, assembly GCA_036509395.1. NCBI lineage: Eukaryota > Metazoa > Arthropoda > Insecta > Lepidoptera > Saturniidae > Antheraea > Antheraea yamamai. Next base: position 12,232,134 of record AP028443.1, on the reverse strand, counting down.
TAGTGACTATGTTATCTTTGAAGATGATTTTCTTATTACATGAAAACTGTGTCATCATCATCCTTCTTACCCTTATCCCACCGATTAGGGTCGGCACAACATGTTTTATTTCTCCACTCTCTTTTGTCAGATGTCATCTCAGTATTCATACATTTTACACACATCATTTTACACACAATCCATCCATACCTTTTTCGGTCTTCCTCCACTCGTATACCCGTACACCATAATACTCAAAACTTTTCTAGTTACATGGTTTTCATCTCTCCTCATGACATGCCCATACCATCCTAACCTATTACTCCATAATTTCTCCGTAACAAGTGCTATTTTGAATTTCCTCAGATATACTCATTCTTAATCTTATCCATTCTAGTCAGACCACACATCCATCTTAACATTCGCATCTCTGCCACATGTAATTTTCTCTCATCCGTCTCTTACGTAGCCCAACACTCAGATGCATAGAGCATGATCGGTCTTGTAATAGTATAGTATTCATGACAACTGTGTATTCTTATCTTTTATGTAGTCCGGAGAAGCTGTGAAGGGCTGTCAGGCCAATACCGTAGTCAGTTCGAAAAAAAAAACCACTATGAAACTAGTCAGGGATCGTACAGCATCAATTGTCATCTTCTCTATTTGTTGTCTAAATCGTTGTCTTGTTGTTTCATTCTCTTGGTCGTGTTGGTCAAAAACAAAGTGCTGGGTCGACACAATTTCCGTAAACAAATATAATCATTTGCGGTTCAAGCTGTACGCCTATGGAACGCACTCCCTTGTGATATTAGTGACATTATTTAAAAAATATCTCCACCGGCATTACCTCTCGCTGTCGTAATATAACTATTCTATTGCGTCATTTCTTTTTTTTTTCACTTTTAACTATAGTTTTTGTAATTATTTTTGTCTATTTATATTGCCACCCGGTAGTTTTGAAAATAAAATGTCTCCTTAGGTTTGCCTGGAAGAGATCGCTCTAAGCGATAAGGCCGCCTAACTGTACACATATTGTAAACTGATATCTAATTTTGTATATTTTCATCGTGTGTGTAATAAAAAGTTTTATTATTATTATAAATATTGCGTTATCAAAAGGTGGATAGTGAAAAAGGGCTTATAAATATTCCAAAGAAGGTTTTTTACTTTAGTATGAAACTATTATCTATCGTACTATAGGGTATGTAATCGCACAGGGTTGTCATAGAGTAGGGTTTGTCGCGAATTCTTAAATTATAGAAAGCGGGAGAACTAAATGCGTTAATTTGCATTGTGGTATAATTCTTATAATGACAGCTTAGTTAACTACCACTGTCAATTTGAAATTCTGTCGGCAAACACCTATAGGTGTTATTACAAAAAAGTTAAATACTTGGTTTAAAAAGGTTTCAAATTAAATGCACCGCGCTCGCCCGAGGTAATTTCGCGTTATCCTTTTTCGCAAGTCTAACCTAACGTAACCAAAGAGAGACAAAAGAGCAAGATGGCGAACATTCAGCGACCCCGGTGTATTTAATTCGAAACTTTTTTAAAGCAAGTATTCAACACGTATTTAACCTTTTTGTAATAAAACCGTAAGTGTCTCAAAAATAGATTTTAACATCGTGTTAACATTAACATGTTAACATCTTAGATCACGTCATTTAACATCGGTGACATTGTCGTCAATCACTATTAAGGAATTAATTATGTATAATGTATACAAAACTTGTTAAATACCAATCTAGTCGGTTCTGCATCAAACCCGTACTTAAAAACATACACACAAAATCATTAATGTCATATTATTTTGAACTGATTGAAGAAATGTTATTTTTTTTGGTTGAAAATTACACTTTGTTCTTTTTTGTGCTCCTAGCAATATGTATGTCACAAAATAAAAAACAGGATGAGTCTTAAAGGTGCACGATAGAAGTGAAACTTTTTATTACAGGGAAAAATTTTAATTGAAAAAATGAAACAAAAAGCCAACGTCACACCCAAGTACTGACCACTCCCGACGTTGCTTAACTCCGGTGATCGAGTGAGTACAGGCGCTTTTAAAACTCTACCCGACACAGTGTTTACACCCACCATTTCTCATCACTTAAAACGGTTGCCTATCAGAATTTCAAAGCCCGTCCATAAGGAGTTTCATTATAACAAGACAGAACTACAAAGTCTTTAATATAGGTTACGTTTATTAAAAAATGACAGCCCTAGAGGCGGAATAGACCCGGGTAAGCCGGATATAGTCCTGGCCTTTGTGCCCGGGCATGACGCCCTGAACTACATTGTCCAATAATAACGTGATAATGACTTGAACAATTGCCTTTATTTATGCTTACTATGAATATATTGATCGCTCCTCATATCATTTCTTATGATAGACAAACGGATATCCGCCCGCTTTGCTATGCATGAAATAAAATTTTAAATAAATCGAGTCTGAGTTCACACGCGGTAGAAGTGTATTATGTTTAATTTTTAAGAGAATGGGATGAATACACTATGGTGGTTGTAAACATTAGTTTTCGTCATTATTTTGTATTATTTTAATATACACTAGTTGCAGCCCGCGATTTCGTTAGTTACGTTGGTTAAAACGCAGCGGAAAATCTCAAAAGGAAAACAAATCCGTTTTGAAACATTATTCATCGGTGCTCCGCTCCTATTGGTCTTAGACGATACATAGCCAATAGCCTTCCTTGATAAAATAGCTATCTAAAACTGAAATAATTTTTCAAATCGCACCAGTAGTTCTTGAGATTTGCGCGTTCAAGCAAACAAACTCTTCACCTTTATAATATTACTAGCGGTCCCGCCAGACGTAGCCCTGCCTTGATAATATAACAAATCCTAAAACTCAACCGCAGAGCCACCTACCGTGTCCAATAGTGAATCTAAACCATGCTCGGATCCACTGGAACACGCACACATTTCATCAAAATCGGTCCCAGCCGTTTAGGAGGAGTTCAGTGACATACACACGTACAGAAGAAATTTATATATAAAGACTAGTATCTAAGATTAACAGTTTTAATAATACACAACACATAATATTTTTTTAAAGTGCGCAATATAGTCACTAAGATCCGACAGAAAATAATGTGCTATAAATTTCGACGTTTCTCTCTCTCTCTATCTCCCTCTCTTTGTATATATTTCGAGTACATTACGAGAAAACGAATATTATCTCATTCTCTCACAGCCTAAACCCTATATGTATATTTACAGGTATCTCATTTTCCTTATACATTTACGTTTATTAAATCGAATTTACATCGTCCCAAAAGAAGTTTCCATAAGTAGGCCAGCAACGCAACAGCGATATCCCTGGTATTGCAGGTGTTCATAGACGACGGTAACCATTTACCATCAGATGGGCCGTCTGCCTGTTTGCTGCTCTTTAGCATAAAAAAAAGTTTCACTTAAAAAATATAGATTAAGTCACGAGCGGTCCCTAGAGAGATTTTAGAGATCAAACAAAAATAAAAATATCCAATGGAATAAAAACGCAAACCAATAATATACATACATATAATAAGAATGTAAATCTAACGTACGTCTGTACTTTTTAAACTTTGTGTGAAAAAAAGTGTTGCAAATGTCTCGGAATAAGTAACTAAATACTTATCAATAATTTTTAGAAATGTCTGTCTGTCTGTTGGTTTGAACACGCGTCACTGCTAAAGTACTGCGTTCACGATAAAACCTCACCAAGAAAATTATAAAGCATATCCTCGAGTAACATTTAGTCTTAGTTTCATTAAAATCGGTTCACTCTATCAAAACTTATTGTAATTTTAATGACTACACGACCTAATTACTAGTGAAAAGTAGATAAGTAAATGGACATAATACATTCAGATGATTTTATTAGTCACTATTTTTTTTATTAGGTTCCACGCGGACGGAATCGCTGGCACAGCTAGTTTGGTAATAAACTTCAAAATATAACACACGGTAGGAAGTAAATGTGCTTGTTTTTTTAACGTGTGTTTTTCTGTCGGCGTGCCGAGTGCATTGTATTTATGTTAGAAAAGAACAACATACCCACGGAATGAACATCACTCCCCCTCGTATTGGAATATAAATATTTATTAACAGAACGAAACGCAATATCCTCCGATTCAATTTACGATGATTGAATAACCGGGTGTTTTTGCCCATTTAAATCGGATAAAAATCAAATGGTTACTTTTTACTTTTACAAAATCATTGATCTTTACCGATTATAAGTGATAATCTATACTAGTATTATCAAGCTGAATAGTTTCTTTGAACGCGCTAATCTCAGGAACTACTGCCGCGATTTAAAAAATTCTTTCAGTGTTATATAGCTCATTTATTGAGGAAGGCTATAAGCTATATATCATCACGCTAAGACTAGTGAGAGCGGAGTAACAATGAAGAATGTTTCAAAATCGGGTTTTTTTTTCCTTTTGTGAGCTTCCATTGTGTGTTAGCGCTAGCCCAAAGTAACTATTCCACGCAGACGAAGTCGTAGACAGAAGCTAGTCATTATATAAATATAAAGTTTTCATTATAACTCGGTTTTGCTCGCGGTTTCGTTCGCATTGATAAGATTTGACTTCCCTTTCGGGAACATTACTTTTTTCTGGATAAAAGATATGCCCTTTTCCGAACCCATAATAACGTGTATATGAAAGCTCAAAATGGATTCTTTAAGTATTTAAGGTGCGAAAACGTAACAAACAAACAAGCTCACATTAGCGTGTATAATGTAGTAAGGATTGACAATTAAACGGAACAGGCATGGAAAGTGAATGCTTGTAATCAATTTTCTAAATTATTACTACCATTGTCGAGTAGGTAATTATATTACTAGTGTCTTGTAATAATTTCAATGTTCTAACAAGATCGTGGTCTCCTTGATAGAACTTTCCACGGAGTTTTTATGCCATCTCAGAATTCATGCTCCGGATTATTTCCCATCCATTTCACTTATGCACCGGGCTATATTACGTAAAATGCCATCAATATTCCAAAATATAGTCAAATATCACAAGATTATGAATAAGATATAAAAGCCATGACAGGCTAAGACTCCGCCAAAAAACTCCCAAAGCGACTTTATCTAATAAAGAGCGGAACCGGCGAACGTTGTCATGCCCTGATAATAAAAAATGAGTGCGTGTAACCGTCAAACGCGATTGAAGTAAAACTTCTTTGGCGTTATAAGAGTAGCTGATGGGTGGCAATACAGGTAATGAAGCTTTGATTTAATTTGTTACTTACTTACATTGAAACCAGATGGCGGCACGGTCGCGCGCCCTTATATACATAATTAATTCTAATTTATGGTTTTTATTGTTATTCAACCTAATATATTTTATTAATTTGTTTTTCAAAAATTTTGGATTGATTTGTTTATAAACTATTTCTTGACAAAATCAAAAATATTTAAAAACCGGAAGGTACAGAAACGTAACGCCATATTGCCGTAACGGACTTCCGTTGCATTGTCGTCCATTTACCTCCTACTCGCGCCTAAAGAAGTTTTACTTCAAAACCTTGACAAATTATACACCTAAACCTTTCACACGATTCAATTTATCTACTGGCGAAAAGTCCATAAAAATCCGTTCAGTAATTTTTGAGTTTATCACGAACAGACAGACAGACAGACGTGTCAGACGACTTTGTTTTATAATATGTTGTGATATTTATCGACACTAACGCAGTTGATAGTTATGTTTGATAGATAAAAACTTGTCCAGCTCGGGAAATACACTTGCGCTTTTTTATTCAAAAGTAAAGCTGCCACGAGTCATGTCAAACAAACTGTCGCACAAACAAAAGTCACTATAGAAAAGTCTTTAGATTTGATTTATACCTCGGAGAATGCTTTTAATTGTTTGAAAAACTCTGTCGTTAATCAACCGGCTCTGACACTCTCAAGGTTTTTGGTCGAATCCTATTCATACTGTCTAATGGAAGAGATCTTTATTTTTTATGCTTGAATTAACGTTGCCAGTATCACTTTAGTATTTCCATGGGAGTTATTTTTGAAGTGAAACTTCTTTAGAATCGTTGTGATTTCAAACCGGATGCAACGAAAAAACGACAGGTAAGTGACGTAACAACTTTTCGCGGTATTTTCGTTCGTCGGTTACAAAATTATGGCGGTTATTATTTTCGAACAGATTTTTTATTTACGATGTAGAAGTAACTAAATTAAACGTAAAGAAATTTCATCGTAAGTTTATTATTTTATTGAAGTGAAAAACGACAGGTAAGAGACACAAATACAAAAATGTGTAGGATGAAGCCGGCAAAGAATAAGACAGAAATATACATACTATTTTATATTATCGGTCTCTCCTCTTTGTACCATGCTTCGTAGCAACCCCACTCCCGTCTTCTAAGCATAGTCGCCTGTAAATAGTGAGCCAGAGCGAGAAAGCAAATGTCGGTGTGTATGTATATTGCACACTGTTTAATACTTGCTTGTATTTGAGCATTTAACGTGTGTTAGTATAGGTGAAAAGTACGTGAGCTAATACTACTGTACACTGTAACATATGTTAAATACAATATAAAATATCTTTTAAAATTAATCAAAATACTTTCATTTTTAAACAAATAAATTGTGTAATTATCCTACCCTTGTTATATATAATCATCTCATTCTTTTGTCGATTTACTGAAGTTTCACTTCTATCGTGTGTGAATCGCACACACACCTTTTTTTATATCATAGACACTTGCAACACCAGAAGAGTCGCAAGTGCTCTGCCAGCCTGTGTTTGGGAGAAGGAGGAGTAGGGGAAGTAGGGAGGGGGAGGGGAGTTGCGTATCCGGCGCTCTCACTGACCGAACGAAACGCAACAATGCAAGTACTGTTACTTCACGTCGGTTTTCTGTGAGAGGGTGGTAGTACACCGGGCGAGCCGACCCATTCATGCTGAAACCAGTAGTAGCTTCAGCGTGTCTCTACCACCTACAAATATGTAGTAGTAGTAATAAATTAAGTAATATAAGTAATTATAGTTTTTTTTTATATTATAGGAGGCAAACGAACAGACTGGTCACCTGATGGTAAGTGATCACCGCCGTCTATAGACACTAGCAACACCAGAGGAGTTCCAAGTGTGTTGCCAGCCTGTGTTTGGGAGAAGGAGGAGTGGGGAAGTGGGGAGGGGGAGGGGAGTTGCGTATCCGGAGCTCTCACTGACCGAACGAAACGCAATAATGCAAGTACTGTTACTTCACGTCGGTTTTCTGTGAGAGGGTGGTAGTACCCCGGGCGAGCCGACCCATTCGTGCTGAAACCAGTAGTAGCTTCAGCGTGGCTCTACCGCCTACAAATATATAGTAGTAGTAATATAAGTAATTATAGTTCGGATCGATTTAGAATGAATATTATTTTAAGCGAATGAATTATATAAACACTATTTGTTGTAAACATAGAACTGTGGATTTAAAAAACACCAAGTCTCCCCATATTCAAACGTCGAAATAAATATTACTTACTCACCAAAACTAATGTCTACTTTTTCTTTCACAGGTAATAAGGTTTCTGTGGTTTCAACATGCTTTCGGAAACGTACGCACACAGGTTATTGAATAAAATTAAGCGGAATGTAAGTGATTGGCAATAAGATGCATTTTAGGGTTAATTTACCGTTAACCGTATAATTTGAGAGTGTTTCGCGGGATCCTAGTCACTGATGTAGTGGATTTAATATTTTATTCAAAATCTTATGTTATTTCACTCTATATCTTGGTAGGTGGTAGAGCCACGCTGAAGCTATTACTGGTTTCAGCAAGAATGGGTCGGCTCGCCCGGGGTACTACCACCCTCTCACAGAAATCCGACGTGAAGTAACAGTGCTTACATTGTTGCGTTTCGTTCGGTCAGTGAGAGCGCCGGAGGCCCATCTCTCTTCCCCTCCCCTCTCCTCTCCCCCTTCCTCCCTCCCTTTTCCCCAAAAACAGGCTGGTAACGCACTTTCGAGTCCCCTAGTGTTGTTAGTGTCATTAGACAGTGGTGATCACTTAACATCAGGTGACCCACCTGTCCGTTTGCCTGCTATGACATAAAAAATACACGTATTGGTGGTGTTTTACGTAATATAGTTCGGTTTTTGTGCAATTCTGAGATGCCACAAAATATTGAATTTCAATATTAGTTGGCCGCTATACTGCGCGTCGCCGGTCTGACGCAAGCCGCGTAAGCGCAATACGGTCGTTGACGCGAAACCATAAGTTTATCTCCTAACTAAAATACCGCTCAACGCGCGTAAAGATGTTTTCACTTCAAAAACAATATTCCAATAAAGTTATTGACGATTGTCGTATAAATTATACGCGGAATTATCCACGTCGCGTTACACCCACTTACCGCGATATCCGCACGCGTCCGCGGTAATGGATGGTGTCGGATAAATTGGCATTACTTGCCGTCTCTTTCCATCCATCAAGCCTGTCATTGTCGAAAGGGTTGCACTCGTATTAACTCTCTTGCTGAGGGGGATTATTGACGGATAATGGTATTAATCACCGTCACAGTTAAAATGCGGAGTTTACAGGTTCGATTCTTGCTATAAACTACTTCGGTATAACGCTTATCGCCTCGAGGCCAACATTATTTTATAAATGAAATGTATGGAAAACTATGGCAAAGGCTTCTACACAACATTAGGGAAGATGTTAAATGTTATAAATATTATAGGAAATAAGTATAAAAATTAGCTACTTCAATATAATCAGGATTTCAAGAAGTTATATCTCTTATCACTGTTATATAATGATTGATATATCACGATCCGTTATATTAACTAAGTGACACGGCACGGCGACGACAAATAAAGTACAAGTGAAATAACTTCTCAACACACAAAATAATTCCAAGGTTTAAAAAACCTTCAGTTTAATCAAAGCTTGATAGTTATGACAATTAAATTCCACTCCAACAGATTATCATTTATAACTGGCGGAACGTGTTACTGAAATATAATTTCATCTCTTTCGCACGCGTAGTTTTACCATCGCACGATAAAATTCTGCGTATTGTGATATATTTTGCCCCGTATGAATTTAAGTTACACTCGCGCGATATGTAACCAGCATGTCACAATTACGTATCGGCGTGATACGTGATTTTTCATATCACTTGTTATTTAGCCAGTGATTTGTAAATATTCCGTGCCGGTGATACAAAAGATCCTCTTAAGATGCCCTCTTATGGTAATGTCGAATGGAATAATATAATCATATATGAAATTTAAATTTACATTTTGATTATATGAGCTTTAATTTAGATAACGTAACTAGTTTACTTTCATACAAAATTATACTTCTAGATCAAATACTCAGAAATCCTAGTATCTATCTCGTTTACTCTTTATTTCAATTATTTTAATAAGAAATTACCAACAAATTACGCACATTATTTTCTAGTAAGTATTATACTTAGGCACTTAGGTCTTAGGCGAAGCATCATTTAAAAAATATGTCTGTCTGTCTGCCTGTCTGTTTGTTTGAACACGCTTCACTGATAAAGCACTGCGTTCATGATAAAACCCTCCAAGAAAATCATAAAGCATGTTTTCGAGTAACATTTTGTTTCATTAAAATCGGTTCGGTCTATCAAGAGTTATTGTAATTTTAATGACGACTCGACTTGAGTAAAAAAGAAAAGCAAATAGTAATTACAATTAATACATTCAGATCACGCTATTAGTCACTGTTTTGTACATCAGGTTCTACGCGGACGAAGCTGCGGGCACAGCCTGTTTATTATTAAAAGTAAAGAAGAACAAAAACCGTCTCATTCTAATCTTACTAAAAGACCGGAGTGAACAATCGTTCTTTTAAACTACGCAGCGGATTTTGATACAGTTTTCACTAAAATTAAGAGAATTTCTTTTCAGAGCCTTATATATATAAAGAAAAGGAAAGCTGATATACTTTAGTTAAATGGAAATATATTCTCCAGGCGCTTACATTGTTAACACAGGCTAAACTTTATGAGAATCATCAAGATAATGTACTACGGAATTGTTTATCTTAAAGGCCTACAAAAAAGTCTCAGATATTATATATTTATCTTCTAAGAGTAATCCACAGTAATTATTATAATTGTTTTATATGTTCTTAAAAGGTATTTGATTATTTGTGAAGCTATCTTAATCAATATATTATTAATACTTATCTGATTATATATGTTAGTTATCTTGTGGATTGAACATGGGATTCAAAAACACAGGTTTTCTCTTTAATACCATATACTCAAGTTAGTATACTCGTATAAGATTGTATGATTGTGGTTATTAAGCAAAGATGGACATGCATATAAATCTGGATAATATAGCAGACAAAAAAACCTATTAAATGTAATTGTTAAATGTTTTTCTTATTAACTCTCATATGTGCCTTGTAAATAAATACATTGCCCAATTTAACAGTTTGCCTAATTTAACAGTTTGAACAATTTAACAGCTTGTCCAATTAAACAGTTTGCCCATTTTAACAGTTTGCCTAATTTAACAGCTTGAACAATTTAACAGTTTGCCAAATTTAACAGTTTGCTCATTTTAATAGTTTGCCCAATTTAACAGTTTGCCATTTTTAACAGTCTGCCCAATTTAACAGATTGAACAATTTAACAGTTTGCCCAATTGAACAGTTTGTCCAATTTCAGTTTATGTCTTAGAAGATAGTTATCAAAATTGAATATTGAGCTCAACAAAACAGTTGCTTATATCAGCGGCTTACAAAACTTCTTTGACTTTAACAAAATGTGAATGTAAAAGTGCAAGAAATCGTTTAAGCACTTATGGTGCTAACTTGGTACATTGCATCCGTGCAAAGACGAGGCAGGTTGCTACTACCTCGATAAAATAGGAATATAATCTATACTTATTACCTATAATATTATAAAGAGGTAAAGTTTGTGAAGTTGTAGTGGGTAATCTCAAGAGCTAACGGCCCGATTAGAAAAATTCTTTCAGTGTTATATAGCCCATTTATTGAGGAAGGTTAGGCTACATATATATCATCACACTAAGGCCAATAGGAGCGGGATAATAATGAATAATGTTTCAAAATCGGGTTTTTTCCCTTTTGATACCTTTCGCTGTGTGTTAGCATTAGCCCAAAGTAACTATTCCACGCGGGCGAAGTCGCTGGCAGAGGCTAGTATTACTATAATTTCGCTCATCGTTTCAGACTCGCTTCTGTTTCAATGAAAACGAAACCATTAATTAATAATTGTTATATTCGGACCAATTAATAACCTGAAAATATGAATTTCTATTATTGAATTGCTCTTGTTCTATTTTCAGCTGCAATTTATCTAATTAATTTAACTACAAACTGCCAATGTTTTGTGCTTAAATTATATTATATTTTAGGTGAAATGTTAAAATCGTTTTATAACTCTAATGTTCGAATTAAAATGATTTACGATACTAAAAATGCATGTAATGACTGCTGTCCTCGCATTTAATGACAACTGACTATATATCGCTATTATATAAAGATAATAGATTTGTTTTCTGTTTGTAATGGATAAACTTAAGAAACATCTAACCGAATTTAAACATTTTTTCACGTAGAAAAAGCTAAGTGAGTGATATAGATTATATTTTATTTAAAAAAAATATATTAGCGCCGTCAAAGCCGCGAGTAAAACTATTTTTACTGATATTATAAATGTGAATATGAGTATGTCTGTTTGTTTGTTTGTGGTAATCAATAATTTTATTAGTATAATAATTTTCCACTTTCCTTTCCATGTAACAATACTTATATACAACTAGCGGTCCCGGCGGACGTTGTCCTGGCTTGATAATAAAAATCTAAAATCCAACCGCAGCGCCACCAACCGGGTCCAATTGTAAATCTAAACCATTCTCAGATCCTCCCGAACACGCACACAAAAGTTCATCGAAATCGGTCCAGCCGTTTAGGAGAAGTTCAGTGACATACACATGTACAGAAGAAATTTATATATAAAGATTATATACTTGTAGTCTTTGGTTACTATTTTATGTTTTGTACAATATTAGCTGTGCCCGCGGCTTCGTGCGTATTGTCAGTACTCTTCTGATTTGTTACAATTATTATATTTGTTGTAAAAATAATCTAGTCTAGATATAGTACGTGTAGAGCCACGCTGAAGCTATTACCGGTTTCAGCATGAATGGGTCGGCTCGCCTGGGGTAATACCACTCACCCATAGAAAACCGACGTGAAGTAACAGTGCTTGCATTGTTGCGTTACGTTCGGTTAGTGAGAGCGCCGGAGGCCCATTTCCCTTAACCCCCCCCCCCGGCCCCTCTCTCCTCGCCCCCCAAACACAGGCTGCCAACGCACTTGCGATTCTTCTGATGATGCAAGTGTCTATGAACGGTGGTGTTCACTTAACATCAGGTGACCCGCCTATTCGTTTGCCTCCTATGACATAAAAAAACAATAGTAAAATGTAACAATTCCAAGTGAGTTTCAAGAGAGAACTAATAGTTGTATTAAATATTCACAGATACAGGGTAATTTATCGATTGTTTTGTAGAACCTGAATAAGGTAAGGACATTCAAAAGTCTATAAAATGGCGTTAACGTATTAGTGTACTCACCTATTAGCAAGTGTTTGAAAGTAACTTATATCGTGTAAATATTCTTTCTCCATATATCAACACATACCATTTTTGTAGGGAAAATTTGTTTAGGCGCGATGAGCGGTATTTTTTTTGGCAGGAGATAAATTTATAATTTCGCGTCATGACATGTTAGTAAGCGTGACCGATCGTATTGCTTGCGCGGCTTGCGTCTAACTAGCGACTGTTAGTGTAGCCGCAGGTATACATCTAATATAGATATGTTGTGTTGAGGCTGTGCATCCCATAATATGTTTGATGAATTAATTAATAAAAAAAAGTATATCATTACTGTTGGGAGTGCCAATAGATGTGAAAGAGAGACTAATGATAATAATTTAAGTTTACAAATTATTTAATGTAAACTATAATTAGTTTAAAAATTCAAAAGAGAGCACAGTTTAAATTCCATTCTTTTGAGTTTTCACTTCTGTCGGCAGACCTTATGACTGCCTCGACTTTTTTTTTATCAAAGGGTAGCAAAATTCAAACCAAAAATATTTTATTAATTTAAGTCCTGAGAAGAAGCTTATGAATATCAAAGCTACCACCGTTTCGGAAGACAACTCCCTCATCAAGAACCGACAAGAAAGTCGATCTGCGTTATTTTTTCATCATACATATATTTACAAAACAGATAGTTACATTTATTTTTAGTGGATGCATAGAGAGGAGTGTCATTTCCAGACGTCACTATCGTTCACATGGTGTTAGATGGTTACCGTCGCCTATTAACGACCGCAATACTTTATCGTTGTTACGTTGCCGGTCTTGGAGAGCGTGTTTCAATACCCTTTTGAACCCATGTCTCTGGGGAATACTGTACCGGGTATAGACAACGCTAGAGTAATATATACATGACGCTAGAGTACGCATAATGAAAGTTCTAGAGAACTTAACGGTTGTCGCCGTTTTATTAGACTTTTAAGTATGTGGATAAGTAACCAGCCAGCGTCGGGAGGTGCGAATTTGGAACGACCGGCGTTGGGAGGTGCGAATTTGGAACGACCAGCGTCGGGAGGTGCGAATTTGGAACGACAATGAGGACAGCGTATCAAAAAGTTCTTCAGGGGATTTTTGACGAGATTTTAGTCTGTCATGTAGTAGCTTTTATATTTTATTCATAATCTTGTGTTATTTGATTCTATATTTTGTAATAATGGTGTCATTTTCTTTAATATAGTTCGGTTATTGTGCACAAGTGAAATGGAAATAATACCACGGAGTATTAATTCTGAGAGGCCACAAAAATTCGACGGAACGCTTTATCAAGGGCCCACAATCTCGTTTCATTAGAATCGGTTCGGTCGATCAAAAGTTATTGTAATTTTTAAGACGACGAGACTTAAGTACGGAGTCGGAGAGAAAAGCAGATAAATAATTAGACCGAATACATTCAGATTACTTACTACTATTACTTTTACATGACTGTTCTGTACATAAGATTCCATGTGGACGAAGTCGCGGGCACAGCTAGCATAAAGTATAATTCAAGAAGTTTGTACGCTACAAGAAATCTTTTATATGTTTTTCTTTATATTTACAGCGTTTTAGTGGTTGAACACAATCTGACCTGATGTTAAATGATCATTTGGTCCAAGATGGTAAACACGCTAAACCTAGTGAGGACTGGCGCTCAAGTGCAGCTCCCAGAACACACTCATAGGCGTTTGGTGACAGATTTCCAACATGAATGTGGTAGCCAGCCAGGAGGGCTTTGAAATTTTGGTCGGCCAACATTTTGTGTGACGAAAAGTGGTGGGGTAAACACTGTGTCAAAAACGACAGTTCTCGTTCGTTCGCCGAGGTTAAGCAACGTCGGTCGCTGTCAGTACTTGGATGGGTGACCACCAGGGAACATCGCATGACGTTGGCTTTTTGTTTTATATTTTTATTTCTTTTTAAGTTATTTTCTAACAGTGTAGTGGATATGTGCTTATAATGGAATTAATAAACCGTATATACCATAAAATAGGGTATGTTTGTAAAGAAGAATGTAAATTAATTTGATTCAGCTACATCCATTATTAAAACATTTTCAGATACTACACCGTGAACAATGGAGCGAGTTGTCGATTTCTCTTCCTTTTTTTACAGTAAACAACAATGTTTTCTTTGTAAAATCGGTTAGAGGAAATACGAGGTGCCTTTTGTTCCCTGATGTATACATATTGTACGTACATCGGCTGTCTAATCTGACAGGAAAGGAAAAAAACACGTTTCTTTGTTAGGTACATCTTATCTCGAAGTCTCCTACTGTTTGAGTTTATTTTAATTTTTTAAAGTCTCCTTTACTCGATCGTAAGTCGATTCTATTTCGATTGGATCGAGAAGTGATTTGAATTGCTTTAATGTGATATTTTCATTTGAATAATACAAAAACGTTCTTTAGTTAATAGTTTTATAGGTAATACAGTTAAATTTTATAACAAAGTCCCAAAGAACATTACCGATTTGCCAGATAACGAGTTCAAGCACTCTGTCAAGCGGGTTTTGACATCTAAAGGTTATTATTATTACAGGGCTGTACAATATGTTACATCTGAAAAGGACGCACTTCTCTGTGCATCCACCAGAAACGAATGTAACTACGTATTGTGTTTATCTTAATATATATATTTCTTGTGTGCGTGTGTATGTGACTGAACTCCTCCTAAACGACTGGACCGATTTTGATGAAATTTTGTGTGCGTGTTCGAGTGGATCCGAGAATGGTTTAGATTCACAATTGGATCCGGTAGGTGGCGCTGCGGTCGACTTTTAGGATTTTTTTGTTTTCAAGGCAGGACAACGTCCGCCCGGCCCGCTAGTAACTATGTATGTTCATAAAAATATGTTATGTATGATGAAAAGATAAACCAGATCGAGTTATTTGCCGGCTCTTCTCGATGACTGGGTTGTGTTCCGAACTGACGGTAGTTTTGATGTTCATAAGTGTCTTCTCGGGGCCTAAATTGCATAAAATATCTTTGATTTTCATTTTATAATGGAAAATATGTTAGTAACTAATTTTATTCTAGTGTGGTAAGGTAACCAGACTCATAAACTATCGTCTCAAATTGAAAATCATTCGAGCCACCAATACTTTACTGGTATTCTTATCTTAGCTAATCATCTTTAATCTTCATAGTTGCATAAGTGAGACTCTGTAACAGCATACTGCATTCGTTTAAGTTAATTTAAGTATAGTTAAGACGATTATTTAATTTGTACATTGAATGAGATGAAACCATAATAATTGTCACAAGTTCAAGTGAGTTTCGAGAGAGAACTTATAGTTGCATTAAATATTCATGAATACAGGTTGATTTATCGGTTGCTATGTAGAAGTTGAATAAGGTAAGAATGTTAAAAAGTTTATATAATAACATTAAAGTATTAGTGTACTCACCCATTAACGAGAGTTTTCAAATAACTCCAAAGCACTGGAAATACGAAGAAATCAGTTCAACTTTTGTAAATAAACCGAACAGTTTGAGCGTCTTGTTCTATCTTGTTATATGTCTTATACTTTATTAGTTATACCCCTGGCTTTAAAAAAAAACGGATTTCTCTAACGGGGCGTCCAGTAGGAGTTAATAATAATATTGTCACGTTAGGTAAAAGCGTTCTAGTAGGTGGTAGAGCGTCGCTGAAGCCATTATTGGATTCGGCATGAATGGGGCTGTACCACCCTCTCATAGAAAACCGACGTGAAGTAACAGTGCTTGCATTGTTACGTGGTCAGTGTGAGCGCCGGAGGCCCACCTCTTTAGTCTGCCTTACCTGCTATACCCCTCTCTTCTCCCCTTCCTCCCAAACACAGATTGGTAACGCAATTGCGACTCCCCTGGTGTTGCTAGTGTCTATGGACGCCAGTGATCACTTAACATCGGGTGACCCACGTGATCATTTGCATCCCATGACATAAAAAAAAATATATCTGTTTGTCGTCTCTCTCCCTATGCGGATTTTATGCGTTTAGGTCGCCAAAATATGTTATTACTTATATATAAGGTTTATATTTTATTATATTTATTAAAAATGCGTGGATGACGTCATTATTTATATTTTTAAATAAAATAATAATAACTTTATACTCCAACCGTAACACGAATCACACAATTCAGAAATATATATCCTAGAAAATATGAAATACTAGCTTCAAGGTTGTTCGTTCACATGACGGCCACTGACTGCCACATAAACTAGGCACTCCTGTGTTACAGCTGGCAATTTAAATTATGCTACTAATAATGAAAACATTAGAAAACCGTAGTAGGTATAATAGTTTAAAATATTCTTAAATTTAAAAGAAGTATTATTTATCTTTGTAATTAAATTTTGGTAAGAGTATTTTCATTTTATGCAAATTAAACGTTTACAATGACTACGTTAAGTGATACTTAAATATCTCGCTGTTTAATAGTAATTCATCCCCATCGTCGGCTTGCAAGAGACCCACTGCAGGACCATAGGCCTCTTCGCGAAGGAAGATATGGGAGTAATCACCACGCCAGACCCACGACGTGTTGGCGATTTCAAACTGAGAAATTCACAGTTCCATGTTTTCCCACATACAGTATGTCACGTTGTAAATTCCAACGTTATATGTATCCAAGTAACCCACATAATGATCTAATAATAACAACATAACATTACACATTCCACAGACAATATAATATTAATGGCACACTTATTTCATGAGATTGGTAGTAAACACTTATCTGTGGTTCATTTGGTCATTTGCTACTAGGATTAATAATCTATGATCGAGTGTTGTTACTCTAAGATCTCACTTTGCATTAAATCGTACCAAAGTTAGACAAAATAATTGCTTTTATTATAGATTAAAAATGTTTTTCTAATCTGGCATCCCGAGAGCTGTCAGATTGTTAAAATCGGCTTATCAAGTTTATCAAGAAGTCAACCTTTCTTTGCTGATCAGAATTCGCAAGTGTGAGGAGTGTTTCCCTCAGCGGCTCCCAGGTGTTGGTGCTGTGAGGCGAGTCGTGTGGTGTCTCATTTGTAAGGAGCTTCTTGCTTTAGCCTCGAACTTTTGCGGGACTGTTGCCGCGTTGTGTGGAACGTTCATCCTGTTATTCATCTAAACCCCGGTGTTCGGGGTTTTTTATATTGGGTACTTCTACCTAAGACTACTGCCTAGTGTGTACCAAACTTTACTTGAAAGTAGTTGAGCCTGCCGAGTTGGACAGCCGGCCGACTGCAGCAAGTATTACGGTGCTCTGCTGACGTCCCAGTCCGGGTGGCGTTAGATTTGCCTCCGGTGGTGCATTCCTGGTTCCCCGTTGAGACCGGTATTTGTGGCAAAAACGCCATGGTCCAGCTAAGCGAACTCTACCCTCCTATTTGTAGATATTCTTCGAATATAGTTTTATATGACACTTCCTTTTCTTTCTTGTATGTAATTAAAAATGATAGCATTGGTTTTCCTACCCCTTGAGATTTCCATATTTAAATTGTTGTATATGTGTATTAGTTATAATTATTGTTAAAAATTATTGAACCTATCTCACTGCATCCTGTGGTCTCATTCACCCTAGGGTTGCAGTGTTTTAAACACTACAAACATTTCTCAGTACCACTAGACCACTATGACTTTTTTAATAGTAAATACAATTTACTCATATTATTTAATTTGTGCCTATATTGATAATTTTAACATGCCGTAAGGTCCAATAGTACAGAAATAGCTGCAAGGGAAATTAAAATACGTCGACATAAATGTTACAATAATGATGGTAGAATTGAAAAGGGTACGCGTCTCGAGGGTATTTAAACGGAATAGTTAGAGAAGTGGGGACATTCAGAATTGATTATGGTTTGGATCAGACGCGCGTTTGTAATTTTAATTAATAGTTTTATTTATAATTTAGCAACTTGGTATCTTCAGAAAATAATTTATTTTTTGCAATTGTTATTTTATGTATTCTGTTTAATATAATATTACTAGATTAAGTAAGTGTTTAAGTAATTAATTAAGTTTAAACAAGTTCTGTGTAGAACATGATGCTAGCGTAATTAGTCGATTACACAACGGAAATACGCGATAACGTATCGAATAGCCATTCACAGTTCGGCACGTTTCTGTAATAATAGATTATCGTCGAACGATCCAACCCGCTTAATACTAGAGATAAGTCATGAAGTATAACTTTGGCAATAATTTTTTTAAATTAATTTAAGTGAAATTAAACAGTTTTTTTAATATATAAAACGCGTCTGTAATGTATACAGCCGAGCACATGAGTGAACTTTGCGGCATATTACTAAATAGGTATTTACAGTTCGGCACTTAACTGTGATGATAGATTGTCAAGTAAACAAGCCCGCACTGTCCGATACACTACTACATATTCTAGTCTCAATATAACTTCGTTCATACTTAGCGTAGTTTTTGATTTACACTTTGCATGATAATATCTTGTTCATACTTTATTATTTTTGTGTTACTTCAATTATTTTGCGGAATTATGTGTAAATAGTAATCGCTTGGACTTACATAGATCGGCCTTTAAAAGGCAAGATGTCGGTGATAACTACGCATTATTATGTACAAAGTAAGGCGAAGCTCTACCCAAATAAATAGTGACAGTATCTACGAAGTGTTTATTGGCATCCCTTTTTTTTTTTTTTTTTTTTTTTTTTTTTTTTTTTTTAACGTGGGGAAATCCCTTATGGATACCCACCCTCCCGGGGGAGAGAGTGGGTTATGTCCGACTCGCACGGACTAAAACCCCACGGTGTACCGACAGACCGTTTTGTGGGGGCGCAAGGGATCGTTCAAGCTAATCAACCTTGTAGAGCCGCCCCCACGGTCCGCCCGGCGGAAGGTGACCGCCGGGCTCCTACCTATAGAGGGACAGACCGGGTACACGCCGGCTGCCCCCCCTCGTCCGCCGGACCTGTGCAATGAGGAGATGGGCCCCCCGGCCCATCCCCTCGGGTCCGGCTACGGTGGCAGGAGGAGTTGGGCAAAGCGCCGCCTCCTCCTGCCAATCCTCCGTTGGCGGAGACGGCCACTTAGTGGGTCTGCCTCGCGGGCCCTCTCCGCCGCCTCCTTCTGCGAGATGACCTCCTCGCAGAAGGAGGCCATCGCTCGCCAAGCCTGTTCGCTGCCGAGCATGGCCGAAACCACGCTCGGCAGCGATAAGTCCGGTCCTACCGCCGCCGCCAGAATGCGGCGCTGCTCTCCCCACGCAGCACACTCAGACAGAGTGTGCTGCGCGGTATCTTCGTCAGCGCCGCACTCGTGGCAGGCGGCGGTCGGCTCCCTGCGCGCAATCTGGTGCAGGTACCACCCGAAACAACCGTGTCCGGTGAGTACCTGCACCAGTCGGAACGTCAGGGAGCCCCACTCCCTACCAATCCACTCCCGCAGGACCGGGCGGACGGCGTCTACGGTAAACCGCCCGAACCGCTCGTCCGCCAGGTCCTGCTTCCATCTTTCGACGGCGTCTCCCCTGAGACGCCGTCTCTCCGCCTCTACCTCCCTGGGAGCCGGAGGCTCCCCCCTTCGTTTTCTCGCCGCCGTGAATTGGTACACGGCGGCGAGAACTCCTGCCTCCAGCTCCCAGGGTAGGGAGCCGGCGAGCGTGAAGGCCGCCGCTGAGGACACGGTCCGGTACGCCCGGATCGCCCTCAGTGCCACCGTGCGCTGCGCATTGCGAAGCGTGCGCACGTTGGCGGTACCGAGGGCGTCGGCCCAGACCGGTGCCCCGTAGGCGGCCATCGCCCGCACGACTCCCATGTAGAGTCGGCGGCACCCGGCGCCCGGCCCCCCTATGTTGGGGAGTAACCGGCCGAGTGCCGCCGCCGCCCCAGCAATTCGCGGTCCGAGCCCCGCAAAGTGGGGCTCGAACCGCCAGCGCCCGTCCAGTGTGAGGCCCAGATATTTCATCTGGGTCCCCACCCTGATCCGGGCGCCCTCCACCACAATGTGGGCCCCAGGAGGTGGCCCCCGCCGAGGCCCATGGAAGAGCAGGGCCTCGGTCTTCTCGAGGGCCACCCTGAGGCCCAACCTCCTAATGCGCCTGACCACGAGGGTTGTGGCCATCGTGGCCAGGCGCTCCACCTCCCTCCACTCCCCTCCCCGGGCTACGACTAGGGTGTCATCCGCGTAACATATGAGGCGTGCCCCATATGGGAGCACGCCGCGGAGCACCCAGTCGTAGCCCATGTTCCACAGGAGCGGCCCCAAGGCCGACCCCTGTGGAACCCCCCGCCTTGATCGACACTATACGTGATTAATGTAACAATCTCTATTATTAAGGGTGATATTTTTTTTATCAAATCCTAACAAATATTATAAATGCGAATGTGAGTTTGTTTGTTTGTTATGCTTTGATATCTTAATTAGTCACGCAACCAATTACCATGAAATTATGCACACACGCTGTTACTGATACAAAAAGAATATAGGTTTTTTTTATCCGATTGGAGACAAAGGAACGTGCAAGTTAACTGACGGTATGTGATCACCGCCGCCCATAGACACCTGCGATACCAAGTTCATAACTGATGAGTTGCCATCCTTTGAGAAAGGAGTAGGCTCCTTGCTTGAAGGTTTGTAGCATATATTAGTCCGGAAGCTCCACCGATCATTCCAAAGAACCGATGTACGTGAAATAAATGTTCGCGAAAACCACACAGCACACGACCTCCAACTGTCTAGTAGACAAGGATGGAATTTCATTTTATTTCATATCATTTACTATCCCCAAAAGATAGAACTAATCTACGTTAACACGAGCAAAGCCGCAGGTAAAAGCCAGTAAAAAAGTAAAACAGAACTAAATAACCTAACTTAATTCACCCATCTGATATAATTTCAATCTTTCGTTTCATGAAATTGACTCACATGGAGTCAAAACACAATTTATATAGTCCCGTAGAGTCACTAAACATTTGCGGTTTGAACTAAACTTTCACTCTAAACTTCGAAAGCGTCAAACGGAAACTTTGTAACTGAATATTAAATTACTTACGACGCCTACAACTAATTCTGTATGATTAATCTTAAATTACAATTAATTCGGATGTAAAGTGAGGGAAGTCGCGGGCAGATGTTAGGTAATTGTTAAAATACCAATTTATTTTTAAATTCAACTGACATAATCAGAGATTAGTTCACTTAAACAAATACAAGTGCAATTATTTGCGCTTTATAAACTTCTATTCATTTAAAAATTTATTTTGTACAAGTTTCATCTATACATATAATCAGAATATAAATCTAACGTGTCTGTACGTGTCTAGGAATAAGTAATAGAATACATTTCAATCGTTTTTGAAAATGTCTGTCTGTCTGTTTGTATGAACACGCATCACTGCTAAAGTACAGGGTTCACAATAAAACCTCAAATCACTAATCATATAACCATATCTTCGGGAGTAACTTAGTTTTTATTTTATTAAAATCGGTCCACTCTATCAAAAGTTATTGTAATTTGAATGACGGCTCGAGGTAAGTACGAGAGAAGAGTAGTAATCTATACTAATATTATAAAACTTATTTGCTTGGTTGAACGCGCTAATCTCAGGAACTGTTGGTCCGATTTGAAAAATGATTTCAGTGTTAGATATACCATTTATCGAGGAAGGCTGTAGGCTACATATCATTACGCTAAAACCTATAGGAGCGGAGCACTAATGAAGTATGTTTTAAAAATGTTTTTTTTTTTTCGTTTTGAGAGCTTCCGCTGCTTTATTTTGGGCTAACTACCAAAGGAACTATTCCACGCGGACAAAGTCGCGGGCTGAAGCTAGTTAAAAAATAAAATTGTACAAAACGTTACGGAATAACGTCGAAAAGCAAAATGGCATTTCTAAAACTTTTTTACGTTTAAATTCGATATCTATTCGACACGAGCTTGCATTCGATATTCTATCCTTTGGTTACAATATTTCACTTCAGTTTGTGATCGTTACATACCGACTTTAAAAATGAACAACATATATTATGGAATAGCAAACATGTATGCATGTCTGTCTGTTCGCGATAACCTCAAAAACTACTGAACGGATTTTTATGCGGTTTTCATCAGTAGATAATGTGATTCATTCAGGTGCCACCGATTCGAAGATTAGCCGAAACAAACAGACAAACGGACAAACAATTAAATAAATGCTTTTTGTTAGGAGTATCACTACATATTATACAATAAAGTCCTTTGCCACGTCTGTCTGTCTGTTTCTTCGTGATAAACTCTAAAACTATTGAACGGATTTTCATGCGATTTTCACCAGTAGATAAAGGGATTCATGAGGAAGGCTTAGGTTTTTTATATCATAGGAGGCAAACGAATAGGTGGGTCACCTGATCTTAAGTGTTTACCACCGTCCATAGACACTAGCAACGCCAGGGGAGTCATAAGTGCGTTGTTTGTTTAAGGGGTGGGGGAGGGGTCACGGGAGCTGGGCCTTCGGCGCTCTCACTGACAGAACGTAACACAACAATGCAAGCACTGTTACTTCACATCGGTTGTCTGTGAGAGGATGTTACTACCCCGGGCGAGCTGACCCATTCATGCTGAAACCAGTAATAGCGTCAACATGGCTCTACCACCTACAAAATCAATATAATTTGTCAAGGTTTTTTTTCATTATCAGTGCGGGACAACTTCTGCCAGGAACTTTAGTCCATTATAAACAAGAACTCCAATGTTTTTAATAGCAATTTTGCTAATAGCTTGTAGATAATATGTACGGCAAAGTAATATTCCATAAACACAATGACGGGTTTCTACTAGTTACGTAGACTACTCCCTTTGTTACGAATGACTACAGTTTATTAATGCTTAATTTTGAATGATTTAGTATATCTGAGACCAATGAAATAAATTTCAATACACATCTAAAGTGCCTCGCGCTGTTTCAATTTCACTAATGTTTAATCACTTTCCCAATGTTGTCCTTTTCACCCGGGTAACTCTGCTTAGCGTACAATTTTAGCCGAATTAACTCGAGTCACAACGACACTGACGTCTGCTGCGGCGGAAATAAAGCTGAATTGTAAATTCTGAAGTTGTTTGGTAATTACGAGGCCCTTAGCAAGAGAATTTTAACGCTGTTCAAATTATTTATATAGCATTAATATATTAACTTAAAGTCTTGGTTATTTGCTATTTAATGCCTTTGCATTTAAGTTTATTTGATCGATTTTGTTTATCTATAACTTTTGTTCTCTTTTGTCTTTTTTGTTACGCAAGTTTAACCTTTTTTTTACATGGGGAAATCCCTACGATTTCCCACCCTAGCCGGGCAGGTGCGACTTGCACGGACTAAAACTTCATGGTGCCTTCAATCACCTATAAGGCTGGGGAGCAGGAGCTACCGAACTGGCACTGCCTCTATTCCCCGGCAGGTGTTGGCCCCTCATTAGGGGCCTCGTCGCGGTCGAGGAGTCAAAATTGTAGAACCCTTAAGGGAGGGCGGGAGTTGCCCTCCCCAAAGATCGTGGGAGGCACATCGGCATAATGCGCCTCAACCACACGGGCTTGTGCAGATATTCTGCCAGGGCGACGGACGTACTCGCGTCCTTTGCCCGCAGGCCCTACGCAAGTCTAACCTAATCTAACCGAACCGAGACGAAGAACTGAGAGAAAATTGAGAAAAATAAATAGTACACTTATTAATATACACGACAAGATATCAATCACATGGCCCCGAACGAATTACGTATTAATGTAACGCAACTGAAGTTGGTCAAAAGCAAACAATCTATACCTAATTCGTTCCGGGCCATGTGATTAATGCGGCCGTGGCATCGGCCGGCGAGCGCATTGCGATGGCGTTAATGCGGAAGTACCCACTGTGTTTATTATATTACTAGCCACTCGAGCTTCGCATGGATGCAGTGTATGAATGTAGTGTCCATTTAGGTCCATTTTTTGCCGCTTTCAAATTTACGAACTGTAAATCAAAATTGCTACGTACAAATCTTGACAATTTTTTTCTTGCGTTTAATTTTAAATTTCATAGATAGAAAAAGCCTTAAGACTATGTCATAGTTTCATTATGGTATTTCCCTTTACCAAAAACCAGGTTTTATCATGATTTGAATGTCCGTCAATCGACGCAATGCTCTAAAATATTATCATTCTGGTATCATCACTTTGAAACCGGGTTAAAACTTACTACCTCTTAGTTGAAATCCTCATTTATTTATTTTTCGTATACTATATCTTAAATAGCGTTTGGACACCGCGTCTTTAATGCAGGTTCGAATCTTTGCGAATAGGCGCACTTTCGGGAAAGGAAAACATCCTGACAGAACATGGTGGTAGGGCTTTTTCTAACCCAGGCTTTAGCTATCTCCCTCAAGTTGGTAATATGTCGCAAAGCAGCTATAGTTGTATTCCGGCAGCTGCACGTGAGTCTCTCCCGCTCTGGGTATAGCGTGTTTACCTTCTTAGACCAGTCCCTCATTTACATCAGGTACACTTGTGGTCAAATGCACAAGTAAAGTGTTGGGTATTATGTAGCATTCGTTAAGGCATTATGCAAATTGTCAACCAGAGATGTTTACACAGCGGCTTTTATCGGTCGCTCGGGCCTATAAACGAAAATATATAAAGTTGACAACACCTCGTCGTCACTCAATATTTAGTTCACGATTGAGGGCTATATAACTAACTAGCCTCTGCCCACGACTTCGCCCGCGTGAAATAGTTACTTTGGGCTAACGCTAACACGCAGCGGAAGCTCTCAAGAAGAAAAAAATCCCCGATTCTGTATCATTCTTCATTGGTGCTCCGCTCCTATTGTTATCGTGATGTCATATACCTTTCACGATAAATGAGCTATATAACACTGAAAGAATTTTTCAAATCGGATCAGTAGTTCCTGAGATTACCCCCTACAGCGTCACAAACTCATAAACTTTACCTCTGTATTATATTACTATAGAGCATACTATATAGCACTGAAGCATCGCCTGACAAAAGTATAAGAGATACATTGTCAGTAAATGATAATTCTCCGCATTCTTGGCGACTTTCATTATTATTCCAAGATTAGAAACAAAGCAGTCTCTGTCCATTTCGTTTCTATATTATAAAAGCACAATTGTCCCTTTCATAAGCCGCTAAACACCGCCTAATCTCATTTCACTATTCGCCAACAATATGACAGATTAGCAGTATAATGGATGTCTGTCCTTAAGTTTTCTCACATCCGGATGATGCAAGTATTATTTATATCAAGTTACTTATAAAACTATGTTTTTTTTCTTACCCTTATCCCACCTAAGTAGGGTCAGCACTACACGCTTTCCTTTTCCACTCACCTCTGTCAGATGTCATCTCAGTGTTCACACCTTATATACACATATCATTGTTCATACAATCCATCCATACCTTTTCAGTTTTCCTCTACTCCTATATCTATCCACCTTCATACTCACGACTTTGATCTCTTGACTTTCATCTCTTATCATAATATAACCGTACCAAGCTATCTTATTAAGTTATAAAATATTTATGATAATTATTCTATTAAATGTTGTACTAGCGGATCCGGCGGACGTTGTTCCTTGACAAATTAGGTACACCTTCCTTATGAATCATCTTATCTACTGGTGATAACCGCGTGGAAATCCGTTCAGTAGTTTTTGATTTTATCGCGAACAGACAGACAGAAAACAGACATGGTAGAGGCTTTGTTTTATAATATGTAGTGATTTTTTTTATAACTGTGTATAATAACATAAAATCTAATTTAAAAAAAACTGCTCTAAAAATGCACCAGAACCTCCCTGACCATAGTCAGGTACCTAGTCTCGGATTGCCCACAAATAACTCGGTCACCACACTTACTTAATCAGTGACAGTGACGATAGTCTCTGTGTCGCTCGCAGCCGGAACCTAGGCTATTCAAATTTGTTTATACCAAAAAAAACATACATTGTTCTTACAAGTAGGTACATAATTTGTTCTTATTTCCTTATACAATCAATATATATCTATATATATTTCTTATACAATCGAATCCCACCTCTTCACGTATTATTACACCTACTTCGAGTGTAATAAAAGTCAACAAAAGAACTTTCGGGGACGTATAATTTGTGATAAAATCAAAGTTCGCCGAACGACTCAGACCGCAAATAATGCTCATCGACATAAAATGTTTTACTTTCTAACAAATCCATTACACGGGTACCATTTGTTGAAAGTTTTCCTATCAAATATATAGGTACCGTGTATTAACTATTCTATACTCATTTATCCAACTTCAAGAAAGGGAATTTCTTTTTTCTCCTACTTCTAATACTTGCGAATGAGTAAGCTGTCGAAGAAAACATTGTGAAGAAACTGTAGAATTGCGGTAAAGTTTTCTATTAAACCCACCTGCCACCTACTCAAGTTAAAAACTGTTGCCAAGCACCTACGGATGTCTTCTGGGAGCTGTACTTGAGAGCCAGTCCTCTAGGTATCGCGTGTTTTCGATTTTAGGTCTAAAACAGCGTCATTTAGCATCAGCTGAGATTTTTGTCTATTGTTAAAAACATATAATTTTAATAGAAATTATTAAACAAAAATTGTCATTTTTTTTAGACAGTTATCGCGCGTTCTTTCCCAATCGTTACTTAGAGATATGGGTACAAATAAACGGCGATAGCATGAATGTTACAAATGGGCCGATTTGATTGGATAGTTATATTGGCAGCCATTTTGTTTCACACCTCACTCTTCGTCCCTTTTCCTACTTCTTTTATGACCTACTCTCGCGCACGCACCCAGCGGCTCAAGCCTAGGTCCGTTCCCTCGGTGTGGAGCCCTTGAGTACGCTGCTCGCGCGATACAGAGACACAAAATCTTATATCACTGCAACAAAATTACACATATCACCTCCACACAAGTGCACGCCTACACGCTTACGCATGAAAGTGGAAGGGTTCAAATACATATAGGAGTTATTGAGGCATGTATGCTTGGTACACATATATGTTTCAATAACTCATATATGTATGAATATGTAGCTTAGCTTACGTTAGCTCAGATAGGTCGCGAATTGCATGAATCAGGCAACAGCCCAAGCCGAGGTGTGTCGTGCACCCTTGAGCTAGTCGTCCAAATAAAATCGGCTGAGTGCCTTAAGCGCTCGCCTTAGTAGCCCGGTGAAGCTGTTAAGACCTTGCCAAGTTAAAAGCGTAGTCAGTTTGAGAAAAAAAAATCGCACGCACCTACATGATTGCTACCATCTACGTCGAATAAAAATTTAGAAACTATGCAACCTGTGGTGCTTTCTAAGTATCCTTTACTCACTCATGTCAACCTGGTAACTGTGAATATCTAATACCAATCATACAATTAAGCTAAACTATCATTACATAGTATAAAACAAAGTCCCCCTACCGCGTCTGTCTGTCTGTTCGCGATAAACTCAAAAACTACTGAACGTATTTGCAAGCGGTTTTCACCAGTGGATAAAGTGATTCATGAGGAGCGTTTTGGTATATAATTTGTCAAGTATATATTTTTAATCAGGGCGGGACCACGTCTGCCGGGCCCGCTAGTTTATAATAATTTGTATATTACACAAAGAAACGTCATATGTGGGACTAGAAAGTACAGCACAGCGCGATAGTAATCGATATCAATTATTACTAATAAATATAAATTACTAGCGAATCACCCGATCTTTACATGGCTATAATGTACTAATGTGACGTCATAAGTCTTTACTCGATTTGGAAATATAAAACTAGGTTTAAAAGTCATAGTTATAAGAAACTTCGCACAAATATTTTTTTTTTTGTTGAGCGTAATTTTAAATCTTCTATTTCTTTGATATCTTCTAATATATATACTAGCGGCCCGCTCCGGCTTCGCACGGGTATAAAAAATAAATGATTAAAATCGATCCAGTAGTTTTGATTTATTCATTACTGCCCGTGGCCCGCCTGCGTTTGTTGCAATGTAAGCGGAAAAAATGTAATTATTTACAACATCACATTAGAAACCTCAAAAATAACAGTATTTCTCCACTATTTAATGGATGTTATTATAGATATAATACTTCCTCTTCAATCACTCTATCTATTTAAAAAAACCGCATCAAAATCCGTTGCGTAGTTTTAAAGATTTAAGCATAGATAGGGATATAGGGACAGAGAAAGCGACTTTGTCTTATACTATGTAGTGATTGGAATCTATACCAATATTATAAAGCCGGAGGGTTTGTTTGTTTGTTTGATTGAACGTGCTAATCTCAGAAGCTATTGGTCCGATTTGAAAGACTATGGGCTATATATCATCCCACTAAGACCAATAGGAGCGTAGCACCAATGAGGAATGTTTCAAAATATTTTTTCTTTTCTTTTGAGAGCTTCCGCTGCGTGTTAGTTAGCCCAGGTAACTATTCCACGCGGACAAAGTCGCGGGCAGAAGCTAGTATTATACATATAACCTTCCGGAAGAAACTTCGTAAACACGAGTGATTTTTTTTAATCCGTTGCGTATTTTGCAAGAACTGAGGGAATGCAGAGCGATATGAAAACGAATTTGTTTTATAATATTTACAAGAGATTGCTGGACGAGGTTAGCAACTGTGTGTCTCGTAACCCTTTATTAAATTTGGAAAAACACATATCCGGAGGAAATTGAAAATTCAACACTCTTTTACATATTCAACGCAGGTTTGTTTCTATAAATTGTTTATTTGCATTTGTTTACCTTTATTTCAAACACGTATCACGTGCACAATAATAAAAGTGTATTTATTTATAATTCTGTATATAAATTACATACTAATTTATACTAATATTTTAGAGCTGAAGAGTTTGCTTGCTTGAAAGCGCTAATGTCAGGAACTACTAGTGCGATTTGAAAAATTCTTTCAGTTTTAGATAGCTCATTTATCGACGAAGGTTCTATGGAGGAAGACTATATATCATTTTCGTAAGTGTAGAGCCACGCTGAAGCTATTATTAGTTTCAGCATGAATGGGTCAGCTCGCCCGGGGTAGTACCACCCTCTCATAGAAAACCGACGTGAAGTAACAGTACTTGCATTGTTGCGTTTCCTTAGGTCAGTGAGAGCGCTGGAGGTCTAGGCCCTATCCTCTCCCCCTTCCTCCCTGTCCCCCAAAAATAGGCTGGCAACACACTTTCGACTCCTCTGGTGTTGTTAGTGTCTATGGATGGTGGTGATCACTTAACATCAGGTGACCCACTAGTCCGTTTGCCTGCTATGACATAAAATCATCACGCTAAAACCAATAGGAGGGTAGCACCAATGAAGAATGTTTCAAAAACGGACCTTTTTTCCTTTTGAGAGCTTCCGCTGCGTGCGCTGCGTAAACGGTAACTGTTCTACGCAGACGAAGTCACGGACAGAGCTAGTTAATATTATAAGTGTGAATGTGAGTTTGTTTTCACGCATTCACTAGTCAACAGATCATAGTGAAATTTTGCATACGTGATGTCAGGAACATAGACATAGAGTACATTTTATAAAAAAAAAAGTTTTTCCCGTGGAATAGGAAGTGATACCGCAATCAAAGATTTCCTAGCTTCGAATCAATTACAAACGCAGCCGGAATCGCGGGCAAACCTTGTGGTTTATACTACTGAAAACCCATAAATACGAAACAGTATCGGTTGACCGAGGATATCAATTGTATTATATACACAGTGAAAGCAATTTAGCACAATAGCACAGAATCAGCTAACATAAAATAAACAACATCAAAGGGACAACTTCGGTCCGTTCCACGCAATTGGTTCTGCGGATAGTTTGAGCTTGTTTCGTTTGTGCAAGAAGCGTGGTTGTTACGGACTGTGTCTGGGCTCTGGCCACAAGCAATGTCGATTTTCAGAGGGTTCACTTTACTTTCAGGGGTATATACATATTTCTTAATACTTTTCGTGCGTTTACACGTTCCTTGAACGCTTATAATTTTTTTATTGTTTTAGAAAAAAGAAAAAAATAACAGGATGTGTCGTAAAGACACACGAAAGAAGTGAAACTTAGGTATTACAGGAAAAGAAAATGATTAAAAAAAAGATGTGTGTGCGATTCACACACGATAGAAGTGAAACTTCAGTAAATCGACAAAAGAATGAGATGAATATATATAACAAGGGTAGGATAATTACAAAGTTTATTTGTTTAAAAATGAAAGTATGAAATAAAAAATAATAATAAAAATAAAATAGTATGTATATTTCTATCTCATTCTTTGCCGGCTTCATCCTACACATTTTTGTATTTGTGTCTCTTACCTGTCGTTTTTTCCGTTGCATCCTGTTTGAAATCACAACGATTCTAAAGAAGTTTCACTTCAACGACGTTGCTCAACTTCGGGGATCGGAAGAGAACCGGTGTTTTCAACATTCTACCTGACACAGTGTTACCACGCCCCTTTTTTACACAAAATGGTTACGGATAAGAATTTCAAAAGCGTCTCACAAGAATTTTCACT
This sequence comes from Antheraea yamamai, assembly GCA_036509395.1. NCBI lineage: Eukaryota > Metazoa > Arthropoda > Insecta > Lepidoptera > Saturniidae > Antheraea > Antheraea yamamai. The sequence goes on along the minus strand of AP028443.1, from coordinate 12,201,097 downwards.
TAAATAAAAAGTACTTTACCTCATAACCTAAAAAGTGTCTGTATGTAGTACGACATAACGCGGGTAGATGTGATAAACTTGTGGTAATATTATAAAACAGTTAAATATCTGTTGTTATGCTATTACTCATTGTGCAGTCGTAAAGAGTGGATGATTTATCTAAATTTACATTTTATTTGCTATATTACTCACATTTTACTACATTTTGCATCATATAATTACTTATATCTATTTATGTTTCATTTAAATAATATACATAGGTTATTTTTTCAGTAAAGGCGTAAATAAATGTAAATAGAAAAACTAATATTTCAATTATCAGTTAATTAATTATTAGTATATACTATAATATAGGTGAAGGAAGATGTCTTAGCTTTAAATTGTTGATGTCTTGTATATATACATATACGAAATGTTTGCACGTTCAACAATTAACAACGATATCATTTGATATTAAATGACGATAAACTAAGATGGTAAACATTTTTACCTAGAGGAGCAATAACTCTTAAGTGCAGAAACTTACCTATAGGTGCTTGACGATAGATTTATATCTTTAAGATGGTAGCTTGTCATGAGGGCATCAGAAAAAGCCTTGCAACCATACTATAGTTTTTATTTATTACTAACGGGTCCGGCAGACGCTGTCCCGCCCTGACTATAAAAAAAACCTTGACAAATTATATACCTAAACCTTCCCCATGAATCACTGTATCCACTGGTAAAACCGCATGAAAATCCGTTCAGTAGTTTTTGAGTTTATCGCGAATAGACAGACAGACAGACGCGGTGGGGGACTTTGTTTTATACTATGTAATGATTAGGTTTTATTTTAACCAAAATCTCAGACTGATTATATACATATACCACTCACTGCTCTCGGCTTCTATCGAGTTAATATAGTTTTGTCCTATCGCTCAGGAGCAATACTTTTTTTCGGATGAGAGTTATATATATATAATGTTTTTATATATTCCCGACAAGGTGTATGCAAAATTACTTGATAGTCGGTTCAGTAGTTAAGGCGTGAAAACGTTACAAATGAACAACATCACTCACATTTGTATTTATATTACTAGTAAAGATTAATAAATTTTATTTATTATAATATTTATTATACATTTTAATTTCATTAATTAAAAATTAAGAAATTGGATATTTCTATTTTATTTTATTTTTGGCAACCAGTCTTCTAGTAGACTATTACTGCCATCGTCAAGTGAATAACGATATTACAAGTTTCCTGATATAATTTCAATGAACTAACAAGATGGTGGCCATCTTGTTAGAACTTTCCTGGGAGTTTTTGTGGCAAGTCAGAATACATGCTCCGTGGTATTATTTCCGATCCACTTCACTTGTTTACAATATCCAAACTATATTACGTAAAGCACCACCAAAATTACACAATATAGATCCAAATAACACAAGATTGTGGATAAAATATAAAGACCACTACATGGCATTCCAAGATCCCGCCAAAAACTCCTGATATTTCACTGACCGCAATCCGCAATAGTAGTTGACACGACGAAGAAGGACGGAGAAGATTTTAGTGTTATTTATTTTGTTAAAACACAACTGTGTATTACAAGAAATAATAACAAACTGAAAACATTAAACGGGAGTATACCTTCTCAGATATACTTTTTCTGTGGTTCGGTTGAACATGTAGGCTATAGGCGGGCGACAATAGATTGTACGGTCTCTGAATCAGTTATTTTATCGCGGACTCTTACAAGGTTGGCTTTAAGAAAAGTTTTTTTACTGATAAGGATATATCAAATCCTTTCAGGTTTTTCTGGCGTGTTCTGAATGTAGGTGAAATAAATTGTCGGTAAAGGGAATTCTAGAAATGGATGTACTAACTTATGTCAGATTACTAATTATGTCAAATCTTCATTTTACAGTACGATTATGTAATTAATAAAAATGACAATTGAACAACTGAATGTCAATCTATTCATTCAGTTAAGATCTTTAAGATCTCCTTATTATTGTCCACCTCAAGTATGCCCGGTTTCTGAGATACTCGGTTAAACTACCTATAGTTATTGACTCAACAAAGTTATCCATAAGATAAACTTTCTAAAGGCCCGTTGGGTTTTACTGACATTTATCGTATGATTGTGTGTTCAGAAACGCAATGTGACAAGTTATCGAACCGATAACGCTATTGAACAGATAAACTACAATTAAAGTACCTAGGAAATCGGGCATAATTCACTCACCTTTTATATGGAGGTTATTTAATAAAAAATATACATTTGCTCGGACCTTAGTATGCGTTTTATCCTTATGTATTTTCAAGGGTATGTATGTATGAGAGGGTGGTACTACCCCGGGCGAGCCGACCCATTCATGCTGAAACCAGTAATAGCTTCAGCGTGGCTCTACCACCTACGAGATGTATAAGTAATATTATTATTTATTGTAATTTCTTATTTAACTTTACATGTATCACATCTGTAGGACGTCCAGTAACGGCCAAGTTTTAATTAAAGTCATACTTCAATATTATTATTATATATTATTACCATAATAAAGACGTATATAACATCTCGTACGTTGCAATTCATGAAGCCGTTTAATTTACAGAGCTTCTCAAAGAAATAAACACATATCTATACGAATAAAATTATAAAAGTCTGCCGTTGTGCACGTATTACAAAAAAGCTACTGAATATTTTACGTTGCGTTAAACGTTTAACGCTACCATGGGGGGGGGGGTATGAAAGCACTGTTGCGTTATACGTTCAACGCTCCTGGGGAGGGAGGGGGAATAGAAAGAGACAGAGCGAGAAAAATAATCAAACACTTCGTATCTTACTCCAGTTATCATAATCCCATTGTAAATGTTATAGATTTGAATATTTCTCCACTCGAAAATGATAATTAAAAGATGCGATCAATTGTGAATTGTTAGCAATGTTAATAAAGTTTGTCTTAAAGAAACAATATGATTTCACTATAAATCAATTTCTACCCCTTCCTATTTTCATTTCCACGTTACGACGTTTCACTTCTTCCGCGCGAAGGGACTCCACGCACTATTTTTTTTATTTTTTTTTACTTCTTAAACACAAAAAATATCAGCATTTACTTAAGGTTATTAAACTTTTAGGAAAGTACGATTTTATATGCATTATGCGAAATGAGGGCAAGCGGTGTGGTACGCACGAGCAGGAGGAAGAGGAAGTTTGCATAGAAATTTAGCAAGCGAAGTGTATGTTTGCTGCCAATTATTATATTTTCCCTCTCTACATAGAATGTATTATTAAGATAATAGAAAACATAAACAATGCCGCGAGTATTCACATGTATATTTTGGTACACAGAATTCCTTTTCCACAGTCCGGTGAAAAGATTACAGATAACAGAATAAACTAATAGAAATCCATTAAATTAATCAAAAGAAATAGGAATAAACACGCAGCAGCGTTAGATTACACTGGCGCTGTGTGCACTCAGGTATACGGGCCGGATATCCTGGAGATTAAACGCTTTCAGAAATATTGTCCCATTTCCATTCACACGGGTAAGCAAATATGTTGATACATTTAACTAGGGGTCTATCCAGTATGAGATTATTGTTTACATTAGAACCTACACTGGTTTTCCATCTCTCTGAGCGTTGTTTTCTCTTAAATAAACACTTATTTATTGCTCACCTGTGCTGTTACTACACATATAACTGTTGAAACATGCGGACTGTCACTTTAGCTTTGTTATATTAAAAAATAGGATAGTAGGCTAGTCCGTCTAAATGCTCCACGACCGAGAAGACAACATTATTGATCGTTAACAAAACAAGAGGTCTAAGATACGAATGTTTTTAAAAGGACATATAAAGGACCTATCATTGTATTTATCGCACTGCCTTCATAATCCCTTACATTGACTAGCTTTTGCTCCCGGCTTCGCTCGCGTTAAAGTACATTTAATCTATCCCACAGAATGAAAGGGATATACCACCAACAACGTGTATGTAAAAGTTCACGATGATCGGTCAAGTAGTTGAGGAGTGAAAACGTTATAAACAAAAATCGTCGTGCGATAAACTTGTTTTACTTCCAAACCCTCGTTAAAAACAAAAATCAATTATTTCCAGTATAATCCAGTAAGGAGGTTAGAGTATTTGAATACTATCTCAAACCCTTTAACCATGATTAACGCTTCTCCAAATCTTCCGATAAAATAACGGCAGCCAACGATCAGTACCCCTCCGACTCTTCAAACAGAGCATGTCCGTGCCCACGGCCGCGTAACTACAGATCACGTCGCCGTGGTCTGGAGGCGAAATTCGCTTCCACATATTCGCCGCGACCACCCTCGGCATCAATGTTTGGTTCTTGAGGATTACCAATTTCCATATTTTCTGACGATACACTTAAAATTTCTTGGATGATTTGTTGTCTCCATCGTTTTTCTGCAGCTGGTCTAAGAATCGTTGTAGTGCCTTGTCTTTTACGATTAGGTTGACAGTCAAACTTGTGTGGTACCACATCAATTTTTTTGCTTTACCTCCCATCGTTATATAATAAATATAATTTTCCATGTCATTTTTCAGCTGAAAAAAAAACAGAAATCATAAGAATTATTTAAATGTTATTACAACAAGAGAAAAACCACTATAACATAAAATTTAAAAAAATTATCTAGTCAAATACATAACCTACAACGTTATAAAATTATAAATGTATTAAATTGAATCCCAATCATTAAATAAAATACATGAATTTATTATTTAAGAACTTTAAACTATCAATAAAAATTTTTTTTAATGCTATGATTTTAAAGGTTATGATTTGGAGTCCAGTTAAAAAAATGTATTGACTGAACTCTACTTAAGTATATAATAATTAATTGATTTGTATACTTAGATAAATAATAATTAATAACAATGGTTTTAAGAAATACTTACATCGAAATGATCTTCACAACAAAAAAAAAAAAACGATTTTGTTTTGGGTTATCACAGTGCACTGCTTGAAACCATTTATTTCGACGTTTGTCATCTTGGGGAACATTTAAAAACATTTTGTCAGGAGTTGTTTTTGTAGTATTCGTAAAACAAGAACGATAACTTTTGAGGTTCGACATTTTCAATATAAATTTAAATATTTAACAATGACAACAAAATTAAATAGATCAAAACACTGTACTTATTATTTCTATATCAACTGCAATTAGTGAAAACTAACATTATGACGTACAACGCGCTCGGGTTTGTTCGGGAGCTGTCGGCGCGTCTTCGGTACTGGATTCAAAAAATAATTTTTATTTTGAAATAACTTTTGCATTATTGCGAAAAAAAAATAGTTTCGTTATAAAACTTATATATGATCTTTCCATTAATCAGGAAAAAAAAATTTTTCAAAAACCCAATTTTTATTAGGGCATAGGAAATGTTTCTTTCTCCACCCAGCAAATGTGCTGGATGTAGGCAGCTACCTAGTGGTTTCGTGAAATATTTTACAGGGCAAATAAAAGTAAAACACGTAATTAAGATATATCAAATGAAATGAACAGCCACAAGTTAAAGTTAGTATTAAGTAAATCACTTAGAGAAAAGAATATTTTCTTAATATCACGTAATGCGATGTCTCAACAAGATAAATATCTTTTTTACTAAGTCTGTTTGTCCTTAACTCCATTATTCAAGATTTTGTTGTGACCAAATCCATTCTTTGTTGTGTTTGTTACAGAATAGTTATAAGTACTGCGAATTCCTTTTCAAAGTAGTTATCCAGTATTTGTATTCTGCAATATCTTTATTCAATCGTTTTATAAATTACGATTTTACTGCATCAGATTATGTGACGTAAAAACGCGGGTAGACGTGATAATGTATCAACGGTATAAAAACGTGTAATTGCCAATGTTAAGTCATTACTCATCGTGTGGCTGTAAAGGGTGGACGTGTATATTAGATACATATGTAAATACTAACAGTGTACCAAACGAGGTTTAACATCAGCAACATATTGGGAAATTTAATCCACCATATAACTACCTCAGTGCTCACTTACACTGTATAAGGAACTAATGAAACAATGACTTTACAATCATTATAATAACAATATGTTATTATAATGATATACTATGGCTATATTGTCAATAAGTAATTTGTTAATGGTTTAATATCTTATTAGAAAGACTTCTTCTGTCTTCAAAATTACTATTAATAATTGTTTGATATTGAATTATAAACAATGAATGAGCTGACTGAGGTCGTGAAATCTTGCATAAATATAAATCAAGATATAAAACTTTATATCTGTCTAAGCTGTTTTTAATATTCAACAATTTAAATGTACTTATTGAACTTGATACAGTATTCCTATATGTTACTATGGTTACTGAGTAATGTAGACGAAAGCGCGGTAAATAAAACAAAATGACCAAAAAGACAATATAATTCAATTTACATACATAAATACAGCTATAAGAATTTCAATTATATTTACTATTGGAGTACAGTACAACGCACGTCTTACGCACATGTTTACAATGAACACATTTTTGCTAAATTTCATGCGGACGAAGTTGCCGGTAATAGCTTGTCTAAAATAAATTACTTCCTATAAGGTCAGCTATCTGCCAGTGAAAATCTCGTGAAAATCGGTTCAACCGTTTTGGAGATAACACTGTGGGCGAAGCCACGGTTAATAGCTAGTGTAAATTAAAATAGACTAAATTACTTTTTATAATGTTCGCTATCTGCCAGTGAAAATCCCCTAATAATCAGTCGAACCGTTTTGGAGAAAGCACTGTGGGCAAAGCCATGGTTAACATCTAGTATAAACTAAAATTGCTTGAATTACTTTTTATAAGGTCAGCTATCTGTCAGTGAAAGTCTCGTCAAAATCAGTTCAGCCGTTTCGTAGATTACCCGGAACAAATAGACCGACAAAAATTTTAAAAATTGCATTTTTGTTATCAGTGGCTTGTATACTTTCATACCCAATCGGTAAAAACAAATTATTTTGATATTACATACAGACACTTCATTTTTATTATACGTATATATTAGAGGATGTATGTGCTTTACAGAAGATATCATATTATTTTCTTTTGTGTTATTAATTTTTTGTTATGACTTTCATACATTTTTATATGGAGCAAGCTTTACAAAAACATGGACTTACTTTTGTGTTATATTGGTGTTATCGTAACATAAGAAGTTACTATGTAATTTCTGTGTTAAAAGTGAGAATTTTGGCAGCCTTACTTACCCATATAAAAATGTAACAAATAAATAAACGAACATTCGCAGATATAATATCAGTTTGGATATAGAAAATAGAAACATTTTCTACGCCAATGGATTTTTTTATGGTACTATTTCATTAGAATCTTATTAAGGGCCGGGCGATCGAGATGAATCAATTGGGATTCAATTTCTAAAGCGAACAGATTCCGTCTCGACAATCGGATGCCGTTAACGAGCCTCATTATCTACCTGATTGTCTAATCTTGAACGGATCTTGGCTGTCTAATTGACGCCGGTATTGGGTCAGGTGGCAGTGAGTTAATTAAATTCTATACCTTTTTGATAGATTTTACCTTTGAACGGTTTTCTGAGTGTAATAAATATATTACTGGAGTAATAATTGATGGCTGTAAATATGTTTTATGATTTGCTAAATTGATTAAATCATTAGCTTCTGCCCGCGAGTTCGTCCCCGTGGAGTAGTTACCATTTACGCAGCACACGTAGCCGAAACTCTCATAAGGGAAATACGATCTTGATACATTCTTCATTCGTGCACCCCTCCTAATAATCTTAGCCTGATGGTGTATAGCCCAGAGCTTCCTTGATAGATGAGCTATCAAACACTGAATTATTTTTAAAGTCGGATCAGTAGTTCCTGAGATTAGCGCGTTCAAGCAAAACTCTTCTGCTTTATAATATTAGTATAGATATAAATTTACTAGCGCCACCTGTGACTATCTCTGCGTGTTATCGTGAATATCTTAAGGTACCCGGGAAAACTTTTTTTTTAACGTGGAGAGAAAATCCATCATGTACTGTCAGGCCCCCGGGGGAGGGCCTGAGCTGAGTCGACCGCCACCTGTGTGCTGGGACGCAGCTGCCGGTGCCTTTCGGCGACTTTAACCGACTAAAACTCCACGAAAACCTACGCCGTACTGTGGGGGTGTCTCGGGGTTGCGTGAGCAAGCTCCGCGACACGCCCAACGGCAGGCGTTTCCCACGCCACACCCGACTGAGGCAGTCTGGTTGCGAGACTACCTCCAAGCTCACCAAACCCGTGCAATGGGAGTTCAGGGCCCCCGCCCCTTCCCCCCTGGGTTCGGCCGGCAGAGGAGAGGTATACCTCTCCACCGTCGCCCCACCAATGATTTTTTATCGAGGTTTACTCCTCCTCCGCCTCAGCCACCCCGACGTCCCCTCCGGCCTACGCTAACCTAAACATCCCCCTCCCCATCCCTTGATTCTAACCCTACCCTACCTGTCTCAAGCCCTACGCCCTCCTATCCCCTAGACTTGCCTACCCACTAAGTAGGTAGGCAAGCCAGAGGTTACCGAACCTGCTCCCCCCTTCCCCCACCCTACCATCCCTATCCCTACTGATCCTACCTTTTTTTTTTTTTTTTTTAACGTGGGGAAATCCCTTATGGATACCCACCCTCCCGGGGGAGAGAGTGGGTTATGTCCGACTCGCACGGACTAAAACCCCACGGTGTACCGACAGACCGTTGTGTGGGGGCGGCAAGGGATCGTACATGCTACTCAACCTTGTAGAGCCGCCCCCACGGTCCGCCCGGCGGAAGGTGACCGCCGGGCTCCTACCTATAGAGGGACAGACCGGGTACACACCGGCTGCCCCCCCTCGTCCGCCGGACCTGTGCAATGAAGAGATGGGCCCCCCGGTCCACCCCCTCAGGTCCGGCTACGGTGGCGGGAGGAGTTGGGCGAATCGCCGCCTCCTCCCGCCTGTCCTCCTTTGGCGGAGAGGGCCACTTTGAGGATCTGCCTCGCGGGCCCTCTCCGCCTCCTCCTTCTGCGAGATGACGTCCTCGCAGAAGGAGGACATCGCTCGCCACGCCTGTTCGCTGCCGAGCATGGCCGAGACCACGCTCGGCAGCGATAAATCCGGTCCTACCGCCGCCGCCAGGATGCGGCGCTGCTCCTCCCACGCAGCACACTCAGACAGAGTGTGCTGCGCGGTATCTTCGACAGCGCCGCATTCGTGACAGGCGGCGGTCGACTCCCTGCGTGCGATTCGGTGCAGGTACCACCCGAAACAACCGTGTCCGGTGAGTACCTGCACCAGTCTGAACGTCAGGGAGCCCCACTCCCTTTCTATCCACGCCCGCAGGACCGGGCGGACGGCGTCCACAGTGAACCGCCCGAACCGCTCGTCCGCCAGGTCCTGCTTCCATCTTTCGACGGCGTCTCCCCTGAGACGCCGTCTCTCCGCCTCTATCTCCCTGGGAGCCGGAGGCTCCCCCCTTCGTCTCTTCGCCGCCGTGAACTCGTACACGGCGGCGAGAACTCCTGCCTCCAGCTCCCAGGGCAGGGAGCCGGCGAGCACAAAGGCCGCCGCTGAGGACACCGTGCGGTACGCCCGGATCGCCCTCAGTGCCACCGTGCGCTGCGCATTACGCAGCGCGCGCACGTTGGCGGCACCGAGGGCGTCGGCCCACACCGGTGCCCCGTAGGCGGCCATCGCCCGCACGACTCCCATGTAGAGTCGGCGGCACCCGGCGCCCGGCCCCCCTATGTTGGGGAGTAACCGGCCGAGTGCCGCCGCCGCCCCAGCAATTCGCGGTCCGAGCCCCGCGAAATGGGGCTCGAACCGCCAGCGCCCGTCCAGGGTGAGGCCCAGATATTTCATCTGGGTCCCCACCCTGATCCGGGCGCCCTCCACCACAATGTGGGCCCCAGGTGGTGGCCCCCGCCGAGGCCCATGAAAGAGTAGGGCCTCGGTCTTTTCGAGGGCCACCCTGAGGCCCAGTCTCCTGATGCGCCTGACCACGAGGGTTGTGGCCATCGTGGCCAGGCGCTCCACCTCTCTCCACTCCCCCCCCCCGGGCTACGACTAGGGTGTCATCCGCGTAACATATGTAACATATGTCTACTTACTCGGTAAGTAGGTAAGCCAAAGGTCTCCTAGCCTACACCCCCCCCTATCCCTACGTGGCCTACCTGGGAGGTTCCTTCAGGGCGGCCTCTGGTGGAAGTCACCCCCACCGTGCCTACGACGTCCCACGCGACGGCGGCGCATAACAGGAGCCGCTACATCCCTCTCCCGCTGCCTCTCAGCCTCCTCTTTCTGTGATATTACTACCTCGCAGAAGTTGAGCATCGCATTCCATGAGGCCTCATTCCTAACCATGGCCTGGACCACAGTAGACAGGGAGAGGTCTGTTCCCATTGCCGCGACCAGAACGGCACGGGAGTTTGCCCACGCTGGACACTCTTGGAGCGTATGCTGCGCCGTGTCGACATCGCAGCCACTACAGTGGTGGCACACCGGTGTCGGTTCCCGTCTCACTACCTGGCACAGGTATCTGCCGAAGCACCCGTGGCCACTGAGAACCTGTGTCAGCCGGAACGTTAGCGGGCCGTGTCTCCTGCCGACCCACTCTCGCAACACAGGACGTATTGCTTCAACCGTCCGATGACCGCTTCTTGGCGAAGCTAATTTTTCCTCCCAGGCCTGGATTACTTCGTGCTGAAGTTGTCTCCTCTGTGTCTCTTCCTCCTTAGAGGAAATCCTGCTCCCCCTAGAGATTCTACCGGTTCTCCACATATGCATCGCGGTATGGGCGTAGGCGACTAGGTCCCACGGGGTGGAGCTTGAGAGCAAACAAGCTGCATCATAGGACACTGTCCTGTAGCCACGACATATCCTGATAGCCATAATCTTTTGCAAGTTTTTGAGTATCATGAGATTGTCACCCCTCATGGCACCGCACCATACCGGGGCCCCATACAACGCCATGGAACGAATTACTCCCGAATATAGGGCGCGGCAGCTCGAATCAGCTTCTCCCAAATTTGGGAGCAGTCTTGCTAGCGCCATAGCACTTCTTGTTACCTTTGGACCTAGGGAACGAAAGTGTTCTTGGAACGTCCACCTACTATCTAGCGTGAGGCCTAGGTAACGTATTTTGGGACTAATCTTAATCTGGACTCCCTCGACTACCAGATGAGCGTCAGGAGGAAGGGCCCTACGGGAACCGTGAAAGCATATGGCTTCCGTTTTCTCCAGTGCTACTTTTAAGCCCAACATTCGGATTCTTTCTACAACGTGCGCCACACTTGCTGTTCCTAGGTGGATTGCTTCGGTAAGCGTTCTGCCCCGCGCCATTACCAACGTATCATCTGCGTAGCAAGTGAGTACAGTGCCTGTCAACAGAACTCCTCGGAGCACCCAATCGAATGCCATATTCCACAGTGTTGGACCCAGAACTGATCCTTGCGGGACACCACATGTCGTTTCCCTTTGGTGGCAACTGCCGTCTTGGCCGACACACACGACGGGTCTATCTTGGAGATAAGATACAATGATCCGACACAGGTAATATGGCACCCTGTGGTGTTTCAATGCCATCTCAATACACTTGAAGGGTATGCTATTAAATGCGTTCGATATATCTAGCGATACCGCAAGAAGTACTCCGCCTTTGGCAATTTCATCCAACGCTAAGGCCTTGATGCGCAACATTGCATCAATTGTTGATCGCCCTTACCGAAATCCGTACTGGCATTCAGAGATATCGGGACCCACTGTAGCCAGGTGCTTTGACAGTCGGCACACAATTATGCGTTCCAACATCTTCCCGACTTCGTCCAGAAGCACGATTGGCCGATAAGTTGACGGTGCGTCTACTGGACGCCCTGGCTTCCTTAGTAATACCAATTGGCCAGTCTTCCATTGCGTGGGAAATATTCCGGTCTGTAGGCACGCACTAAAAAGTTGTCGCAGCCTATCGCCCAGGACTCTGAGCGCAAGTACCCACGCACGGCCCGGAATACCATCCGGCCCCGGGGCTGTGTTCTTGGTGCGGAGACGTTCCACCACAGCGTTTAGTTCCGCCTCCGTAACCACAGGTATGTCTGCTGTAAGACTTGAGACACCCAAGCCAACCTCACCTGCACGTGAATAACTAATGAGGCAATGGCGAAAGCGGGACGGTAGGGTTTTACAACCGGACTGGGTCGCAACCACCATGTATATGGCGAAAAAGCCCGTCATAGTGATTCGCTTCTGCGGGTTGCGTTTCGGGATCAGCCTGTGCTTATCCAGCTTATCGCAGGCCGGCATGACAGCGGCGACCGGCGATGGATAGTGTATCACTCGATGGTCGCCATTGTTTTGGATTGTACTGTACTTACCATCAGACATAGTGCAGTCAATTTGCCGTGCTACAATAAAAATAGTTCCAAACCATTTAGAGACAAAGCCGGGGCGTGGAGTTAGTTAGAAGAAATCACACAAATATCTCGACTACCCACAACCGCACGTTAATAAAATGTGAAAATAGGGATAAAAACAAATTCGGAAATAGAGTTTTTATGTAATATTCTACGTGGCGGTGGGTTATAAAACATTTTTAGAACTCCATTTCCCGTTAAGCCCCTTACTTTTGGTTATTTAAATCTCTACACATTATAAGCGCGTCTGTCTGTCTGTCTATTCGCGATAAACTAAAAAACTACGGATAGAGTAATTCACGAGGAAGCTTTTGATATATAACTTGTCAAGATTTTTTTATAAATTGGTTGAAATATAGTGATAATTTTTGAAAGTATCAGAAAAAGTTAAACCGCTTAAGAGGTTTCGTCGAAAACGCTGCCTAATATAATAATCCCTTTGAGATAAAACAAAGCAATTGAGATAGACGCAGACGAAGTCGTATAAATCAGTTAGTTTAGAATAAAACGTATTTTGCTGAATCAATATCCGCATGTATAGATTTGAAGTTTTGTGTATGGTTGCAATAATCATCATGCGTTACGAACTATCGCGCTGCAGGCACACTACTGGCTACTTTTACGAGCATTAAACCTAGTCAACTAGTCTATATACATTGTTTCGTAATAACTAAACATTTGTCAGCGGACTACGCAAATGAAAACTCAATTATTATCAAAATTACTTAATATAAATAGGAACTTGTTACATGGTACGTAAATTCTATTAATTAGCAACCAAATAAAATAAAATAAACTAGCGGGCCCGGCAGACGTTGTCCCGCCCTGATTAAAAATATATCCTTGACAAATTATATACCAAAACGTTCTTCTTGAATTACTTTATCCACTGGTGAAAACCGCATGTAAATCCGTTCAGTAGTTTTTGAGTTTATCGCGAACAGACAGACAGACAGACGCGGTAGGGGGTTTTATTTTATACTATGTAATGATGATGTTTAATTTACGATTCCACACAACGACAACACATGCCAGAATTGTGAGCGTCACAAATAGCTTGCTTGCATCTCATACAATGGTGTTTCGTTATTCGCCTTAGACAAGCACAGATAGCACATTCGACTTAGGATTAACAGAGACTTCTATGTTGAATGGTTTGCCCAGAATATCCTGTATCATGGCCTGACCTTGATATCACCTCAAAGTCATAATCTGGAGTCGTTTTCGTAGCCAGGGATGACTGTAAATCACGTCCTAACTAGTGTGTGACCTCAAGCACATCGCTTGATTCACTATTTACTCGTAATAAGAAGGTAGACTAGGTTGCAGGGGCCAGGGGTACGCGGAACTAGATACACTCGGCTTTTCTGTAGGAATACGTCGTCGAACGGACGAATGTTTAGTTATCCAGGTTTAAGAGGTTCACCGGATGCTCACCGTGGAGACGTTTAATAGCGTCCATCGTAGGAATATTAAAAGAACACAGGATTATTGTATGTATATTTTTTGTCTATACTAGACCATCTCAGTTAGAAATTATCTGTGAATTAAACTTCCGATGACGTTCTCGCACAAAGATATATGCAGTTTAAAATAAGTTTGTATCACAAATCGAAGAATATAAAACGTCGCATAGAAACTATATATCATCATCATTACATAGAATAAAACAAAGTCCTTACCGCATCTGTCTGTCTGTCTGTTCGCGACAAACTCAAAAACTACTGAACGGATCTTTATGCGGTTTTCACCAGTGGATATAGTGATTCGTGAGGAAGGTTTTAGTATATAATTTGTCAAGGATTTTTTTTATAATCAGGGTGGGACAACGTCTGCCGGGCCCGCTGGCCTAATTATATAAAAATCCAGTGTCATGTTGTTTGTCCACGATGAACTCCGAAACTACTCAATCGATCTTCAGGAAAGTTGACATTTATGGAAAATTTGGTCCAACTTGAGATATAGGATAATTTATTTTTTGATTAACAGCCTCAATAAATTTAATTACAAATTAAATAGTCATCAATGTTGATTATTGTTATTATCTGTAAGTTTCATCAGTCTCGAACAGATGGCGTTTTAACTTAGTTTGTTGACAAAAAATTGTATGACCGACTGTTATAGACATCTCATAGACGGCGCCGCATTTTAATTTTAAATTTAGTTTTCGATAACTGATGTAGGTGGTCGAGTCACGCTGAAGCTATTATTGGTTTCAGTATGAATGGGTCTGCTCGCCCGGGGTAGTACCACCCTCTCACAGAAACACCTACGTAAAGTAATAGTGCTTGCGTTGTTGCATTTCGTTCGGTCAGTGAGAGCATCGGAGGCCTACCTCCCCTTCCTTCCCTCCAGCGCCCCTCCCCCTCACCCCAAACATAAGCTGGCAACGCACTTTCGACTACCCTGGTGTTGCTAGTGTCTATGGACGGTGGTGATCACTTAAAATCAGGTGAGCCGCATCTGCGTTTGCCACATATGACTTTAAAAAAAACTGAGCCACAGCAACGTGTAGCCGGGCCAGCTAATAAATCATAAAACTTGCATTTCATTCTAGTGTTATTTAATTTTTATATGCAAAATTATAATTTATCATTTCGTGCCATTTCGAAGGAACCGATCAAGATATTGCGACCAATATATAAGGCCCTTTAAAATAAAATTATATTAAATAATTGTTATTTCTTCTATCACGATAGCTTAATATACACAAAGCGGTGTATGTTACAATTAGTCTTTGAAAATAAAAAAACATTGTCGAGGCAGTCATAAGAACTGCCAACAAAAGTGAAAATTCAAAACAATGGACTTTAAACGTGTTCTCTTATGAATTTTCAAATTAATTATAGTGTGAATTATTGAAATTTCATTATTTTTATATTGAAACTAGCGGACACGGCAAACGTTGTTCCACCCTGAATATAAAGAAATCATTGACAAATCATTACATAGTATAGAACAAAGTCCCCTACCGCGTCTGTCTGTCTGTCTGTTCGTGATAAACTCAAAAACTACTGAACGGATCTTTATGCGGTTTTCACCAGTGATTAAGTGATTCACGAAGAACGTTTTGGTATATAATTTGTCTCGGTTTTTTTTTATTATTAGGGCGGGACAATGTCTGCCGGGCCCGCTAGTTATATACTAAAACGTTCCTCATTAATCACTTTATCCACTGGTGAAAACCGCATGAAAATCCGTTGAGTAGTTTTTGAGTTTATCGCGAACAGACAGACGCGCTAAGAGAATTTATTTTATACTGTGTAATAATTATTAACATTACTCTGGTTTTTACGTCTATTGGCACTCCGAACAATAATATTCATTAATTCATCAAACATCAAACATGATGAGCTGCACAATATAAGACGTACACAAGCCGCTATACAACGCGTCGCTACACTGACATAAGCCGCGCAAGTGCAAACGCTCGGTCACACTTTCCTAGCGTGTCATGACGCGAAATCATAACTTTGTCTCCTGTAAAAATACCGCTCAACGCGCCTAAAGAAGTTTCAACATCAAAAATAATCTTAAACGCTATATATGGGACCAAACACAAGTTACAGGAAAAAATATGTAGTTAATGAGGTTTTTAACAAAATCTTGACTTAAATCCGAAGTCTACCGCTTTAGTTGGTCCTTAATTGTTTCTTACAAGCCGTGTATATGTAATCACTAGATAAAACAACTTTTGACGTTAAACTTTGAGATAATCTGTTTAAGAAACATTCATTATTTATTTCGCTGAACGTACTAAATAAGGTACAATCGCAAAACTGAGTGACAAGGCAACAGGTAGGTACTAATAATGGACTGCGTTTAGAATAGACATGGCGGAAATAAAAATGATTTGGTTCAGTACATATGTCGATGAATGCAACCTTCATTTATAAATCTGTTTCTTCTGTATAAATTCTTAACTAGTGGTCGTTCCGTGGTTATAATCACACATATAGAGTACATCTATACTAATATTATAAAGAAATAAAGTTTGTGAGTTTGTGACGTTGTAGGGGGTAATCGCAGGAACTACTGTTACGATTTGAAAAATTCTTTCAGTGTTATATAGCTCATTTATCGAGAAAGGTTATAGGCTATATATCATCACGCTAAGACCAATAGGAGCAGAGCACCAGAGAAGAATGTTTCAAAATCGAGGTATTTTTCTTCTTGAGAGCTTCCGCTGCGTGTTAGCGTTCGCCCAAAGTAACTATTCCACGGGAACGAAGTCGCGGGCAGAGGCTAGTTATATAATAAAGGTAGCACTCTTTTTGTTTATCACTGTCTCTAACGATACGATACTTGCTATCTATATATGCACATATCTGAATATTATGTGTATAAAGTTATAATGCGTTTATAATGATTTTTATGTGATCGGAGGCAAATGAACAGTCGCGTCACCTGATGGTAAGTGATCACAGCCGTCCATAGACACTAGCAACACCAGGGGAGTCACAAGCGCGCTGCCAGCCTGTGTTTGGAAGGAGGGGGGATGAGGAGGGAAGGGGAGGAGGGGAAGTGGGCCTCCGGCGCTCTCAATGACCGAACGAAACGCAATAATGCGAATACTGTTATTTCACGTGGGTGTTTCTGTGGGTCGGGTGATACTATCCCGGGCGAGCCGACCCATTCATGTTGAAACCAGTGGCTCTACCACCTACAAATATGCTCATGTAGTTATAAAATTAACTGGGTATATTATGATAATGGTGGTAGTTTTGACGTTCATAAGCGCCTTATTAGGGCCTAATCTGAATAAAGTATTTTTGATTTGAATTGAAAAGAAAGAAAGAAGAAATATAAAAACATTATAAATAAATGATTTAACCTTTAGAACAAGATATATATTTATTTTAATGAAATGATACTATAGTATATTTGTTACGCTTAATAGCCTAAATATTGTTAGTCGAGGAAATATAACGAGGAATCTAAAATTACATAACAGCGCCATCTAGTGATATCATAATTCGTAATATATATCCAAGAAGTGAAAAGAGTTTTTGGCGGGATCTTGGAATGCAATGTAGTGGTCTTTATATTTTATCCATAATCTTGTGTTATTTGGCTCTATATTGTGTAATATTGGTGGTGCTCTACGTAATATAGTTTGGTTATTGTGCACAAGCGAAGTGGATCGGAAATAATACAACGGAACATGAATTCTGACTTGCCACAAAAACTCCCAGAAAAGTTCTAACAAGATGGCCACTATCTTGTTAGTTCATTGAAATTATATCAAGAAACTTGTAATATCGATACTCACTTGACAATGGCAGTATTAGTCTACTAGAAGACTGGTTGCCAAAAATAAAATAGAAGAAGAAGTGAAAAGACTATGAATCCGTAGTAAGGGATACGAAGTCGTGGTGGTTGAACGGTTTGCCCGGTGAAATATCAACCTGATATCCTCGGATACGAACCCCGTCATGTATTAACGATTTTTACGGAATTCGTTAACATTTGCTAATTTAAATTGGTAACACTATCGGCTCACGTTTAAGGAAAACATTGTGACGAAATCTGGTCCCGAGAAATATTCGTGTAGTACCACCGTATGTGAGAAAATGTAGAAAAGTTGATTTCGAGATGCTTAAAATCGTTACATCGTGAGCTAGCGTGCTTATTATGCCCATACCTTCCTTCAGGAAGAGGCCTTATGATCCTGCAATGGGTCTCTTAGATGATAGGTATACAAACTATTATGTCCATGTCTCCATGTTACCTGTTTTTTTTTTCGATATTGTAGACGTAAGGAACGTGACGTATGACGGATAGTGTCTTCTTGTAAATAGAGGCTAGGACTCGGCGAGATCTAGGAAAATTCCAATTATTTCCATAATTATTTTATTGATAACATTCAAGCTCGTCAAAGCTATTAAACAAAAAAGAAATAGAGAAAATATGTTGAGAAAGGAGAAGGAAGATGTTCTTAATTGTTTTCCTTGTTCCTATTTATATATATGAAAAAGTAATTTGTGGCCGATGTACGCTTTCTTTTTGCTCATTTGTTGGTGACATATTATCTATTGAAAAACATTTGTTATGGAAAATATTAGATCTATCTATAGATATTAGATCAAGTATATGTAGTGTACGCATCGTCGAAATAATATTGGTGATTTTATAATATTGGTGATTTTCTAATTCTCTGGGGATGCTCAAGACAGGTTTTATGATTATTTTTGATTAGGTCCAGCTAACAAGAGTAAAGATATACTACACATACTTTAATATCTTCCATCGTGTCAAACGGACTGATGAGCTACGAGATTGTGACATTGAATGTTGATAATGGAGTCTGTCGGGCACAAGAAATTAAATCGTATGAGAAATTACACAAGATTTTTGTTCTTTTTTAGTGGGAAATAGGCTTTACAGTACATGTGCGATCTTATCTACAGCTCGAACGATTTTGAACTTCAAATTGTTATGCATGACGCCCAATATGAATGGTGTTTTGATCTGTTGGTAGTGTTTATCTGAACCTTATGTTCAGTGTTTTATGATAGCGATACGGTATCGCCAACTGTATGCCAATATTCATCCGTTACTTTTTTTTTTTTTTTTTTTTTTATTGTAGCTCGGCAAAGTGACTGTACTGTGCCTGATGGTAAGCACAGTACAATCCAAAAACAATGGCGACCACCGAAAGACATACTATCCATCGCCGGTCGCCGTTGTCATGCCGGCCTGAAAGCGTCCTAGTTAGGGACAGCCCCCCCCCTGGTTGCTGGATATACACCGGCTGATCCCGGAACGCGACACGCCCAAACGTGCCACTATGGCGGGTGTTCCACCTGGTGTACGGTGGTCGCGATCCAGTCGGGTACAGACACCCTACCACCCCTTATTAAGCGTGTTCTATCATTTGTATCATGATGAGTGTTTCGTAGAATTTTTTACTATAATCCCCTTTCCTTTCTTACTACATAAGCAAACTAGTTAAAACCCGCCCGTTTCACCGTGCTTTAACTTTTTGTAGGTGGTAGAGCCACGCTAAAGGTATTACTGGTTTCAGCATGTTGCGTTTCGTTCGGTCAGTGAGAGCGCCGGAGGCCCACATCCCCTTCTCCCCTTCCTCTCTCTCTCCCTCTCCCTTCTCCCTCTCCCTTCTCCCACTCCCTCCAAACACAGGCTGGTAACGCACTTGCGACGCCCCTGGTGTTGCTAGTGTCTATGGACGGTGGTGATCGCTTAACATTAGTTGACCTACCTGTTCGTTTGCTTCCTATGATACAAAAAAAACTTGTAAAAGCAAGGCAAAAGCTCAATGAAGTCCACAGAATAAGACACCTATTACCATCTAAACAATCGGCATGGATAGGGCATAGTCTTGTACTGAAAGGAACTGTCTTTACAATCTATATATTCGTATATATATATACTACAGGCTTTGGACTTAAGAGCCTTGCTTCACGGTAACCTATACCTTTTTTTTTATTAACGTGGGGAAATCCCTTATGGATACGCCACCCTTCCAGGCGGAGGGTGGTTTATGTGCGACTCGCACGAACTAAAACCCCACGGTGCCCTGACAGACCGTACTTGTTGGGGCGGCAAGGGATCATACAATGCTAATCAACCTTGTAGAGCCGCCCCAACGGTCCGCCGTGCGAACTAAAAAGTTTGTGACATCTGCTCTATGGCATACCGTGAAGACGTGAAACAAACTCCTGGATAGTATGTTGTTTTCTTGTGACATGTGTTCCTTTGAATGTAACGTAAAACACATTTACACAGGTCGGGATGACAGCGGCGACAGACAATTGATAGTTTAATTCAGGGCTGCTCAACGGTCGAACGAAGTGCTTTTTGAATTGATCTTGAGAAAAATTTGCTGATATAGAACTATCCACATATTTTGTTTTAGTAGGTAGGTAATGTTACAAAATACGTATAATCAGGGACACCAATATCACTCTGTAGGCACTGTGACTATTTATCCGGGCAGAGCTTCGCCTTACAATAACTTCCACATAGGAGTGCGTGCAGATCAACGACGTCTTCCCCTTTATATGCCGAACTCTAACCAATGACGTCTCACACCAGAGTGAATAATGAGCAGCCGATAACTTCAACCAATAGCGTTTGAGGTCATTAGTAACATCCCCGATATAATCAATAGCGCGGTATCGCAAGTCAATAGCGGCTCCCCCGATATATCTCTAATATTGTAGCGCTAGCTAGTAATGTTCTGGTGGCGTTGTAGTATTGCCTCTCGGGTGTGTCGTAGCGGTACCGGACGCAGTCAGTAATAGTAACTAAAACAAAATGTAATGAATGAACAACTAAAATTTATTTTGGATTAATTGTGGATATTAGGTGAGAATAATCCCCTCATCACTTTCTTTTATCGTTTTTAGCGAGAGTTACCTACGTCTATCTAGATGACAATCCCGCATCAGACATACTCGCAGCTTTTCAGATTCGATTGATCGTAGTCTAAAAATATTGAGGTGGATCGCCAGCAGTTCAAGTTTGAGCACCCTTGGTTTACTTCATGGTGGTCGGTATTATTTGTGGGAATACTGTACTTACCATAAGTCATAATAGACCCTTTGCTGTGCTGCTATAAAAAAAGTCGAGGCAGTCATAAGGACTGCCGAAAGAAGTGAAAACAAAACATTGAAATCAACGTGTTCTCTTTTGAATTTTCATGTTAATTTTAGTGGGAATGATAATATTAAATTACAGAATATGTTTATTGAAATTATTAACGTTAGTGTGGTTTTCGTATCTATTGGCACTCGGAGCAGTAATTATATACATTTTCATCAAGTCTATTAACCAATCAAACGCATGATGAGCTGCAAAATATCAATATTACATGTACACAGGCCCCTATACAGCAAGCGCAATACAGCCGGTCATGCTTACGTAGAATGTCATGACGCGAAATTATAAATTTATCTCCTTCCACAAATATCGCTCAACGTGGCTAAAGAAGTTGCACTTCGATAAAATGTGTAGATTGCTATCTAAAGAGAATGAGTGTCTAAAATAAATCTGAACTTCGGGTACATATATCTAAATGACGTCATATCATTTTTTTTTCATCTCAACACTCAATTTCTCACCCAGAATAAAGTAGACGACATGATTTAAATAACATTTATCCACGTCAAGAAGTTCTGACGGAAGAAAAAAAAGTATTTGATCTCCCGTTTCCGTTCCCGTCGTAATGTAATACGTCCTCGAACGTTTGAGAAGGAAATGACGTTGTTTCTGAAAACAAGGGAGTTGAAATTAAAAAGAGAAAATGTCTTGGCCGCCTTCCATTAAGGAGACGACGCTGTTATATATCTTTTGATAAGCGTAGAATATACTTGTATTGAAAAACAGATTAGGTGTTGTTGCGTACAATAAGCCATGCTTAATTTCTTTGGAATTAACGTTGAAAGTGTTAGTTTTATTATAATTATGGAAATAATAATGTATTGCGTATATAGAATAGTATATATGTACTTGGAAAGGTATAATTTTTAATAATATAAAATTGTTGGCGCCGGCAAGGATGGACGCGGCAAGAGTCATGTGGTTCACGCAATATGGGTTACAGAGATAATGTGTTCCGGTGCCATCGAATGCCATAGAAACGATCGGGTTTAAGTTATCGTAAACTGAATAAATCTATCAAAAGACCATTATCTATCTTTATATATATAATTCTTTAGTACGTGTGTATGTGACTTTACTCCTAAGATGACTGAATAGATTTTGATGAAATTTTTGGTATCTTTAGATTCATAATTAGAAATGGAAGGTGGCACTGCGATCTCATTCGGGATCTGTTTTTTACGATATCTTCCTTTAATATAAGGTTACTAGCTTCTGATCGTGACTTCTTCCGCGTGGAATAATGACTTTGGACTAACTACCACGAAGCGGAATCTCTCAAAGGAAAAAAAAAATTTGAAACATTCTTCATTGGTGTTCCGCTGCTATTGGTCTCTTAGCGTAATGATATATAGCCTATAGCATTCCTAAACCATGTGCCTTATTCATGAAACGGGCGCATCCTAAGGGGTCTCGGTCGAGCTGATTTCGATCTTATGCGGGCCACACGCATAGAGTACGTTTATCGGTCTGCCACAGCTTCGAGACCTTTAAATAAGGAATACAAATTTATTAACAAACAGTAATATCATAGACTCTGATCGGAACGATCACCGAGTAGACTCTGATCGATAGGGTTTAATCGGAATATTGACACGAAAGAGTCTAATAAGAACGTAAATAATAAGACCATAAGACAGTTTGAGTGGCTACACTAATATTATAAGAACTGGTGTTAATACAACACATTATACAAATATTACGGATAGAGGTGATTTACAAGCACCTCAATATTATATTCGCAATAGTTGTAATAAGGGAACTATTTAAGCTTACCCCGTTAACAGTATCGAAAATTAAACTCCAGTGAAATCATTGTAGTTAATTGACAAATAAAATAGTGTGTTTTGAAATGAATTTATTGTGAACAATTATTACATTCAATCGACTCTAAAGTCCAATATAGTCGCTATTTTAATTCATCTAACAACTCTGATAGTGTAAACGGAGCTTAAGATAAAATTATTTTGCGTTTCATTAGTTCTTGTCACGACTATAATTTGAATGACAGATAAACATATTATATATAAATAAATGTTGGTGCAAAACTTTTTCGTTTGGGGTAAAATCATAATTTCTTTTTTTTTGTAACTAGATGTTGCCCGCGGTTTCGCTCGAGTTCAAGTAAATTTACCTAACCCACGGGAACAGTGTCTTTTTATCGTGCTCGCGTTTTATCACGCTTTTATTAGCTTCACCTGTATGTATGTATGTTTGTAACCGACCCCTTTGAGCTCGATTTTGTCCTACTTTGAATGATCAGATTTAATTCAAACTTTGCACACCTGTCAAAGGTCGATGACAATGCAATAATCCGAAAAAAAAAGTTAACAAAATTTAACTAAAAAATGAAAAATAAATAATAGTTAAAAAAAACTAAAAAAACACGCTTTCATAAAAAATCCAAAACAGAAAATAAAATTTTGCGTGTTTTTTTTTAGTTTTTAGTTTTTTTTAACTATTATTTATTTTCTTGATTAAAGGTACCCTATATCCTTTCCCATATTATTGATAATGTGTATGCAAAATTTCATGATTGTCAGTTGAGTAGTTGAGGTGTGAAAGCATAATAAACAAGTAAACAAAATAACAAACTCACATTCGCAATTTATAGTAATAATTAGTATTTTAAACCACAAACATTGAGCTATAATTTAACGCCAGGGAATTATTTAGACGCTTTTTAGACGAGCGCTTAAGACGCTCAGCCGTGTTGCAACATGCTCACGGGCGCCAAGGTGGCCGAGCCTGTTGGGCTGTTTGCCGTGAATGCAACATCGCCATTCGATCTAAGCTAGGTCTAGCTCCCTCTAGGTTTACTATCTTAGGTTATATAGTTAACATCGAGTGTGTGTGATCAAAAACTAAACTTACCTTTCACAAAATAATAAAATAAAACGTTATTATTTCAGTATCGAAAACAAAACGCAAAACCTACTAAATTATATTTAACGGTCGCGTAATAAAAAGTACAGGTTTTACACAGAAAAAAGGATTTAAAATCAAACTGCGACATCGTACGTTACACACTGGACGGGTGCCAGAATGAATTTGCGTAACGCATATCACGTTTGCGACAGTATACCGACAACAGCATGTTCACTTCTCACACACTTTGAAATGGACAAAAATACCAGGATTTATTTAGCATATTATAGTAGCCTTGTACTGAAAATAAAAAATAGTATTGAGGTTTGAAAAAAAAAAACATACAAATTAATACTAGTGAAGAAGTGCCAAAGTGACTTAAACTCGGCCTGGGCTGTTTCCTTGCTTGTAAATTCCGCGAATTCGAATCAAACTATTCGCGATAAGCGAGACAACTTACTATACATGTATACGTTTGTGCAATATAAATATTTGGTACCTGACAATTGTAGCTAAAGTTATCAAAACAAAAAATAAAAGATCTCTTACAGAACCTATGTGCCTACTGCGTAAGCAGTGCCCTTGAAAGGCTCTACACCAGAGGAAGTGTGGTCCAGCAGCGGCATATGAAGGCTGTAATAAGGAAAGTTTTATTATTGGAACATATCACGAGTACAAGAAATTCCCAATCACTCCTTTAATACGTTACCATCTGTCATCTCTTCAGTTAATTCATTATGAGGTTGTGAAATTCTAAGCCTATAAAATAAATGTAGAATATAGTTTGTAAACTAACTGTTGCGTATAGTTTGTGGCATCATATCTGCTACTGTCTGATCGCTGAAGCCATAACATTTTTATGTCACAACTGCTTACGACACTCAACTGTTTCCTTTATTAAAAATAATAAAAGCTTTACGTTAAAGTAAAACACTACAATTAAAATAGAATGCAATAGTTTTTAATGAACATATTAGACAATCAAAAAAGATGTAAGAGTTTGTAGAAGTTTCTAAAGGTTTAGTATATTAGAAATACGATCGCGGGTCATATAATGCGGAGTAATTGTACCTTATCCGATTTATATCTTAACTAATACTTGCTGTGCTTGCGAATTCGTCCGCATTGATCTTAATGCAAAAACAGTCTTGCGTTTATGTATCTTAGGTATTATTTATACATTATACTAGCGGGCCCGGCAGACGTTGTCCCGCCCTGATTAAAAATAAATCCTTGACAAATTGTATACCAAAACGTTCCTCACGAATCATTTTATCCACTGGTGAAAACCGCATGAAAATCCGTTCAGTAGTTTTTAAGTTTATCGCGAACAGACAGACAGACAGATGCGGTTGGGGACTTTGTTTTATACTATGTAATGATAATATCCTGGTTTTTGTAAGAAAATAAAGTGCATTTGCATTTACTTACCTACTCTTTTCTCGTACTTAACTCGAGCCGTCGTTCAAATTACAATGGCTTTTGATAGAGTGAACCGATTTTAATGAAACAAAGACTAAATGTTACTCGAATATGTACACGCAGTGAACACAGTACTTTAGCACTAATGCGTGTTCAAACAAACAGACGGACAGACATTTCTAAAAATGATTGAAATGTATCTTATTACTTATTCCTAGACACCTGCAACAATTTTTATCGCAAATATCTAAAATCTACAGACACGTTACATTTATGTTTATATTATACTAGCTGACCCGTGCCCACTTCGTTGGGCAGTAATAGGCATTATCAAGCTACAACTTTTTTCTAGAACTAAATCATATATCTCTCATCGTTAAGGCAGCGTTCGTAAGAAACGTTTTCGTTCGACCATTTTTTCTCCAACTCTCCAGATATTACCCCCTACAACCTCACAAACTTTATCTCTTTATAATATTAGTATAGATAATATAATTAGTTAATAGCTTCTGCCCGCGACTTCGTACGCGTGAAATACTTATTTTGGGCTAAGACGCAGCGGAAGCTCTCAAAAGGAAAAAATACCCCGATTTTAAAACATTTTTCATTGTTGCTCCGCTCCTATTGGTCTTAGCGTGATGATATATAGCCTATGACACTCACAACGTGGCTTTCTATTGGTAAAAGAATTTTTGAAATCGGTGTAGTAGTTCCTGAGATTACCCCCTACAACGTCACAACGTCACAAACTCACAAACTTTACCTCTTTATAATATTAGTATAGATTACAAATGCGATTGTGAGTTTGTTTGTTACGCTTTCACGCCTCAACTACTCATACCGATCCTCACAACATTTTGAACATTAAGCCTTCGCTCTCGTTAATGCGAATTTTTCTTATATTATAAGTTTTCAAAAAATATTGTCAAAAACGTTTTGGGCCGTTTCGAAACAATAAACACTTAAATTTTATTTATATGTACAGATTAAGAAAGTTAAAAATGAACCCTTAATCTAAATAAATCTATTAGAGTAATTCCGTAAATATTCTAATAACATCTGCATGGAACAAACGTAATTGTATCTCGCTAAATATTTTGGAATATATCCAAACAAATAGAAGATCGTTTCTTAAGTTCACTTCACACTGGTTTACACAATATATGGAACTACACTTTAACTGCGACTTTTGTCATCATTTAATATACGATACAGATACTGTATACATACACTTTATAAAGTATACCATTTGTATTATTCCAATCAACATCTTCATCATTAGCTTGTAAGAGATCCACTGCAGGGTCATAAGGCTCTTCCTGATAGAAGATATGGGCATAATCACCAAGACAGCCCCCAACGTATTGGAGATTTCGAACTCTAAGAAATCCATACTTCTATATTTACATACAGTAGTACTACAAGAACATTTCTGAAGTTCAAGTTTCCTCATGATGTTTTCCTTCACCATCAGCAGGTAGTGTTACCTAATTGAAACAAATGATAATTATTTTGAACTATGCTTTTCACATTTGAAAATGGTTGGCATAAAAAAGACTATCAATAAACATTTAGGCATAACAATGTTTTTGTGATGACAATACACCTGTTTAACAATTTCAGACAAACCAACAATCATCTTTGTATATCTATACTATAATAAAACTGTAGCAAGGTCAAATCTGTACATTAAATATTTTTTGAAAATTTTGATCGGGGTAGACTTTGTTATCGATATAGAAGCCAAAAATAATCTTTTTACAATTTTTGTCTGTCTGTCTGTCTGTCTGTCTGTCTGTCTGTCTGTCTTTCTGTCCCTGTGAACACGCATCACGCTGAAAGTACTGAACCGATTTTAATGAAACTTGACACAGTTATAACTAATATTCCAAGGTTACATTTAGGATACTTTTTGTCCCATAAAACGCAAAAGGCTCTCCAGGAAAACTAAAAACAAAAAATTGTAGTTAACGTAACTAGACTTTTTTGCGACACCTTAGTATAAGAGCCAGCAACGTTGGAAGAAATTTTAGAAAAGCTGGTTCTTTAATATGAAGATATATTACTGCCCTTCCAAACAGGATTCAGGATACCTGGTAGCCGGTTAACGTTGTGTTTTTTGATGCCCATCACACCTTTACAGGTCAAAATTTTGATTTATAATTAACTTTAGGAAAAAAAAAATTCGGTTACATTTTAACGCTATGAAAAACATGAGTTTATCACTGCCAGACAATTTTGTTATTGAAAATAATGTGCCCGATGATATTCTTTATAAATAAAAAAAATCATTTCAAACCATTTTATTTTTTCCATTGCAAACAACATATTTCATTTTATTAACCATTATGATATTGAGATTTCACCGTGAACACTGAAAAACAACAATAAACGTAGACATACGACTTGAGACTGACGTTATCTTGAATACATGCGTCTATAACAGGCGCTTCCACAATTATCGCTATCTTTATCATACATAAAATGGGGTAAACATATCAATGCAGTTGCAGAATCTAGCTCTAAGTTTCTAAACGTTTTCAAAGCATTAGCCGGTTTTAATTGGGGTGTTCATTCATAACATTTAGTTCGTTTATACTTCAATATTACACGCAGTCGAATTGACTATGCGAGCTTTCTTTATGATAGTAGTGCTCAGGTTAACCTCTATAAACTTGAAAAAGTCCAAAACCAGGCCATGAGAATTATCGGGGGTTTCATTAAAAGTACTCCAATCTATGTTATGGAAAGCGAATTGAGCATATGTCCGTTACATCTTAGGAGACATTATTTAGCTGGCAAAATTCTATTTAAATTTAAGTCATTCGAAAAAAACGAACTAACCAATGTATCAGAAGAACTGTCCACCCCTTTCTAATCACTCTATTGGCGTAAAAGAAAAAGAGCATTATTAGTTTCTATTTTTTCTCAATATAAAAATACTCCAATTCAAATAAGTATAAAACAGGAAATGTTCACTTTACACACCTGGGTCGATAACATTGATTTGCACAATATAATTAAAATAAATGTAGATGAGCGTTCTAAAACAAAAGGAATATGGTACAGAAAGATTCCGCCACATCCCTTACGGTCACCATGGATTGATGACAGTATCATTTGCCGTCGGGAAGCAATCACAGGAATGAGATTACGCTCAGGACACATTCCATGTAAAAAGTTCGCCTACCTGATGCGTAAAGTACTATCACCACTCTGCTAGAGTTGTGAGCTCATCGATGATGTACACCACACCCTGGCAGAATGTGTTCGAAGTGAAGATATTAAATCTTGGCTTAATGCTTCTGATTTGTTCCACGCTGGTTTGTACAATTCGTTATTGTCTGACCCCATTTCGAAAGATGCTAAAGAATTGTACAAAATTAATATAAGCTATTGTTAAGTTTATTGTCATTCTTATTGTTATATAGTTGTATGTCATTTAAGCGATATAGTCGCTAAGGTGACTAAACCTTCATTAAAAAAAAAAAAAAATAATATTAAAATTACAGCTATCTTAACATGGTTAGAACATACTTATTTTATTTACAAAAAAATAGCATCGGGCAAATTATTGTTTATAACAAAAATGTCTGGCAATAATAATTTCATGTTTTAGTAGGGTTTCAAAGTTAGTAAAAAACAAAACATTCAAAAATTATATAAAAATCAATATGTTTGCCAGTAAAGGTGCGATATGCAGTAATAAACGCAACGTTTACCGGCAGCCAGGTAGCCCGCACGCTGTTCGGAAGAACATAAAGATATATAAAAAACTGTCTTATAGAAAATTTGTCGAAACCGTTACTAGCTCTTAGACAAATAGTTACAGGCAAGTGACATTTGACGCGTCGTGCTCATATCTTTTTAATATTTATATTTTTCTTCAATACAATGGAGTGTGAAAAAGTTTTAATACAAGTTAAAAATAGTTATGATATCATTCAGTGTTTCATTTATCATTATTTATTTTATAAATATATTTTGTCGTTTAACTTACAATTTAACTCATAAACTTGATATTTTATAATGTAAACTCTACTGACTGTATAGTAAACGTCTACAAAAAAGGGAAAGGAATTTCTTTACAAACCGGGGGTCCATAGACCTCTAAAGCTTTTTTTCACGTTATCGCCAATATATGTAGGTTAGTTTTTATTTTTTATTGAACTCAGTAGATGATACTACGAACGGGTTGTAGGCATATTTTAAAAGATTTCTCACATACCATCTGGGTATATGTTTGAGTGAGTCCCTTGATAGTTTGGATTCACAATTGGAAACCGTAGATGTGGCTGCAATAAGGTTTTAGGTATATTAAAATTATTCGCGTTTAAAAATACAATTGACATCAGTGATAACCGATTTGGTGCAGACGAAGTTGCACGGGTCAGCTAGTATAAAATAAGATTGTCTTCGGCCGCATCGATACTAATAATTTCTCGTCAAATTCTAGTCGATAGTAATATAATTTTGAGTCCGGTATTTCGTATTTTGTTTCAAATTGACCATATCCTCTGACATTTTTCTTACTTCAGACAGTGTGAATTCAACTTAGTTTTAAAAATTATAGAAATGAACAATACAATAGTACACACATCAAAAAAGTCTAAGCAACATGCGTGATATTACAAATTTTACCATTTATATTAATTAATTTCTAAGTATTTACTCAAACAAAGTGCCTAGGTAAGTAAACTTTTTTGTTATTGATGACATACTGGCTGGTCGTAAAAAAAAAATTGATTATGTTTTGTTTTTTCATAAAATTCAAATGACTGCGAATTAGTTTGAATTTAAGTGCGTTTTAATTGCTACGTTTAGTCTTGATTTTATAATTTTACCAACCATTTAAATAAAGTTAGCGACAAAATTGAATTGTTAGATATTCTTTACGTCATGAAGCGACGTCATTTGATAGGCAGATGAAATGCAAAGAGCTGTAGGGATGTTGCAAGCGGGAAGTAATCAATCTCAGGTATCTCGACATTTTGGCATTCATAGAAGTGTTATTTGTCGTCTTTGGCAGCGCTACAATAATACAGGAGAACCCGCTGAACAGCATCCAGGCCGTAAAAGGAGTACAACCACTCGGCAAGACCGGTACATACAACTGACTGCAAGACGCCAGCCGATGTTAACCGCTCGAGAGATAAGTTTGAGGCTACAAATTTCAAGTGGTGTTGATGTAAGTCCTCAAACTGTGCGAAATCGACTGCATGAGTACGGCCTATGAGCTCGACGCCCAATCAGGTGCCCACCGATACGTCACGTGAATCGCGCTCGTCGATATGAATGGTGTAGAGAACGCATAACATGGACCCAGGAACAATGGGATAAAATTATGTTTTCCGATGAGTCGCGATTCGGGTTTAAGCCTGATACAAGAAGGGTGCGAGTGTATCGTCGGCCCGGAAATACTGAAAGGCTCAGGTGCGTTCAGGAAGTTCATCCATACAGCGGCTCAACAGTTATGTTATGGGCGGGTATTATGAAGAACAGGCGAACGGAGCTCGTTTTTGTAAATGGAAACATGAATGCTGAAAATTACATTGAGGATATTCTCAGACCTTATGTCTACCCATTTGCACAAACCTTTGGCTCCGATTTTAGGTTAATGCATGACAATGCGCGTTCACATACAGCTCGGCGAACCAGTGAATACTTTGCAACGGAGAACATCCGGGAATTGCCCTGGCCTGCACAATCGCCAGATCTCAACCCCATCGAGCACGCATAGGACATGCTCCAGAGACGTGTTTTGAAGGACTTGGACGGAGCGACAACAACCCAACAGCTGAAGGATTTGCTACAATTCCATTGGGAGCGAATACCGCAAGATGACATAAACAGTCTCATTAATTCAATGAATAATCGTTGCCGTCAAGTTCT
The DNA here is from genome assembly GCA_036509395.1 of Antheraea yamamai. Taxonomy (NCBI): domain Eukaryota; kingdom Metazoa; phylum Arthropoda; class Insecta; order Lepidoptera; family Saturniidae; genus Antheraea; species Antheraea yamamai. Next base: position 12,169,878 of record AP028443.1, on the reverse strand, counting down.
GAATAGCAGAGGAGCCCATACTTTGTATTAAATTGTTCTATTCTTTCACAATAAATACATTTTCTTTAGAAATTTCATTTTGTAAGAAAAAAGTTTAGTTTCTTATGTATCTTAGTTTCTACAGTATATTCTAATATTGTTCATTTCTGTTATTAAAAGAACTTATAAAGACAACAGCTGTTATTTTTACATCATAGAACCCTAAAGATATTATTTTAAAAATAAAATACAACGTTATAATGTGAAGGACCATCCTAAAATTTAAATTAGTACATGTTGCTTAGACTTTTTTGATGAGTGTACAATGTACGCTAAATATTAATAGACAATTGACCATTTTAATACTGATTTGTCTGTTTAAACATTCAAATATTTATGTCTCCAATACCTCTCCTCTTAATTCCTTAACTCACTTCTTAATCACTTAACCGTTTATCATAAAGTTTTACAGACACGTTATCAGGAGTACAGAAAAGGTATACAGGGTATCTTTTATGTAGAAAAAGGTAGTTCTTCCCGAAGGATAGCTCAAATAAACATTAAAGCTCGTGAAGCCGCTAACAAAAGTTTGTTCGCATGAAATGAGAGACAATTTCGAGAGACATGGGTATATACTAATATCTCACTCTTTAGGAACCTCTTAAATAAGGAATGAAGTCGATATTAGATCAAATCTTATATTAACACTTGGCTGTAGGCGAGGAGTGCCTTTACCTGTTTTTATTTTTCTAATTAATATTTCATGGCGCCACTATTGAGTTTTTGGCGGGATCTTGGTATATCATGTAGTGGAATTTGTATTATATTCACAATCTTGTGTTATTTAGCTCTATATTTTGTAATATTGGTTGTCTTTTACGTAATATAGTTTGGTTATTGTGCACCAGTGACGTGGATCGGAAATAATACCACGTGCGGGGATTCTGATTTGCCGCAAGACGGCCGCCATCTTGTTAGAAAATTGAAATGACCACGAAACACTTGTAATATTATTACCTACTCGACAATGGCAATAATTATATATTAGAAGATCGATTGCCAAAACCGATATAAAACCGAAATAAATAAATAAGCTCTTGGCTGTATACTACGAGTGTTGTTGCCTGTTTTTTTTTTTGTTTATCATGTTATTTTACTGGTTATGCATCGTGTGATTTTTTTAAATAAAACTAAGTGTTCATTTCAAACGTCAAGAAGTAGCTGTTTATTTGAGGATCGTAGTATACATCCATCTATCTTGAAAGTTTCATTCATGGACGACGAAGCGAGTGGGTGAACATGTGGGAAGACATAACAAAAGTTTGAACGTCACTATTTCTCCGAATAGATGGAAATAACATTGTAAGTGGGTTAAGATTTCCTTACAATAATAGCGTGCCATTTGTCTAGTGTGTTTTGTTTTAATTGGAATTTAAATTGGCTCTAAAAGAAAATATCTTGAAAAGCATACACGTATGTGGGAGCTTTTATATTTTGTTGTGAGAATAAAAGTACGTCATGTGTTGTAATCTCATAAACTGTTATGTAAACATCGATTATTTATGTTTAAACTCTGCGTCGCGTCGCGTTAGCTTATAAGCAAGTTGCGTCACGTGAAGTAAATAAATAATATACTGTGTAAACTCTTTGTAACGTCGTTCGTTGTAACTTTCTATAACGTAGAAATTAGTTCAATTTGGTTAGTTTACCACAAAACCGTATATAGCCGCTTGTAGGTAGTAGAGCCACGCTGAAGCTATTACTGGTTTCAGCATGAATGGGTCGGCTCGCTCGGGGTAGTACCACCCGACCCACAGAAAACCGACGTGAAGTACCAGTGCTTGCATTGTTGCGTTTCGTTCGGTCAGTGACAGCGCCGGTGACCCATCCCCCTTCCCCTCTCCCACACAGGCTGGCAACGCACTTGCGACTCCCCTGGTGTTGCCAGTGTCTATGGACGGCGGTGATCACTCAACAGCAGGTGACACACCTGTTCGTTTGCTTCCTATGATATAAAAAAAATGTTCTCTTTTGTCACTACAACGATAACTCTTTATAATTAAAAAATCCCTTGAAATTCGTTATACAGAATTTATACTGTATATCGCTACTCATACACATTACCAAACATAACGTCTGTATGTTAGTCCGTTAATTTCTTTGTAACTCATATTTTTTTCTAGGTGAAAGGTATAATATTACGTTTTTATACCCATTACAACGTGTATGTAAAAATTTATGACGATTTTTTTTATATAATCAGAGGCAAATGAACAAGCGGGTCACCTGATGTTTAGTGATCACCGTCGGCTATAGACACTAGCAATACCAGAGAAGTCGCAAGTGCGTTGCCAGCCTGTGATGGCTGGGAGGAGAGGGGAAGTGGGTTTCCAGCGCTCTCACTGACCGAACGAAACGCAACGATGCAAACACTGTTACTTCACGTCGGTTTTTCGTGAGAGGATGGTACTACCCCGGACGAGCCTACCCATTCATGCTGAAACCAGTAATAACTTCAGCGTGGCTCTACCACCTACAATTATTGGTTGATTGAGTAGTTAGTGTACGGCCTGAGTGAATATGCGTTCAGCGGTGCGTGAGAACGCCGTTCATCTGTTTGACACGATCGCCGCACGCGCCGCCACGCTTGACGCTCGATTTAAGCGGGCACTCATGCCGTACACTCAAGGTCTGAAAGTGTACAAAAAGTCACATATTGAACCCATATGAAATCGGGGCATAATATGCAAAAATGTTTGTTTTAATCTCGTCGGCAATTTCAGAGAGCACCGATTTTAAACAATCCCTTAAGCTTCAAAAATTTGTTGCTCTCAAATTATTCGCGTTTATTTAATTTTATATACAAAACTCGTTAAGATTCCGGTGGTATTATACAAATTTATTGAAAAGCCCCCGAGAGACAGATGCGGGGAGCAATAAATAATTATATAAACGACTTCCACATGGTTGGGTGCATTCATTTCGCGAACCTCACCCGCGGTGTTCTCGCAAATGCCAACGAACAAACAAAGTGATAATGTCTGTTTTAAACATACATATTTATGTCCGGTGACCTGGAAATTTAATTTTGGGATAAAGTTTTTTTTTTGTATAAAATTTTTATTGCTGTTATGCGATTTCTATATAGCTACTTACGGGCCCGGCGGATGTGGTCTTGACTTGATATTTAAAAAAAAAAATTAAAATCCAACCGCGGTGCCACCTACCAGGTCCAATTTTTAAACTAAACCATTCCTGAATCCATTTGAACACACATAAAAAAAATCATAGAAATTTGTCCAGCCGTTTTAGAGTTCAGTCACGCACACACGAACAGAAGAATTATATAAATAAAGGTTAAAAAAAATTTGAAAATTTTGAGATAATATAATAAGGTTTGTTCTAAATATATTTTCGTTACGTCTGTGCGTAATCGAATGCACAGAGGCAAAAGTAAAAACGCTCATTATTAGAGAGAAAATAATTTGTATATACTGTAGTAGGTACTTACATTGCACATATCACACTGCATTTCACATATGTGCACACTCACACGGTTAGATAGAGATAGAGTTAGATAGTTTTAGCCAAAATTGTTAGACTTGGAATATATGTACGCTTTCTCAGATTTGTTTCACTAAAGTGTACCTATATGTATGGGTAGCCTTGCTCATATTGTTACCTTAGTTTGTTGTTAATTCGATTAAATCGTTCGATATTTTTGTCAGGCGTGTGATCATTAACATCAAGGTATTCAACGGATTTTGAAATTACCACAATTCTCTGACTTGTATCTAAATCGTAACTGACAAATCTTGGAGACTTTTTATATGATACTCATGGAACGCGTCAAAAGAAAGAGAAGTGACTCATGTATCATGTATCTCATGTATCTCGCTCTCTCCGTACATATTGCTAATTCCAAATATTATATTGCGAAACCAACAAAATTTAAAAGAAAAAGTTTGTTATAGTATCCAAGGGCTTTTTTTTTACATGGGGAAATCCCTACGGATATCCACCCTAGCCGGGCAGCTGAGGGTGGGATATGTCCGACTTGCACGGACTAAAACCCCATGGTGCCTCCTTACACCTATTTGGCCGGGGAGCAGGAACTGCCTACGGCACTGCGTCTGCTCACCCGGCAGGTGCTGGCTCCTCACAAGGGGGGCGGCCTGAGTTGGTCAAGATAGTAGACCCCTCAGGGAGGGGCGGGTGTTAAACCCCCCGACGAACTGTAGGAGTCGCACGGCACAATGCGCCTTCACAACGTGGGCCTTCTATAGTGCAGGGCGACGGACGTCACGTGGTATCTAAGGCCTAAGCCGAGGTTCGGCCATTTAAGCACCTTTAAGCCTGTTACCATTCAGTTGAGTGCCCTAAGCGTTAGCACTAAAAGCTCGGTGAAGCTGTGAAAGCCCGTCAGGTCAACAGCCGTTAATCAGTCCGAAAAAAAAGTACTTACATCATACAGTAATATGTTACTATAGTCGTATTACATATTGATTTCGATGGTTAGACTAGAACTTTTGAAACTCGCTAATATATCAGACTAGATTTTGCCTGCGACTTCGTCCGCGTGAAATAGTTACTTTGGGCTAACACGCAGCGGAAGCTCTCAAAAGAAAAAAAAAACGATTTTGAAACATTCTTCATTGGTGCTCCGTTCCTATTGGTCGTAGCGTTATGATATATAGCCTATAGCCTTCCTCGATAAATGAGCTATGTAACACTGAAAAAATTTTTCAAATCCGACCTTCAATCATGCCCTCCAACTTTATAATATTAGTATAGATACGAAGGGTGGAAATCTCTAGAATGCAGTTAACAATTGTCTTATATTACACATGATATTTCACGGTACAGTGAAGTCCCACGTTATGTTATTTTGAAAATTTGTTCGTTTGTTTCCAATACTTGGACGCACGAGGTTTCAATTAGTGTCATTTCTTTTATTATTAGTCTCCCTTATTGTTGTTATTTATATTTCTGTTTAATGTATATTTACTTTTATTGTTTGAAATTTAGTTAACATGACAGTATGTTGATGGGCCAAATAAATAAGGAAGTATGTATCAACTAACGTTTTGTTGCAAACCTTTGTAACAATTATTGCTGTACTAATTTCCGCAAAATCTATGAATTCCGTTGAAATGTTACGAGAGTTCTACGATATTACATTTACCATTGTAGTAATCAATGATTTAAACTGTGATAATTTTAAGAAAATGGTTTTTCTTATTTCTAAGTTTTTTATTACTTACCATTTCTATAGAAGGCTCAAAGGAACGGCTGCTTTAAAAATTGTATACTCGCTTTGAATTTTAAATCGTTTCCTTTCATATCTTACATTTCCATTACGCATTTCCTCTGCTGTTACATAAACCTAGTAACTGAAATCGTGAAGGAACAAAATCATTTCCGGCTGTATATGCTTTCTTATTTATAACTCTCTAGTAAACATAGCTCGCGTAAGGGTACAGTGGGGCTGATATTTCCATTGCAATCAAAGACCTTAAAAAAAATTAAAAAGTAGCTCGAGAAATAATTTGTAATATTCATGGACGCGATATAGCATATAGAAAAAAAAAGTCACGGAAAATACATTCTCAAGTCGACAGTAATCACAATCAGCGTGTAAGAGATCCACTGCAGGGTCATAGGTTTCTTCCTGAAGGTATGGGTATAATCACCACGCCAGCCCACGACGTATTGCTGATTTCAAACTCTGAGAAATCCACAGTTCTATGTTGTCCCACGTACAGTAGTCCTACAAGAGTCGAGTAGAGTAGTTTCTCAGGTTCAGGTTTCCTCACAATGTTTTCCTTCACTGTCAACCAAATCAAATCAAATCAAAAATGCTTTATTCAGTTTAGGCCCTAATAAGGCACTTATGAACGTCAAATACTACCACCGGTTCGGAAAACAACCCAGTCATCGAGAAGAACCGGCAAGAATGTACTCGATTGGGTACATTTTTTTAACATATATTTCCAATACATCATACAATGCTTTTAGTGGATGCACAGAGAGGAGTCAATTCCAGACATCACTATCATTCACATACTGATCCACTCTATAATATCCTTTTGAAACTAAAACCCGTTTGACGTGGCGCTTAAATTTACAGTTACCAATTTAAATTAGTAAAATATACGCGAGTTCCGAAAAATTCGTTAATACATGCCAGCGTTCGAACCTGCGGACATTGCAATGACGTCCCACCGGTCAAACCACTAGACCGTCACAAATTTGATATTCATCTATACGTATACATAATATTGAAGTGTCTGTATGAAAGTCGAAGTAACAACTTTTAATGAAATGGATATGAAAGTATGTATATAATTTTGATTGTCTGCTTACTGTGGCTGGTATCCGAAACGGTTGGACTAACTTTGAAGGGGCATTCATTGGTTGATTACTGTATAAGGAGTAATTTAAGCTACTTTTACGAGTATTATAAATTAAATAGAGCTAGGCACGCCCTTAATGTCATGGACACGCCTCGACTGAAGATAGTATATCATATGAAATTATTTATATCACTTTTAATATTTGAATAAATTATACTGTAAAGAATAAAGTCATATTCGTAAAAAATATTAAATTTTTCAAAAATCATATATATTTAATTCAATTTAGGCCCCGAGAAGTCTATGAACGTCAAAATTGGTTCCATAAACAACCAGGTCATCTAGAAGAACCGACAAGAAACTCGATATGTATTAACTTTTCATCATACATATTTTTACAAGCATACATAGTTACAAACTTAGTTACATTTGATTTTGGTGGATGAGCAGAGAGCAATCGTTATCTAACTGGCTTACTGACCTCAGTTTTAATAAATGGCTACATAAAACATGACATAATAGACTTAAGATATCTTTGCCTTAAAACTCGCACGCACACATACACACAATAGAAAAAACATGGAAAGGCCATAACGCTTTTTCCTTACGTGACGATTTTTATCAGTCAGCTCCTATCCTAATCCTCGTTAAGGAATTGCGTTTCATATACTTCGCTCCTGTGTAACACTAACGGTCAAGTGTTATAATTTCATTCGAATCGATAGTTCTACAACTGCACCATCACGACTACAATGAAACTCGCCACGAAAAACCGGAACGTTTTTAAATTTTAAACCCGAGCTTGCCACGTTTATATTCCTGACTATATGACGCATTGCATAAACAAGAACCATTCCAGCAGACTGTTTGTTTATTTACGGCTTTCAGAGATACGAGGACACACTGTCTAGATGTTGAGGGAACGCGAAATGTTTCTATTTGCTAGGAAAAAGCAAATGGCAACTTTGTACAACTTTATTGACTAGTTGTTTGGTTTTATTCCGAGTTGTCAGTTAAGTTTATTATGTGACTTTCTTATAATAAGGCAATCTATACATATAATAAGAATGTAAATTGTACGTGCCTGTGCCATGAAATAAGTGATAAAATATATATTTCAATAATTTTTAGAAATGTTTGTCTGTCTATCTGTTTGTTTGAAAACGCTACACTGCTAAAGTGCTGTGTACACGATAAATCACCAAGGAAATCATAAAGCATATCTTCGTGTAACATTTAGTCTTTGGTTCATTAAAATCGGTGTGGTCTATCAAAAGTTATTGTTATTTTAATGACGACGAAAATAAAGTACGAGAGAAAAGTAGATAGCAGTATTTTAGCAGTGATGCGTGTTCATACACACAGACAAACAGATAGACAGACAGTCATTTCTAAAATTGTTTGAAATGTATTTTATCGCTTATTCCTAGATACCGGCAACATTTTTTTCATAAAACTTTCTTAAAAGTGCAAGCACGTTAGGTTTACACTCTTGTTGTATGTATAGATTTGGAAGAAAAAATTCGTTACGACCAAATAGGGTACACTTTAAAAACGTAACGTTGCGTCTTTAGCTATTAGATGACGATTTAAACTAAACGTATTTCGAGTACGAACCGTCAAACTGGCCTCGCCCATGTCATTAGTTCACGCGGGTACTTAAAACTGTCGACGAGTTTGCGACGTGTTCGCGGTGGAACGTGCCGTCACGTTGCGGCCTCGGCAAAATCGTTACGTACAGTTCAATAACTGAAATTAGCAATTACGTATTTCAGACCACAATCAACTTTTGCTGCTGCTAACTATACTTTGGCGTTGAGTAATTTCAAATCCTCAGTATAACAATAGTTATTTGTTTAGGTCCTTGAAAATTATATGTATATATCTTTATATATAAATTTCTTCTGTACGCGTGTATGCCACTGAACTCCTCTTAAACGGCTGGACCGGTTTTGATGAAATTTTATGTGCGTGTTCCAGTGGATCCGAGATTGGTTTAGATTCATAATTGGACACCGGTAGGTGGTGCTGCGGTTGAATTTTAGATTTCTTTTTTTATTATCAAGGTATTATATTTATATAATACGTATATATATATATTATTATATATATACGTTGTCCCGCCCTGATCATAAAATAATCCTTGACAAATTATATACCAAAACGTTCCTCATTAATCACTTTATCCACTGGTGGAAACCGTTTGTAAATCTGTTCAGTAGTTTTTGAGTTTATCGCGAATAGATAGACAGACAGACGCGGTAGGGGACTTTGTAATGATATTATATATATATACGAGTAGGTATATAATTCACGTACAATATTTAACTAGCTTTTGACGTGACAACGTCTTATAAATCGATGAACGCCATCTACAAAGATAGCTAGCTAGAATAATATTTGAACGTAGATTTGATCTGTCCCTCGGAAACAGTACATTTTTATGGATGAATGCCTATGCATTTTGTACCCCTGGCAACGTGTATGTGAAAAATCTTCGTACTCGGTTCAGTAGTTAAGGCTAAAAAGCGTAACAAAGAAATAAACAAACTCATATATACATTTGCATGACATATTTGCATAGTAAGGATTAATTTATATTAAAAACAAAAACATGTGTACAGTTAGCACGCGGTAGAAATGAAGCCTTAAAAAAATTATAAAATATTTAAATAAATGAGATATGTTGACTTTGAAATTACCAGGAATCTCTTATTTGCATTTAAATCATTTTGAAATAAATTCTCTGACTTGTATCTATATCAGGACTAACAAATCTTGGTGACTTTATATTATGCGCATGCAACACGTCAAAGGAGTGAGTACTGAATCGTATCAAATTGCGATCACCCCTCTCCCTTTATGTTGTCAATTCCAAATGATCTCTTTGCGAAAACAACTAACTATGGAAAAAAAATGAGATACTTGAACGATACACTACGCTGGTTATAACTCCTTTTCCTAAAGCCTTTTAACACCTAAGCCCTTGGATACACGTACGAACATACATACGTACAACTCCCGCACCAGAACAAGTATCAGGTAGTATAATATACAAGAAAAGTATCACGAATATAAGAAACACTATATAATGTATTCTATTTCATTCTCTCCTACGTTAAAGCCTATAGTCTGTCCTATCCTATGTTTGTCTCTTTTAATATCGCTTTTTCGTTTCATCGGATTTCAAATACCTACGAGCCTACATAAGTTTTCAGTTCACACATATCAAAACGGGTATTAACCGATGCATAAAGAATAGTATAAAAATATTTACTCCACTTCCATTATGTACGGGTAAAATAGAGGAATAGATTTGTATAGCGCTACCAGAATTTTGTCTCGGTTTGAAAAAATATTTTATTATTTCATTCTGAGACAATATTTTAACTTGAACAATCACGTTAAACAAATAAACATTTTATTTTTATGCATAAATGAATGTTTTAAACGTAATTATAAAATTATTAGATAAAAATAACATATTTCATTGTAAATCCATTTAAAAATTATCTCGGGACGTTTGCCAAGATGGCGACCGTGTTCCAGTCGTCTGACAGATAATATAATATACAGCACATTTCAGTTATTACTAATCTGTTGTTTTACGCCATTACTCACATTTAAAAGTGTATACAGACTATTAATACAAAAGTTTAATAATTCGAATTTTATTTATTTTATGGAAACGCTATAGTGATTTTTTTCCTGTAATATTAAGGTGTAATATATTTACCATCATCTTGTTTACTTTGAGTCAATATATTTTTTATGAATTAAATATTTTGGTAACTACAAATAAATATAGGTTATATTTTATTTCATTTTTGGTAAGTAGTTCCTCTAGTAGATGATTGGTGCCATTGTCGTGTTGGTAATTATATTACAAGTTTCTTGCGAACATTTCAATGAACTAATTAGATAGTGGTATTATTTGCCATTTACGTCACTCGTGCACAATAATAATAAAACACCACCAATATTACTTCAACTTCAAACTTCAATGGGTTCCATCACACATAGGATTAAAGGGTAACGAGTAGGGGTGTGCGAATAATTCGAACTTACGAATTATTCGTTCCGAATCGAATATTAATAATCGATTCGAAACTCGAATCGAATAATTCGAAAATTCGAATTATTCGAAAGTTCCCGAATAATTCGAAAAATTTCGAATAATTCGAATTTTTTTTCAGGGTTTCTTATTTTCAATTTTCGAATAAAAATTTAACAGTCAATATCTTCATTTTTTTTTCATTAACATTCATTATTTTCATTAACAGTTAGCCTTTTTTTACGTCACTTCAAATAATTACCTGAAATTCATGCTTCTAGACTAGAATACCCCCTTAATTCGCGAATTATTCGAAAACTTTCGAATTATTCGAAATTTTTACGAATTATTCGAAATATTTCGAATAATTCGAATTTTCGAATTATTCGATTCGAATTTCGAATCGAATATTGATATTCGATTCGATTCGATTCGAACGATATTCGCACACCCCTAGTAACGAGGAGGCTGACCGCTTAGCTAAATTAGCAATATCAAATGGTGTATATTTACAATCATTATTATGAGATATTAGGGAAATGTAAAAGAACTATCGAAAACCGTGGTTTTGTGATGTAGTAATGAAGAGGTCCTACGTCGTTTTACTACAAAGGCTACGTTCTGGACATTATCCGTCACAAAAGTTTAAATATTTGATGAAAATAAGTCCTTCACCATTTTGTACAACATATGGAATTACAGATGACGTTCACCATTTTCTGACGGAATGTGGCAGAAACAATAATATTAGAATAAATTTAATTAAAAAATATTATATAAATAAACTGGATCTCAGTATGTTCCATAGTATTTTAGCAAAACCTTCGAGTGAGCTTGCTAAAATGCTATGTGAAATGAGTGAAAGATGATTTTATAAAAGAAGATGTATGAAAGGCTTTAACATTAGTATAATTAGGTTACGATGGGGCTGATATGACTAGAGTCAAAAGCCCTTAAATTAAATATTAAATTAAAAAAAAAACACGAGATTATAAATAAAAAATAAAATCCACTACATGACATTCCATTCCAGTTCGAACAATTTATAATATGAGGCCACGCGAATCATTAAATACTAAGTTTCAGGAATTCGGCATCTTAACTCTACCCTCCCAATATATTCTTGATAATTTAATGTATGTCCGCAAAAACTTAGATATGCTGGATCTGGTAAAAGACCAGCATAATTTAAATACTAGAAACAGCAACAAATTGGTCATTCCATGCTTCAGGTTCACTAAGTCCAAAAAACAGTTTTTTTAGGTAATAGTGTTGGGTTTTATAACAAAGTCCCAAAATACATTACCGATTTGCCGGATAGTGAGTTCAAGAACCATGTCAAGAGGGTTTTAATATCTAAAGGCTATTATTATAGGGTGAATCAATTTGTGAACGATTGTGACGTCTGGAAATGACGACCCTCTCTTTGCATTCACTAATAACGACTGTAAATATTTATGTTTTGTAAAACTATATAACATGAAAAGATAAACCAGATCGAGTTTCTTGCCGGTTCTTCTCGATGACTGGGTTGTTTTTCGAACCGGTGGTAGTTTTGACGCTCATAAGCGCCTTCTCAGGGCCTAAATTGAATAAAGGATATTTTGATTTGATTGATGATTCTGCCAAAAACTCAATATATACCTATAGTTAAATATGTTTATATAAGTGACTAAAAGTTTGGTTTTGTAGAAACACGTGTAAAAGCTTTATTGGTTAAGCCAAAGCTTAACTTAACTAATGGTATAAATAATTTTGAAATAATCACTCTTGCAAATTTAATAAGTTGTGGTATAGTTTAATATCACCTATTTCATGTGTAATAAAGTACGATAAAACTAAAAAACATACTTTGAGTAAACACAATTTAATAGGTGGTAGAGACACGCTGAAGCTATTACTGGGTTTAGCTCGAATGGGTCGGTTCGCCCGGGGTACTACCACTGGACCCACAGAAACACCCACCTCAAGTAACAGTGCTTGCATCTTTGCGTTTCGTTCGGTCAGTGAGAGCACCAGAAGACTAATTCCCCTCCCGCTCCCTCCACCCCCAAACACAGGCTGGCAACGCACTTGCGACTCCCCTGGTGTTGCAAGTCTCTATGGACGGTAGTGATCACTTAACATCAGGTGGCCCACCTGTTCGTTTGCCTCCTATGATATAAAAGACACAATTCAATAAATATAACAGAAATATAACTCAATTATCTCTGAGCAAAGCAATACGGTACTAAGGATTTAACAGTATTGCATATTTCGTCGTATTTAATAGAATGAAACAAAATTTAATTAACTATTTTTTATAAAACCACAAGTAGATAACAAAACTACAAATGCTATGACTTTCAAGTTTCTCAGATAGGTTGCGAATTGCATGTATCAGGCAGCAGCCCAAGCCGAGGTGTGCCGTGCACCCTTGAGCTAGTTGTCAAATAAAATCGGCTGAGTGCCTTAAGCGCTCGCCTTAGTAGTCCGGTGATGCTGTTAAGACCTTACTAGGTCAGTAGCGTAGTCAGTTCGAAAAAAAAACTTTCAAGTTTAGATTTTCGACTTTGAATAGTTCTCTTTTAAACATGTCAAGAGAATGTATTTAATTGTCTCCTGGTATTTCGAAATATTTTCGTTCGTTCCAATAAGAAAATAACATATCTAAACAATTATTTTACATTATTACTAAGCTTAATGTATAATGAATAATAAAATATACATAAATTCCAGTCTAAACCTTTTTAGTTCGAGATTCCCTAACGTAAATAAAAAGCACACATGAAAAAAAAAAATTATGTTCTACATTCAAAAATAAAGTTTTATTGCGCCAACTCCCGGCTCACGATTGGACCATCTATAAAAATAGTGGCGTCGAAACGAAGCGCAGTTTCAGTTTATTGCACGGCGCGCAACGAAAACGGCCGAGTTAATATTCGAATTTCGAATGTGAGAATCCATTTCGAATTTGGAACGCGCGTTCGTTAAATTAGCAACCGGTTTTTGAACGTCGATATAGGGAACTGTATGAAATCAGCAGTTCATTATTCGTACTGATTTGCAACATTGCGAATACAAATTGGTATTGTTGAATGAATGAATAGAACGATTCGAAAACACGTGTTCGATTCATTATTAAATTCGAGTTGTACGTCTTGTGAACGTGTAAATACATTTGAATTTGTTTTTTTTTTTTTAAACGGCCGACGTCTTTATTGCCAGTTGTAATCGGAAGTAAGAAATATTTGTTATATTTAAAAATGTAACGTGCTATGTTTTCAATTGTAATGATTAATATTAGCATGTATAGAAAAGTTTTTTATATAATACATTTTAAACATGCGAATTGAAGATTTATAAAAAAAGAGGTTAAAAGATAACATAGTAATGTTATGTGATTGGAAGTAATAAATTCATGTCGCATACCAATTTAAATAATAGGGTTTGTAAATTATCATATTTATTATTGTATATGATATATATAAAACCTCCTAACTAATGCGAAACTGAGTTTCTCTGTTTGTTACGCTTTCATACCTTAACCACCCAACCGATTATCATTGGATTTTGCACGAATATTGTCAGGGTTACAGAAAAGGACATGGGGTACCTTGTATCAAGAAAAAAACTGTCCTAGAGAGATAAATCAAATCTATATTAAGGCAAGAAAAGACTACTAGTAAGTTTATAATAACACTAGTTTACCCAGTCACGCGTTGCTGTGGCTCAGTTATCTCACGTTGAATTGAATAAAATACGTGCACCAGAAAATAAACTAGAGTTGAGAAAGAAATTCAAAATTAAAACGTGGCGCCATCTATGAGATATCTGTAACAGTCGGTCCTACAGTTCTGTCAACAAACTAATTTAAAGCGCCATCTATTCGAAACTGGTGATATTTGCAATTAATAACAATAATCAACATTGACAGTCATCTAATTTGTAATTAAAATACATTGAGGCCATTAATCGAAATATAAATTATCGTATCTCTCAAGTTGGATCAAATTATATATAAATGCCAACTCCGTGAAGATCGGTTGAGTCGTTTCGGAGTTCATCGTGGACAAATATTATGACACTGGATCTTTATATATTTAGATGATTTATTGACGTCTACGTGACTTTGTGTCATTTTTTTCCAGGTAGAGTGAAGTGTTAGTGTCGTGGAGTGATGTTGTTTTGACGCGTTCAATAGTGTTGGAGACATGGAACCGACGCCGCTCCCTCTGGAGGATGAGGAGCGTCCTCAGCAGGGTTCTTCGACCGGCAGCGGTTCTTCATCAGGTACTGGATATTACGGACATAAGAACGGTAAGCCCTAGCCCTGTAGTAATATTATTATGAGAGAGAGAGAGGATATTGTAACGATTTGATAAATTTACTATTCGCAAGACACATATTATTCCAGATGGACATAGGCTATATACTATTTTAAAATGTAAAATTCACGCAAAGTAATGATGACATTTGTCTGCTAAGTTCTGCCCTTTTTGAGCTTCTATGGCGTGTGCTGCGTTGTTAGTTAACCCTTGGACTGTCCGAAACCATAACGGTGTAATTACAGAAAAGTTAAATACGTGTTGAATACTTGCTTTAAAAAGGTTTCGTATTAAACGCACCGCGGTCGCTGAATGTTCGTTGTTTTGTTCTTTTGTCTCGCTTTGGTTACGTTAGGTTAGACTTGCGAAAAAGGATAACGCGTATTTGCCTCGGGCGAGCGCGGTGCATTTAATTAGAAACCTTTTTAAAGCAAGTATTTAACTTTTTTGTAATAACACCGTAGGGGTTTAAGCTCCATGCAAACGAATGTAGATCTTATGATGAACTTCCCCCTCCCCCCACCTCCAATACAAGCTGGCAACACAGTTGCGACTCCCCTTGTGTTGCAAGTGTCTATGGACGGTGGTGATCACTTAACATCACGTGACACAGCTGTTCGTTTCCTCCTATGATAATATAAAAAAAGACTGTTGGAATCATTAGCTTTAAAAATACTAATCTACAATTATAATTTTTTTTTTAAATGGATACATATTTATATATCACCATTTTGAAATCTGAATCTCAGAAAGTCAGCCGAGGGGTTAAACTTACACGAAAGAAATTTACTACTGAATTATTTCTTTTAACAAAATCTATACAAGAATTCCGGAAAACATATACCTATTCATGTACTAAGGTTGCTATGTGTCTTCGTAGCAATTAAATTAGCGTTCACTTTAACACAATCTACCCCGGCTTCGAATGGGAGCTATGAGAGTTTTTGGCAGAATCTGATTCCGTCATGTAGCTTTTATATTTTAACTAGCCGGCCCGGCAGACGTTGTCCCGCCCTGATTATAAAAAAAAATCCTGGACAAATTATATACCAAAACGTTCCTCATGAATCACTTTATCCACTGGTGAAAACTGCATAAAGATCCGTCCAGTAGTTTTTGAGTTTATCGCGAACAGACAGACAGACAGACGCGGTAGGGGGACTTTGTTTTATACTATGTAATGAATTGTACGACTATATGTACATATTAAAACCATAAAGTTACATATAAAGGCGTTATAAAACTCATTCAATTATATATGCAATCTTTAAATCTGTAAAATGGTTAAATATCTAGTTTTAATGAAATTCAATTTATTGTTGGAGCACGCCTTGATTGTCTATAAATTTGACTACATATAAATTAAATTACAACATTGTCTCTATTAGTATATTTACAATTGTACCGTCCATGTTGATGACCCATTATCTCAGGAACTACTGGTCCGATTTGAAAAATTCTTTCAGTGTTCTATAGCTCATTTATTGAGGAAGGTTACAGGCTATATCATCACGCTAAGACCCATAGGAGCGGAGCACCAATGAAGAATGTTTCAAAATCGGGGTACTCTTTCCTCTTGAGAGTTTCCGCTACATGTTAGCGTGAACCCAAAGTAACTATTCCACGCTGACGAAGTCGCGGGCAGAGGCTAGTAAATAAATAAACTAACCCATTAAAATTAATTTCTACCGTGTTATTACAAAAAAGTTAAATACGTATTAAATACTTGCTTTAAAAACGCAAAATTCGCAATAAATGCACCGCGCTCGCCCGAGGCTAGTTCGCGTTATCCTTTTTCGCGAGTCTAACCTAACGTAACCAAAGCGAGACAAAATAGCGAGATAGCGAACATTCAGCGACCGCGGTGCATTTAATTCGATATCTTTTTAAAGCCAGGATTCAATACGTATTTACCTTTTTTGTAATAACAACGATATACTTTACGATTTCGATTGTTTTTATTAATCGTCCCGAGTAAAATATTTCACATCCGAATGATATAATCATATAATTAATTGATATATAAATATTCTTTATTTTATTCAGTTATTTGAGTCACACGCATTTTGCATAATCATAGGAATTATTTGATTTTTATGAATCGTATGACTTCAATCAAGTAAAATACACATTCATTTCTCGGAACACACTTATAATACATTCTAGACCGAAATTACGCCTAATGATATGAATTTAGATTTGTCGTTGATTTCTCTTAATGCACATTTGATGGCTATGGGTTGTTAACTTCGAACTACTTTAATATAAGGGCTGTTTGGAACAAAACTTTATCACCAATTCGAAATGCTAAACTAAATTACTGGATCCATATTTTACCGCTTGTCCAATCACCCAGCAAATTATTCTGTACACTACAGATAGAATAAATTAGTAATTATCAACTAACCAATACCCGCGACTTCCTCTGCGTCTTTTATTGTCCTTATAAAAACCTCTTTGATTTATATAATTAAAATTTATATAAAAAAACAAGTAACGAACATTCTATCATTCTTGGAAAAAACAGTGTAAAAATAAATGTCTTCAATATTGCAAATATATTGTTTTACTTGTAAAATCGGCTAGTGACATAGAAATCGAACCTGAACCCAATAATCCTAATAATATATTTTATGTATAAAAGAAAATACATAATACCACAAAGCTTGCCCCAGTTCTCTACGGTTAGAACAAACACATTGCTAAATGCTTCGTGTTTATAAAATTTATAGTTTTTTCGAACTTTATTAAGTGTGTAGGACCCACGCGGATCACGTCGGGGTCACCAAATGTAGGAGCTTAGGGCTCACTACTATAAGATTCTAAACTGACACAGACAGCGTAATAATAATACACGGAGTGCGTGAAATAGACTGTTTATTTATATGACCATATGAGGTATTTATAGAGACGCGATCATTCATTTGTTTGAACGACATTTTTTTTTTATCTTTATTTTTGGCAACCAATCTTTTAGATTATTACTGCCATTGTCAAGTAATTAATAGTATTACAACTTCTTCTTCTATTCCATTTTCGGCAACCAGTCTTCTAGTGGAATATTGCTGCATTGTCAAGTGAGTATCGATATTACAAGATTCTTGATATAATTTCAATGAATGCGATTGTCGAGTAGTTAATAGTATTTCAAGTTCTTCTTCCATTCCATTTTGGCAACCAGTCTTCTAGTAGACCATCACTGCCATTGTCAAGTGAGTATCGATATTACAAGTTTCTTGATATAATTTCAATGACCTAACAAGATGGTGGCTCTCTTGTTAGAACTTCTCATGGGATTTTTGTGGCATCTCAGAATTCATGGTCCGTGGTATTATTTTCCATTCACTTCACTTATGCACAATAAACAAACTATATTACCTAAAACACCACCAATTTTACACAATATAGAGTCAAGTAACACAAGATTATGAATAAAAAATAAAATCCACTACATGACAGACCAAAATCCCGCCAAAAACTCCAAACGACATTCTATTTACAATATATACAAAAGTTTCAGCCAGCCTGCCAAAGAGGATGACATACTCGGTAGCTACATGTGTATATTAAATTAAGCTAACTTGATATCTGTTTTTTTCGATAAGGGCCAAATGTCTAAGAAGTCAGTGAACTCCATAAAAGCTTCAGTACCTTAGAAACATCTACGAAAAATTCCGTATCGAATGGTCATAGTTCTATGGCTATAGGTTCAGTAGTTTTTACGTAATTAAGCCACAAAATCCTTTAACCTTGTTTCGTAGCTAAATCCAGTCTTTGGTGAGGAATGTTTTCCAAAAATTCTAATCCTTTTTCTATGAAACTATGGCGGCACGCGCTTTTTTAAAATGTATCAAAAAATGTAAAATTATGAGTAGATGTTGTACATTATAGAGATGCTTTTTCAAAAACATTTGTAAGTACCACACGCACGCCATTTACTGTAAAATGTAACGTGTACATTAGAAATGTAAATAATAACAGTGTATCGAATGAAATGGATTTTATCATCAGCAACATGCCTGGAACTTTAACCTACAAAATATCACCCTCAGTGCTCACTTAGACTATATAAGAAAGTAATTAAAGTTTTAAGCTATACATTATTAAACAATATGTGTTAATTTTTTTATTATATAGATCTTATATACCCGTATTGTCGATATAATTATGTTAGTCTTATACGTTGCTATAATCACTGAGTTATGTAGACTCAAGCGCGGTAAATAAATCAAAATGGCCGCCAAATTGACCAAAAAGATAATATAATTTTAATTACATACAAACATATGACTTTCAATTATGTATATTTATTCTTGAAGTCCAGTAAAGCACACGTCTCACTCGCTTGTTTACAATAAACAACATATTTTTAATAAATTTTACATGGACGAATGTACGGGTAACAGTTCATCAAATAAAATAGAATATGTCAACCCCTATAATTTCGCATATCTGCCAGTAAAATTCCCGTTAACATAGGTCCAGCCGGTTCGGACATATCCCGGAACAAACAAACAAAATATAAAAATATAAAATACCAACAGTATTAAAAAAAAATTTGTTCCTTGTAGCCAAATCCAATCACCAAAAAGTTGTTATTTTAATTTCAGATACACGCACTTTATTTTTATATTACGTAATAGATTACAAATAAAAACTTGGAAACAAAACAAACGTAGAATAAACATATTGAATAGAAACACAAAATAAACTTTAAAAATGTTTACGATAGAAAGTTACCACGTTACCATGGCAACGTATATAAACTAATGCTAACACGCAGCGAAAGCAATCAAAACGTAAAAAAATGCCCGATTTTGAAATATTCTTCATTGGCGCTCCACTACTATTGGTCTTAGCGTGATGATATATAGCATAAAGCCTTCCTCGGTAAATGAGCTATCTAAAACCGAAAGATTATTTCAAATCGGACCAGTAGTTCTTGAGATTAGCGCGTTCAACCAAACAAACAAACAAACCAACAAAGAAACAAACTCTTCAGCTTTATATATTAGTATAGAAGAGAGATAAGATGTGTTATTTAAATACACCCTTTGGTTGGATAATTTCTAATCACAATGGGTTCTACATCGCATTCGGTGAAAGCCAAATGGGACCTAATCAGACTTCGATGTCCGGCACCACAACTGAATTGAACTAAGTGATCGCACCGAACGCTCCATCTACTAAATTTTAGGTTTGACCACGACCTCACACGATGCTATATAACCACTGAGTGTAAATTTGTAACGAAAAAGTATTCTTTATTTTATAAGTTCTTCTTCTATTATTTGTAATGTAACTATTCTATACGTAATTGAAGTAGACGATGTTTCAGTGGTAAATAAATGCACGTGATTTTTTTTAAATATATTATAGGTGGCAAACGAACAAGCGGGTCACCTGATGGTAAGTGATCACCGCCGTCCATAGACACTACCAACACCGGGGAAGTCGCTATTACGTTGCCATCCTGTGTTTGGAGGGAGAGGGGTTGGGAAAGTAGGAAGGAGAGGGGTCCTCCGGCGTTCTCACTGACCTAACGAAACGCAACAATGCAAGCGATGTTACTTGACGTCGGTTTTCTGTGGTGATACTACCCCGGGCGAACCGACCCATTCATGCTGAAACCAGTAATAGCTTTAGCGTGGTTCTATCACCTATTAAATTTTGTATCTAGAAAATGCACTATATTGCTAAACCTACTCTGTCTGTTGTACTCCTAACGGCTTGTCGTAGAACCTTTATAGACAGTCAACTTTCACAGAATATACGTTATTATTGTAGATAACACAGAAATAAAAAAGTAAGAACATGTACAAAATAATAACAAAAACCTGACTGCAAATACACTGTTGGGGTCGCCGCCTGTCAATATGGCGACACCTCTCGCCCTCGTACGTCACCGGCCCGCGGTTAGGCGGGGTGAGGTGGAAATGAGGAGAGACGTGAGGCGAGGCGACGTTCCCCGGCGGTGGGCGGGCGTAGAACTCTCGAAGATGGTAGCGAGAGCGCCGGTAGCCCGCCTCGGTGACGACAGTCGGATGCCGGTGATGTCTTGAAGGGGCCTCGATGATGTGCAATGTGATGCACGAGCCAGCCGATGAAGGTGGTAGATTTTGAAGCGGAGGTCGGGGTGGTCGCAAGAAAACACCGTCGTTCTCGTATAATGACCGCGTCCCCGAGCCAACAGAGCACTACTACTGACGATGTAGACTTCTCGATGTTACTATTCAATGTTATCTCAATGAGATGTACAATCAGACTATTCGATGTTATTGCGATGACTTGTGCAAGCAAACTACTCGATGTTATTGCGATGACTTGTGCAAGCAAACTACCCGATGTTATCTCAATAAGATGTACAAACAAACTACCTCGATGTTATTGCGATGACTTGTGCAAGCAAACTACTCGATGTTATCTCAATAAGATGTACAAACAAACTACTCGATGTTATTGCGATGACTTGTGCAAGCAAACTACGATCTAGTACCTCGCGGACCGTGCTTATAAGCAAAATCGGGCCGGTGACTATCGCGGCGACTAACGGTATCCCGTTAGACGTCGTGGCTCTTTTCGTTGGCTGGGATATCGCGTTCCTATTTATTTATCATATTTATCATATTTTTACATATAAAATGTCTATAATATCAATTTCTTATCATCTATTTGCATGCAATCTATACTCTAAAATTTACATCTTATATCTATCTTACATATGAATAAAGTTATCTCTATATTAAACGCCGTTTTGCACTAAACTCTATATTCTATTCTATAATATAACTCTATAATAATCTTATTACATAAACCTTAACTTATATTCATATGTAAATCTATTTTCAGTGTGTTATTTACATCGATCTGTATAGGGTGACATAATTAATCTCTATATATATTCACATTCACATTCACTCGATATTCAATACTACATATCGTTACGTTATGTTCGTCAGTTATATATATATATTCCTTGTTATAATATTAATTCCATTCATATTTTATTTTAAAACGATACATAATAAAATTAGAAATTTCTGTTTACAACGCCGTTGCGTGAGAAATTACTGTAAAGCCATAAAGTCCCGTTCGACTTGCAACTTTCAACTATTGTTTGTACAATTACCATAAAATAAAATATATTATTTTATTGGGCTCGTTCGGGTACCGTAACGTCATAACAAATATTATTCGGCGGACCCTATTCAAGTATATTGCTTGTGCAATAACCATTTAACAGAAGATATATTATTTTGCTTTATTCAAAGGCAAAATCCACCGCCTAGTCTCTAGGAATTTGAATTTATTTCAAAGGAAAGCCGGTATATGGCTGGAGTCATTGTTCATAAAATTACTAAAAACCCTGAGATCGAAGATGTCCGTTATGAGGAACCGTTGTAATATTTTATGTACCTCTATAACCATTACGTTTGTCTATATTAAATTATACAATCTTCCATATTTGCCGTTCTATATGATCGTATAATTCTTGCTATGTAACGTATTCTTCAATAGTATATAACGTGTGTAACTCTATCATATTCTCTCTACGAATGTTTCCATGCACACACGCTATATATTCCATACGGCATAATTTTAATCTAATCTATCATGTAATTCCCTACTTAATGCGAATGTAATCTATAAGTCACCCTATACTAACACACATAATTCTATACAATCCGTAATTCAATAATTCTATGCATGATTCTTACATATCCATAATTCAATCCCTATTACTATACATATCACTTCTATAATTCCATCTTCAATAACTCAATACACACATAACATACCTACAATTCTATATATCTATTCTATTATACTCGCATGCATTAAATCTAACAAAGTCTATATTAAATGTCGATAAATCTATATCTATGCTCTCTATAAAATATCAATAAACCTACGTATAAGTCTATGTACTACTTATCGTGTGCGTCGCCAACATACACTGTTTGCCTGACGGGCCTCTACAACTTCATCGGGCGTTTTGAGCGGGCGCTTAAGGCACTCAGCCATATGACAACAAGCCTAAGAGTGTCAAAGAGGCTGAATCTCGGTTTAGGCCTTGAATGTAACAATAGTAATTCGATTTAAGCTAAGTTAGCTAAACTAATCATACATGTATGCGTTATTGAGACAAACAAGCCTCACGAACGCATACATGTATTTAGGTCTGATAATTTTGTCTAAGACCTTATCCAAAAACGAAAAAATAAAGGTAAAAAGAAAAACCTTACCACAACATGTATACCTGCATGTACCTGTGTGTGTTATTAGTTTGTGAGTACACTGTCACTGTATCGCGATGGCAGCATGTTCGAGAGTTCCACTTCGTGAGAACGAACATGCGCATGAGATGCTTCCAAAGCGACCGCGACGGGTACGCTGGAA
This sequence comes from Antheraea yamamai, assembly GCA_036509395.1. Taxonomy (NCBI): domain Eukaryota; kingdom Metazoa; phylum Arthropoda; class Insecta; order Lepidoptera; family Saturniidae; genus Antheraea; species Antheraea yamamai. The sequence goes on along the minus strand of AP028443.1, from coordinate 12,146,782 downwards.
CGTGGTTATCCACCAGACTACGACGGCATGTGCGATCGTTACCTAAAATCGGATAGGTCCAAAACGGCTCTATCCATCCTACATTTCAAGGGTTGTATTTTATGAATACTTTTCGACGGTAGATACGAATACTTTTTAACTATAAACGAATCTCTAGCACGGTATGATATACGATCACACAGATATATTGAATACCTCATAAACTAAAATTCACAGCAGAACGAAATTCTCCATTATGCAAAAGACAGTTTGATCATAATTTTGATTTCGTTAAAACTTACACTCATTGTACAAGTCTTTACGCATTCTTCAAAATGACGTCCAAGTTTCCTCGATTATCGTTATTGTTTCTAAGTAGGTATTGTGACGGTAAGCATAAAATAGTAAACACATCCCTTGTCGTGCACCCTTGCGATGAAATTAATATCGCGTGACATGTCCCAGGAGCACGTGCGCTAATGGCATCTAATTTCACTTCGATGTTGACGCAGTTATGGGCTACTGTTACTACAGTTTTATTGACTACGAGTGATAAATTTCTACGCTGCGTCTAGACAGGTTTATTGCCATAAAATCCTTTAGTGTGTACCTTAGTAACTAAAGGAGATTTTTTGAATCAAGTCTCCGAAATAGCAGTCTTTTCTGGAATACTAATATTATAAAGTTAAAGAGTTTGTTTGCTTGAAAGCTCTAATCTCAGGAACTTTCAGTGTCAGATAGCTCATTATCAAGGAAGGCTATATATCATCAAGGTAAAACTAATAGGAGCAGAGAACTAATTAATAATGTTGCAGAATCTGGATTTTTTTTTCGTTTTGAGAGCTTCCGCTTCGTTTCCGTGGCCCTAAGTAACTATTCGACGCGGACTAAATCGTGGGCAGAAGCTAGTCTTTTAATAACATGATAGATTATTTCAAGACATTTATTATTTGCCCTAGGCAAGTCTATCTAAGGGTGTTTACAAAAATCAAAAAATCGAAATCAAAAATACTTTATTCAGTTTAGGCCCTAACAAGGCGCTTATGAACGTCAAAACTACCACCGGTTCGAAAAACAACCCAGTCATCGAGAAGAACCGGCAAGAAACTCGATCGGGTACTTCTTTTTAACATATATATATATATATATATATATATATATATATATATATATATATATATATATATATATAATATATATATATATATATATATATATATATATATTACGAATACATTATACGTTACAATACCGTTTTTAGTGGATGCACAGATTGGAGTCAATTCCAGACGTCACCATCGTTCACGTATTGATTCACTCTATAATAGCCTTTCAACACTAAAACCCGCTTGACATGGCGCTTAAATTTACAGTCCGGCAAATTGGTAATATGTTTTGGGACTTTATTGTTAAACCTAACACTATTACCTAAGAAACTATTACCGGTTTTGCTAAGTCTGAAACATGGGACGACCAGTTTGTTGCAGTTTCTAGTATTTAGATCATGCCGGTCCTTTAAAAAATTTCAAACATTCAAGTATCAAACAATACACCGTTCACCATTTTATATGAAATGAGCAATATACGTTGTAGTAGGCAAAGCTATTGATAACTAACTTAACAAGAGCGTAACCCTAAATGATGTCAATCTAAAATAAGTTGTTACTCATGTAAACTTACTAGGAAGAAAACGTGAGTCAATGTGGAGTGCAAATCTCTCCCTCGGGTTATTAATATGGTATTATCTCTAAAGATTTTTTGCTGGAAATTGTATAGCAGTGGTAATTGCACAGTCAAGGATTGCACAAACCCTCCCATTCTTATCAATAACATCATCAGATTTTTTTTTTAAAGATCGCAAAGACTTACTTGATCTTGCTTTTCTGTAGAAATTAACGAATGGAATTTTGGATGCAACTCAAATACTAAGTAGAGTTGCTAGTGCTAGTCTTGTGATTCTGCCTAGAACTACACGTTTTAATATGTTTGCGTTTAATATGTTACCGAACATATTTGGGCCTTTATTATCCATTGAGTTCAATGTTATCGCATTACAATACCGAATCCAAAACCTTAGATCTAGATATCTTTACAAACAGTCTCAGCAAATATAAATACTTAAGTAAGTTAAGATAGTGAAAGGAAAAGAGAATGGTAAATGTTGCTAAATTGTTAAATACATAAACAATTATAACTAAGGTTGCACTTGTATAGTCATTCTTTCTAAATGTATGTATTGGACTGCCCTAGTACAAATTTTGTTGGTGTCTGCATAAATAAATCCCCACTGGATACTTAAACCAAATGATAACCTCTCTAAGCAACGTGTTTGTTTCATTTAAGTTGAACAATCGAAAGTCATTACTTAAATCTTATTATTTACTAGCGGACCCGGAGGACGTTGTTTCGATCTGATAATTTAAAAAAAATGATTGTGAGTAACCGTCACACGCGATTGAAGTAAAACTTTTTAAATATTTTTGATTTTGTCAGTAAATAGTTTATAAACAAATCAATCAATTAAAAAAAAATAATAAGAGTTTTAAATTGAATAATTATAAAAATCATACAATAGAATTAATTATGTATATATGAGCGAGCGACCGTGCTGCCGTCTGGTTTCAATGTAAGTAAGTAACAAATTAAATCAAAGCTTCATTATCTGTAGTGCCATCTATCAGCTAATTCGGAACTTAAATAACACAGGAAATATTATTAGCAGCTCTTTGTTATAAGTAAATAAAATATAGAAAAGTACGAACAAATTACTATGATAAGTAGCGAATTAAATTAATTATGATTTATTAGAAGTTTTGGTTATGTTTAATTATTATCTAACCGGATGGTACAGCAACGTGACGCCATATTGCCGTAACAGACTTCCGTTGCACTGTCGTCCAGTTACCTCCTAGTCGCGCCTAAAGAAGTTTTACTTCAAAAACTTATATTATATTATTTACGTAAACCTTCCTCGTGAATCACTTTATCTACTGTTGAGAACCGCATGAAAACCCATTCAGTAGTTTTTGAGTTTATCGCGAACAGACAGACAGACAGACGTGACAGAGGACGTTGTTTTATAACATGTAGTGATATGTCTTTGTTAACTTATACCCCTTTCTTTAATTTTAATTGCAAAATGTATAATAACTCTGTAGTTTTGTATATGGATGTATTCTTATTTTCAAGATTTTATAATCGATATTGTGTATTTACAATTCACTGATTTGACACTTAAATTATTTTGTCTGTCATCCCGTACCTATGTATGTCTGGATTTAATTTAATAACAGCTTAATGGATTTTATAAAAAAAAATTTAGATCGCTAGACTTACAAATATTAACAATGCATTTAGAAATTGTAAACAAGATATGTTTATGTTTAAACAATGATGTATGTGTGTGTGTGTGTTTATGTTTGCGTGTGTGTGTGTTTTAATTGATTCTAATTATGTTTCGTATACAGAAAAAGTATATGTAATTCTGAAATTCATAAGATAAATATTCATTTATAGTATTTTAACAGACCATAGAGTATCAGCAAACTAAAATTAGTAGACAAAAAAATATTTTAGTAAATTTATGACTTAACTTACTTAAAAATATTGTAGTTAACTAAGTCACTTAACCCAACTAGTCAAAGAAGTCTCAATTAGAGGTCTCATTTGATATATATTTGATAAAATCGACGAGCATACTACCACAGTATAAATATAAGAGACAGTATGGAAACTACCTACAAACGCTCGTACCGGCACGCTCACACAGACATGCGCATCCACGAAACCCCTAAGGGGGTTTCGCGGTGCTGTCCATGGACAACCTTTTAAAATCTCTCATCGATGCGTGTGCTTGCGTGAGTGTGCCGTTTTCGAGCGTTTGTAGGTAGTTTCCGTACTGTCTCTCATAGTTATACTGTGATACTACTGTCTGAACTCTTATATTTATAAGAACCGTTACAACACTTTTTTTTCATACTTATTGAAAACCCCGTACAGGGTGTGGGTTCAATGGTAGCTGATTCTAACGGGTCCATGAATATTTTGGTTATGATTGCCAAAATAGAAAGTTGTGTCTTGCAAAAATGCCTCTTCACACTTCGGTTGGAGGACCCCATCTCGTAAGAGGAAGGGAGCACACTGGTCGAGAGGCGATTACATATCTACACAGTACGGCAAAGATAAGAATTTTCGAACTTCTTCGTTCTTGCCGGGATGGTTGCTACTGTGAATCCGTGGAGACGCGTACCCGCCCGCGTTGTTTTGTAGTGGAAAGAAGAAAATAGCATGAGGTTAAACAACTATATATACTGGGCCCAGGCAAAACCGAGATGAGCCACTAGTTCACTATAAAATTACAAAAGAATTTAGCTAACTCTAACGTATTAAATCGATACCTTTATTATGTGTCCGAACCGTAATCAAATTCTAGCTACATTCGGGAATTGAATCGCCGATGCGGAACGGGATATAGGGATGATGATAAATGACATACAAATAACCGTTGCCGGAACTAAAGGTCCCATACATCATAGAAATGTATGCGACGAGAGTTAATCCTGGTTTCCGGCCGGATAAATCGTAGCCCGCATCCGGTCCACTGCGGTTATAGGAACTTATCAAATTTACAGAAGTGTTATCTCATAGATAAACTGTGATTTGCTACAACTGTAAAGTTATAAATGTGTAAATTGTTCATATAACATGTTTAATTTTTTTAAGATTTCCAGTTTTTATACACTGACACCAAAGTTCAAATTTTACCTGTACAAAATTTGAAGATCTTAACCTAAAAACATTAGGAACTTCTGAAATTGAATTTAACTCAATTTAAAATGTAACGGCTCATGTGATTATTTATTTCGTTCGTATATGTAAATCACTAAACAACAAAACGTATTCTTCTATTTTATTTTTGGCAACCAGTCTTCTAGTAGACTATTACTGCCATTGTCAAGTGAGTATCGATATTACAAGTTTCTTGATATAATTTCAATAAACTAACAAGATGGTGGCCATCTTGTTAGAACTTTTCTGGGAGTTTTTGTGGCAAGTCAGAATACATGCTCCGTTGTATTATTTCCGATCCACTTCGCTTGTGCACAATAACCAAACTACATTACGTAAAGCACCACCAACATTACACAATATAGAGCCAAATGACATAAGATTATGAATAAAATATAAAGACCGCTACATGGCATTCCAAGATCCAGCTAAAAACTCCAAAACGTCTTAACTGATAGTGGTCAATATTTTAGGGATGTTCATCCGAATGAAATATCGATATTTTTATTGATACGATATATTGAACCGTTATATCGATGTTAAACGATATATCGAATAAAAATATCTATTACGAAAAGAGTTCATATTTGATTACTTCATACTAAGAGGAGGGCGTAAAAGGTGAAAAATGAAAGACCTCTATTAAGAATTCAAATTTGTTTATAATTCTCGAATTTCTAATTTGAATCTTCCATGAATACTAAACACATGAACATATTTAGATGAGCTCAAAAAAGGTTTTTTTTTATATTATAGGAGGCAAATGAACAGACGGGTCACCCGATGGTAAGTGATCACCGCCGTCCATAGACACTAGCAACACCAGGGGAGTCACAAGTGCGTTGCCGGCCTTTTATAGAAGTATACGCTCGTTTCTTGAAGGTTTGCATTTCATAATTGTTTGGAAATACCGCCGCTGGGAGTCGATTCCACAAGGTTGAAGTACGAAGCAGAAACGACCTTGAAAACTTCACCGTGGAAGACCTCCACTCATCCAGGTGGTGTGGATGAAATTATAGTTTTTGGTGGGTAGTACGATGGTGGAAATTAGCGGCAGGTATAAGACCAAACAACTCCTCTGAACACTCACCGTGGTAAATGCGATAAAGAACGCAAAGAGACGCGATGTCCCGACGCAGTGCCAATGAGTCGAGCCGATCGGATATTACCACGTCGCCGACGATTCGAGCCGCTCTACGATGGATGCGGTCAAACGGAAGCAGCTGATATTGAGGCGTTCCAGCCCAACGGTGAGAACAGTATTCCATGTGTGGGCGAACTTGCGCTTTATAAAGTAGTAAACGATGTTCTGGTGTGAAATACTGTCTTGCCTTATTAAGGACTCCTAGTTTTTTGGAGGCCAACAATGCTTTGCTTTCCAAATGACCGCCAAACTGAACGTCGCTCGATATGTCAACGCCGAGGATACCAATACTGGGCTTGGCGACTAAGGGGACTCCCTGAAAGCTAGGCACTACGTCAAACTTTGCCTTTTTCGCGGTAAAGGCGTAAACTTGTGTCTTTGTGGGGTTAAAATGGACCAAGTTTTGTCTACCCCAATGCGAGACGTGTTCAAGTGACGTCTCCATTTGAGACACAAATTGATTCCGGCACTCAACAACGCGTTCCCGGCATGGCCAGTGTATAGAGCATCCCCAGTGCTATCGTCTGCATAGCAATGAATGTTGCTTACTTGCAACATATCGTTGATATACAGAAGAAAGAGAGTAGGGGATAGTACATAGCCTTGTGGGACACCAGCATTCACAGGCTTCAAATCGGAGCATGCACCGTCGATTACGACTTTTATGCTTCGGCCCGTGAGGAAGCTAGATACCCAATTGCATAAATTCCCGGGAAGTCCAAAGGAAGTAAGCTTCGAGAGAAGCGCTGTGTGCCAAACCCGATCAATAGCTTTCGCTACGTCTACACTTATGGCTATAGCCTCACCCTTGCTTTGGACTGCCTCCGCCCATCGATGTGTCAGGAAGGCTAGACCAGCTGAGCGACGTTGGCGAAAGCCATATTGACGGTCGCTAATAAGCTGGTTCTCCTCTAGGTACTTCAAGAGCTGGCAGTTAATAATGGGCTCCCTTATTTTGGAAAGCAAGGAAGTGATGGCGATTGGCCGATAGTTCGACGGCTCTGAGCGGTCACCTTTTTTTGGGATCGGGTGCACAGTAGCAGACTTCCAAGATACTGGCACTACGCCTGTACAATAGGAGTACCCAAAAAGACGCGCAAGAACTGCAGCCAGTTCCGGAGCACATGTCCTTAGCACAATAGTTAGATACCCAATTGCATAAATTCCCGGGAAGTCCAAAGGAAGTAAGCTTCGAGAGAAGCGCTGTGTGCCAAACCCGATCAATAGCTTTCGCTACGTCTACACTTATGGCTATAGCCTCACCCTTGCTTTGGACTGCCTCCGCCCATCGATGTGTCAGGAAGGCTAGACCAGCTGAGCGACGTTGGCGAAAGCCATATTGACGGTCGCTAATAAGCTGGTTCTCCTCTAGGTACTTCAAGAGCTGGCAGTTAATAATGGGCTCCATTATTTTGGAAAGCAAGGAAATGATGGCGATTGGCCGATAGTTCGACGGCTCTGAGCGGTCACCTTTTTTTGGGATCGGGTGCACAGTAGCAGACTTCCAAGATACTGGCACTACGCCTGTACAATAGGAGTACCCAAAAAGACGCGCAAGAACTGCAGCCAGTTTCGGAGCACATGTCCTTAGCACAATTGCAGGAATTCCGTCGGATCCACTTGACTTCCTGATGTCTAAGGAGAAGAGCTTTTTGCGTATATGTTTCTGCAAAAACTGCACATTGGGCATGCAGCCTTTGCAACGCGCTATGTTCGGTGGAGACTTCCCCTTGTCATCTAGAGTCGAGTTCGACGCAAAAAGGCAGCCAAGAAGTTCGGCTTTGTCTTTTGCGTCGTAGGCCAACGAGATGCCTTCCTTCCGCAATGATGGGAAAGATGGCAGACTGAAGTTCCCTAGGGCGGCTTTGGCGAGAGACCAGAATGCCCGAGTTCCAGAGGGAAGACGAACCAGTCTCTCACCAATTCTGCCAATGAAGGTGGACTTTGCTAAGGCAATCGTTCTTTTGAAAGACCTGGAGGCAACGTTATACTCCTTTTTGAGAGAACTGGTATTTACATCCTTTGAAACCAACGCGTCAACCCAAGCCTGGTAGCATTTTTGCTTCCGGCGTTTAGCCATTCTGCAGCAATGACCAAACCAAGGTTGAGTTTTGTCACCGACGAGCACTACGGAATTTAGGGATAAATAAGTCCATCCCTTGTAGTATGGTCTCGGTTATGGCTATGGCGACAGCGTCAGGATCATCCAATGAGAAGCAAACTTGCCCCCAGGGGAAAGATGCGAAGAAAGCTCGCATGCTATCCCAATCAGCCGACCTATAATGCCAAACTCGGTGGCTGCCCGCTGATTGCGGGCGCAATGGGCGCGAGAGAGACACGTTACTCCGGATCAAACAATGGTCCGAAGAGCCTAAAGGGGCATCAACGGTAACCCGATAACTGTCCGGATGAGAGGTCAGCAGAAGGTCTAACAGGGAAGGCGTATGTTCCTCCACATCTGGGATCCGCGTAGGCGAGGTAACCAGTTGCGTTAGGGAGGACGCCAGAGCAAAGTCGAAAACAGATCTACCCGCGTGATCTGTGGTACGTGAGCCTAGCCAATCAGCATGGTGGGCGTTAAAGTCGCCAAGAACCACGATCTTAGCGGATGGGACTTGTTGAAGAGCTATGCCAGTCGCCATTTGAACGTGTTTCATGAGGTGTTCCGTCTCGGCATTACCGCTATGTGACCAGTAGAGACATGCATAGACGCATGGATGGTCGACGCAGTCTACAGGGAGTATGAGTAGTGAAAGCTCTTTACCTTCAAGATTGGCAAGGCGACGGAAACATATATCCTCCCTGACAAACGCGCAGACCCCAGCCCGAGGCACGAAAGCATGCTCAATTTTGTAGCCGGGATACGTCAGGTAGGCGACGTCTGCAGGGGAATATATTTGAGTCTCCGTTAGAAAAAGCAAGGCCGGCCTCTCCGTCTCAAGGTGGTGGTGGACGGAGTTGATATTTGAATGGATTCCCCTTATGTTGCAAAAGTCCACGCGAAACGTGGGAGGGGATGCCGTAGACTTACGTTTGCTTTTGCCCTTCGCCATGACAAGCGGTTTTTTGCCCTCCCCAGAGTACGAGGGGCAGCCTGAACGAGAACGCTCAGGGGGGGATTCTCCATCACGGGACGTGCTGGTATCCCTCTGGGGTATATTTACCTTTAAAGCCGCTTTCATGTTTGGGGGGGGGGGGGGGGAGGTGGGCCTCCGTCGAAAGGTAAAACAATACAAAACATTTTCATATTTCGTACTGGCCATATATATCAGTGCTATGTAATTTGAAAAAAGAAGATTTTGAATAGAGATTTCCTTACGATTTTCATTTGTTTTTTTTTGCTATCTGTTAATTTCTTTGATACCTAGTGTAAGAAATTGTGCAGATTTCATTGTTTTTACAAGCTTAATATGATTACTCTTTACTTTTTTTTATTATTAAGTGATTTTGATAAGTTTATGGGATGACGCCGAATCTCAGCGTTACTGCGATGTCTAAAGCAGTAACTTTATTTAAAAACGGTTACACTTACAATGAAGTGGAATTTTTTATATATATGTATGTATATATACATCGAATACCTCTACTTAATACATTATATATAGTAAATATTATGAGGTGTATTTAGGAAATAATTTTACGCGTTATAATGTTAGAAACGACAAATCTCCTATAATTATAACTTACTACAAACGAAATATGTACTAAGAATATCACTTTTAGATAAAAATGGAAACAAATGAGGTACTGTGATTGGTCGAATATTTATAATATTTTTATGGTGGTAGAGCCACGCTGAAGGTATTACTGGTTGCAGCATGAATGGGTCGGCTCGCCCGGGGTACTGCCACCCGATCCCCAAAAACACGGACGTGAAATAACGGTGCTTGCATTGTTGCGTTTCGTTCGGTCAGTGAGAGTGCCGGAGGCCTACCTCCCCTCCCCTTCCCACTCCCCTTCCCACTCCCCCTACCCCCTCCTCCCAAATACAGGCTGGCAACGCAATTGCGACTCCCCTGGACGTGTCTATGGACGGCGGTGATCACTTAACATCAGGTGACCCGCCTGTTCGTTTCTCTTATATGACAGAAAAATAATGTGTCAATTTCGTAATAGTAAAATGTATTGCATTGAAATATATGCCATTGGTTATATAAAGGATTGGTTTTTTATACGCCGGTTCGTAGTTTTTCTCAAAGGGGGCCTCCTTAAACCTACACCTGGGTCGCAAATCCTGGGAACTGCTTTGAGTTTCTCCCTCTGCCACACGATGGACCCGGCACCCGCACGGTGAATCCATGGAAGGCTAAGAAGTTCGTCTCTCTCTCTATTTCGAAATGCTATTTTTTACCAAACATTGTGGTCACTATATCTATTCATTACAATTCGTAAATTGATCACGCGCGAAATAAAAATAACATTTCGCATTTAGCATGCTAAGTAAAAATCGCAGTTATTCTCATTTTTAATCTTAACTCTACCCTCTCTATACATTCTTGATATAATTCAACTTGATCCCTTCCTCTCCTTTTCATAACCGCACCACGCGCGCTGGTCTTCGGAGCCACAGTTTTACGGTAAACCCTATCTGGGCACGAACTAAAAAGTTCGCAACATCTTATCTTTGCCGTGCCGTGAAGCTATGGAACAATCTCCCGGCCAGTGTGTTTCCTCCTTCCTATGACATGGGGTCCTTCAAGCGCAACGTGAAGAGATACTTACGCAGGCCGGCATGACAGCGGCGACCGGCGAGGGATAGTATGTCTCTCGGTAGTCGCCATTGTTTTTGGATTGTACTGTGCTTACCATCAGGCACAGTACAGTCATTTTGCCAAGCTACGATAAAAAAAAAAAAAAAAAAATACTAGGAATAAATCTAAGTTAATAAAACTTATTTAGTTAATAGAATTAGTTTCTACAATAAAGTGCCAAAAGACATTGCTGATCTGTCAGACAATAAATTTAAGCACCATGTCAAAACAAGTTTTACTGTACAGACAATGCCTTGTAGGGTGGAGTTTATTTTTTCCCGTCAGAGAGTCCTGATACTCGCCCCGTGTCTACGGTTCGCTCGCACTATTGCTTCGTTCCCGCTTACCGCACTTTCTTCTGTACAATTTTTATGTTCTTTCTTCCATTACTAAAGACCGTAACGCGATATAACCGACTTATATAACTTCTCTAAATAAATTGGGCATAAACGCATTTTTTTATCGGTCTGGTACTTTATTTAACCTTCTTAATTAACTCAAACAAAACAAGAATGCAAACTTTCTCTATAGTTTTATAATATTATGGAATATCAAAAACGTAACTGAACTCGGATGTATATAGCTCGCTCATATACCTTTCAATAAAAGACGGTGGAAAATTCTTGAAGGCTGATGACACTTTTCGAGAGAGTCTACGAAGTTCGAGACGGATTTATTTAGAACCCCGTTGTTTTTGGTTCCCACGATTGATGAGTCACGTGTTGTTTATATGTAACGACGAGTTTGTATACAGGTGTAACAATATAATCAGCTTTTGGTATATCGCTATGTTGGTATGACTTTAAATTATAATTTTAATCTCTTTGTCACTGCTCTATAAATGTCACATTCCTGTAGTTGAATTCGTTATGAGCTTGATTAGAGGGTTTCTGTGCGATTGACCTATATACAGTACGGGGGTGTGTTTCCGGGGGGTGTGGGGTGCGGGGGAGAGAGGGTTTGGTGACTTCGAGTACATAATTATGCACACGAATTGTTAATGTGCGTGTGATTTGTCGTTTACTCATTTTTATGTACTTGTGTGTTTTATGAAACACAATTATGGACGAAATTTGTGTACTGTGGCAATAAAATCCCAGAGGATGTGTACGTTTCATCATCCAGACTGGACATATTTCTTTTCTCTTGATATACAAAGCGCGTCGTACTTGTGGAGCTTACTGTTCCGTGGGAAACTAATATTCCTAAAGGCCACGAGATGGATGAAGCTGAAGAAATATTATGCCTTTGTAAACGAGTTGACTAAAAACGGTTATATAATTAATTTATAGCGGTATACGGAGTCACTGTCAGTGAGAGCGCCGGAGGCCCACCTTCCCTCCCCTCCCATCTCCTCCTCCTCCTGTTTTTGACTCCCCTGCTGTTGTTAGTGTCTATGGACGGTGGTGATCACTTAACATCAGGAGACCCACCAGTTCGTTTGCCTGCTATGACATAGGAAAAATAACCGTCTACGTAAACGAAGTCGCGAGTTAAAGTTAACCCAAAGTAACTAGTGTACGCGGACGACGTCGTTGGAGTATAACATAATATCATTGACCGTGGCATATTGTATAAATAAATAATTGTATGCATTTATGTAAATTTATTGGTTAATTGGGCATAATTACGAAACATTATATAAACCCATTCATATGTTAACAACGGAGCCGGCTTCCCCCGAGGCGTGACAAACTGACATTATTCAATGCGTCCATTAAATAAGCATTTACATTCGTTGAATAAATGGCACAAGCCGCAATAATCTAGCGATGATTTAATTCTGTTTTTGATTAAATAGTATCCACGATAAGAGAAGATTGTGCTAAGTTTAATAGTTTTTACACGACTTTTAAAAGGAAAAGGTTCAGTACTCGCTGGTTTTTTTTTGTTGTTGTTTGTTACCACAGTACTTTGTCATAAACTGATTTGGAAAATTCTTTTTTGATTGCAAAGAGGAACATTGATCGTTCGATTTCAAAGACACACGAGGGAACTCCATTATGACAGTCCTAAATCAAAATCAAATATACGTTATTCAATTTAGGCCCTAAGAAGGCGCTTATGAACGTCAAAACTCTTGCAGTGGACTGCAGGGTCGTAGTTTTCGTCCTGAACGAAGGTATACGTATAATCCCTACGCCAGCACACGACATATTAGCGATTTCGAACTTCGATAAATCTACAGTTCTATATTTTCTCTCAAACTTTGGTATTACAAGAACATTTATCAAGTATTCAGGCCTCCTTACTATATTTTCCTTTATCGTCAGCCGATAGTGTTACCTATTAAAATTAGTGAATATATTCAAATTCCGAAAATGTTGGAAGATGCATGGTCTCGAACCTGCGAACATCGGATCGATATTCCAACGGTTAAAACCGGGATTCCGAAAATTTTGTTGGTATATTACGGGTACGAAACTGCGGACATCGGATTGATACACCACCGGTACAATAACTCGATCACCATGAGCTTTATTCTCAAGGACAAGCGCAATGATGATTGTAGCCTACTCTGAAAAATCTCCATCTGACAGCGAAACTGACATCTAAATCGGCTTAGCCATTTTGAAAATTAACTCAGGTAAAATCTAACAGTTCAAACTCATTTATGTGTATAGACTATGTTATGCACGCAACTTCGTTTTCGAGGGAACTGAGATTTTATCTGATTATTTCTGGCTTATATTTATTACTAACTGTGCCCGCGACTTCGTCCACGTGGAACTTGATGTACAAAACAATAACTAATACAGTCATCTGAACGTATTTAATCTATTTGCTTATCTACTTTTCTCTTTACTTAAGTCGCGGCGACATTAAAATTACAATAACTTTTGATAGAGTGGACCGATTTTAATGAAACATAAACTAAGTTACTCCCAAGGCTATGCTTTATGATTTTCTTGTATGAGGTTTTATTGTGAACCCAGTACTTTAGCAGTGATGCGTGGTCATACAAACAGACAGACAGACATTTCTAAAAGTACAGACACCCTAGATTTACATTCTTATTATATGTATAGATTTATTACAATTTTGTCATAACCGCTTCAACACTGTAAACAGATGTAATGATATATGGATCAAACCGAACAAATAACATACAATTATGTTTTATATATACATGTATATATTTAAACTCAATATTAAACGCTTACTAAATCGTGTAGCACTTATTAACTGTGAGAATTTACATAATTCAAATTGTATGGATATTTACAGAATGCTGTTAAACCTTGCTATATTCAAATGAGATACAATCTGAATCTTGTTCGGCCGGCCATTATCCAATATGGCCTTAGGATCTTGTATAATGACCGTCTAGGTTCTACCCTCACAATGTTTCCACAAGGAGATATTTATATAGTTTGAACATTAAGGCTGTATGAGACAATTGCCTTTGCCTCGTCGTTGAAAAATGTCTTTTTTCTAATCTTTGATTATTACTTTTTATCTGTACAAACTGGCAAAAGAATATATAAGAACTAGGACTATTGACAACTTCAGAATTGGCATTATGGATAAATTCCTTCGCCTGTTCTATTGGACAAATATTATTACTTGTACTTATTATCTATACTATATTTATTAAATAGAGAAAAGATTTGATATTTTGTTTATTATAGATATAACTCAAAATATATTTAATAGATTTTAAAACTTATTTCTGCTATAGATGGCTATATTATTAGTGGGGACCATGGGTTGTATTTTGTTTTCAAAATCTATTTAAACGCGAGCGTACCCGCGAGCAAGAGCTAATTCTTTATATATGTATATAATTCTTCTGTCCCTGTGTATGTGACTGAACATCTCCTAAACGGAACAACTTTTGATGATATTTCTTGTGTGTTCAGGTGGATCCAATAATAGTTTAGATTCACTATTGAACCTCGTAGATGGCGCTACCGTTGATTTTTAAGGTTTTTGAAGTGAAATCTTTAGGCGCACTGAGCGATATTTTTGATAGGAGATAAATTTATAATTTTGCGTCATGACATGCTACGTAAGCGGCCGTATTACGCTTGCGCGGCTTGCGTCAGACTAGCGACGTATGTGTATATATTCGTCCAAATTTATAAGCTTACCAACAGTGTTGACAGTAATTCTAGTACTTTTAAATTAAATTCGAGGTAAACCGCAGGCCGTAACTAGTAATTGAATAAATTACAAGATACTTACAAACAACAGTAGCCTTGTAGTATATTTTTTTGAGACATTTTTACACTGTCAAGCCTGTTATCAGTCAAATATGACATTCCCGCATTCTAATTGTCAGGAACACGTAATGCTATGACACGCAACCCTTACATAAATTAAATTTTATGTATAAAATGGTCTTAATTGAATTATTTCCGTGGAGAAAAACTTCTTTAGGCGCGTTAAGAGACATTTTTGGTACGATATAAATTTATAATTGTTCATTATGACATGCTACGTCAGCATGATAGGCCGTATTGCGCTTGCGCGGCTTGCGTCAGACTAGCAACGCGTATTATAGGGGCATGTGTACACGTAATATGGATTTTTTGCAGCTCATCATACATTTGATTGATTAATAGACTTCATAAAAATGTATATAATTAGGTCCGTTCCCTCGGCGTGGAGCCCTTGAGTACGCTGCTCGCGCGTTACAGTGACACAAAATCTTACAACACTGCAACAACATTACACATATCACCTCCACACACGTGCACGCACACATGCTTACACATGAAAGTGGAAGGGTTTTATTTTTTCCCTTTATCGAACTGAAATAGTTTAGAAAAATTATCCGAGACAAAACACTTATAAGAGTTGTCGAGCTATGTATGCCTGGTACACATATATGTTTCAATAACTCATATAAGTATGAATATGTAGTGTAGTTTCGGTTAGCTCAGATAGATCGCGAATTGCATGTTTTTTTTAATGTCATAGCAGGCAAACGAACAGGTGGGTCACCTGATGTTAAGTGATTACCACCGTCCATAGACACTAACAACACCAGGGGAGTCGAAAGTGTTTGGGGAAAGGGAGGGAGAGGGGAGAGGAGGGGAGGGGAGGTGGGCCTCCGACACTCTCACTGACCGAACGAAACGCAACAATGCAAGCACTGTTACTTCACGTCGGTTTTCTATGAGAGGGTGATACTACCCCGGGCGAGCCGACCTATTCATGCTGAAACCAGTAATAGCTTCAGCGTGGCTCTACCACCTACCACCTATCATCCAACAACCCCAACCGAGGTGTGCCTTGCAACCTTGAGCTAGTTCTCCAAATAAAATCGGCAGAGTGCTCTAAGCGCTCGTCTTAGTAGTCCGGTGAAGCTGTTAAGACCTTGCTAGGTCAATAGTTTAATCATTTCGAAAAAAAAAATGTATATAATTATTACTCCGCCAATAGTTATGAAAACCACACTAATGTTAATAATTTTAAAAAACAAATTCTGAAATTTAAATATTTGTTATTCACACTATAAATAATATGACAATTCAAAAGAGAAAATTTATTTCATTGTTACGAGTTATCTCTTTTGTTGGCAGTCGATATGACTGCCTCGACATTTTGTAACGGGGCACGGCGATACGGCCGTATTATGGCGAATATTACAAGTATTATGATCCTTATCATTTATTTATTCGTATAAACAGCTTTAAAATATCATAGAAAATCTAATTAACGTAATTACCTCACAAATTAAACTTGGCGGTAAAATTATTATTCAAGCGATATTTCCATAATGGCGTCTGCTTGTATAATGACGTCACCGGCATCGCGCACGCTGATTGGACTATATAATAATTTACCTCGAAATTATACACGCCGATTGGCATATAATTAATGTCATAGGATTTTGATGAAAACTGGTGTCTTTGTTCTAATTGAGGGAGTAAATCCGAGCATTTTTATACTGTTTTACTAGTCGTACTCCGAAATTTTACTTCTGTTTAATACATTCCACCTTCACCGCGCATCAGAGCTCTACTTCTCTATTAATTCGCTCTAGTTTTGCATGCTTTTGTATTTATAATTTGTATGATTTTTCTTGCGCTTCTAAAGATCGCAGAGTGATGTCAGAACTTACAATTTTCTTCAAGAAATATTTACAGATATTGTAAATACAAAAATTACTATCTTTTCCTGCAGACTCCTGCTCCGCACCTTTTTTCTGCTTCCGTTTATGTAATTCATAAGGTATGTCAAAAATCGTTATAATTGTGAGCAACTACATTTATTACTAGGTGTGCCCGCGACTCCGTCCGCGTGTAACCTAACGTAATAAAGCAGTGACTAATAAAATCATCTGAATGTATTAGTTAAGTTCATTTACTCATCTACTCATGTTTCACAAAAATCTAAAAAGTACAGACACGTTAGATTTACATTCTTATTATCCTATATATTAATACGTGAAGCTAAAACTTTGTACACATTTTTAAGCGAATCGCGCGAACGGATGAACTTGAAATTTAGCATAGTTAAAGTTTATATAAAGAAGAAGTGCAAAAAGCTATTTTTTTAATATAAAATGCATTAAAAAGATATTAAATTAATTAAAATATACCTTACTCACACTACTGCTTGAATGACACACAACATATACACACATGTAAATGAAAAAGACGTTTGACATCCTTCATTTCACTTTACGTTCCAATTACCATTTTATTTCCTACGTTCAATATTTTTAACATGACTTACGTTAAACACCTTACGTGCCCTTTGAAATTATAAAACCACTGAAATAATTATTGTTCTCTTTGGTTTTATTAAATGTCAAAATGAATTATGGTCGAATCTCGACCACTAAGCGACCACTAGTATGTATAGATATATGTATTATTATATTTTATAAGGCGGCTTCATTTTCATCTTTAAAAGTCATTTTTGAATTATAATCTACAATGTCCCACGCCGGAGCGTCCACGGCCCGTCGGATGAACCTAATTACTAGGTCAGTCACGTCGGTATTATAGACACAGGTGTTGATGTGTTTGAATATTGCTAGTTTGTTTGTTACGCTTTCGCGTCTCAACTACTCAACTGATTATCATGAAATTTTTGTCAGGGCTGGAAAGAAGGACATACCACTCATCTAGAAAAGATGTAGTATTCCTGAAGGACATTCAAATCAACATTAATCTGAACGAATCTTCGTGCAAAAACTAGTAAGCTATAAAATACATAATTAACCAGAGACTAATAAAGCGTATAAACAAAGAAATACGTGAAATTTAGGAAGTATAATTATTTTATGAGGTTAGTCCATATACTCATATTAAGGTTTTAAAGGTCAAATTATATATTCTCTGAAGAGATCGTTTGGAATGAGGGCGGGCCGCGGATTGTTCAACACTCATTAAAAGTTTCTTTTTAAAGTAACGGAATAATTTATTTCGTATTGTCTTATAAAATACATTTTCCTGTGAATAAAAGTTTCAAATTTCTATGAGACGCCTTAATATATCTTGTTTATTGTTTAATATAGTGATGTTATGTTACATTGCAAATTAGTTTTTACTTGTAGATAAAAGCGTGAGATTACGATGTGACATCTCAATATCTCTATCTCGCTTGTTCTTTACTAATATCCGCCCTCGATTTTGTCTATGTATGTATGTCGAGACAGTTTGCAAATAGCAGATATTTTTACATACTTATCACTATTTTTTTTATTCTGGCTCAGAAAATGAAAACAAATTAAAATTGATCTCCCTATTAATGCTGGGCACAACATTTTACAAAACTATACAAAAAAAAGGATTGTGTGGTTTTATGAAACCACGGTAAAAGTGAAACTTTTTTCACACTATAGACATTTAACTAATAATAGTCTATACACTACACGGTCAGCTGCTGCGAACTATAGGCGCCGCCATATTGGCCCTGGCTGCTCTGACGAGCGCCTTTCACTTTATCCCTACTCCGCGGCCGACCATCACGCGACATGCAACACACAGACGAAAAAGTTTGAGACGATGTAATAAAAGTTTCACTTTAAAAATAATTATTTTAAGTTACTAGAAACAAAACAATTGAGTGTCACATTACATACTATAAAACAAAGTCCTCTGCCACGTCTGTCTGTCTGTCTGTTCGCGATAAATTAAAAAACTACTAAATGGATTATACTGCGTTTTTCACCACAGATAGAGTGATTCACGGGGATGGTTTAGGTATATAATTTGTTTAGTTATTTTTTATTATCAGGGCGGGGAAACGTTTGCCGTGTCCGCTAGTGTTATAATAGTTACATGCAAATATAATTTTATTTATGCCTTCAAAATATTATTGAGAAGTCTTGCTTATATTCCCATAATATATATCCAAATCCCTTGCGTTATTATTGTATGTTCTACATATTCTGTACAACGGATTATAGTAAGGTACATAATTTGAGCAATGTGGAACTTGGAAGATATTTCGGTTGACTCTTTTGATTGCTGATATGCTAAGGCTATTCTCGTATTTTCTTTGATTATAGAATAAATAAAACCGGTTTATAAAAACTAATTTTAAAAATGCAGCAGAGAGAAATAGAAATGCATCCAATATCCGAATTTGAGGATGGCCTCAAAAAGGTCTCGTTTATAATATTATTAACGTTACCATTATGTTAGTAGATTGGTGCTGCTAATAGTCTATTTACGACGTCGGCGACATATTTAAACTTTTACACGTTATGAAGTAAAAACAATAAATGCAGCGCACCTAGTTTTAAATGACCACTGCATACAATTGCTATGTAAACCAGCCTTAATAGATACGCAATTCTGAAGGTAGTTGTAATAGTTTGCTCCTCGTAAGGATTAAAATGGACACTTCATGCACGGTATAAGTTGCTAATAATACCCGCCCAACTGGAACAGAGCAACGCGAAATACGTGTGGCGATGGTATTACTGTATATTAATATTGCACAGGTTAACAGGTTATCACAGGTTTTGAATTTGTGACAAGGCTTCTGTTCCAAACTAAGATTTAATTAAGCACTAGAATCCGTAATATAGTTTAGGCACTTAGCGTCTGGTTCTTACAGTCTGATAAAAACAAACTGCACTGCAAGCAATTTGTCGCCTTGTGATAATTTAGTTTCAGTAAACAAGTTAGTGTAGAAAGTTCTGTATCTGCAGTCGTGTTTCGTATATAAATGTAAATTTATCTAAAGTTACATTGAAAGTATTTGGTTTTACTAAAAATAACGTATCTGTTACCACGTGCACGAAATGAAAATCAAATATTGAGCATATGGGTGACTAAAACTGTCGTGTATTGCGATTATAGAATATATTATTATATTATTAAAACACAATCACAATTACACACATTATTCTTTTATTTATACTTAGAAATACTATAGTATTAGTAAGGGTTCGCACAATGTCACGGTTACAGTACACTGTAGTTATTTTAAGAGTAAAGTTAAGTAACGTTTACTAAGCAGTCTTATTTGATATCCAACTTTATTCATGACACCTGTAGTGGAATTAAAATCTATACAGTTTTTATATGCGAATAATTTATATGATCATTTTAGCCTATGAGCATCTGCGACACGACGGGAATCACAGTTGTGTTGCCGGATCTTGGGTAGGCTTGTTTTTTGAAGATTTGTAAATTATATTGGTTTGGAAACGCTGCCGCTGGGAGTATGAATGTGGGAGGAGAGTCTGCACAGGAATTACATAATATAATTCCATCAGAGGACGACTAGACGCCGTGAGGGTTTCCACCCTTACGTAGTTGATATTCCCGTAATTCGTACGAAGCGATTTGCTTCCACATTCAATATACGTACGGCTAAGGAGTGGAATTCACTCCCGGCGTCTGTCTTCCCGTCATCTTATAACTTGGGAGTCTTCAAGAGTAGAGTGAACAGGCATCTAGTGGGTAAGCGCGATATATCGTCGGCCTCATCGTCATTTACCATCAGGTGCGATTGTGGCCAAACGCGTACCTGTTGAACATTAAAAAAAAGAGTATATTCCAAAGATCCGATGTATGTGGAAATGCCACACACGAAAATCGCATGTTAGACGACTTACGACCATCATGATGGTATGGATGGAACTTCAACTTGGTGCAAATCGTTCGGTAATGGAATTCAGCATGGAATTAATCTGACACAGATGCTCTTGAGTATGGATACTTTGGGTGCTACCTGTGTCTCATTGGCCGGGAACCGACTCCAGGGTCCTATCTTGATCCCTCAGACCGCAGTCGGGGCCCCTCGGAGTAGACGCAGTACCACTCGCCAGTCCCTGCTCCCTCGGCCAAAAAATGTAAAAAGGTACCATTGGGCTTTAGTCCGTGCGAATCGGACATAACCTATTCTCAGCTGCCCGGTGGGTTAGGTATCTGTTAGGGATCTCCCCATGTAAAAAAAAAGTATCAATTCGAAGAGCTCTAGCTTTGTTCAGTATTTGAAATACAACCTGTACATTACTGTGCAAATCGTAATAGTATTGCTAATTTTGCATTATTCCTGACAATTGGAAATCATTTTAAACAGCGACCAAAGTGTATTTATACTTTTATTTTTTAGTACCAAATTTTATTATTTGGCATTCAACCAGACCTGTTCCCTAGCGACTCTATTTCAGAGAAAGTACAACGATAAACTATTTTACGGTGATGTGAGTGATTACTCGTATAATTCTGTTTGTGGGTAACGTTTCAAGTGTTATATCTTTTTTTATATAACGCTGTTGAAATTACTACATTTCACTGGATGGAGGGTATAAAAATATTATGGTGCAAGATTTAAGTGATAATATTTCAGCCTCATCTTCTCCTGCAGCACCATTACAAGGATTTTTATTTATACAGTTTTTATGAATGGGTAGACCCTGCAATAGTATGTTAACTCTGCTCTTCCAATAATTTTCAGTTTACTACATTCCTTCTTTAATAGATATTGTCACTACTAGGTTTTTTTTTTATCGAACTGACTACGCTATTGGCCTTATTAGGCCTTTACAGCTTCACCGGACTACTAAGGCGAGCACTTAAGGCACTCAGCCGATTTTATTTAGGCAACTAGCTCAAGGGTGCGCGGCACAACTCGGCTTGGGCTGTTGCTGTTATCCCGGATCTGACCTAGTTAAACTATTCTAAGCTATTCATACATATACTCGTTTGTGAGTCATACAATTGAGATTGCATGATTCACAAACGTTTACATGTATATCTGATGTGAAACGAACTAAACTACTCGATTCAGTTCGATTAAGGGAAAAAAATAAAACCCTTCCACTATGTGTGTAATGTGTGCTCGTATGTGAGGTGATCTCATGTGTGTACAAGTGATGTGGGTGAGTCACTGTATCGCGATAGTAACAGCTCGAGGGCTCCGTCCGGGGACGACCTAGGCTCGAGATATCACTGAAGAACCACGGTGTGTGCGGGAGCGAAAGAGGAGACCTTCCCTCACGGCGGCGTAAGGGAGGAATACGCGTGCGTAGGCGCAAACACGCATGTTACAAAATATCGAATTTAAAGTTACTTGAGCGGCGTCGGCGCCGGAATAACAAAAGTTATTATTATTATTCGGTCGTTTTAGGGGAAGATAGACGTAAATAGACGGATTTACTCTATCTTATATGAGTTATTTATTTTTGAACGGCGGCGCGCGCGAGCCGTTGTAGGGTAGCCGCGATGGCTGGAAACCTATGGACACTACTAGGTTAGTCTACTTTTACTATATATAATATTTTACTGTGCGGTGCAGTTGCTGAGCACCGTACTTGTTATCCAAAGACGGGCAGTTCGAGCGGTTTACAATATGCGACCTCGCGAAATTTTAAAGGCTACATTTCAGGTATTCAGTACCTTAACTCTCACCTCTCACATCAACCAGTAAGAGACCCATTGCAGTGTCATAGGTCTCTTCCCGAAGGAAAGTATGGACATAATCACCACGCCAGTCCAAGACGTATTGGCGATTTCAAAGTTGGTTAATTTTTATGTTCCATATTTTTTCCATGTACGGTGGTACTACAAGAATAATTCTCAGGTTCAGGTTTACTCACGATGGTTTTCTTCACCATCAGCCGATAGTGTGACCAATTTAAATTAGTAAATGTACCCGAATTCGGAAACATTAATTTGTAAATCTCGGGGTTCGTACCTGAGGACATCGAATTGACATTCCACTGGTGAAACCACGCGATCACCACGACTTTCCCAATGTATCTTAATAATTAAATGTATGTCCGTAAAACTAAATTTAGCAAAAGATTGGCATGAATGTTGAATGTAATTAAGATTCCAAGAAAATTTTGACAAAAAACAACAGCGACTTGAAAAGAGCCTACTCTAGATAAATGCTTCTGAACATCTTTGACCATAATCAGGATTATCATAAATTTACCAATATTTCAAAAATAATATAACAGACTTGAAAATCTACTTCTATTTCTTACTATCTACCCTTTTTTTAAGGTGGTTAATAACATAAATAAATCAAATCGAGTTTCGTGCCAGTTCTTCTCAATGATTGGTTGCTTTCCGAAACGATAGCAGGGTTTCGGTTTCGTAGCACCATTTCAGACTAAACTGAATAAAGTATTGATTGCTAGCAATATATAGTAACCTGGATTCTTGTTTTTTCAAGTGAATACATATTTAGACACGTTGAGCGGGTCTTTTTGACAGGAGAAAAACTTATGGTTTCGCCTCAATCACAGGCTAGTAAGGCGTGCCAGATCATATTGCACTTGCGGTAGATTAGCGACGCGAAGTATAGCGGTCAGTGTACACCTATAATTGATGTTTTGCTAGTCATCATATATTTTATTGCTTAATAAACTTTTTATATAATTTACATAATTATTGTCCCCTGTGCCAATAGATGAGAAAACAATACCAGAGTAATGTTTAAAATTTCATTTATCAATTATTAAATCTAAATAATTCACACTATAATTAATTTAAAACCAAAAAAAATAACAGAGTTATAATATCGTTTTTAGTTTTCACTTCTGTCGGCAGTTCTTATGACTGCGTCGACTTTTTTTTCTGGGGTATTTAATATGACGCCAGTTTTCTGTGCTACCTATTTTATTAAATTCACAAATATAATGTATCATGTGGAATTGACTTATCATATACCATCCCTTTAAAGCAGCCTCGAGGCGCTCCAACATCTTTGATAATTCTCGGTCCCTTTTCAATTTCAAGGGTCCCGTTTTAAGAAGTTAATCAAACTTCGGGTAAGGATAATATGGCTTATAATCTCTGTCTGTTAGTTGTTAGGTATTTGTTTCATAGTATAATGTACTTATATAACTTTATCTGTGTGTTTCTACACCAATTTCTGCAATATTACCAATAATACTGTGGTTAGAATGATATGTCAGATGTTTAAAATAAATGGTGGGGTACAGTTGCGATTCGATACAGTCTTCGATTGCACTTTCTGAGTGGTCGGTTATGAATGGATAGCTATTTCCCGCGGCTTTGCTTGCTAGAAGGTGGTAGAGACACGCTGAAGCTATAACTGGCTTCAGCATGAATGGGTTGGCTCGTCCGAGGTAGTACCACCCTCTCACAGAAAACCGGCGTGAAGTAACAATGCTTGCATTGTTGTGTTTCGTTCGATCAGTGAGAGCGCTGGAGGTCCACCTCCCCCCTCTCCCTTCCCGCCCTCTCCCTTCCCTATCACCCCTTCCCCACCACCATAGGTTGGCAACGCACTTGCTACTCCTTTGGTGTTGCTGGTGTCTATGAATGGTGGTGATCACTTAACATCAGATGACCCACCTGTTTGTTTGCCTTCCTATGATATAAAAAAAACGTGGCTACGAAAGATATGGATTTAAGAAGATTACATGAGGAGAAGGTACTTATTTGAAAATGAGTGTGTGGTGTCACTAAAACGAATGAGATCAACAATTCGTATAATAGAGGAGGTCAATTGATCATTCCATCTTTCAACCTCACTAAAGCCAGCAACAGTTTTTTAGGTAACAGTGTTAGGTTTTATAACAGACCCCTAAAGTACATTATCGATTTCGGATTCCGGATAGTGTGTTCAAACACCATGTCAGGCGGGTTTTAATATCCAAAGGCTGTTATAGGGTGGATCAATATGTGAACGATGGTGACGTCTGGAAATGACGCCCCTGTCTGCATTCGCAAAAAAACGAATGTAATTATCTATTTTTGTAAATATATTTATGATGGAAAGATAAACCAGATAGAGTTTTTTGCTGGTTCTTCTCGATGATTGGCTTGTTTTCCGAAACCGTGGTAGTTTGGACGTTCACAAGCGCCCTCTCAGGGCCTAAGTTGAGTAAAATATTTTTGATTTTTAGTGCTGTAGTGTTAGCGTGGTGGCATGTCGTAGGAAGGGGTCGTACAGTCAAACAAATATAAAAGTTTTAAGTACATGAAGATTTAATATTTAAAAGTGATCAACAGATTGAACAAGGTGTGAATCGATTATGTACAACAGTTATAAACACTGAAATGAGACCTGATAAAGGGGAGTGGAAACGAACATGTTCTGCTGACCCTGTTTAGATTGGACTAAGGTATGAAGATGAAAGTGTCATTAATTTCGCTTTTTGACGAATTTATTGACACTGGTTTATTCAAATATTTAATCAAAGCTTCAATAAGGAAAATCAGAGTTCAAAGACGATTGAATTTGTTAACAAGTGCGAGTCAGCCGCGTCCAACCGTTACCGTGACGTTACAGATTTTTTTTATTTAATCGTATGGCTATCTTCTATTATCGTCGATTGATCGATTGCTCTATTAGTCGCTGCGAGGCTCAGTTTACGTGGAACAGTGCAGCGGCCAAAAATTTGTCACTCTTTAGCAGCACCCGGGGAGCACGTACAGGGCAATGAGAGGTACACTTGCTGGGGACGCGAGTAAGACCAGCTCTATTATTTATGACATACAAGTCTTCGCTAGCGGTTTCGCTCATTTTATATAGTAAAAGATATTTAGTTATCCTTCGGGAACGGTGCTTTCTTTCTATATTAAAAGTACACTAATTAAAGGTAACAATTTCAAGATAATTGCTTGAGTAGTTATATGCGTAAAAAACCTGCAGACAAGCGAACAAACAAAAATACATATTAGCCAATATTTAAGATGTTTGTTACGAAATAGTTTTGGCTCACGTTTGATCCGTTTTTATTACTGACTAGCATTTGGCAGTGGCAGCACTCGCGATAATATAACTTTCACGCAACCCCCCAGGAATAGTATTTTTTTTTTCTAATAAAAGTACCCTATGTCCTTTTTTGTATTCTTGACAACGTGCTTGTAACATTTCATCATAATTGGTTGAGTAGTTAAGGCGT
The DNA here is from genome assembly GCA_036509395.1 of Antheraea yamamai. Classification (NCBI taxonomy): domain Eukaryota; kingdom Metazoa; phylum Arthropoda; class Insecta; order Lepidoptera; family Saturniidae; genus Antheraea; species Antheraea yamamai. The sequence continues at coordinate 12,120,813 of AP028443.1, read as the reverse complement.
GGAAATCTCTGAAATCTCTGAAACAAAGAAACAAATTCATATTTACATTTATAATATTAGCGAGGACATTTTAGCGATCTTTTACCTTGTAGTTATGACGTATGATACAAAAAAGATTGAGTGTATCAGTGTGTACACGCGGAGGAATTGAAACTTCTTTGGCTTATATGTATTAAATTATGTATATGTATGAGAATGCCTCTAAACTATGTATAGTAAGAAGCCCATAGTATAAATAGTAAAGATTTACACATTTTTATATACGCTTGGTGTGTACTTAGACCGAAGACGGACTTGGAAATAGCATATTAAGAAGGCAAAGAGAGTGACTCAATATTCGGTATAGAGGTCTATATTAAATTGTGGTGCGCAACATTAAGTTCACAGCTATTGGTCTATAAGTCAATCCTTAAACCCGTTTTGGATGTATGAAATCTAACTTTGGGCAAGCACTAGAAACTCCAACATCATGGTACTAAAACGCATGCAATATATATTTTTTGGAACTATATCTATGGCACTGCCGTCATATCAGATTTATAGGACTGCACTTAAGTATGCTTATTTAAGCAGCTGAACTGATTCAACAGAGATATGTGAAACGGTTGAAACGAAAGGACATATACCAACTACATGTGAAATGAAATGACACTGGAAGTAAATGTCCTCAATGGAAGTCACACTTGGCCAGACTTACTCCTTATTAAACAAATCCGCTTATAATACTATTGACAGCGGATACGGAAAAGCAAAAACAATAATTTTGTATACCGACCGAGCCAAACGCGTAATGCAAACTTTTTCCCTATCATGCTTTACTTTCAAAATGTTTTTTTTTTCTCTTTCTGTGATTCAATTTACGGCTATCGTATAGAGAACGGTAAATATCAAACGCTATCGTTTTCTGTTCCTTAGTTTTGTTTTTACATCAAGCGCTTATAACAAAAATAAAATTGTATTGTGGGAATTGCTTCGCTCGTTCCTATTAAGGCGGGTACTGACCTACGGATTTCTATATTTCAAGCTACACTAGCTTCTACCAGCGATTTCGCTTGCGTTATATTACTGTATTTAAAATGAAATTAATAACATAAATATAATATAAAGGTCTGAGGTATTAATCATTACATATTATAAAATAAAGTCCTCTACCACGTCTGTCTGTTCGCCGTAAACTCAGAAACTACTCAACGGATTTTCATGCGGTGTTCACCAGTAGATTAAGTGATTCATGAGGAAGGTTTAGGTATATAATTTGTCAAGTCAAGGAGGAGGGCCAGGGAGAGGAGAGGCGAGCCTCCAGCGCTCTCACTGACCGAACGAAACGCAACAATGCAAGCATTGTTACTTTACGTCAGTTTTCTGTGAGAGGGTGGTACTACCCCGGGCGAGCCGAACCCATTCATGCTGAATCCAGTAATAGCTTCAGCGCGACTCTACCACCTACATAACTCCACTTGAAACATAAACTCACATCAAACTGCTGTCTGAATTTCATGAATTTCATTTCTTCAAGCAAATCATAAAGAATATATTTGAGTAACGTTTAGTCTTTGTTTCATTAAAATCGGTTCGCTCTATCAAAAGTTAGTGTATTTTTAATGACGACGCGACTTAAGTACGAGAGAAAAGTAAATGAGTAAATTGACTTAATACATTCGGATGACTTTATTAATCGCTGGTTTCTTTAATAAGGTGTCACGCGGACCAAGTCGCGAGCACAGCTAGTATAATCTATATCTACAGTTCTCGTTAAACTTTTGCACCAATCTGACTATAGCCGTAAATCGGATTTTCGCATAATATAATAGTTGATAGTTTAATACAAAACATCTTCTATACATATAATAAATATGTAAGTATAATGTGCGTGTACTTTTTTGATATTCGTGAAAAAAATTGTTGCAGGTGTCTAGGAATAAGTAATAGAATATATTTCAATCATTTTGGAAAATGTCTATCTGTCTGTTTGTATCAACACATATCACTGCTAAAATACAGGGTTCACAATAAAACCTCAAATTACAAATCATAAAGCATATCTTCGGGAATAACTTTTCTTTGTTTTATTAAAATTGGTCCACTCTATCAAAAGTTATTGTAATTTGAATGACGGCTCGAGGTAAGTACGAGAGAAGAGTAGTAATCTATACTAATATTATAAAACTTATTTGTTTGATTGAATGCGCTAATCTTAGGAATTACTGTTCCGATTTGAAAAATTCTTTCAGTGTTAGATAGATCATTTATCTAGAAAGGCTATAGGCTATACATCATTACGCTAAGGCCAATAGGAGCGGAGCACCAATGAAGAAAATTTTAAAATCGGGGTTTTTTTCCTTTCGAGAGCTTCCGCTGCGTTAGCCCAAAGTAACTATTCCACGCGGACGAAGTCGTGGGCAGATGCTAGTAGTTATATATAATTATAGTAGTCCAAAATTCGTATTTATTTATCTTTAACATGTCTCGATGTTATTACATATAATGCGTGTTTGTACCTAAATTGTGTTCTGCGCATTTATATTTAGATCGGTTAAGTTTACCGAGAACTGTATGTATATACCAAGTGAATGTTTAAAGGGTGACACCGTTCAATCGTGTGGTAGTTCATGGTCACATTTAACATATAAAATAATAATATGGAAACAAATACTCATAAACAACAAAGAGAACCTTAGTTAAAGTTTGTTCTAAAACATTTTAAAGTATGGGAACGATACTTTTAAACGTAAAAAATCACACCTAGATTCAATGAACAAAATTAATGGAGCGCTTTTCAAGGTTAATCATTACGTAACTGCGTATTTTTTTTTGTTTGCGCCGCATGTTTTTTTTTTTTTTTTAATGACGCCCCTCGGTGGGGAATCGGCTTTTCACCTCTAACGTGGTGGTCAGAGTCCTTGGTTAGGTTTTTGTTTCATATCATATTTATTTGTGCTATCTTGGGATTTTTGTTCTATTTTTGGAATTTACTGTTTATTTCTGCGTTACGGAATCTACTAATTAATCTTTGTTGAATTTTTTACATACTAATATTATATTTTTACAAAATGTTTCAAATTTGCCAAAGTTATTTCTATCCTTTACTATTTCATTTAAGTTATGTTTGTTAAGCGTTGTATCCGTTTCCTGCTCAAACTCGAACCTTTTTTTTAGCGAAAATTGGACATTCCAGCAACAGGTGGAAGACTGTTTGTTCAGCTGTGTCATCACACATGCAGCCCGGGTGAGTTTTTTTCTTAAAGCGGTGCAAGTATTGAGCGAAGGCCCCATGTCCGGTGAAGATTTGTGAGCACTCAGGAGTGAGTGCTTTTCCTTTCAAGATCTTATATGCGAGCGCTGCGTCCGGGAAAAAGGTCTTGGTGGTCTCTGCTACGTTTTCCTCCGTGAATCTTTGATTCCATTCTGTCACAGACAGTTGTCTCGTCTTGTTCCGTAGGAACGAGATCGGACATCTGTCGTAGTGTGGCTTCACTTTTGAACGCAGCGCCGCTTCCTTCGCCAACTCGTCAGCTCTTTCATTCCCTGGTGTTCCCATATGCGCTTTGACCCAGAACAGCTCGATTTTATGTCCAATTTCCTGTTGCTGGTTTATGTATCTTCGGGTATCGAATACTATAGGTTGGAAGTCCTGGTGGTTTTTGAGTGCTTCCAAAGCTGCTTTGGAGTCACTCAAAATTTTAATATTTTTATATTTTTCTACTAATTTTGCAGCTCTGTTTATTGCCAAAAGTTCGGCCTGGTAGATGGTGCAGTAAGGTTCGAGTTTTAGTTTTTTGTAATTTATCTCCTTGTTACCCTTCCACACTGTTAGAGCTGCCCCAACTTTCCCATTAATTTTACTTCCGTCTGTGTATATTAGTACCTCACTATCTTGTGGTGTTACCAGTAGGTCCAGATGTTCTTCTAGGTTTTGGTATGTAATTGCGGAGTCTTGGGCGGGGTGGAGTGCTTCTAGGTAGCAAGTTTTACGTTCTATTTCCCTGTCACGCAGTTCCTCTCCCAGCGGTTTCCCTCTCTTGACTTCGTACAGCGTAGCTGCCTCTTTGACTCTTAAGTCAAGAGGTATTACACCTGCTAGAAGTGTTGCCGCGTTCAGGGATACAGTTTTGTATGTTTTGGCAATTTTCTGGCAAAAACCCCTCTGCACTGTTGCCAACTGTTTTTTCGCCTTCTGCTTCTCAGTTTCCGTGTGCCATACTCCCGCAGCGTACAGGACTGTTGGTTCAACAACGGCCGTATAAATCGTTCTTGTGACCTCCGGGCTTAAGCCCCAGGAGAGTTTTGCTGCTTTTATTAGTTGTTTATAGATGTTAGTCGCTTTTGTACAGGTGTTGGCTATGTGTTTATTGTATTAAATGTATATTAAATATACATTTATATAATATATAATATTAAATGTAAGTTTGTTATCAATCGTGACTCCTAATAGTTTGATTTCGTTAGCTATATTAATTTTGATCCCCCCCATCTGAATTATTGGAATGTCCCATTTTAGTTTTCTTGTGATAACCATAGCATTTGTTTTGTTTGGTGCGAACTTTAATTTATTAATTTTGCCCCATTCGTTTATATAGTTCAGTATATTGTTCGCAACATCCTGTATTTTGGCGATTTCATCTCCGGAGATCACCAGAACGATATCGTCCGCGAACGCCTGGTTGTATATACATTTCTCGGTCAGGCCTTTCAGGAGCGGGTCGAGTATGAGGTTCCAGAACAAGGGGCCACTGATGGATCCCTGCACACACCCTTTATTCGTGTTTATTGTGCAAGTCTCGTCCGCGTACTGAACCTCCACCTCCCTGTCCTCCAGATAGCTCCTCACCAGCCTTCTAAGGTTTACTGGGCAGCTGTATTCCAGCAATTGGTTTTTTATTGCAGGCCACCATGCGCTGTCGAAGGCTCCCTCTATATCTAGTGATATGACTAGGTTGATCTTTTTATTTTTCAGGTTTGTCTTTATGTGCGTCACTATATCATAGAGGGAGTCCTCCGTACTACGCTGTGGCGTGAAACCGTACTGCCTTGGGCTGATTTTCGGGGCTATATGGTATCTGATTCGCCTGATCATGATCTTTTCCAGTATTTTCCCCAGGATAGATAACAGCCCGATGGGCCTGTACGCTCTAGGGTTGTTGTAGTCGGCTTTCCCAGGTTTCCTTAGGGTGATGATTGCCGCTTTCTTCCATTGTATGGGGAAGTATGCCACGCGCCGCATGTTAACATTTTGAGTTTTCGCATGGTCGAGTGACGCATACTACATACGTGCCGACATACATTATAAACAATAAGTGTTGTGTGGGAGAAGACCCAGTGGAGAGAAACGAGAATTACCTAGCCGGCTAGCCATGTGGAAGCTGCAGCGCCGCGAAGTATGTGCCAAGTTTTCTTCCTACCCTTGTCTCCCAGTCGTAGCTGATCGCAATAGTTGAATATCATATATATCACGCCCCGCATATACAGTCCACTTAAATTAGCATAGAAACCCCCGCGCCCTACGGTGACGTCGACATCTCAACGGCGTCACCAGTAATAGTTACTTTTTTCCGAAAAGTTGAAGTGTTTATTTACAAATCTTCGCTTCGGCATACTTTACGCTCCTTGCGTCTACAATTGCGAATAGATTGCGGTGTTTGCAAGACAGCTTCATGCAGAATATTATAGTTTGTTCTACTGTTCAATACAATGTCTGTATAATACAATTTATCGTTCTCGTTCATAGCTCGGTGATTTGATGCTCGCAGACCCGGTGTTAGTAGACACGTAGCTCATAGACTCGTTTATTGCTTGTTAAAAATTATTTATAGAATTGTTACGTGTGTTCTTTCTCAAAATACCTTTCTCTTTCTTTTTTTATGTCATAGCAGGCAAACGAACGGGTGGGTCACCTGATGTTAAGTGATCACCACCGTCCATAGACACTAACAACACCAGAGGAGTCGAAAGTGCGTTGCCAGCCTGTGTTTGGGGGAAAAGGAGGGAGGGGGAGAGGAGAGGGGAGGTGGGCTTCCGACGTTCTCACTGATCGAACAAAACGCAACAATGCAAGCACTCACTTCACTGAAACTGAAACCAGTAATAGATTCAGCGTGACTCTACTACCTACAAAATCTGCTGTGTACCTTTAATTCTACTATTCAACCTACCTCGTAATTGTGATCCGCCAATGAGCGCATTACGCGTGTGTCGCGTATTCCATATGTGAGCTACATTGGGAACATTGACACTCCTCGAAGCAGCGGGATCGCGCCGGGATTCATTTTCTCTTACTGCATGATGTGCGAACCATATGTTTTTGCCGCGTCCCTTCTTGCCGACGCCAACATTTTTGTACACTAAATTAATAGTACAAATGTCTACATGCAATACATTGTTCTATGCATAATTGTAATATAACCTATAAATCATTTCCATGTTAATACTAAACAAATTAAACATGGCTTGTATTACATTATACATTGTATCATACTCAATACAGTTTTTACCATTAAAAATGCAGATAATAATATATCTATATATAATAATAACACCTGAATTGTGTTAAATTTTAATTATAGAAGAATATTAATTAAATTTTGTGTAAAATGTTTTGTGGTTGATCATTAGAAACCTTAATTTTTTCCATCCGTCGCTTGTATATATGTATTTCATTATAAAATGACCTGACCGAATTCGATGAAACTTTGGAAAAGAGAACCATCTGAATTTCCTTTATTTTTCACTTAAAATTTGCTGGGTTATACAAAACATGGATAACATTTTTGGAATTCACAGAAGAAAATTCTCAGTTAATTTTAGTGAAGTTTGTGTGTGTACTAGCAGTATCTAGAGGCAAATTATAGTAAAATTAATAACATAAGAAAACCTTTATAACGAAAAAAAAATTAGGTGTGCCAACTTTTATGATGACCATTCAAACTTCGTTTTCTTAGACTTTATGCATGTCGGATATACTAATATCTATCTCTATATATATAGCAAGAATGTAAATCTAACGTGTCTGTACTTTTTCGTTTTTTGTGAAAAAAATTATTGCAGTGTCTAGAAATAGAAATACATTTCAATCATTTTTAGAAATGTCTGTATGTCTGTCTGTTTGTATGAACACGCATCACTGTTAAAGTACTCGGTTCACAATAAAACCTCAAATCATAAAAGATAAAGCATATCTTCGGGGGTAACTTAGTCTTTGTTTCATTAAAGTCGGTCCACTCTATCATAAGTTATTGTAATTTGAATGACGGCTCGAGTTAAGTACGAGAGAAAAGTACATAAATGAACTTAATAAATTCAGATGTTAATCACTGTTTTTTAAATAAGGTTCCACGCGGACGAAGTCGCGGGCACAGCTAGCCTATAATAATATCCATGTCTTTTAAGTAAAAATCATAAATTTTGCTACCAAAAATTATAATAAGTACATGAGTGCAAAATGCTAAGTCGCGGATACGGGTAATTATATTCAGATATATTTCCGTCTCACCTGATTAAAATACGAGTGATAATTGCTACAAGAAATAACATTTAAATTAATTATAATTCACATAGAAACGCTCGCCGAGAGATTAACATCAGCCGACTTTCGTTGTCACCGTGCCAAGTTTTAAGGTAATCTAGATATATGTATTGACGACATCCCCAAAGCACGAACTGGAATTTTCAGTTAAAATATTGCGTTCTGATTGTATTGATCACTTCTGGTTCTCTTCTATTTCAATTTCCACTTAGTATATTTGTTCCAAAGCAATTAACAGATGAAGTTAGGTGACCTTTTCAGACCTAAAATTCTAACATCAATATATAGTCGTCAGATATCATCAGACGGAAGGTTGTGAGAATAATTAATGTCTATTTATCCAACTGTACAAACAAGGGCAATAATTTTTGATTGTATTATTACGTGCGTGGGTTTACTATCATACAAATACACAACTGTCACACTTATCTTTATACTAGCGGACCGGGAGACGTTGTCCCGCCCTGATTATAAAAAAAAAATCCGTAACAAATTATATACCAAAACCTTTCCTATGAATCACTTTACCCACTGGTAAAAACCGCATGAAGATCCGTTCAGTAGTTTTTGAGTTTATCGCGAATAGACAGACAGACGCGAAAAGGGACTTTGTTTTACACCATATCATCATTACATAGTATAAAACAAAGTCCCCTACCGCGTCTGTCTGTCTGTCTGTTCGCGATAAACTCAAAAACTACCGAACGGATTTTCATACGGTTTTCATCGGTGGATAGAGTGATTGATGAGGAACGTTTTAGTATATAATTTGTTAATGATTTTTTTATAATCAGAGCGAGACAACGTCTGCCGGGCCCGCTAGTAATGATATATAATTTGTTTGTCGGTACTGAACTCCTCCTAAACTGTTAAAGAGATTTTGATGAAAATTTTTGTATGTGTTCAGGTAGATTCAAGAATGGTCTAGATTTACAATTGGACCCGGTAGATGGCGCTGCGGTTGAGTTTTAGGATATTTTTTATTATCAAGGCACGGTAATGTCTACTAGTACGAGTATTTATAATGCTGTGATAAAATGCTATGTTCGCTTTGAATTTGAATTAATTATTTACTTTTAAAAAAAGGTGGGAAATGTCTGAAAGGTTGACGTTACTAATCGAGAGATTCGACAAAATTTGAGACGGATTTCGGATATAAACCCGGATCAAAAATACATCTGAAATATATTAATATGTATAAATTACTTATAGGTAGTAGAGGCACGCTGAAGCTATTATTGGTTTCAGCATGACTGGGTAGGCTCGCCCGGCGTAGTACCACCCTCACATAGAAAACCGACGTGACGTAACAGTACTTGCATTGTTGCGTTTCGTTCGGCCAGTGGGAGCGCCGGAGGCCCACCTCCCCTCCCTTCAAACACAAGTTGGAAACGCACTTGCGACTCCTCTGGTGTTGCTAGAGTTTATGGACGGCGGTAATCACTTAACATCAGGTGAGCCACCTGTTCGTTTGCCTCCTATGATATATATAAAATAATATCATTACATAGTATAAAACAAAGTCCCTTACCGCGTCTGTCTGTCTGTCTGTTCGCGATAAACTCAAAAACTACTGAACGGATTTTCAAGTGGTTTTCACCGGTGGATAGAGGGATTCTTGGGGAAGGTTTTAGTATATAATTTGTCAAGATTTTTTTTTATAGTCAGGGCGGGACAGCGTCTGCCGGGCCCGCTAGTAAATATATAAAATAGAAATCTATTTTTTTATATACGTGCTTCTATTGTTTAATCTTGTAGTTAGTAATCTTTTAGAGTTTTATTTTTAACTTATAAATAAACTACTACAAATAAATAATATCGAATACCGTGAACAGAATAAAAACAAATACGCTTTTAAATTTATTTTATATAGTACTTCCACGGTAATAGGCTGTTGACATTGGCAAATACTTCTCCGGTGACGATTCAAAGAAAAATCATCAAACATATTATAAAAAAAGAATTCATATGAACGTATTTCTACACTCGTGTCTGTACTAAACATTAAACACAATAAGAACTTAGTCGGTGACATTTAATATTTTTTTCCGGAAAATATGGCCTCTTTAGGGAAAAGTTTCACCGAGTATTGTGGAACTTTTGCGAAACATAATTCACTTTTAGATCCGAAAGTCTTTTGTCAAACCTCTTTAAATTTCTCTCCGGAGGGGAGAAATGACCCTAAATAAATATTATAAAGTCATTCCCTTTATTTTTCCTGTAATATTTTCCATATATACCTTTATATATATTAAATTTCCGTTTTGAATGTGTTCGTATTTTTTTTGTTGTTTTTTTTTTGTACTTATTTATTTTGTTTAATTCCTGGCAACTAATCTCCTAGTAGACTATTACTGCCATTGTATTACAGTTTTCTTGATATCATTCCAATATTCTAACAAGATGGTGGCCCGCTTGCTAGAACTTTCCAAGGAGTTTTTGTAGCAAATCGGAATCCATGCTTCGTGGTATTATTTATTATCCATTTTCCTTGTGCAAAATAAACAAACTATATTACGTAAAACACCACCAATACTACAAAATATAGAGCCAAATAACACAAGAATATGAATAAAATATAAAATCCACTACATGACATCCAAAAATCCTGCCAAAAAACTCCCTTTCTAATACTTATGGGATCATTTGCTGGATTTTTTGCTATAGTTAATCAAATGGCGCAAAGGGGTAGACTTTATTTTATTCATGTGAAAGTTTATATGGAAGGTCTTTGAAATGCTGATCAACAACCTTTTTGTATGACGATGCATAGCCGAATACTGTATCGGGTACAGTATTGAAAATACCGGTTCTTCTCCGACCACCGAAGTTAATCAAATTAAGTACTTGGATGGGTAACCGCCTGGGAACACCGCTTCACATTGGGTTTTTGTAATGTATTTTTTGATCATAATATTTCTCTGTAACACAAAAGTTTCACTTCTATCGTGTGTCTATACGACACACCCTGTTTTTCTATTGTTACTATTTTTTATTTAGATTCTCCGAGCATGTAACTGTCGGAACGATACACTCCTTAGACGATAAGCATGATTGATGACGAATTGAGCCAAGTATTACTACAGAGTAAATAAATCCAGAACGTCACCGATCCAAGTATGATGGTTTACTTTCTTTCACTGTTCAAAGCGTCTATAAAGTTTTCACTTAAAAAACAATTATTTTATTCTATTAAAATTAAAATCTTGGCATCCGTAGGTTATACATTAAATGTTAGAATAAGGCGGCGACTGTTGAAACAAAATATTACTGGAACATAAATCATAAGATAACGTCTCTACTAATTGCCACGCTTTACTCGATGTAATATTGTGGTTGAAATAGCAAGGATGTTCTAGGAAATTATAGCGATGAAGATCTTTTCGCAGGTCGTTGCCAAGTCTATGCTCAAAAAATAGCTTACTGATTTGATATCGAGCTGAAACTTTCGGTGAAGGAAATCAGCGTGATGTAATCATAGTAGGAAGATATTTCTTTAATGAAAACGTTTTTAAACAATACTGTTAAGGTGCAAGACAAGAACAATACACTCTTTAATTATAGGACATAAAATAACCATATACTAGGATATAGGATACACAATCGACGTACAATGAGAAACGTAGTGTTGCCACAATATAAATGTACCATAACTTAACAAATACATTTTTTTTTTCTTGAAACTTTTGCTCCGTTTGGTGTAAAATGAGAGTTCAATATTATGATATATGCCTTGGTTGTAGACATCATCGACAAAAAAGTGAGATTTAAATGGGTGCCAAGTTTAGTGGTTAGTCCTGAAATTTATTTATAACATAATATATTTTATAGCAACTTAAAATATCATTTCTGCTTATAACCTGGGATAATATTGAAGCCCAAGGTCTGACTTGGGTAGTTCGGAGATATAGATCTGGGGGTACGGCAGTGCTCCCGCCAAGTCGAGCTAAAAAGCGGCACTGCCGTACTACCCTTTTCTCGAAGCAATTTAGGTCATTTTCGACCCCCTATAACTTCGTTGTGGATAAAATTAGAAGCGTTAAGTTCAGTAACCAGCTTCAGTAACCAATCAGGCATTGTATAAGGACGGTATATTTAAAATTTCATTCAATTTGAACCAGTAGTTTAAGAATTATAACTATTCAAAATCTCTTAATTTTGTCACTCACTGACTGACCGATCATCAAAAATCTAAGGCACTTCTAGTAGACACAGAAGCTTCAAATATAGAATACAATTAGCGTTTAATGTATAAATCACGGAAAAACTAAAATATTTTGTAATTTTGGTTCAGTTTTCGAGATACACCAACTACATAAATAACTTTGTAATCCCATATAAGTGTATAGGATTACAAAATTACATTTGCAGTTAATGAATCAGTGTACCTGGATATAAATGTATGTATGATAATATAATGGAATAATAGGTGAAGATAAGTTGTTTGTATTTAAGATGTAAAAGGTAAACAGTAGGACTATCTACAAAAAGAAATGAGATGCCATCAAAAACAAAACTTGTAAAAAAAAACCAAGTCTCGCAACTTAGTTCTTCTACCGTAAAAAGTTGTGAGATCCTTGTAATACCAAGTCGGTTACTTTATTAAGTCCCTACTTAAAGGACCTTCTGTCTTCGGTTATTACGTAATTAGCGAACCTAACAACATCTTATAGTGACCATACCAACATTAAACATCTTTTATGCTTTAAATAATATAAATAGCACATATAAATCTCGCAAGTCTCAATACATGAGCCGAATTTGACATGTTTATCTGAAATAGTTTTTGAGATATGAGGGGGTAAACTGTGGCTCCAAATGGTTCGTGTAATATTACATACAGTAGCGCGGGCTCGCCATTCTGTTTTAAGCCGGACCAAGGGGGATGGGTCAGGGGGCCCGTCTCTCCATTGCACTGGTTCGGCCGTCTGGGAGACAGTCTACGCGTGCCAGGCTGTCTCTCTTTAGCGGGAGGCCCAGGATCTTCTTTCTGGGCCGGCCGTCGGGGCGACATGCGGAGTGCTTTGTACATCCCTTGTCCCCCATCATGGCGGTTGCGGGCACCCATGGGGTTTTAGTCCGTGCGAGTCGGACATAACCCATTCTCTCGCCCGGGAGGGTGGTGTATCCATTAGGATTTCCCCATGTAAAAAAAAAAGGCTCGCCATTCTGTTAGCTTCAACTTGGCTTGACACGCTACCGCGTGTCTAGATATCATTCGAAGAGATTAGAGCATATTAATAATACTTTCTAAAGATCTTCTTATATCTCGCTTCAATCTTTTGAGCTGAATGATGTCATCAAATCATTTGTTGATTTTGTATAGTGTGATATTAATCTCAGTAATGAATCTCTACGCATTTAATGAGCTCTGAGATTATTGCGACTCTCTTACTCGTATCTGAATCATGACATGTCTAACTTTTATGACCTTATAATAACATTTTTTTTATATCATAGGAGGCAAACGAACAGGTGGGTCACCTGATGTTAAGTGATCACCGTCGTCCATAAAAACTAGCAACACCAAGGGAGTCACAAGTGCATTGCCAGCCTGTGTTTGGGGAAGAAGGGGTGGTGAAGTGGGGAGAGGAGGGGAAAAGAGAGGGAAGGGAAGATGCCCATCCGGCACGCAATCCCATGCAAGCACTGTTGCTTCACATCGGTTTTCTGTGGGTCGTGTGGTAGTACCCCAGGCGAGCCGACTCATTCATGCTGAAACCAGTAATAGCTTCAGCGTAACTCTACCACTTTTAATTTCATGCAACGTGTCGAGGGGAAGGGAAGAGACTCGTATCGAATTACGGTCACCTCTCTCTCTCCCAATCTATTATTAAATTTGAATATATGCGAAAAAATAATAATAAATAAGTTTCCAGAGTATCACGGGGTAATTCAAACGAGGCTTTAAGAGACACTTTTGCAGGTCGGCATGATAGCAATGACTGCCGTTGCTATTCAACACCGACAGTCGCCGTTATTTATGATCTGTACTGTACTTTCCGTCAGGTAGTGTGTAGTCATTTTGCAGAACCAGTTTTAAAGTCATCTGAACGTATTTAGTCCATTCGCTTATCTACTTTTCTCTTTACTTAAGTCGCGGCGCCATTAAAATTACAATAACTTTTGATAGAGTGGACCGATTTTAATGAAACAAAGACTAAGTTACTCTCGAGGATATGCTTTATACTTTTTTATATGAGGTTATATTGTGAACCCCGTACTTTAGCAGTGATACGTGTTCATATAAACAGACAGACAGACATTTCTAAAAATGATTGAAATGTATTCTATTACTTATTCCTAGACACCTGCAACAGTTTTTTCATGAAAATCGAAAACGTACAAACCCGCTACATTTACATTCTTATTATATGTATAGATTATACCTTTTAATTATTTCTAAAAGTATTATTAGTAGTTACTATAAGGCTACCCAATTTTTCTTGAATTTTTATTTTGTAATTCCTTTAAAAATATTGTTGAAAAATTTTTAATTATGTATTAAAGACTTTTAAAAGTTAATTGAGAATTTTTATGAATTCTTAAATGGAATTATTACATGTAACGTCATGTAATATAATGTTATAAATGCAAAAGTAACTCACGAAAGTTAGTTTGGTTTTTTTTACATACCTTACCTCTGAACCGATTGCGATGTAATTTGGTGTAGATGTAGTTTGGAACCTAAAAAACGTCACGGGCTAGATTAAATCTATACTTATTTTTAAATCTATACTTATCTATATATATATTAGAGATTCCCACCTATATATTGACTCATCACGATATCTCTGGAACCATAAGGCGTAGCGACTTGAAATATGGTAGGAATATTCCTTTCGCCGAGTAGAGGTCAGCTAAGAACGGATTTTACGAAATTCCACCCACAAGGGGGGTTGCGGGGGGGTAATCAGGGCGGGACAACGTCAGCCGAGCCCGCTAGTTTTAATAATATAAAGCTGAAGAATTTGTTTGCTGGAACGCACTAATCTCAGGAACTACTGGTCCGATTGAAAAATTCTTTCAGTGTTAGATAGTATCGAGGAAGGCTATAATAGGTTATATCTCATCACGCTAAGACCAATAGGAGCGGAGCACTGATGAAGAATGTTTCAAAATCTGTTTTTTTTTAGCTTTCGCTGCCTGTTAGCACTAACCCAAAATAACTATGCCACGCGGACGAAGTCGCGGGCAGAAGCTAGTAAAAGATAATAGAACATTTGTTGGATAATATAATAGCTATGTACATAGTTATCGTTATACAAGCGGGCCCGGCGGACGTTATCGCGCCCTGATAATAATAAAAAATCCTAGAATCAGACCGCAGCGTACCTACCAGGTGCAATAGTGAATATAAACCCTTCTTGAATCCACTGAAATACACACAAAGACGGCTTGACTTTTTCCGACATTTGCAACAATTATCGTTATATTTCAACCAATTTACACGAAACCGGGACAAGTTATATATCTAAACCTTCCTCATGAAAAGTTTTGTCTACTGGTGAAAACTACATCAAAATCCGTTCAGTAGTTTTTGAGTTTATCGCGAGCAGACGGACAGACAGACAGACGTGGCAAAGGACTATGTTTTACATTATATACTGTTATGTATTTACAAACTAGGTGTTGGGGCCGCCGCCTGTCAATATGGCGACACCTCTCGCCCTCGTACGTCACCGGCCCGCGGTTAGGCGGGGTGAGGTGGAAATGAGGAGAGACGTGAGGCGAGGCGACGTTCCCCGGCGGTGGGCGGGCGTAGTACTCTCGAAGGTGGTAGCGAGAGCGCCGGTAGCCCGCCTCGGTGACGACAGTCGGATGCCGGTGATGTCTTGAAGGGGCCTTGATGATGTGCAATGTGATGCGCGAGCCAGCCGATGAAGGTGGTAGATTTGAAACGGAGGTCGGGGTGGTCGCAAAAAAAACACCGTGGTTCTCGTATAATGACCGCGTCCCCGAGCCAACAGAGCACTACTACTGACGATGATGACTTCTCGATGTTACAGTTCAATGTTATCTCGATGAGATGTACACGCAAACTATCTCGATGTTATTGCGATGACTTGTGCAATCAAACTACTCGATGTTATCTCAATAAGATGTACAAGCAAACTATCTCGATGTTATTGCGATGACTTGTGCAATCAAACTACTCGATGTTATCTCAATAAGATGTACAAGCAAACTACTCGATGTTATTGCGATGACTTGTGCAATCAAACTACCCGATATTATCTCAATAAGATGTACAAGCGAACTATCTCGATGTTATTGCGATGACTTGTGCAATCAAACTACGATCTAGTACCGCACCGACCGTGCTTATAAGCAAAATCGGGCCGGCAACTAACGGTATCCCGTTAGACGTCGTGGCTCTATGCGTTGGCTCGGATATCGCGTTCCTATTTATTTATCATATTTATCATATTTTTACATATAAAATGTCTATAATATCAATTTCTTATTATCTATTTGCATGCAATCTATATTCTAAAATTTACATCTTATATCTATCTTACATATGAATAAAGTTATCTCTATATTAAGCGCCGTTTCGCACTAAACTCTATATTCTATTCTATAATTCTATATAACTCTATAATAATCTTATTACATAAACCTTAACTTATATTCATATGTAAATCTATTTTCAGTGTGTTAAAATTTACATCGATCTGTATAGGGTGACATAATTAATCTCTATATATATTCACATTCACATTCACTCGATATTCAATGTTACATATCGTTACGTTATGTTCGCCAGTTATATATATATATATATATATATATATATATATATATATTCCTTGTCATAATATTAATTCCATTCATATTTTATTTTAAAACGATACATAATAAAATTAGAAATTTCTGTTTACAACGCCGTTGCGTGAGAAATTACTGTAAAGCCATAAAGTCCCGTTCGACTTGCAACTTTCAACTATTGTTTGTACAATTACCGTAAAATAAAATATATTATTTTATTGGGCTCGTTCGGGTACCGTAACGTCATAACGAATATTATTCGGCGGACCCTATTCAAGTATATTGCTTGTGCAATAACCATTTAACAGAAAATATATTATTTTGCTTTATTCAAAGGCAAAATCCACCGCCTAGTCTCTGGGAATTTTACAAAGGTAAGCCGGTATATGGCTGGAGTCATTGTTCATAAAATTACTAAAAACCCTGAGATCGAAGACGTCCGTTATGAGGAACCGTTGTAATATTTTATGTACCTCTATAACCATTACGTTTGTCTATATTAAATTATACAATCTTCCATATTTGACGTTCTATATGATCGTATAATTCTTGCTATGTAACGTACACTTCAATAGTATATAACGTGTGTAACTCTATCATATTCTCTCTACGAATGTTTCCATGCACACACGCTATATATTCCATACGGCATAATTTTAATCTAATCTATCATGTAATTCCCTACTTAATGCGAATGTAATCTATAAGTCACCCTATACTAACACACATAATTCTATACAATCCGTAATTCAATAATTCTATGCATGATTCTTACATATCCATAATTCAATCCCTATTACTATACATATCACATCTATAATTCCATATGCAATAACTCAATACACACATAACATACCTACAATTCTATATCCAATTTATATCTCTATTCTATTATACTCGTATGAATTAAATCTAACAAATCTCTATTAAATGTCAATAAATCTATATCTATGCTCTCTATAAAATATCAATAAACCTACGTATAAAACTATGTATAAGCTACTCATCGTGTGCGTCGCCAACATCCTCCCCCTCGTGCGCAGCACCAACTCCATGTCCTGGCGACGCCGCTGCATCTCCTCGCTCCGATGGTGTCACAGCAGGCTCGTCTGGTCTGTCGTCCATTGCTGCATGCATGGCCTGTCTTCTTGGTGGCAGCTTCCGTACGGTGGCTTTCTCTGGTATGGCGTGCGGTCCACCTCGATCCACCATACTATTCAAGAATTTCACCATCGTGTTGAGATCAGGATCCTCTCCATCCATCTTGTCCGCGGTGTAGTCGTACCAACGGAACTTCAATATAGTTGGCATCTTATCTGTGATGCTCTTCAATATTTCGGGCGACTGTAGATATTGCGGTTTTCGCAGCCCTCTTATTGCTGCGACGGTGTTATTTATGCAGCTTGCCAGCATGCATATATCGTATGCAGAATCGCTGATTACTGGCAGTCTCCTTATTTTGTTCAGTTCTGCCAGAATCAGGGCATCCGCTCTTCCATATGACCGTCGCAGCGCCTCCATTATCTCCTCGGGTGTACTCTCCGAGAACAGCAGGCTGCGAACTCCCTCTCGTGCCTCTCCCTTCAGTGCTCTTCTCAGTCGCGCCATGTTCTGCACGTCTGAGAAGAGCGGAGCGGTGTCATCGTAGACGGCCTCGAAGGCCACCCACTCTCTGCAGTCCCCTTCGAATGGTGGTAGCTGATGCACATAGTCAGGTTGTGGCATCATTCCCTGGTGTGCAGTCTCCATCGCCTCAGCTATGGCTTGGGCTAGGCTTCTATGATCGTGACTCCTTCCATGTTGGCCCTCAGCTTCGGTGGTGGGGGCAAGAGTATTCCGTGTACACCGAACGTCCTCTATGTGTTCGGTGTTTCCCTTGCTCTTGGCCTCCGTGTGTCCCGCCGAATCCCGGATCCAGTCTCTGACCTGGTTCTCCGGATCTGCTGGCTCCTCGATAACGGAGTCATCATCTTCTTCCTCGATATCGGCTTGTATTATTTCCAAGCGTAGCCTAGCTGCCACTGTCGCCGCTTGTGCTTCCCGAAGCTCCTTCTCAGCTAATGCTGCACGGGCCTCCAGCTCCTGCCGCCTCTTCTGGGACCTCGTGGATGCAGGCCTGTGTCTCCTCAATGTGGATGCTACGGTGACTTGCGTTGTTTCTGTTGTTGAGGTATCGTACGTCTCTGTAGAGCTGCTTTGTTGTACAGCCTCTGTTTCAACTAGCTGTTCGCTCTGTGATTCCTTCTGGCTCCTGGTGACCGGCATCTTGTCTGCCGCGAAGATCCGGCTCTCGAAGGACCAGCTGTTGGGGCCGCCGCCTGTCAATATGGCGACACCTCTCGCCCTCGTACGTCACCGGCCCGCGGTTAGGCGGGGTGAGGTGGAAATGAGGAGAGACGTGAGGCGAGGCGACGTTCCCCGGCGGTGGGCGGGCGTAGTACTCTCGAAGGTGGTAGCGAGAGCGCCGGTAGCCCGCCTCGGTGACGACAGTCGGATGCCGGTGATGTCTTGAAGGGGCCTTGATGATGTGCAATGTGATGCGCGAGCCAGCCGATGAAGGTGGTAGATTTGAAACGGAGGTCGGGGTGGTCGCAAAAAAAACACCGTGGTTCTCGTATAATGACCGCGTCCCCGAGCCAACAGAGCACTACTACTGACGATGATGACTTCTCGATGTTACAGTTCAATGTTATCTCGATGAGATGTACACGCAAACTATCTCGATGTTATTGCGATGACTTGTGCAATCAAACTACTCGATGTTATCTCAATAAGATGTACAAGCAAACTATCTCGATGTTATTGCGATGACTTGTGCAATCAAACTACTCGATGTTATCTCAATAAGATGTACAAGCAAACTACTCGATGTTATTGCGATGACTTGTGCAATCAAACTACCCGATATTATCTCAATAAGATGTACAAGCGAACTATCTCGATGTTATTGCGATGACTTGTGCAATCAAACTACGATCTAGTACCGCACCGACCGTGCTTATAAGCAAAATCGGGCCGGCAACTAACGGTATCCCGTTAGACGTCGTGGCTCTATGCGTTGGCTCGGACATCGCGTTCCTATTTATTTATCATATTTATCATATTTTTACATATAAAATGTCTATAATATCAATTTCTTATTATCTATTTGCATGCAATCTATATTCTAAAATTTACATCTTATATCTATCTTACATATGAATAAAGTTATCTCTATATTAAGCGCCGTTTCGCACTAAACTCTATATTCTATTCTATAATTCTATATAACTCTATAATAATCTTATTACATAAACCTTAACTTATATTCATATGTAAATCTATTTTCAGTGTGTTAAAATTTACATCGATCTGTATAGGGTGACATAATTAATCTCTATATATATTCACATTCACATTCACTCGATATTCAATGTTACATATCGTTACGTTATGTTCGCCAGTTATATATATATATATATATATTCCTTGTCATAATATTAATTCCATTCATATTTTATTTTAAAACGATACATAATAAAATTAGAAATTTCTGTTTACAACGCCGTTGCGTGAGAAATTACTGTAAAGCCATAAAGTCCCGTTCGACTTGCAACTTTCAACTATTGTTTGTACAATTACCGTAAAATAAAATATATTATTTTATTGGGCTCGTTCGGGTACCGTAACGTCATAACGAATATTATTCGGCGGACCCTATTCAAGTATATTGCTTGTGCAATAACCATTTAACAGAAAATATATTATTTTGCTTTATTCAAAGGCAAAATCCACCGCCTAGTCTCTGGGAATTTTACAAAGGTAAGCCGGTATATGGCTGGAGTCATTGTTCATAAAATTACTAAAAACCCTGAGATCGAAGACGTCCGTTATGAGGAACCGTTGTAATATTTTATGTACCTCTATAACCATTACGTTTGTCTATATTAAATTATACAATCTTCCATATTTGACGTTCTATATGATCGTATAATTCTTGCTATGTAACGTACACTTCAATAGTATATAACGTGTGTAACTCTATCATATTCTCTCTACGAATGTTTCCATGCACACACGCTATATATTCCATACGGCATAATTTTAATCTAATCTATCATGTAATTCCCTACTTAATGCGAATGTAATCTATAAGTCACCCTATACTAACACACATAATTCTATACAATCCGTAATTCAATAATTCTATGCATGATTCTTACATATCCATAATTCAATCCCTATTACTATACATATCACATCTATAATTCCATATGCAATAACTCAATACACACATAACATACCTACAATTCTATATCCAATTTATATCTCTATTCTATTATACTCGTATGAATTAAATCTAACAAATCTCTATTAAATGTCAATAAATCTATATCTATGCTCTCTATAAAATATCAATAAACCTACGTATAAAACTATGTATAAGCTACTCATCGTGTGCGTCGCCAACACTAGGTATACCTGCGACTACGTCGGCGTGGAATTGATAAAAAAAATGTCAGTACCACATACCGTGCATGTTGAGTGCGCACGTATATTATTGTGTACCATTTATTCCCTAGTTTGTTATATTCATACGGATTAATTATCATTGATCATTAATTAAAGCACCAATTAATAACCATAATATTATAGCACACATATTTCCATAAAATAATATTTAATCCTAACTATCCTTACTAATATTATAAAAGTAAATTTGAGTTTGTTTGTTTATTACGCCTTAAATTCTCAACCGAATATTATACAATTTTACATACATACGTTGCCAGGAGTACAGGAAAGGACGTAGGGTATCTTACATCCGAAATAAAGTACTGTTCCCGAAGAATGGCTCAAATCTACAATAACGCGAACGAAGCCGCTCGCAAAAACTAGTATGCTATAGTGTAATTACGAAATTACAATTGTACATAATTTTCCTAATGTATGTACAAAAAAAAAACATTGACTTTCTTACATGAACAAACATACGCTTCAATATACTTAATCGTATAAAAAGAATTCACCGAAAGAAAAAGAATTTATATCAAAGTGACTTATAAATTAAAATACCGAGTTATTTTATCTAATATACTAATATTGTAAAGCTGAAATGTTTGTTTGCTTGAACACGCTAATCTCAGGAAGTACTAATGCGATTTGAAAAATTATTTCTGTGTTAAATAGCTCATTTATCGAGGAAGGCTATATCTCATCACGCTAAGACCAATAGGAGCGGAGCACTGATGAAGAATGTTATATTTTCCTTTTTTGAGCTCCCGCTGCGTGTTAGCGTTAGCCTAAAGTAACTATGCCACGCGGACGAAGTACCGGGCAGAAGCTAGTATTTCTTTTTGAAATAATATTTATACGATACTAACTGACCCGCGCAATTTCGATTTTATTTCCAAACGCAAAAAACCTTAGAACCCTATTGTAGGGACACCTACCGGGTCCAATTGTGAATCCAAACTATCTTATATATATTGGCAAGAAATGTCTTCCCGATATCCCCTGAGTTGCTACTTTGACCCTCACCTCCGCGCCCCATTAACTATCCTCGCAACAACGCAAATATTTTACCGGCTTATAGTTTTTATGTTATTTTTCGAACCAACTCCATTAATTAACATGCTGTAAAAAGTACGCTTTGTCTCCATGAAATTTTCATTTTGATTTAGTTTTTTTTTTAATAAGAATTTGTAAAGTATACATAAAACCTGTATCTAATAACTTTAGTAATTTGTAATTGTAACATTTATTTTCTTTTTCACATAAAACCAATCTTTTCGGCTGAGATATTAAACTTAGTTATTGTTGGGGCCGCCGCCTGTCAATATGGCGACACCTCTCGCCCTCGTACGTCACCGGCCCGCGGTTAGGCGGGATGAGGTGGAAATGAGGAGAGACGTGAGGCGAGGCGACGTTCCCCGGCGGTGGGCGGGCGTAGTACTCTCGAAGATGGTAGCGAGAGCGCCGGTAGCCCGCCTCGGTGACGACAGTCGGATGCCGGTGATGTCTTGAAGGAGCCTCGATGATGTGCAATGTGATACACGAGCCAGCCGATGAAGGTGGCAGATTTTGAAGCGGAGGTCGGGGTGGTCGCAAGAAAACACCGTGGTTCTCGTATAATGACCGCGTCCCCGAGCCAACAGAGCACTACTACTGACGATGTAGACTTCTCGATATTACTATTCAATGTTATCTCAATGAGATGTACAATCAGACTACTCGATGTTACTGTGATGCCTTGTGCAAGCAAACTACTCGATGTTATCTCAATAAGATGTACAAGCAAACTACCCGATGTTATTGCGATGACTTGTGCAAGCAAACTACCTCGATTTTATTGCGATGACTTGTGCAAGCAAACTACCTCGATGTTATTGCGATGACTTGTGCAAGCAAACTACTCGATGTTATTGCGATGACTTGTGCAAGCAAACTACGATCTAGTACCGCACGGACCGTGCTTATAAGCAAATCGGGCCGGCGACTAACGGTATCCCGTTAGACGTCGTGGCTCTATTCGTTGGCTCGGATATCGCGTTCCTATTTATTTATCATATTTTTACATATAAAATGTCTATAATATCAATTTCTTATCATCTATTTGCATGCAATCTGTACTCTAAAATTTACATCTTATATCTATCTTACATATGAATAAAGTTATCTCTATATTAAACGCCGTTTTGCACTAAGCTCTATATTCTATTCTATAATTCGATATAACTCTATAATAATCTTATTACATAAACCTTAACTTATATTCATATGTAAATCTATTTTCAGTGTGTTAATTACATCGATCTGTATAGGGTGACATAATTAATCTCTATATATATTCACATTCACATTCACTCGATATTCAATATTACATATCGTTACGTTATGTTCGCCAGTTATATATATATATATATATATATATATTCCTTGTTATAATATTAATTCCATTCATATTTTATTTTAAAACGATACATAATAAAATTAGAAATTTCCGTTTACAACGCCGTTGCGTGAGAAATTACTGTAAAGCCATAAAATCCCGTTCGACTTGCAACTTTCAACTATTATTTGTACAATTACCATAAAATAAAATATATTATTTTATTGGGCTCGTTCGGGTACCGTAACGTCATAACAAATATTATTCGGCGGACCCTATTCAAGTATATTGCTTGTGCAATAACCATTTAACAGAAAATATATTATTTTGCTTTATTCAAAGGCAAAATCCACCGCCTAGTCTCTAGGAATTTGAATTTATTACAAAGGTAAGCCGGTATATGGCTGGAGTCATTGTTCATAAAATTACTAAAAACCCTGAGATCGAAGACGTCCGTTATGAGGAACCGTTGTAATATTTTATGTACCTCTATAACCATTACGTTTGTCCATATTAAATTATACAATCTTCCATATTTGCCGTTCTGTATGATCGCATAATTCTTGCTATGTAACGTATAATTCAATAGTATATAACATGTGTGATTCTATTATATTCTCTCTACGAATGTTTCCATGCACACACGCTATATATCCCTTACGGCATAATTTAATCTCATCTATCATGTAATTTCCTACTTAATGCGAATGTAATCTATAAGTCACCCTATACTAACACACATAATTCTATACAATCCGTAATTCAATAATTCTATGCATGCTTCTACATATCCATAATTCAATCCCTATTACTATAAATATCACATCTATAATTCCATGTTCAATAACTCAATACACACATAACATATCTACAATTCTATATCCAATTTATATATCTATTCTATTATACTCGCATGATTTAAATCTAACAAAGTCTATATTAAATGTCGATAAATCTATATCTATGCTCTCTATAAAATATCACTAAATCTACGTATAAAACTATGTATAAGCTACTCATCGTGTGCGTCGCCAACAGTTATATGGTGCCTCGTAATTTTTTGTAAAGCGAACAGTAAGTAATTTTGCTATGGGTGTTCTTCCTTTATTTCTAATCATTCCAGCAACGCACGCCATATTATACAATTTTACTAATTTTAGTTACATTTATTGTGATCAATTGTTGAAAATATATATTTACCAAAATAAAAAGTCGTCTAATACCTTTCTAACGGTGAAAGAATTTTCAAATCGGATCAGTAGTACAAGAGATTACTCCAAACCTTACAAACTTTAACTTTTTAATATTGGAGTTTCATAGATACGAATTCTACCAATGTCAAGTCAGTAATGGGGGAGTCACTTTATAGGTAGTATTATTTTTTTATTTTATAATTTAATTCTTCCAAATAAGGCCACTGAGATACACAAAGAAAAACACAACACTGACAGATATCACGCCTTAAATAAATATATATTTACAAGATTAGCCAGAGTATTGACAAAAGGAAAAAATACACACATTTGTGCGTTTGTTAAGATCAGATGGATGTAGTACATTGTTAAGTAAAATATCATACAATACAATACTAAAATGGGGCAATTGAAAAAAAAGTGTTCTAGAGTACCTTCATCCAACGTACATTTATATATTCAGTTGTCCCTGAACTGAAGACGGACTGGAGAGCACATCTCTATAGATAGATCATCAGTCTACAGATAGTAGACGCAGCAAGCTATTAACAGTCACGAAAGTTATAAAGCCATGGCTTACCTGGAACGTCATCCTGAATATATTCGGAAGCATATAATTTACCTTTAATTTCGTTGGATACAATCCAGTTTGAGTTCCATGATGCAAAGAAATCAATCTTTGTTTACAGAGGATAAATCCTAAACATAGGTTTTATAGTCATCAAAATATCCAGCCTGGATAGCTTCTTTACGTTAAGATCAACAGCTTTATTACCCTGGATCCCACTATGTCCTCACATCCATGCCAGAACTACATAAATTCCTAAACAATGACATTGATACAAATAGAATTGATTAATTGCGATAACTGATGTTTCATCGAAATATGTCAATTATGTAGAATAATATTGAAATGTAGTGTCAAAAGTTCCAATAAGAAGAAAATGCCCTTTCTTTCTCGAAGGCAAACAATTTCATTAATATATATAAAAAAACTTATATATATATATATATCGATTTTTGACCCAGGAACCCTCTCGGGCGTTCCCAGAACACGCTACAAAATTATTATCAAAATCTGATCAGTAGTTTCGACATGCATATAGGACAAACATACAAACATTGATTTTTATAATATAAAGATTAGTTGTACTTTCATAAATATGGTTCTATTACGCATTTATAATTTTATTGTTCTATCATGTTAGTATTATTGACTAGCTGTTACCCATGACTTTGGTCGTGTGAAATTTGGTAAAAAAAAGTTTACGCTACATTTATTTAAAAAAAAGTTTCTGCCCAAATATAATACACTAAAGAAAAATGTCCACAACCGCACACGCTCTATGTGCACTTTTATACACTGAATAATTTTTATTGCTAAATTCCACACGGTTGGGTTCATGGATTACAGCTATTCTAAAGTAAACCTAGTTCTTATATTATCAGCTGTCGGCCAGTGAAATTCCTATCAAAATCGGTCCAACCGTTTCGGAGATAGTCAGAAGAAACTAACAGGCAGACTGTCTGACTGACTGACTTGACAAACATTGCAAGAATTATTTCTGTGTTATAAGTACTGTATATACTTTTGGTGGTGCCGTTGCGTTGTCGACGCCACCGAAGGGCGGGGGTTTCTTCGCTAATTTAAGTGGACTGTATATGCGGGGGTGCTATATTTGACATTCAACTATTGCGATCAGCTACGAAGAGGGAGACAAGGGTAGGAAGGAAACTTGACACATACCTCGCGCGCTGCAGTTACCACGTGGCTAGCCGGCTAGGTGATTCTCGTTGCTCTCCACTGAGTTTTCTCCCACACAACACTTATTGTTTATAATGTATGTCGGCACACAATATATGCAAAGCGATGCGTTTATTTCTCACTGGACCAGGCGAAAACTCAAGCTATTTGCATGCGGCGCGGCAACCATAATGATGCGGCGCGGACACAACAACACTAGTGCAACAATAATGATAGTAGCGGAGGCGCGTCCGACGCGAGCTACCGAATATAAGCATGTGCCATAGGAAGGGGTAATTGAGCGGGCTGGAAAGTGTCACGGTCTGATCACAATAATGCGGGAATTTCAAATATATATAAAGCGGCGCAACCAACTTTCATATGCATTTATTAAAAAAAATGTTATTATTACATAACAAACGAAGACTTTAATTATATTTTTGTATAGATAATTTTGTGACTACTCTCTGTATACAAAATTTTATTATGAAATTACAATAAATGATCTACACAGGGCACGCGAATCTTCCGCGTCAATGAAGCATACACCTTGCTCATACTATCTCCTTTTAATTTTATATATAACCGTACGAAGTCGGGAGCGCATCTTTGCATGCACATATAAAAATTGCGAAATAGTGACATCAAAGAAATGTTTAGTTACTGATGGAATAAAATCGTCATACTAAATCCCATAATATATCTGCCGTAGAGCATCTACAGCTGTGCTCCAGACCGATATAGAGTGTATAGATGCGTCATATTTGGAGGTTATATATATATCTCTCTCTATAAAAATCAGTTACAGTTATATATGGTCATAAATAAAGCATGTCGGTAGAAATGGTGTTTTAAATTGAACAACATACAGTTTAATTTTTATGTTACACGCAAGCTGAGGGCTACGCAATATACGGTCGGGTTTTTCCAAAAAAAACTTCTTCACAGACGCTTGACTTGGGAAGTAAGCTGGTGAATGCGTGACAAGAGCGTCACGAAAAATGAGATCGGGAGAGGCGAACGGAAGTTGAGAGAGAGATATAAGTTGGTGAAGATAGAAAGAGAGCGTGTTACGTCTCGTATTATCAATGAAAATCCACAATAAATTTAAATATTTGTAGAAAATTAATATATGTATCATTACATAGTATAAAACAAAGTCCCCTACCGCGTCTGTATGTCTGTCTGTTCGCTATAAACTCAAAAACTATTTAACGGATTTGCATGCGGTTTTCGCCAGTAGATAGAGTGATTCATGAGGAAGGTTTTAGTATATAATTTGTCAAGGATTTTTTTTTTAAATAATGAAGGACAACGTCTGCAGGGCCTGCTAGTATAAATATATATTATAGATATAGATAGAGCTGAAGAAGTTGTACTTCAGTCCTGTGGTCTAAATAGGTTTTAGTGTTTGACCACACACTCATCTGATATTAAACAACGATTTGGTCTAAAATAGTAAATACGCTAAACCTAGAGTGGGCTGGCTCTCAAGTGCAGCTGCTGGAACACACCAACAAAATCTTGGCGACAGATTTTTAACTCGAGGGTGGTAGCTAGACAAACGGACTCAGAAAAAACCCTACCAACATATAGCGTCACGATCTTTTCCTTCTCCAACTCAGTTGCTAAAATTCGAACCTACGTCCATCAACGCGTTGTCCGAACATGCTATCACTAAGACATTATTCAATGAAGGGTCTACAATAAAGTGTATATAGGTGACTATTTTATCACCAAACAAATATTTTGTAGTAAGGTTTAAAAAAAAATCATTACATAATATAAAACAAAGTCCCGTACTGCGTCTGTCTGTCTGTTCGCGATAAACTCAATAACTACTAAACGAATTTGCATGCGGTTTTCACCAGTAGATAGAGTGATTCATGATATAGTATATAATTTGTCGAGGATTTTTTTTAATAGTCAGGGCGGAACAACGTCTGCCATGCCAGCTAGTTATAATATATAAATCGGTGTATCAAGTAGTTCTGACCTTAAGTACTCAAGATATTCTAACTAATATTATAAATGCGTATGTCAGTTTGTTTGTTCGCTTTCACGCTTTAACAACTTGAACCGATCGCCATTTTTGCATAGGTAATCTCGGGAGTACTCAAAAGGGCTTAGAATTACTTATTCAGAAAAAGGTACTGTTGCTGAGGGATAGATCAAATCTATAGAGCAGGAACTTGTATATACATATACTAGCTTCTGCCGGCGACTTCGTCCGCGGGGGTTAATAACTTTCGGTTAACGTTAAAAAAACCCGATTTTGTAACATTATTCATTGGTGATCCACTCCTATTTGTCTTTGCGTGATGATATATATCCTAGGCCTTCCTCAATAAATGGGGTATCGAATACTGAAAGAATTTTTCAAATCGGCCCAGTAGTTCCTGAGATTAGCGCGTTTAAGCAAACAAACTCTTCAACTCTTCTTCAATGTTGGAATAGAATAGAAGTGTATCTTTTTCCTTCCCATTAGACATCAGTAACAAAAAAATTCATGCGGCTCGTACTAAAATTGAATATAATAGTAAAAACTTTATGCCCCATCTAGAAGATCCTATATCATCATAAAAAATCTCACGTACAAGTCGGTGGGACCGTAAAACAACATGTTTTATAGCTTCATAGTGACTGCGGCCGTAATGTCTTTCGAATGGCCACCCACCACATACATGCACGTTTGAAATCTTCCATATATCGAAACAGATTTTCCTTTATAAGTTGAAAGCGATAAAGTTTTGTTGTCACCTGAAAAAATGCGGATTCACTTTGGGTCACTACTACGGGGAATAAATGATAAATTGGACGTTTCGTTCAGTCCAAAATTACATATAATACACGAGAGTCTTAATATCTACGAAGATGTTATAAACATTAATTTGATCACTAAATGAATATATTTATAGTTCTTTTCTTTAGTTTATATATTTAACAAGATATTTAAAAAAAATAACAGATTTAACTGAAAAAAATTAAACATATTTGTATAAAATTCAGTACGTTGCAAGTTTATGTTATCCATCAATTGAGAAAAGTAAGATTGTTAATAAAACTTCTAGTGTTAATTTTTTTATTTACAAGAAATTGTGTACACGTGAAGGAAATGCCGCGCCGTACCACAAAAAACCTTAATTAATGTTAATACATTTTGATAGAGTTTTTTTTTTACTTCGAACCGATTTTAATTTAATGCTGTAAAGTATAAGTTATTCCAAAACTGATAGACTGTTAAAATTATCACTAACTCGCGGCCCGGCGGCCACTGTCCCGTCCTGATAATAAAAAAAACCTTGACAAATTATATACCTAAACCTTCCTCATGAACCACTCTATATACTGGTGAAAACGGCACGAAAATCCGTTCAGTAGTTTTTAAGTTTATCGCGAATAGACAGAGAGACGTGTCAGAGGACTTTATAATATACTAGCGGGCCGGGCGGACGTTGTTCTGCCTTGATAATAAAACAAATAATCTAAACTTCAACCGTAGCGCCACCTATTGGGTCCAATTATGAATCTAAACCATTCTCGGATCCACTGGAACACGCACACAAAATTTCATTAAAATCGGTCCAGCCGCTTAGGAGTTCAGTGACATACACACGTACAGAAGAAATTTATATATAAAGATAGCGAGTCAATAATACTATTAGAAACCGTAAAATACTTAGATTTTAACGTAATAAACTAAATTACTAGTTGAAAATCATATATATTAATACGGGAAGCCAAAATTTTGTACCCCTTTTTAAGTGAATTGCGTGAACGGATGAACGTGAAATTTGGCATAGTTAAAGTGTATATGGAGGAGAAGTGCAGAAAGCTATTTATTTCATGTAAAATGCATTAGAAGTACATTAAATTAATTAAAATATGCATTACTCACACTACTGCTTCAATTTTACACAACATGTACACACATGTAAATAAAAAATACATTTTGACATCCGTCAATAACGGACTTCAAAAAAGGTTGCGAAGGAGGTTGCTATGCTCGACTGTATGTATTTTTTTTACTCTTACGTTCCAATTACCCTTTTTTATTCTACATTCAACAATGATATTATAACATATCTTATATTTTAATACGTGAAGCAAAAACTTTGTACCCCTTTTTACTTTTTAACTTTTAAACTTTTTAAGCGAATTGCGCGAACGATGAACTTGAAATTTAGCATAGTTAAAGTTTATATGGCAGAGAAGTGCACAAAGCTATTTTTATACATAAAATGCATTACAAGCATATTAGATTAATTAAAATAAACATTACTCACACTACTGCTTGAATTTTACACAACATAAACACACATGTAAATAAAAAAGACGTTTCGAACATTCTTCATCCTTCTTACGTTCCAATTACCTTTTAAATATTTTTAACATGATTGACGTTGCATGCCTTACAATATGGTCTTTGAAATCAACTGGTCAAATTGATGGTTAATTTTAGAATAATATAATATGTAAATTCATAACATACATTAATATTAATTGATAAATTATTTTTCTATATCTTTATCTTTATTCTATATTTTTCTTTATCTTTAGTAAATTTATGGAACTACTGAAATAATTATTATTCTCTTTGCTTTTATTGAATGTCAAAATTTTTATGTGACAGACTGCTTTCACTTCATGTCACTTTGCTTCATGTTGCCATAAGAGTAAAGCAATATTTCCAAATTCAATGTCAATATTTTAATGTTTAGTATTTCTTTATGGTGTACTCAAATGATGATTCAATAAAAAATCAGCGAAAAATGCTTTGTAAAATCAAAATAAGAAAATTTGTTTGGTCATCAAAGTAATCCATGACTTACAACTCCGTGGTTACAATGATGCAGTTCAACTTGATGTAGCAATTATATTTAGTACAGTTGATGATGAATTATGAACAAAAATGAATTCATTTTCAAAAGTTAATGGTAGTATTAAAAACATCTTTGTATTGGATTCATCATTTGATTCTATTGTGTATCCATTACTTTTCCAAATGATGATACTGGGCATATCACTATTCCTCATAATGTACAGACTATATTTAATTCAATATCACCCAGAAATACCACGCACCCATGGTGTCGTGTAAAATTAATTGAAAATTGTGTGATGAGTTGCAATAAATTTCTTTATTTTCGTAAAGTTATTTGTTTAAAATTTATAATTAATTTCAATTTTCATTTAGACATCGATTTTTTTAATGTTTATATAATTTTAACAAAAAGTGGCAAATAACTGAGTAGGCATGATGAAAGCCTTTGATTATAGAGATTATACCCTTTGATAAAAGAACCCTAATAAAGTTCAAATTTTAAAAATTCAATGAACTATGGTCGAATGTCGACCACTGGGCGCCCACTAGTACATGTAAAAGCGCTAAGTAAGAGTCGAGAATAGCGAACGTACGATGGTCTGATGAAACAACTTAAGCAAACATATATATAACTAGCGGGCCCGGCAGACGTTTTTCCGCCCTAACTATAAAAAAGTACTTGACAAATTATATACTAAAACCTTCCTCGTGAATCACTTTATCCACTGGTGAAAACCGCATGAAAATCCGTTCAGTAGTTTTCGAGATTATCGCGAACAGACAGACAGACACGGTAGGGGACTTTATTTTATACTATGTAATATAATATAATATATAATACATGCATATAATTTCAAGTAATTACGCACTGAACCTTGAAATGTTCGCTTAAAATATTCATTATAAACAATGATTCAATATTTACCCATCTGTGATCGGCACACGCCCTAAACAAACACGCGGCAGTCTGAACAAGCTGTGAGTTTCCTTTGAAAAGTTATTTGCTAACGTTACTTCGAAGAATAACTCGATTTTCTCGTTCAGTTTCTTAGACTAATAGAAAATAAAAGTCTAGTTTTATTATTAAATGTGAAGATTTAGGTTGTTATAAACATTATCCGTGTTATTACAAAAAAGTTAAATACGTATTAAATACTTGGTTTAAAAAAGTCTTCTAATAAACGCACCGCGCTCGCACGAGGCAACTTCGCGTTATACTTTTTCACAAGTCTAACCTAACGTAATCAAAGCGAGACAAAAAAGCAAGATGGCGAACATTCAGCGAGCGCGGTGCATTTAATATGAGAGCTTATTTAAAGCCAGGGTTTAATACGTATTTAACTTTTTTGTAATAACATCGTATGGGTTTTGTGTTTGACCATTATCTCACGAATTAAATAATTATGTAATCTAAGACGGTAAATACGCTAAACCTATAGGAGAACTGGCAGTAAAGCGCAGCTGTCGAAACGCACTTATAGGTAGTAGCTAGCCAGGCGGGATTAGAAACAGCCCAGATTTTTTTTTATGTCACAGGAGGCCAACGGACAGGTGGGTCACCTGATGATAAGTGATTACCATCGTCCATAGGCAGTTGTAACACCAGGGGAGTCGCAAGTGCGTTGCCAGCCTGTGTGGGGCGAGGGGAGGTGGGCCTCCGACGCTCTCTCTGACCGAACGAAACGCAACAATGCAAGCACTGTTACTTCTCGTCGGTTTTCTGCGAGAGGATGGTACTACACAGGGCGAGCCGATTCATTCATGCTGAAACCAGTAATAATAGCTTCAGCGTGGCTCTACCAACTACAAAATTTACCTCCTTACCTTCTCCTTAGATCTATTGAAAAATCGAAAGTTGATTTTTTTGCATACGTATACGGCGTGATTTTGAATGAGCAGCCAGCTATGAACTATTGAAAAGAAGCCCAGAACTCCCTTCAGAGCTCCTCTGTCACGATTTGAATGCTGCGTGAAGTTTGCACCCCCATATGTCTTATGCCCTTATGGGATCTTTAATATGCGAAACTATTTTTTTAAATTTCAGGAACTCCAGAACTATTGATTTGAATATCAGAACTCATCTTTATTTCACGATATATCTTTGTATGCCATCTGCACATACATGAAAAAGCCCTAATATGATGATATGGTTTCACTGAAATGTTGTCTTTATCTTTATATCGCCTCCTTCGTAAAGATTCGAACCTCAATCCATCGAGGTGGTATCAAAATACGCTAATCATTGTAACATAGTAGCTGCCTGGAATTGCTGTTTGGTCGCAGTACTGTCTGTGCATTTATTCATTATGAAAGACATCGCACACGAATACGACGTTAAAAATGTTTTTATCTGTTTGTATATATAAATTTATTCAAAAAACGGCTCTAAATTGAATGAATGAATGAATCACTTAGGGTGGTAGAAAAATATCCTCTCCTGAAAAAAATAAACTTTAGAACCATAGAAAAAATAATTCCACGATGAATAATGCGAATAATTTCAGTTTACTTCTCCAACTTATCTCGGTAATAAAAAATGGGACTTCGTAATTTTGTTAGACAAACTCTCTTCAGAGTGCTTGCGACTTATTTAAGAAAAACTTTGAAACGAAATATCAAACGATTATGAGCAGATATTTCTTTTTGTGACTTTGTACACGTGCAGATTTGAGTTTTGTTTGTTTTTATGCGATACTTTTTTTTACCCGCGAGTACTCTTACGATATGAAAATTACACAGGCCTACAATGATTTTGGTGCCGCTAAAGGTAAAACTGATTTCAAATACGTTCGGTACTGTAATAAAAAATTGATACTTACTTTTTAACCGACTTCAAAAAAAGGAGGAGGTTATCAATTCGTCTGTATTTTTTATATACCGTATAAGTTTTAAATTTGCATTAATTATGTAAACGACAAATAGACGAATAACTCAATATCACGCTAACCGATTTCGATGATTCATTTTTTATTGGAAAGGATGTACTTCAAGGGTACTTTGATGAGAGTTTGGTTAGGTTCTGATCATGGGATCCGTGACAAAGTAAGAAAACTTTCAAGAAACGAGCCTACTCCTTTCTTAAGGGCCGGCAACGCATCTGTGTTTCCTCTCGTGTCGCAAGTGTCCATGGGCGGCCGTGATCACTTACCATCAGGTGACCCGTATGTTCGTTTGCCACCAATATTATAAAAAAAACTCTTCAATTCTTAGGAGCCTATTGTGCTTATGTTCGTTGCTGTGTTGCAACATGACGCAAGCATTGTAATTACATTACTTAAGGTGTATTATGTGTGAAGCGATGGTAGCCGAGTTGGTGGTAGAAACTATCGCGGATTATTAATAAGGTTGCGTTCGTACCAAACGTTACTTATTGTACAACCAATTGAAACCATATCGCATACCATACCGATAGATACCATACCGCAAAATGCGCATATTTTAATATACTTAAGGCGGAACGGAGTTCGCGGGCACTGCTAGTAAAATATATTTATGTACACTAAAAATGGAAAAATAAAGTAAATTTTCAAAAAAAAGTATTAACCGACTTCAATATCAATCAAAAACCCATAAGGCACTAAAAAGCGGAAAATAAATAGTTTATCAAATTAACCAAATTAAATAAAACATATGAATATGTGTGTTGCCTAGAGATGTATAGGAAGTCAGTGCGAACCGAAAATCATATCATCTACATAGGTACAAAGTTTAAGTCCACTCTCGCGTCTCTGTAATACATTTCTACCTGGAACAAATTTGAAATTTCGGTTGGCACCGACTTCCAATACATCTCTAGGTAGCACACATATTCATATGTTTTATTTAATTTGGTTAATTTGATAAACTATTTATTTTCCGCTTTTTAGTGCCTTATGGGTTTTTGATTGATATTGAAGTCGGTTAATACTTTTTTTTGAAAATTTACTTTATTTTTCCATTTTTAGTGTACATAAATATATTTTACTAGCAGTGCCCGCGAACTCCGTTCCGCCTTAAGTATATTAAAATATGCGCATTTTGCGGTATGGTATCTATCGGTATGGTATGCGATATGGTTTCAATTGGTTGTACAATAAGTAACGTTTGGTACGAACGCAACCTTATTAATAATCCGCGATAGTTTCTACCACCAACTCGGCTACCATCGCTTCACACATAATACACCTTAAGTAATGTAATTACAATGCTTGCGTCATGTTGCAACACAGCAACGAACATAAGCACAATAGGCTCCTAAGAATTGAAGAGTTTTTTTTATAATATTGGTGGCAAACGAACATACGGGTCACCTGATGGTAAGTGATCACGGCCGCCCATGGACACTTGCGACACGAGAGGAAACACAGATGCGTTGCCGGCCCTTAAGAAAGGAGTAGGCTCGTTTCTTGAAAGTTTTCTTACTTTGTCACGGATCCCATGATCAGAACCTAACCAAACTCTCATCAAAGTACCCTTGAAGTACATCCTTTCCAATAAAAAATGAATCATCGAAATCGGTTAGCGTGATATTGAGTTATTCGTCTATTTGTCGTTTACATAATTAATGCAAATTTAAAACTTATACGGTATATAAAAAATACAGACGAATTGATAACCTCCTCCTTTTTTTGAAGTCGGTTAAAAAGTAAGTATCAATTTTTTATTACAGTACCGAACGTATTTGAAATCAGTTTTACCTTTAGCGGCACCAAAATCATTGTAGGCCTGTGTAATTTTCATATCGTAAGAGTACTCGCGGGTAAAAAAAAAGTATCGCATAAAAACAAACAAAACTCAAATCTGCACGTGTACAAAGTCACAAAAAGAAATATCTGCTCATAATCGTTTGATATTTCGTTTCAAAGTTTTTCTTAAATAAGTCGCAAGCACTCTGAAGAGAGTTTGTCTAACAAAATTACGAAGTCCCATTTTTTATTACCGAGATAAGTTGGAGAAGTAAACTGAAATTATTCGCATTATTCATCGTGGAATTATTTTTTCTATGGTTCTAAAGTTTATTTTTTTCAGGAGAGGATATTTTTCTACCACCCTAAGTGATTCATTCATTCATTCAATTTAGAGCCGTTTTTTGAATAAATTTATATATACAAACAGATAAAAACATTTTTAACGTCGTATTCGTGTGCGATGTCTTTCATAATGAATAAATGCACAGACAGTACTGCGACCAAACAGCAATTCCAGGCAGCTACTATGTTACAATGATTAGCGTATTTTGATACCACCTCGATGGATTGAGGTTCGAATCTTTACGAAGGAGGCGATATAAAGATAAAGACAACATTTCAGTGAAACCATATCATCATATTAGGGCTTTTTCATGTATGTGCAGATGGCATACAAAGATATATCGTGAAATAAAGATGAGTTCTGATATTCAAATCAATAGTTCTGGAGTTCCTGAAATTTAAAAAAATAGTTTCGCATATTAAAGATCCCATAAGGGCATAAGACATATGGGGGTGCAAACTTCACGCAGCATTCAAATCGTGACAGAGGAGCTCTGAAGGGAGTTCTGGGCTTCTTTTCAATAGTTCATAGCTGGCTGCTCATTCAAAATCACGCCGTATACGTATGCAAAAAAATCAACTTTCGATTTTTCAATAGATCTAAGGAGAAGGTAAGGAGGTAAATTTTGTAGTTGGTAGAGCCACGCTGAAGCTATTATTACTGGTTTCAGCATGAATGAATCGGCTCGCCCTGTGTAGTACCATCCTCTCGCAGAAAACCGACGAGAAGTAACAGTGCTTGCATTGTTGCGTTTCGTTCGGTCAGAGAGAGCGTCGGAGGCCCACCTCCCCTCGCCCCACACAGGCTGGCAACGCACTTGCGACTCCCCTGGTGTTACAACTGCCTATGGACGATGGTAATCACTTATCATCAGGTGACCCACCTGTCCGTTGGCCTCCTGTGACATAAAAAAAAATCTGGGCTGTTTCTAATCCCGCCTGGCTAGCTACTACCTATAAGTGCGTTTCGACAGCTGCGCTTTACTGCCAGTTCTCCTATAGGTTTAGCGTATTTACCGTCTTAGATTACATAATTATTTAATTCGTGAGATAATGGTCAAACACAAAACCCATACGATGTTATTACAAAAAAGTTAAATACGTATTAAACCCTGGCTTTAAATAAGCTCTCATATTAAATGCACCGCGCTCGCTGAATGTTCGCCATCTTGCTTTTTTGTCTCGCTTTGATTACGTTAGGTTAGACTTGTGAAAAAGTATAAATCATATCATCTACATAGGTACAAAGTTTAAGTCCACTCTCGCGTCTCTGTAATACATTTCTACCTGGAACAAATTTGAAATTTCGGTTGGCACCGACTTCCAATACATCTCTAGGTAGCACACATATTCATATGTTTTATTTAATTTGGTTAATTTGATAAACTATTTATTTTCCGCTTTTTAGTGCCTTATGGGTTTTTGATTGATATTGAAGTCGGTTCGAGATTTCGCAAGAGTAAATAAATTAAAAAGAATTTAATACATTTATTAAAAAACAAAAGAACATTTAATTCATAACATTTAAATACATTTAATTACTCGATATTTTACAGGTTAGAAGCTCCTCTTTTTACATTTTCTCCGATGGTTGTCTTTAGGACAATAGGATTATCCAGATAGTGTACTTTTATGCTCATATTACATTCAAGATTTAAAGCTAACTAAGAGCTTTTGAACTAATTCTTTGTAATTTTATTTACGTAGCTTCGCGAATTTGACAGCTTCCCACGACGTCTTGCGGACTAATTAACCAAATTATAACATAAAATTAGCGGCACCAAACAATTTTTTTTGTAGACCTGTATAATATAACATTACACCGATAATCGGAATATATAAAAAAATCATTTGTATATTTAAAATTTAAATATTTTATATAATTTAGGTCCTGAGAAGGGGCTTATGGACGTCAAAACAATCACCGATTCGGAAAACAACCCAGTCATCGAGAAGAACCGGCAAGATACTCGATCTGGTTTATCTTTTAATGGTACATAGTTTTATAAACATAGATAGTTACATTCGTTTTTGGTATTTGTAATTGGTGACATATCCAGACGTCACCATCGTTCACATATTAATCTACCCTAAATAGCCTTTACATATTAAAACCCGCTTGACATGGTACCTGACCTTACTATCTGGCATA
The DNA here is from genome assembly GCA_036509395.1 of Antheraea yamamai. Lineage (NCBI taxonomy): Eukaryota > Metazoa > Arthropoda > Insecta > Lepidoptera > Saturniidae > Antheraea > Antheraea yamamai. Next base: position 12,082,728 of record AP028443.1, on the reverse strand, counting down.
TCGGTAATGTGCTTTTGGACTTTGTTATAAAACCTAACACTATTACCTAAAAATTTGTTACTGCTCTTAGTGAGCCTGAAACATGGAATGACCCATTTTGTTATTGTTTCTTGTATTTAAATTGTGTTAATATGTTACTAAATAGAGCTTATCTAAGTTTTTGCGGGCATACATTAGATTATTTATTCTTTTATCTATACATATAATAATGAATATTTTGAATAGTGGTAGAGCCACGTTGAAACTATTACTGGTTACAGCATGAATGGATCGGCTCGCCCGGGGGTAGTACCACCCTCTCACAGAAAACCGACGTGAAGTAACAGTGCTTGCATTGTTGCGTTTCGTTCGGTCAGTGAGAGCGCCGGAGATCCACCTCCCCTCCCCTTCCACTTTCCCCTTCCTCTTCCACTTTCCCCTTCCCCTTCCCTTCCTCCTCCCCCCCACACAGGCTGGCAACGCACTTGCGACTCCCCTGGTGTTGCAAGTGTCTATGGACGGTGGTGATCACTTACATCGGGTGACCCACCTGTTCGTTTGCCTCCTATGATATAAAAAAAAAAAAAGAATGTACATGTAATATGTTTGTACATATTAGATTTAAAAAAAAAGTGTGTCTATATTTATGTACACGCGTTAGAAGTTATACTTCTTTGGCGTAACAAGATAAAGATCTTTTCAAACATTTTATCTTTCGCCTTATTCTACGTTTGTAGAAAAACGACACTAATAATAGAAAAAAAGGTATTTAATACATTGAAAGTTTTAATACAAAGAAATACAAACAACAAATACAAAGAATTGTTGACTATAGCTAACTTCAGGGTGTCGGTTTTTCGTGACGGTGTGCGCGCACATCGTAAAAATTTACTCTCATCATTTTTCCCGAACGCGCCAAAAGAAGTATAACTTCAAAAAATGATGCAGGTGACCAGGAACAAGTAATAAAATACATTTCAACCATTTTCAAAAAATCCTGTCTATTTGTATAGACACGCATCACTGCTAAAGTACTGCGTTCACAATAAAACAATTCATAAAGAATATCTTCGAGTAACATTTAGTCTTTATTTCATCAAAATCGGTCCACTCATTTAAAAGTTATTGAAATTCGAATGACGGCTCGAGTTAAGTACGAGAGAAGAATAGTAATAAAAGAGCAAGTAAATACATTTCAATCTCATACAGAACAAGGATATTATGTAATATAACTAGCGGGCCCGGCAGACGTTGTCCCGCCCTGATTATTAAAAAATCTGTCACAAATTATATACCAAAATGTTCCTCATGAATCACTTTACCCAATGGTGAAAACCGTATAAAAGCCGTTCAGTAGTTTGTGAGTTTATCGCAAACAGACAGAGAGACAGACGCGGTAGAGGACTTTATTTTATACTATTTAATGATGTATAAATGATATCTAAATATAAATACACAAGATATACAGATTCAAATGTGTAACTAATCACTGTTTTTTGCATTAAGTTCCATGCAACGTTTTGCATTAAGTTCCATGCAACGTTTTGCATTAAGTTCCATGCAACGTTTTGCATTAAGTTCCATGCAACGTTTTGCATTAAGTTCCATGCAACGAGGTGGCAGTCACAAAACTGAAAAATATACTTGTGAATACTATGTTGATACAACAAAGGGTCTTATTCTAAAACACAACCTGTAATATGCGATATAAGCTGAGTCAGAATGTTTCCGCTAATTTAGATGGATGGCTGACCTTTCCCCGTATCGACGTTAAAATATTGCTTAAAGCCTAAAATCATCGCTTAATTTTAGACCTTACGTATACGTACTGCATACCTACGTATTGTTTCTTTAATATTTTAGTACAAGAAGCCAGTTCTGAAGCTAAGCTATACATTGCTAATGAATTCAATGTGTGATGGGAACTACACAGTATTCATGTAATTCAAATATCTTCTGTAGTTTTGGTTTCCATGCTAGATTATATATTTAGCATTATACGTGCCTAAAAGAATTCGAAATAATAATGAGTCAAAAAGAAATTTTATGTTATCTAAATAAAACTAATCTACCTAAAAGTAACTGCAATGCGTTTCAAATACGAATATAATCGTATCAGCACTAACTACACTCACTACTGTTTAGAATTGTAATAAAAAAATAAAGTATAAAAAACTTTTTTTCATCTTTCATTATCATCATCTGCCTGTAAGAGACTCACTTCAGGGCCACAAGCCTCTTCCAGAAGGAAGTTATGGAGATAGTCACCACGACAGCTCACGATATATTGGCGATTTCCAACTCTGAGGAATTCACAGTTCTGTTTTTCCACATAGGTACAGTATAAGAACATTTTTCAGGTTTATTTTTTTACAAATACAAAATTAACGATGTTGATTATCATAATATAAGAATGAAAGTTGTGTTTCGATATGTTTATATAGTATTTATTGTTTATAGTAGTGAATATCTGATTACTTTATTTTGAATCAAGATGACGAAAGCTAATATCTGTTTATCTGTTTACATTATTTACGAGCGGCAGCCATTTCGTGTCGGTTTTACTCTAGTGTGCTGCTAAAGCTACGTTCGCGAGTAATGAAAAGCTTAAACAAAAATATAAATTTTAATATTCTATAACTTTATGACCAAGTTACCTGATACACAGCACAATTTTCACACGTTATTGTTTTATGCGATCGTACATTTTTTAATCAAACTACATGCGAAAGCAAGATGGTGATTTGACAATTATCTTCTTATTTGAAACAGATATTAGAAGAAAACGGTTATTTATTCAATACATTTTGTTCACCCAATAGTTTGAATAGGAATTATGCGATAATATATCATACTCCCTGTTAGCGGTTTTTCAGGCTACATATTATATTGGCTTGAATAAAATGAAAATATGTGCATTGTAACATGCGCTTCTTAGTTTACAGTGGACTGTTAATTGTTACGAACTAAGCGCTTTGTTATTATTGGTCCCTTTTTGTCGATATTACGCTCCGGGTATATTTTGATTTTAAACGTGAACACTTCGTAAAAAAAGTATTATATTGATTTTATGAAATACTAGCGGGCCCGGCAGACGTTGTCCCGCCCTGATTATAAAAAATCCTTGACAAATTATATACCAAAACGTTCCTCATGAATCACTTTATCCACTGGTGAAAACCGCTTGAAAATCCGTTCAGTAGTTTTTGAGTTTATCGCGAACAGACAGACAGACAGACGCGGCAGGGGACTTTGTTTTATACTATGTAATGAAATAAGACTACGAGTAGCTTTCAAGATATAGATTAATAAGACATAAGTTGGCTTTCTTTGTTATGAGTTTGTAAAAAACATATATTATGTTAGCGGGCCCGCGGACGTTGTCCTGCCTTGGTAATAAAAAAATCCTAAAAGTCAACCGCAGCACCACCTACCGGGTCCAATTGTGAATCTAAACCATTCTCGGGTCCACTGGCACACGCACACAAAATATCATCAAAATCAGTCCAGCCGTTTAGTAGGAGTTCATTGACATACACACGTACAGAAGAAATTTATATATAAAGAAGATAAGTTAGAGTTCGAGTTTTTTTTTATGTTTTAGAGACGCTAACTTTGAACCGAAAACAAGTTAAATATTTCAACGGTGATGTGTAACTAGGTGAATTAGTTCAGAATTGACCTATAGTTAAATTAGGCAATTTTCTAGAGGTGACATGTTACGGGGTCAGGTCAAAGATATTTTATATTACCGTAACGATAAGCAGTAACAACCTTACTTATGCTTAGGGGCGGTATAATGCTGAATTGCTTCGGGCGGCTAGAATCTTTGATTTGGCACTGACACGCCCTACAACCTTAGAAGTGAATGCATATTACATGAATTTAGAATATTAATGGAAACAGAATTTACATCAACTGCGTAGATATGTTTTTATACTATTAAATGAAACATGTGTTGTTCACTGTTGGTATTGATTTAAATACTTTTGGAGCGATAATGTCGCAGTAACTGCTAAGTGACTGTGTTCTCAGATATCTCAGATCTTTGCGAATTAAGTACATTACCGATTTTCCAGATAGTAAGTTCAAGTGTTATGTCAAGCGGGTCTTAATACATAAAGGCTAGTACAGGGTGGATCAATATGTGAACGATGGTGACGTCTGGAAATGGTGCCTGTCTTTGTGCATCCACCAAAAACGAATGTAACTGTATGTGTGTATTATGTTGTAGTAATTAAAAAGTATGTTATGTATAATGAAAAGATAAACCAGATCGAGTTCCTTGCCGGTTCTTCTCGATGACTGGGTTGTTTTCCGAACCGGTGGTAGTTTTGACGTTCGTAAGTGCCTTCTCAAGGCCTACATTGAATAAATAATTTTGAATGAACGAAAGCTTTCTATAAAGGAAAATATCGCGATAAAACCATTCTGGTAGGGCTCTTTCTAAGTTCGCCTGGTTAGCTACCACCATCGAGTTGCAAATCTGTCGCCAAACGACTATAGGTGTGTTACGACAGTTGTAGTTTATAGCCAGTTCCAGTTAGATTTAGCGCTTTTACCCATTAATATTATAATTAAAAAGCTGTAGATACGTTACATACATGATATTTTGTCAAACCAAATGGCACGATAACGCACACATACGTAAAGTAATACTGTAACGCCACACTGTCTTAGATAAAATGTGGAAATAAGATGGCATATTCTCAATATCGGTGGTGAAAAAGAAATAGTAATATGCTGCTTAGATGCGGACGGATTGACCGTCAACAATAAGCTAGTTAACCAAGTTTTAACGAGGCGCTGTCGAAGCGCTTATGACGTATCTACAGCTTTTTAGTTATAATTACATTGCATTTACCGTCTTGGACCAGATTGTCATTCAACGTCAGATAAGATTGTAACATTGTGGTTGTCAAATAATATTATTTCTTAGAAAATAAAGCGCAATATTCGCGAGCTACAATTCCAACTTACTTAAAGTATTTATGTGATTAATACATGAAAGTTCTCGGAGCGAGAACAATAAACTGGCGGTCGAAGAACGCAACAAAGTAATTAAGGGGACCTACGCAAACAAAGTGATAAAACCATTAAAGTTTCACAAACAAGCCAATTATACGCCTCTTGAACTCTCTTTACAACCCTTACATAAGCAGGGTGCAGATTGCCATCCACAGTTCCGTTTTAATCAGCGCGAATATAAATCGACAACTGGGAATAATCTACGAGAGTACCACGACCGCGGTATTGTGCGATCTCTGAACTGTGTTGAATGGTGACGAGCGAATTTAAAGACTAGTGGATTGTAACTAATGCGTGTATGTATAAATGAAATGATAGAGGTATATCGCTATGTCATGTATATTAAATTTAATATTACATTATATTAATATTTAGGTTATTAAAGTTTCAATTTATAAGCACAACAAAAGACAAAAGAAGACAGTACATGTTCTAATATAGGCACTGTATTTTCACTAAATTATAACTAAGTATGCCGAAGTAAATTACGCGATATTGTTTATTTTACTATGCTATATATTAAAATATAGCTATGCAGGTATATTTTAATGTCAGTTAGGTTATATGTTATATGTGTTGTTACATTCCAGAATGAGCTAAATTTAATTTTAATCGTTCATACGAGAATAAAATGTTTAATTTTTTAAGATTTCCAAGTTCAAATTTTGCCGTCCATAAGGTTTTTAATTTTTTTTAATAATCTTCATATTTTACATTACAGTAAAACAAAAAAAACATTTGAAGATCCTGGACAAATAACGTAGAATATTAGGAACGGCTAAAATTATTGCCAGTACAATTCTAACAAGTGGTGACTAAAGTTGACGCGGATTTGATTAGATTCTTATTTGAAACGTATTGTAATTACATTTAGGTATGTTAAGTTTATCTTAGTAATATAACATATCTTTTCAATTACTATTATTTCGAATTCTTTTCTGCTCGTACAGTGTTAATTATATTTTTTTATATCATAGTAGGCAAACGAACAGGTGGGTCACCTGATGTTAAATGATCACCAACGTCCTTAGACACTTTTAACACCAGAGAAGTGCGTTGCCGGCCTGTGTTTGGGAGAAGGGGTAGGAAGGGAAGGGAAGTGGGGAGGGGGAGGAGAGTTGGGTATCCGGCGCTCTCACTGACCGAACGAGACGCAACAATGCAAGCACTGCTACTTCACGTCGGTTTTCTATGAGAGGGTGGTAGTATCCTGGGCGAGCCGACACATTCATGCTGAAACCAGTAATGGCTTCAGCGTGGCTGTACCACCTACAAACTAAAATGGCAGCCAAAAGTACAAAAATATTTGAATTAAACAAATTTTGTGTAATTCTCGTCTACAGTAAATTAATTAGCAGTGTATAGTTTACCCTTAAAACTGGGTTTTTGTACTAAAATATCAAAGAAACAATAGGTAGGCAGTACTTATACCAAAGATCTAAAATTAAACGATTTTAAAGAATTTAAAGGGTTTCTCAACTTTGTCAGATAATTAAACTAATAAAATACACATAAAAAAAATTGCCCAGGAATAAAAATGAAAACGCACAAAAAAAAACATGAAAGAAAAATATACTCCATAAGTCTAGGGAAACGACAAAAAATAATTTTTGAACACATTAAGAAAATCCTTTGGGCGACATAAAACAAGATTAGAAGGGTCTCCGGACGTTGAACTAACAACGTAAAAATTTCGACTCATTAGACGAAACAAGTTGTTCTTTATAGAATATATATATATATATATATATATACAGAGGTCGCGAACAAAACTCATTATTAAAAGGCTTCTTTGTTATATTTTGTTACTACTACACCCGTGGACATATTTAGAGGGACGATATAAAAAATGACATATGAAAAGTCAACAGATTTATTTGTACGACATAAGCTTTTAAAATTTGTTGAATCAGTTACTTAAATTAACATTTTTGAACACAAACGAATTAGATTAAACGAAATAAAAAAAAAGAAATTACCGACAGTAAGCTAAATATTTTAACTGTAAGGAATTCGGACCTAATGAAAATTGAGTATTGTTCTAAAGATTGTTTTTTTTTCCATAAAACGTGACATAATCAGTACTTATAATAGCGGCACGTTATGATGACCATTTTGACGTTTGTATGCTCATGAAGTTTCCTATAAATTAATAACTACGTTGGGAAAAAATTGCTGTTCTTTATTGACAATATTAAAAACATGTTTATGTGTATGTCTATGCTTACCTAAATAATTTAAAAAAATATTGGTTGTCTGTAAAGTCGGTTTACGAACGATAATTTAACGTGATAATGACTCGGACGCATCGGCCGATTGATTGGAAGAGAGATAGATGCGTCACAAGCCGAACGCTTAGGCCGATCATGCCTCTCTATCGCTTGTTCCGCGCTCTCGCTTGCACCCTCGGCTGACGCGGAACGTGACAATGAATCACGGTTTTTTGTGCGTGCGGCAGGCGTTCATCGATTTATAAGACGTTATCACGGTAAAAATAATTATTGTAATAAAGCGTGGATGTAACCGATAGTTCACGGAGTCCATTTACGCTATTACTGAGTCGACAACACTTTCAAATGTTTGTTCCTTGAATAAGTAAAGCAGAGATGAGAGATATAAATACGAACAAGATCCCGAGACCAATGAAATATTTACACGGTCGTAGAGCATTTTGTAGTGCTCCCCTTGATAGTTCACTTTGTTTAATATTTATGGTTCATCTCGGTATTTCAAATATTTCTTCATTCAAGTTTAATATATTTCGAATTTACCTTCATTAATCTTTTATGGCACTTTCAACAAAATTGGGTGAGCTGAAACAAACTCCGTGAATAAATCTACATATATAAAAATCCAGTGTTTTTAATAAATCCATGGTGTTTATCCACGATGAACTTAGAAACTACTCAGCCGATCTTCATGAAAGTTTGGCATTTATGTACAATTTGGTCCAACTTGAGAGATAGAATAATTTATATTTTGATTAATGGCCTCAATAATTTTTAATTACAAATTAAATTATTGGTAATGTTGATTATTGTCATTAATTGTAAGTTTCATAAGTCTCGAACAGATGGCGCTTTAAATTAGTTTGTTGACAGAAAACTGTATGCCCGACTGTTATTGATATCTCATAGTTGGCGTCAAGTTTCAATTTTGAATTTCATTTTCAACTCCTAAAACCTATGAAGTATAAAAAATCATTACAATGAATACGTTACGAGGATGTGACAGATTTTAAACGGTTACGGCATACTGGTTAGCTTGTTCGGATAATGCGTCGTTCGACGTAGATTCGAATCCTTGCGAATGAGACAGAATTTTCGGTGAAGTTTTTTTATGTCCGTCTGGCTAGCTACCACCCTGAAGTTGAAAATCTGTCGCCAAACAGATATTGGTATGTTTCAGCAGCTGCACTTGAGAGCCAGTCACCTCCAGGTTTGACGTGTTTACCAGTGTAGACCACGTCGTCATTTAAAATCAGGTGAGATTGGGGTCAATGCTAAAACATGTAAAATATTTAAAAAAAAAATCACATGATGGCATGCCTTCTTTTAAGCTCACCTGGCTAGCTACTGTTCTCAAGCTAAGAGCCAGCCCAAAGTGTATTGTTTATCATCTTCAACAGCACCACCCGCCGCTGGTTGGTTGCTCATTCACATACCCTAAAGCCCAGCAAAATGGCGACAACCGTAAAGTTTTCTAGAAGCTTCATTATGCATACGCTATCAAAATCAAAATATCGTTTATCCAATTTAGGCCCTGAGAAAGCGCTTACGAATGTCAAACCACCGGCTCAGAAAACAACCCAGTCATTGAGAAGAACCGGCCAGAAACTCGATCTGGTTTATCTTTTCATGTTATATATTTTTACAAAACATAAATAGTTACATCCGTTATTAGTGGAAGCACAGAGAGTGGCGTTATTTCGAGTGTATCGATGTGGAATGAGGTACCTCGTACAGTGTTCCCCCAGGGTTATGACACGAGGCTCTTCAAAAAGGGATTGAAACACGTTCTTCAAGGTCGGTAACACAACAGTGATGCAACTGCTGTTGCAGTTGTATATAGGCGACGGTAACCATTTAACAACAAATGCCTGTTTGCTGCCCTTGGCATAAAAAAACCACATCGTAGTTTAACATCAGTTTAGATTATTATTTCTTTTTTATTTATTTTTTTATATCATAGGAGGCAAACGAGCAGGTGACCCACCTTGTTAAGTTAAGTCATCACACGTCGTCACAAGACGTCACATGTTAAGTGATCACCGCCGTCTATAGACACTAGCAACACCAGGAGAGTCGCAAGTGCGTTGCCAGCCTGTGTTTGGGGTGGGGGAAGGAGGGGGAGGGAGGGAGAGGAGAAAGGAAGTGGGCCAGTGACGCTCTCACTGACCAAACGAAACGCAACAATACAAACACTATTACTTCACGTCGGTTTTCTGTGAGAGGGTTGTACTACCCTAGACGAGCCGACCCATTCATGCTGAAACCTGTAATAACTTCAGCGTGACTTTACCACCTATAAATATGAAATATTAAAAAAAAATCACTTGAGTTTTATTTGTAGTTATTGTTTTAGTAGAGTTATTGTTTTATTGTTGTATTTGTCTCACGTTGTAGTGAGACGCTAGACAAAACAAATAAAATAAACACTAACCATGAACTGCAATTAAAAAACCAGCATCGTATCTTACGCTAAAGTATAGCGCAATTTTCTAAGGTATAACTTTAGTGTGAACTTTAATATCCACCTACGTTTGAACATTTCTCGCAAGACTTGTAAATAAATATTTAATCTGTAGCGCAAAAGGGTTTATAGTGTCTTAAAGATACCTAAAGGGCAAAAATTCCGAACATACGACGGCACCAGTCGCAAGTCTGTCTATAACCCTTTGAGCCCAGCCTTTGGGACTTATCGTCTCGCTGATAAGAATGGATGGACTAGAAGTTTTATCTGGTGTACACACGGACAGATTGTTTAGTCAACACGTAACTACATTTTGTGTTTTGTTTTTAAATTGTTTATACATTATAGCATTTGATCAAAACCTGATGTTAAATGATTATGTGGTATCATTACATAGTATAAAACAAAGTCCCCTACCGCGTCTGTCTGTCTGTTCGCGATAAACTCAAAAACTACCGAACGGATTTTCATGCGGTTTTCATCAGTGGATAGGGTGATTCATGAGGAACGTTTTAGTATATAATTTGTCAAGGATTTTTTCATAATCAGGGCGGGACAACGTCTGCCGGGCCTGCTAGTAAATATATAAATAATAAAACTATACAATATTATTTATGACAAAAAAAGAGAAAGGATACACTTTATAGAACAGGAAAGTAAAAGTATAGATTAATGTGAGGTCTGAAGTCTGAAAAAGTTCAAGACCTGAACTACAGATCTCCAGACTCCCGTTGTCTAGAATGGATCTATGTTCTTAATAAAGATTCTAAGAAAACCTAAGAGGTTAAGTTTAAAGTGATTTGGATCTCAAATACAACTGTCGGAACACCTACAGGTAATTGGCGACTGATATTTAATTTAAGACTGGTAGAGAGCTATGTTGGAGTTAGAAATCTGTACCACCATATAATGGTTGCGTTATGATAATACCCTTCACCGAAAGCTTTGACTGATTACAGCGATTGAAACCTACATCGATTTACAAAAACTACCAGCATTATTCCAAAACTAGGATACAATAGTATAGTCATTATTACGGCACATAAAAAGTTATGCTACTCCAAAAATGAAACTAGGACAAATATGTGTATTTATTCACTTATATTTTAAACAAAATGGACCCCAAAGATAAGAAAAACCATTACTATATACTTGGCTTTATTGATTTCAACGTTTAAATATAATCACACTTAACATTAAAAGAGGACAACTTAAAAGGAAAACAATGATAAAACCAGAGTATTACCGTAGAACCATGTTTTATACCCTTGTGGTGAGGTGTAAACTTAAATATCTCCAGTCACAAGCACTTGTATGTTTCGATAGTTGCACTTAAGAGCCAGGTCCTTCTATACTTACCATCATAAATTAACTCTTCTTTTAAAATCAGGCAACGTTGGGGTTTAATGTCAGATTTATAAAAAAAAATATTAGCCCGGATTCCCGCGCTAAAAAGGCCTAGACATGGTGACGTGGGTGCGCTAATTTGAACGGTGGTCTCTCTCTCTCTCGCTTTACTCGGCGTCGGCGTTTTGACCCATGTCAAAGGACGTTAACGTTTAGAAGGTGGTAGAGCCACACTGTAGCTATTACTAGTTGTACATTGTTCATTTGATCAAACCACAATTCACAACATAATTCTTAAATAGTTAAGAGCTCTCAGAAAATCACAGTTACCTACCTACAAGGGTAAAATATATTAATTTTTAAAATTGAAACCGCAAAAGGTACCCGGATTGCTCGTCACTCACATGAGGGTTAATAAACCAAATTTACCATCAGCTTACTCTAGATTTGTCTGCGTATCTTTATAAATTACTAAATTTTGCCCGCGGCTTCGGTCGCATTAATATAAACTTCACTTATTAATACACTCATTAATACACACTTCACTTGGTGGTTGAGCCACGCTAAAGCTATTACTGGTTTCAGCATGAACGGGTCGGCTCGCCCGGGGTAGTACCACCCTCTCACAGAACACCGACGTGAAGTAATAGTGCTTGCATTGTTGCGTTTCGTTCGGTCAGTAAGAGCGCCGGCGGCCCACCTCTTTTCCCCCTTTTCCTTCCCCCTTTTCCTTCCCCTTTCTCCTTTCCCTACCACTCCTCCATACACAGGCTGGCAACGCACTTGCGACTCCCCTGGTGTTGCTAGTGTCTATGGACGGTGGTGATCACTTAACATCAGGTGACTCACATGTTCGTTTGCTGCCTTTTGACATAGAAAAAAAAAAACGTGAGGTTAAAGGAAATCGGTTCAAACATACTTTTGTGTGGAAAAGAGAAGATAGTTATCAATCTTGCATTTCCATCACTCGAGAGCCTGTAAGCGCCCTAACATGTCCCGTTAGTTCTTCATTTTGCAAATCCGTGTGTATTCACAAGTACGACAAACGAAAATCGTCATTAATATCAAATTATTTAGGTTGATTTTCTATTGTGAAAGCTGTGTTTTATCGTGGAACATTTATTTTTATTCACTATCATCATTTTTGGAGCTTAAATTTGTTCACGACGTCCTTCTCTTTATTTACTACACTAGATTTTCTTATAAGTACTTATTTATTTTCACTTATTCCGAGAAAATAATATACGTTTGTTATCATATCGCTCTTATAATATTTTTCATTTTCAGGACGACTTTTGTTGATTATTTGTGTAGGCCGTGTATTATTTTTCTGAATTTCGTTAAATATATTGCATTCTTTTCTTTTTACGAAATACTAGCGGGCCCGGCAGACGTTGTCCCGCCTTGATTGGGAAAAAATCCTAGACAAATTATATACTAAAACATTCCTCATGAATCACCCTATCCACTGGTGAAAACCGTATGATATTGAGTTTATCGCGAACAGACGGATGTCAATAGCTATCTTTAGAGGGCGCGTTCTTTCCCGCGTGAAGACGCTTTCGTGCTTGGAAAAAGTGAGCGTGTCACAATACAAACAATAATAATCACTCGTGAATTCATGTACGCGCTTTCCCGTGTTCAATCATGCGTACTCTAATCGCGCGTGAAAGAGCGTGACGTGTATGGGCAACTAATGAGATGACCTAATTTAGAGGATGGGATGTTAGAAATATCATAACACTTTTCATACATTCATATATAATATTTTATTACGGCTGTTTGTGTGTGTAAACATATTACTACTTTGGTGAAGGGGTGTCACGCGGTATATATAAAAAAAAATCTATAGGGATGTCACTTATCTTTCTAGATAAACTTGGTAAATAAACAAGGTATGCTGTTTATCGTTTAGGAGTAACGTTGTGTATTCGCAGTCCAAGTAAGGCTAGAACGTTCTTGACTATAGTTAGGTACCTGGTCTTAGACTGTAATAATCCTACCAATATCTGAATCAGTATATATTCCCTATTTGATTTTGAGCAGTTCCCTTATGTATTATAGTAATTCAAGGTACGATTCTATTCAAAAATGGGACCTCGAAATTATCCCCTTTCAAATAAAAAGAACTATGTTCCGTCGCGGGGCGCCTCGCAGATGTGAAACGTCGAAATAATTTTCTGCAGTTATTTATATATCACTACATATGATAAAACAAAGTGCTCTGCCACGTCTGGCTGTCTGTCTGTTCGCGATAAACTCAAAAAGTACTGAACGGATTTTCATGCGGTTTTTTTTGCACTAGATAAAGTGATTCATACGGAAGGTTCAGGTATATAAGTAGTCAAGGCTTTTTATTACCAGGGCAGGGCCCGCCAGTCTATATATAAATAGGCAGTGGAAAACACTTAAGTACATATCTCTCCTCTGTTTGTCAGCCAATTTTTTCATTCATTTTTCTTGTAGTCATTTACGAGCTTTATTGCCATCAATAAAAGTTTTGGAAAAAAGTTTTTTTTCTCTATGGTCGAAGTTCGACGAAGCACTGATATGCAGAAGAGGATAGTTTATAACAGGAAATAGATATGGCATAATCAAAAATATATACTAAGAATTTTTTCGAGAAATAGATCACTGTTTGTCTAATAAACATTTATATTAAATAAAATATAAAAAATTAAAATCATATGCGTGGCGACGCATGCCACGATGACGCGTCGCCACGCCTACAGCCAAATACACGCTATAGATGTTTCATATCAAAAATAATTTCCAAAATCACATTATAAATGGCGAATTCTTACGTAACAAACATACAAAAGAATACATTCCAACTGAGTTAGTCCTACTTTTTGAAGTCGGTTGAAAATTAAATACAATTCATTTCCAGTAACTCCTATATCAGCAAACATAAATACGGATGTGTAGATTGTATTTTCAATAGAGATTCCATTTCACGGGCTGTGGTTCGAGTGAAAAGTCCTTATTGTTACATTCCTTTGTAGTTTCCGTTTTTCACACTTTCACGATACGGAGAATCCGTGGAATCGTATGCCATGTAAATAAGGGTATATGGCTCTGTTTGTAGTTCACAAGGCTAGTCCCAATAGGGGCGCTTAGCGATACTATGTGAAAGACCAATATAATTTAAATACTAGAAACAGCCACAAATTGGTAATTTCATGCTTCAGGCTCACTAAGTCCAAAAACAGATTTTTAGGTAATACTGTTAGGTTCTATAACAAAGTCCCAAAAAACATTACCGATTTGCCGGATAGTGAGTGCAAGAACCGTGTCAAGCGGGTTTTAATATCTAAAGGCTATTATAGGGTGGATCATATGTGGAATGTTTGTGACATCTGGAAATGACGCCCCTTTCTGTGCATCCACTAATAACGAATGTAACTATTTATGTTTTGTAAAAATATATAACATGAAGAGATAAACCAGATCGAGTTTCTTGCCGGTTCTTCTCGATGACGGGGCTGTTTGTCCGAACCGGTGGTAGTTTTGACGTTCTCAGCGCCTTCTCAGGGCTTAAATTGAATAAAGAATATTCTGATGAGATTTTGAATCTAGATATTTATTTATTTTGGCTCAACAATAGAAAAACAAATTAAATTCGTCTCCCTAATAATATTTGGCACAGCATTTTACAAAACTATTAGCGGGACCGGCTGACGTTGTCCTGCCTCGATAATAAAAAAAAACTCCTAAAAGTAAACTGCAGCGTCACCTAGCGGGTCCAATTGTGAATCTAAATCATTCTTGAATACACCTGAACACACACAAAAAATTTCATCAAAATCTGTCCAGCTATTTAGGAGGAGGTCAATCACATACACACGGACAGAAGAATTATAAGTATATATGTACTAGTTTCTGCCCACGACTTTGTTCGCGTGGAATAGTTACTCTGGGCTAACGCTAACACGCAGCGGAAGCTCTCAAAAGGAAACAAAAAACGATTTTGAAACATTCTTCATTGGGGAGTACCAGCTTCTATTGGTCTTAGCGTCATGATATATAGTCTATAGCCTTCTTCGATAAATTAGCTATCTAACACTGAAATAATTTTTCATATCGAACCAATAGTTCCTGAGATTAGCGCGTTCAACCAAACAGCCTCTTAGGCTTTATAATATTAAGTATAGAAGCATAATATAATTAGTATAGAAGCATCTATACATATAATAAGAATGTAAATGTAACGTGTCTGTACATTTTCGAATTTCGTGAAAAAAGTTATTGCAGATGTCTAGGACTAAGTAATAGAAAACATTTCAATCATTTTTTGAAATGTCTCTCTGTCTGTCTGTTTGTATGAACACGCATCACTGCTAAAGTTACTGGGTTCACAATAAAACCTCATAGGAGAAAATTATAAAGCATATCTT
This sequence comes from Antheraea yamamai, assembly GCA_036509395.1. Taxonomy (NCBI): domain Eukaryota; kingdom Metazoa; phylum Arthropoda; class Insecta; order Lepidoptera; family Saturniidae; genus Antheraea; species Antheraea yamamai. The sequence goes on along the minus strand of AP028443.1, from coordinate 12,067,285 downwards.
CGGAAGTAACTTAGTCTTTGTTCCATTAAAATCGGTCGACTCTATCAAAAGTTAATGTAATTTTAACGGCGCCGCGACTTAAGTATGAGAGAAAAGTAGATAAGCAAATGGACTAAATACGTTCAGATGACTTTATTAGTTATTATTTTGTACATCAGGTTCCACGTGGACGAAGTCGCGGGCACAGCTAGTAATATAATGAAAATAGAAAAGTAAAAAAAACAAAATTAAATTACGTTAAGTTACTAGAAACAAAACAATTGAGTATATTATAAAAGTTACGCGTAAATATCATTTTTTAATGTCATGAAAATATTATTGAAACCATTGTAAGTCTTGCTTATATTCCCATAAAATATATCTAAAACCCTTGCGTTATTATTGTATGCACTGCTGATTATGTATAAGGAATTATAGTAAGAGACATTATTTGAGAAATGCGGCACTTGGAAGATATTTTGATTTTGATATGCTAACTAATATTATAAATATTATGATCTTGTTTGTGATTCTTTCTCATTCTCTCGGGCTACAGAAAAGGATTGTAGCTACAATTTTATTAACAAAAAAATCAAAACCTATATATAAGGACTGCCGAGAGAAGCGAATTATTCAAATTTCCTAATTTGTAAATTGAAATTATTACCATTAGTCTCTCTTTCAGATATATTGGCCGAATAATAATTATATACATTTTTATACAGCTCATTGATTAATCAAACATATGATGGACTGCACGATCTCAATACGAACTAACAAGATTGTAGATGTAAGATGTACACGGGCTCTTATACCACGCCTAACTAGTCTGACGCAAGCCGTGCAAGCGCACTACGGCCGGTCATGCTTACTACCATGTAACGAGGGGGAGTTATAAATGTATCTCCTGTCAAAAATACCGCTTGGCGTTCCTAAAGAAGTTTTCAGTTCAAAAAATACATTTCCCATGAGATATGTCAAATATACATTACCTTAAGCGAAGCCGCATATAAAAGCGAATTATAATATTACCAGTTACATAAAGCTTTAAAAACGTTTTCAAGAAAATCAGTCTCCTGAAGGAATTTACCTACAACAATAAATTTCCATTTTACTCTAAGGTTAATATCCGAGCTGCCAACACGGCGCGCCATTATTATTGTGCAGTTTTAAATTGAAAAAGGGGGACAATAGAAATAGTGTTACGTCTTACAGTTAGGGCCATTAAACCAGCGTTCTGTTTCGCGCTATAAATAATTTACATACATCTTTATTGATTTTATTTAAACTTCTCAGAATATAGTAGATTTATTTCTCTATTCAATTTGTTTAGAAGGCAACAAGAGTCCTTCTAATAAAAGTGAACCGTGTAATTATAATGTGTTTTTGTAATAATGAAATAAAAATTAAATTTCGTTGCTCTGAAAAGAAAATAGTTCCATTTACTATAATAACTTTGTAAATGTTGCATTATAATACATGCAATCAGTACAAAACTTACACGAAAATAGAAACAACATTTAAAGTTTTTAATTCCCAAATTTCCTTCGGTATATCTTTAGATTCAATATTAAATTTATTTTTGACACTGACAGCTTTTTGTGATATAAGTACTGCGTGTTTGTTACGTTTTCAAGCCTTAACTGCTCAACCGATTTTCATAAAATTTTGCATACAAGTTGACAAGGGATAAGGGTATTTGTAGGTAAATATTCAACTTGCAGAGATTCCTAGGTTTTTAGATCCTGGTGTATCTAATTATATGTAAGAACAGTGAAATAAATTCATGTAGTTATTGACGTAATATAACCAAGTTATATGTTCAAGATACAAAGTTTGACTATGTTTTCGAAGTTGCAGAGGTAAAATATATACAAAAGTGCGTTTTAAGGAAATACTGATTACTTCGATTTGTCGATGACTCAGATTTGAAATAGTGAAGGTAATGATGCTAAAAAATTTCGATTTACCGGAATTCTACATTATTATATTATTACGTGTTAAAAATAAGCGGTTGACCGTAATAAGGGCTTGTGATAAATGACAATGTTGACGAAGGATGAAACACACTTAAGCTAGAAAAGGGACTGTCTCTTAAAGGCAGCTGTCGGAATACACCCTTAGTTACTTGGCAATATATTTTTAGTATCATACTACATAGCTATATGCAAGCTGTAACATTCTCTATCACGTTTATTGTAGAACTAAAAAGAACAAAGTTTGACACGGTGTTAGCGGTTAGTCGATTATATATATCATATCTTAAGACGAGAGTGGTGGAATACGAAAGAAATTATATTATATCAATATTAAAATGTGTGTGATGTAACCGAAATGGATAATATTAGGAATACAGTATATCAGAGGAACTTTCAAGATAGCACCAGTAATAGAGAAGTTGAGGAGTAATAGGTTAACATGGTATGGGCATGTTATAAGGAGAGATAAAAGCCAAGTAACCAGAAAAGCTTTAAGTATGAAGATGGACGGATATAGAAGAAGAGGAAGGCCAAAAAAGGTATGGCTGGATTGTATGGAGAATTATATATCTATAAAAGGTATATTTAGATAATATCTAGTAGAGAAGATTGGAAGAAGAAAATATGATGTGCCGATCTTTCTTACTTCGGTGGGTAACGGTAAGAAGAAGATGATAATGTCTAAAGATCTATAGTTGACAATAATATTATTGAGTATAGCGGGTCCATACAGTTTGCCTTCCTTTTTTACGAATCAAGATTCAGGTAGGTAGGTATTGACTGTGTAGGCAGGTAGGATTGCTAGGGTTAGGGATGGTAGGGTGGGAGTAGGATGGGAGCAGGTTCGGTAACATCTGGCTTGCCTACCTACTTAGTGGGTAGGCAAGTCTAGGGGATAGGAGGGCGTAGGGCTTGTGACAGGTAGGGTAGGGTTAGGATCAAGGGATGGGGAGGGGGATCTTAGGTTAGCGTAGACCGGAGAGGACGTTGGGGTTGCTGAGGTGGAGGAGAAGTAAACCTCGATAAAAAATCATTGGTGGGGTGACGGCGGAGGGGCTTACCTCTCTTGTGCCGGCCGAACCCATGGGGGAAGGGTCGGGGCCCTCACCTCCCATTGCACGGGTTTGGCGGGCTGGGAGACAGTTTCGCAACCATACTGGCTCAGCCGGGTAGCCGGGTGCGGTGCGGGAAATGCCTGCCGCCGGGGGTGTAGCGGAGCATGCTCGCGTTGTCCCGTGACACTCCCACGGGGCGGCGTAGGTTGTCGTGGAGTTTTTTAGTCGACTAGAATTCGACTCAGCTCAGGCCCTCCCCCGGGGACAAGGCAAGTCTATGTAGAGATTTCTCCACGTAAAAAAAGGAGGTAGGTTTTGGTATGAAAATTTATATTAAATCAAAACTTCTTACATTGTAATACATTAATAGCTTTACCCGTGGTTCCGCAGTTTTTTTGTATGAAGATAGATATTAGATATAATTGACAGATTGTCGTTCCATTGTTACATTTGTTTAGTACATCCGGGTCATTGAAAAGCGTGATGAATGGAGGCAACTTGTTCAGGAGAGAATAAATACATTCGAGGATGAAATAAGGCGTGACTTAGATTATAAACACGAACACCTCAAAAATAAACCGTCTTCAAAAATAAAATATAACTATATTAACGGTACATTAACATGTCCTTTTTATGCTTGTAAATTTACAGCTAAAATAGGATACTTCAACCATCTACGAGCAAAACACCCCAGGCCCTGAGTTTGGTCGCTGTAGTCGAAATCGGCTTCTATATATATATATATTTAGTACATTATTTCGCACAGTTATTTCGTTAGTACATTCGTGCAACGCCGGGACAAGCAGCTAATATACAGTAATGATCGGTTGAACGATAAGTAATTTTACGTCCTCCAGTGACACCGTAGCGAGTTATAGAAAAATGGATAACAAAAAACTTTTATACGAAACATGAATTAGGTACTAATTTTTATGGTAATAGGTAAAATGGTATTGAAATATATTAATTTTATATATACACTAGCGGGCCCGGCAGACGCAGTCCCGCCCTGACTATAAAAAAAAACCTTGACAAATTATATACTAAACCTTTCCTCATGAATCACTGTATCCACTGGTAAAATCCGCATGAAAATCCGTTCAGTCGTTTTTGAGTTTATCGCGAACAGACAGACAGACAGACGCGGTGGGGGACTTTATTTTATACTATGTAATGATATTCACCAATATCTATTTTATACGGGTAGAAAATGTAAAAAGCATTTTAATAAATAAACATGAGTTTCATTGTCTGCTCTAAAATCGATATACCTGTAATAAAGTGCACTACTCTGTTAATACAACAAACCATTAATAAACAACACGCTGTATATCAAAATTATATACAAAATATTTTGAACGTCTGCCAAAAAGATAAGATGAAAATAAAAACATTTGTAACGGTGAGTGTAATTTTACGTTAGGTATGACTGAGATAAAACGATTTGCTGTTCTTTACGAGGTCACAAGTCTTTCATAGTTGAAATCTTATTAATTATAGCTGTGCCCGCGACTCCGTCTGCGTGGAACCTAATATAAAAACAGTGACTAATATAATCATCTGAATGTATTAAGTCCATTTACTTATTTACTTTTCTCTCGTACTTAAATCACGTCGTTATTAGAATTACAATAACTTTTAACAGAGTGGACCGATTTTAATGAAACCAAGACTAAATGTTACTCAAGGATAGATAGATAGGTTTTATAACGCAGTACTTTAGCAGTGATGCGTGTTCATACAAACAGACAGACAGACAGACATTCCTTAAAATCGTTGAAATGTATTTTATTATTTATTCCAAGACATCTGCATCATTTTTTTTCACAAATAACTAAAGAGATCAAATTAGATATACATTCTTATTATATGTATAGATATTTCGTAATTTATTCTGCTGACGATTCACTAAAAACCTCCGTGGATTTTTCATAAGTCATTTCTTATATATTATATTTTTCATTATTATATATTTCATATATATTTATACTAGCGGTAACGGCGGTCGTTGTCCTGCCTTGATAATAAAAAAAATCCTAAAATTCAACCGCAGCGCCACCTACCGTGTCCAAGTGTGAATTTAAACTATTCTTGAATCCACCTGAACACACAAAGAATCTGTCCAGCCGTATAGGAGAAATTCAGTCACGTAAACACGGACTCCAGAATTATATATATTAGCTAGCGGGCCCGGCAGACGTTGTCCCGCCCTGATTATGAAAAAATCCTTGACAAATTATATACTAAAACGTTCCTCATGAATCACTCTATCCATTGGTGAAAATCGCATGAAAATCCGTTCGGTAGTTTTTGAGTTTATCGCGAACAGACAGACAGACAGACGCGGTAGGGGACTTTGTTTTATACTATGTAATGATTTACTACACAAGTAATATACCGTCGTAGTAAGAACTCTTCTCTATACCGCTGTAAATGTATTCAACAATGTGGGTATAGTGCAGCACATAAGTTTACAAGCTCACTGGGCAAATATGTCAAGTGTACTGCGCTACATTATTTGGTTACTGTACAGTGTTTGCAGTTTCCGTTCTAGCCGTCGTCTATCTAGCAAACACGCTCCTATTTCTTCCACCTTTATGTTGCAACTAAATACAGTCGAAACGTTATTTGTACTTCGAGTTATTAATTATTTGGAAATGACTCTATATATTTAAGTATACATATAGATAAATCATTAAGTGTCTGTTTATAATGTAAATTTACAACTTTTTACTAAAAGAATTTGAAACTATATATGGTGCTTATAGCAAAAATAAAACTATTTAAAAAATCTTGTTTTTTTTTGTTTATTGTTCCGGCTTATCTCAGAGACGGTTAGGTCGATTTTGACGGGACTTTCACTGGTTGATAGCTGATGTTATAAAGAGTAACTTGTGCTACCTTCATAGAACTAAATTAGGGTTCCGTACAAAAAGAATAAACTAAAGAAGAAGGGTTCAGTAACGCGCGGGTCCAAAGTTCACATTTACATCGACCAACGTTTTTTTGCAAAATTCGAAATCGCGGTTAGCCGCTATTTTTTTATATATAAAATGAATATTGAAATGAATATACATATCTGATATTCATAAAACCCAATACCGTTAAATCAATCATGTTTCAAGTAAAACGATATCGTCAAAGCCTGTACAAAAACTCATTATTGCAAATAGCGATAGATGAGTCATTTGGACGTGGGAAATATAAACATTAGCGCCTTATCGTTCCGATTATTGTGAACGAATATTAGAATTTTGGAAATACCCAAAATAGTTGAAGAGATAAACGTAAAAGCAAAAATATCGTGGTGGGGAGTTTTTAAAACAGCCTGGTTAGCTACCACCTCGAGTTGAAAATCTATCGCCAAGCTATGGGTATGTTCCGGCAATTGCATTTGAAAGATTCCTTCTAGTCTTAGTAAGTTTTTCATGTAAGACCACATCGTAATTTACATGTAAAACCTATCGGTGTTTCGAATTAAATGCACCGCGCTCGCCCGAGGCCAGTTCGCGTTATCCTTTTTCGCAAGTCTAACCTAACGTAACCAAAGCGAGACAAAAGAGCAAGATGGCGAACATTCAGCGACCGCGGTGCACTTAATTCGAAACCTTTTTAAAGTAAGTATTCAATACGTTTTTAAACTTTTTTGTAATAATACCGTTAAAGTACAAAAATATATTGAGAGGTAAATCCTATGTTATAGAAATACCTCACATCGACTTAGAACTGAAAGTCATCTAATTAATTTAAGACGCATGTGACACGAATCCGTTAGACCCTTACTCATCTAGATTAATTATATTGTCCTAAACGTGGTTTCAAGATGCGCCGACATTTATCTCATTAACCTTTAGAGTCAGACGGTCAGACAGTTTACCTTTTGAGCCTAAATTTCAATTATTTATATAAATTATACATTTATAGCCTAAAACCTGGCATGAAAAAAACGTTACAAAGTAGCTTTAAGCAAAAATTACACTTGATAATTAGTTTCATCTATACTTAATATTATATAGCTATTTGAAACGACAATCTAGAACTTTCTACAAACAACGTTTATGAATTCTTAAAAGAGAGAAGATGTCGTCATAACTTATTAATTCATGGAATATGCATACATTGAAATCTTATTGGAGAATTTATCGTAATAGTAAACAAACCGAGTTCAAAAATGTGTGTCTTGAATGTTTAACCTCTCATTTTTAACAGATACTTAAACGAGCCACAGTTCAATCGATGACAGTTCTGACAGACAGACAGAGTGACAGACAGACACCAAAACGAATAGGATGGCATATATTATCTTCGTGGAATAATAAACTCCTTTACTTCAAACGACACCTTATTAACCAAAGCCATAATATTCTCGCGTTAATGTGAAACAATTAATGCAATATTAATTTATATTTTCTGTTAACTAACCTGTTTATTAAGAAAACTTCTGCACTCTATAATTTTAGAATATGAATGTAAGGTATATAGCAGTAGCAATAAGCGTCGATCATTCTACCAAGCTGTGGACAAGCAAACAAACAAGAATAACGACAATATGAAATAGGCACGTATGAATCTGATTCAAAATTAATATCAATCAATGTACGTGACACAGCTATTACAGTATAGTTAAATTAATCTAAAAGTAACCGTCTCGTGAAGGGTATGCATTAGCGAGAAGATCTGAATTACGTATGTCTATAACAGAGAGTAAACGTATTGTTCTGTATACTGACTTTGTTTAAGCCTTTTTTTTTAATTATTAACGTGCGGAAATCCAATTTGGATATGCCACCCTCCCGGGGGAGAGAGTGGCTTATGCCCGACTTGCACGGACTAAAACCCCACGGTGTACCGTCCGACCGTATTGTTGGGGCGGCAAGGGATCGACTACGCTATTCCTCTTGGATAGCCGCCCCAACGATCCGCCCGGCGGAAACCGCTGGGTTCCGTCCTAATAGGGAGACAGACTGGGTACACACCAGCTGGCTCTCCTCGTCCGCCGGATTTGTGCAATGAGGAGATGCCCCCCACCCCCCCCCCGGTCCGGCTATGGTGGCAGGAGGAGGCGGATAAATCGCCACCTCCTCCCTCCAGTTGCGGGGAGGGCCGCTCAAAAAGTCCTCTTCACGAGCCCGCTCCGCCGCCTTCTTCTGCGAGGAGGCCATCGCATTCCACGCCAGTTCGCTGCAGGTCATGGCCGAAACCACGCTCGGCAGCGACAAATCCCCGTTCTCCCCCACTGCCGCAGCCTAACAGTATTGGTAGTACATTAAAATTTTATTTCTAAAATGTAATCACGTGTCTCAGTTAGTGCTTATTAATAAGCAATGAAATGAAATGGCGGTAAAGATCTTTCAAAGCTTGTGTAACTAGCGACTACCCTTACGTTGTAAAATCTGTCGCCAAGCACCGAATAGGTTGATGTTTTCCGGCAACTGTATTTCAGAGCCAGTCCCTCTAAGCTTAGTGTGTCTACCATCTTAGACCGAATCGTCATTTATCAGATACTAGCGGGCCCGGCAGACGTTGTCCCGCCCTGATTATGAAAAAATCCTTGACAAATTATATACTAAAACGTTCATCATCAATCAATCTATCCACCGGTGAAAACCGCATGAAAATCCGTTCGGTAGTTTTTGAGTTTATCGCGAACAGACAGACAGACAGACGCGGTAGGGGACTTTGTTTTATACTATGTAATAATGATAATGATAATTATGGTGAAACTCTAAAAATATAAAGCATTACGTAAGTAGAATTTTTATGCCTCCGTAATCATTTATAAAGGTATTTTTAATCTGTTCTGACTTCCTTATTGATCCATGGGAAGTTGTAAACAAGTCAAAATAATTAAGGAATTTATAGTCTATAGAAGAATTAATTTATAGTGGGTACGTAACTAGAGCGATGGTACGATAAGACCGCGTACCTCACATATCAGGCCTATACATCCAGATCCTCCGAGCCCTTACGTCATCTATACATATAATATGAATGTAAATCTAACGTGTCTGTACTTTTTCGATTTTCGTGAAAAAATTGTTGTAGGTCTCTAGGAATAAGTAATAAAATACATTTTAATCATTTTTTAGAAATGTTTGTCTGTCTATCTTACCTGCCTGTCTGTTTGTATTAACATACATCACTGCTTATTACTGGGTTCACAATAAAACCTCACATAACAAAATTATAAAGCATATCCTCGAATATTACTTCTTAGTCTTTGTTTCATTAAAATCGGTCCACTCTATCAAAGTTATTGTAATTTGAATGACGGCTCGAGTTAAGTACGAGAGAAAAGTAAATGGATATAATACATTCAAATGACTTTATTAATCGCTGTTTTCGTACACAAGGTTTCACGCGGACGAAAACGCGGGCACAGCTTGTTAAAAATAAGCAAATCAAAGAATAAAGTAAATTTTCAAAAAAAAGTATTAACCGACTTCAATATCAATCAAAAACCCATAAGGCACTAAAAAGCGTAAAATAAATAGTTTATCAAATTAAATAAAACATATGAATATGTGTGCTACCTAGCGATGTATTGGAAATCGGTGCCAACCGAAATTTCAAATTTGTTCCAGGTACCACCAACTCGGCTACCATCGCTTCACACATAATACACCTTAAGTAATGTAATTACAATGCTTGCGTCATGTTGCAACACAGCAACGAACATGAGCACAATAGGCTCCTAAGAATTGAAGAGTTTTTTTTATAATATTGGTGGCAAATGAACATACGGGTCACCTGATGGTAAGTGATCACGGCCGCCCATGGACACCTGCGATACGAGAGGAAACACAGATGCGTTGCTGGCCCTTAAGAAAGGAGTAGGCTCGTTTCTTGAAAGTTTTCTTACTTTGTCACGGATCCTATGATCAGAACCTAACCAAATTCTCATCAAACTACCCTTGAAGTACATCCTTTCCAATAAAAAATGAATCGTCGAAATCGGTTAGCGTGATATTGAGTTATTCGTCTATTTGTCGTTTACATAATTAATGCAAATTTAAAACTTATACGGTTTTGCACTGGATGCCGTTGTCGAAACTGGACCAAATTAAAATGGGACCACACGGGAAGCACCAGCTTTCAAACAAAAAAAGAATCATCAAAATCGGTTCACCCAGTCCAAAGTTATGAGGTAACAAACATAAAAAAAATAAAAAAAATACAGACGAATTGATAACCTCCTCCTTTTTTTGAAGTCGGTTAACAAAGGGTTCTTACGTAGTGCTTACGGAATAATACTAGAATGGTCGCAAACTATTAAAAATAATAATATCTTTTGGTTACTGAACACGATATATTCTCCAACAAAGTCAGTTTGAAATCGAACCGACAATATTATGATTTTTGAATAATATTACACTTAAGTCGATGCTGATAAATATTCTGCATTGCCGTGAATTATTCATAACATTGCGCCGGCGCCGCTCACAAATGCAAATATCGTACGAGACTGCATACAAACCACTCGGCGGTGTAAATGACATGAGTTAGCGATTGTATATATTATAAATACGCTCAAAAACTAACCATCGCATCCAATTTCATTTTGAAGTATAACATTTATCTACTAGATAGATTGAGCATGGAAATTATAGCTAGTTTGATATAATTGTCTTTGGAAACTGATAATAAATAGGACCGATAGCTAGCTAAGATGTCAATAAAGCTACTGTAAATAGATTAATGTATAGTACAAAAAAAGGAATACATATGATAACTAACTAAATTTACAGAGTTACGTTAAATTATATAACAGTCAAATTCGTTTTATATCACTGCTATTTCACAGGTAATTAAATCAAAAATTCTTTAATCAATTTAGGTCCTATGAAGGCACTTATGAACGTCAAAACTTCCAACGGTTCGGAAAACAACCCAGTCATCGAGAAGAACCGACAAGACACTCGATCTGGTTTATATTTTCATTATACATAACATAGCACAACATATTTTTATAGACATATACAGTTACATTCGTTTTTGGTGGATGCATAGAGAGAGGCGTCATTTTAAGACACCACCATCGGTCACATATTGATCCAACCTAATAGCGTTTATGCCTTAATAACTGAAAACCTATATTTTATTATAAGATTAAATATCAAGAGTTTCTGGGAACGACTTTTTTTTAGCCTCTCGACCTAATATATGACATCCGTATGAATTATGTGGAAATGGTATTTACAGGTATTTTGGTTTTATAACAAGATGACATAGAGCAGTGAAGCGAGAGATGTTTTATACCTAAACTAGACAGATAGAATAATACTCGTTCGTGAGAATATATGTGAAAAGATGTTATTATATTACTTATAAGTTTAAGTGTTGTTTTCTCCCATGTAAGTAAAAATAGGATAAAAACATTAAAATCTGTTAAACGATCTAATATAGGTATTTAATTTAGAGTGAATATTCATTATATTCTTTACCATACCACTGCAAACGGACCTACATGATGCACATTAGTTAGCCAAATTCTTGTAATTTTCCTCAAATAAAATTTTATATATTAATTTATCGCTTAACTTAATAATTTTATCATAAACACGAAATTACTATTGTAGGTTTAGAAATATATTGCAACTTTTGAATAGATATTCTCCACTCTCCAGACAAAATTGTAAGGAATATTCCAACAAAGAATGAAATAATATGTCGTTATATACCCAGACTACAAGTCTAATTAAAGATAGACAGTTTTTACAAGGGATCACGGGCAATAAATTGTGTGGAGCAATACTGGCAGACTGAGAAAAAAAAGGATAGTGTCCACATGTAGTCTAGATTAAACCTTTGAGCCATGAGAAAAAACTAGGGAGAATTTAGAAATACAAAACAAACTGTGTACTTTACTACACTATGGTGAGAGACAAGTAAAACGTTGCTTGTAAAATGGCTATAGATCTTGATGTATTTGTTTGAAGTTTACTACTAATTTACTGTTGATAATGGTATTATTATGAGCTAATGCAAAATTCCTTACAAATCCGGACGTATAGCGTAGCGTGCCTTTGACGCCCGTAGTATTGTGTGACAGCAGAGTGCGGTAAACATGCCGTGATATTATAAAAAATTGTTTTATATCTGAGTTAAATATGATTCATGGAATGTTATCCGGTTGTTTATATCTTTTAGCTATTTGTAATACAGTAATAGGTGGCAAAATTAAAGGTTTTGTGTAAAATGATATTATTTGTACATTATTGAGAAGTGTTATTTTCTTCTCATCTAAATTAGCAGCTTTCATTTATTAATTTAAACCAAAAAGTGGGGTGAATATCACACTGGTATTTTGTAGATGGTAGAGCCACGCTGAAGCTGTTACTGGTTTCAGGATGAATGGGTCGGCTCGCCCGGGGTAGTTTTATAGTAGTACCACCCTCTGACAGAAACACCGACGTGAAGTAACAGTGCTTGCATTGTTGCGTTTCGTTCGATCAGTGAGAGCGCCGGAGGCTCACCTCCCATCTCCCCCCTCTCTTCCCTCCCCACTACTTCCGCCCCCCAAACACAGGCTGGCAGTGCATTTGCGATTCCCCTGGAGTTGCTAATGTCTATGGACGGCGGTGATCATTTAACATCAGGTGACCAGCCTGTTCGTTTGTCTCCTATTACATAAAAAACATTAAAAATACTTAATATGATATCTAATAAAGTATATAAAGGTATAAATAAAAATATATGTTATATTGACCGTGTCTCTGATGTCATTTTCGATTCGTAGCATGTTAGGAATCATCTTATTTCTCTACTTAGAAGACAAGTCTTCAAAGGTTCTATCTTAGCACACGCCTATATTGTATAAGGAACTTCTATGCAATATGTCATCATTCTAGATTAAACAGTTTAAGCTATGCATTAACCCTTCTTTAGTCTTAAAAACGTTATTAAGCGGATAACTATAATTCTAGAAGTCGATAGTATAACTCATAACTTGGACCAAATGATAACAACTAAACTAAGGGTTATTATGATGGATTATTTATACAGGATTCTGGTCTAGATGTCCTCATAATTTATTCTCAACGTTAACAGCGCTACGCAGTTTCCCTTCAACGAAACATCGGATTTTCTCAAATGGGAGTAGATTTCCGGAGAATAAGATCTTTCCGGTAGGGCGTTAATTTCCGGGTACACAGACTTTTTCGGATAACAGATTAGTTATGGTAATAATACGACCTTGTATTTATTTACTGTTCTCCCTTCAAAACAATTAGAAAGAATTAACATACCTAGATGAGGTTTTCAACCATCACCAAGAACATCTAAAATTATATTTTCATACTAGCTGTACCCGCAGCTCCGCACGCGTTTTTTTAAATCGTATTAAAGAATTACAAAATTGTGAGACAATTATAGAAATGCTCTTTAAAGACAAATGTAAGTACGATGCGCACGCCACTAAAAGTAACATGTAACGTGTACTTTAGATATATAAATATTAACCGCGTACCAAATGAGGTTTGTCATCAGCAACATATTTGAAACCTTAACCCACCATATAACTACCTCAATGCTTACTTACACTGTATAAGGAACTAATGAAACAATAACTTAAAATATTATTATAAAGATTTACATTTACATTACATTTAATATACATTGCCATTATTATAATTAAGATTTTGTGACTACACATAAAAAAAACCGCTTGTCTGTTCCGCAAGAAATTGTATTATGGAACTCTTTACGTAATACGTTTATAATCTAAGATCTTATTAGGAAGACCTTTATATCATTAAAGTTATTAATAATTATAATGTCGAATTGTAAACAATAAGCTGATAATTATTTCTCTTATTAAAAATAAAGAATGAGTTGAAATTTTGCTAAATTTCATGCAGACAAAGTCGCGGGTAATAGCTAGTCTAAAATAGAATAACCTCGATTACTTTTTATAAGGTTCGCTATCTTCAAGTGAAAGTCCCGTGAAAATCGGTCTAACCGTTTTGGAGAAAGCATTGTGGGCGAAACCACGGTTAACAGCTAGTATAAACTAAAATTCCTAGAATTACTTTTTATAAGGTCAGCTATCTGCCAGTGAAAGTTTCGTGAAAATCAGTCGAACCGTTTTGCAGATAGCACTACGGGCGAAGCCACGGTTAACAACTAGTATTAACTAAAATTACTTGAATTACTATTTATAAGGTCAGATATCTGTCAATGAAAGTTTCGTGAAGACTGGTCTAACCGTTTTGGAGATAGCACTGCAGGCGAAGCCACGGTTAACAGCTAGTATAAACTAAAATTGCTTCAATTACTTTTTGTAAGGTCAGCTATCTGCCAGTGAAAATTTCATGAAGATTCGTGAAACCGTTTTGAAGATAGTACTGCGGGTGAAGCCACGGTTAAAGCTAGTGTAAGTTAAAATTAAAATAGACTAAGTAAGTTAAAAGTTAAAATAGACTAAATTACTTGCTACGATGTCCGCTATCTGCTGGTGAAAGTTCCGTGAAAATCGGTCACTCTTTTGGAGATAGCATTGCAGACAAAGCCGCGGTTAATAGTTAGTCTAATTTAGAGTAGCCTAAGTAACCCGCTGTAATTTCAGCTATCTACCAGTGAAATTTTTGTCAAGATCGGTTCAGCCATTTCGGAGATTACCCGGAACAAACAGACAGACAGACCGACAAAAATTTTAAAAATTGCATTTTTGTTATCAGTTGCGTGTATACTTTCATACCCAATCAGTAAAAAAATGTTATTTTGATATTACATACAGACACTTCATTTTTATTATATGTATAGATACCTTTGTAACTAGCAACATAAGTAATACAAAAATGCTACTAGTTTATTAAAATCTCCCTGTTGGGATACTTATACAAGTTACTCCAACATGAACCTTATCTTCTACGATTTAAAGTTTATTATCATTACGATAAAGTGTAACTATATCAAGCTCGTATCAACAAACACAAACACTGATTTATACATGATTTGTAATTAGGATTTTCTTGTTAAAACTGTTTGTAGTTCATTAGTACTGTTTACTAGTATCAAGATTCACAAAACACGATGTATTAGTGAAGTAATTGAATTTTTTGCGTAATTTAAAGAAGCTACACTTATAGTTTATAAGTGTAATTTCTATTTTACACCGCTTAAGAAGCTAACTTAACTAACAAAGACGAGGACAGAAATATTGCACTGATCGATAATCATTTATTCAACAAAATTTATTTACGTCTTCATTTGTTATGCGCACGGTTAAAGTATACATTGTGAAACTCTCCCCAAGCCCCAGAGTTATCCTATATAAAAGTTTTCAAAGGGTTATTATCAATATTAACTTATTATTAATAATTACTTAAGGATTGTGCGATCATATTAGTGTTGTGTTATAATTCGTTGTTTCGTTTGTTGAAACATCTTGGTTGTTTTCGATTAAATTATCAAGACATATCGAATTTTTCTTCAGTCCCTAACAAAATAACTAGGCAAATATTTGCAGTTAATCTTATTATGAGTTTAAACAATCTGTTTATTGAAAGAGAATATTCTTAAGACTGGCCGAGGTTCTTAATTCATTATATAATGTTACTATACTGTAGGCCTTTTTATCTCTAACAGATGATTCAAATAGCATTCCGAAGCCACTTTCGTAGGTGACTAGTGAGGGCGATCTGGGAAAGGATAACCTCGGCCGCACATCTGGCAAGTATACGTGCCCCCAGGTGGGCGTGGGTTGGAGGCCTGCTCATGACGCCTCATGCGTTTTTCCTTGAGTAGTTGAAACCAAGCGATGTCGTGCTTTGACTGACCTTCGTGGATTAGGCGACACCGATTAGCATGGTCCATGGCTAACTCTTCCAGTGACTGCTTGAGATGTAATAATGTTAGTGAGTAAGAATAAAGAACTTTTTAAGATTCTTTGCCTGAATCGGCTAAAAATAAGTTAATACCTAAAGATGTTGCCGATGAGAAATTCTATTACGTAGACGACTAATTGGCAAAATAACAAAATCTGTTAACATTTTATTTTATACAATAACAAGTACCGGTGTTTTTCTCCGCTTGTATTTACTGAGATCATTAGATCATTTGCGGGGTGGTAGGGTGTCTGTACCCGACTGGATCGCGACCACCGTACACCAGGTGGAACACCCGCCATAGTGACACGTTTGGGCGTGTCGCGTTCCGGGATCAGCTGGTGTATATCCAGTAACCAGGGGGGGGGGCAGTCCCTGACTGGGTCGCTTTCAGGCCGGCATGACAGCGGCGACCGGCGATAGATAGTATGTCTTTCCGTGGTCGCCATTGTTTTTGGATTGTACTGTGCTTACCATCAGGCACAGTACAGTCACTTTGCCGAGCTACAATAAATAAAAAAAAAAAAAAAAAATAACACAGATAGGGTCAGTTCCCTAAATCGAACAACTCATTGGTCTTATTACAAACTAAACAATCGTTGGAAGAGAACTACTGGAATATTGCGATTTTTAGAGCATTTTGAAATCATCTAGCACTAGCCAGTTACACCACTAATGATTAATAATAGTCTCTATTAGCTTGCGTTATAGTTACAAAAGGTGTAAATTTGCGTGCTCATAACTTCTGTTAACAATATCTTCTCAAAATCAACTTGAGATACACAGTGTCAAACATGAGTTACTCACTCGGTTCGCCTATTGTCGTTATCTCACTAAACTATAATTGTAATAAAACAGTAAGTAGAAACCGTACATTAAAGATATCTAAGACAGAATACTCTGGTAGCCTTTATAATCGTTGTTTTAAGGCGTGATTTTTATAGATATCACTGTTAATATTTTTATTACATTTTATTTAAGTAATAACATATTACACGCCACTATTCTTGGATCTTTCGCTTTTTGTATATTAACAATGGAATTAATATACGATTATTAGATTAAGTAAACTTTATTTAATTACTAGCTGTGCCCCGCGGCTCCGCACGTGTGTTTTTTTGTATTATTATTAAAGAAATGTAAAATTGTATGTAGGTGTGTACATGACAGAAATACTTTTTCAAAAACATTTGTTACTACGACACGCACGCCAACTATAACATGTAACGTGCACATTAGATATGTGAATACGAATAGTATATCGAATGGGATGGGATTTATCATCAGCAACATACCTTTAACCTACTATATACCACCCTCAGTGCTCACTAACATTATATAAGAAAGTAATGAAAATTTTAAACTATACATTATCGAACAATATGTGTTAAATTGTTTATTATATAGATATAATATGCCCATATTGTCGATATAATTGTGTTATTCTTATACGTTGCTATAATCACTGAGTTATGTACCCCTCCCGATGAAATAACGGCAGTGAACGATCAGTACCAGCCTGATCACAGCCAAACAGAGCGTAACCACAGATCACGCCGCCGTGGTCTGGGGGTAAATTTCGCTCCCGCACACCAGACTATGCCCCCCTCGGCAGCGGCTCAAGCCTAGGTCCGTTCTCTCGGCGTGGAGCCCTTGAGTACGCTGCTCGCGCGATACAGTGACACAAAATCTTACATCACTGCGACAACATTACACATATCACCTCCACACACGTGCACGCATACACGCTTACACATGCAAGTGGAAGGGTTTTTTTTTCCCTTATGAAACTGAAATAGTTTAGAATATTATCCGATACGAATTATATATAAGAGTTGTTGAGGTATGTATGCTTGGTACACATATATGTTTCAACAACTCATATAGGTATGAATAGTTAGCTTAGCTTAGGTTAGTTCAGATAGGTCGCAAATTGCATGTATCAGGCAACAGCCAAAGCCGAGGTGTGCCGCGCACCCTTGAGCTAGTTGTCAAAATAAAATCGGCTGAGTGCCTTAAGCGCTCGCTTTAGTAGTCCGGTGAAGCTGTTAAGACCTTGCTTGGTCAATAGCGTAGTCAGTTCGAAAAAAAAACTGAGTTATGTAGATGCAAACGCGGTAAATAAAACAAAATGACCGCCAAATTAACCAAAATGATAATATAATTCAAATTACATACATTTATTCTTGGAGTCCAGTACAGCGCACGTCTCACGCGCTTGTTTACAGTAAAGAAATTATTTTTGATCAATTTCACACAAACGAATGCATGGGTAACAGTTCGTTACTACATAGAGTAAAACAAAGTCCTCTGATCTGTCTGTTTATCTGTTCGCGATAAAGTCAAAACTACAGAACGGATTTTCATGCCGTTTTCACCAGTAGGTAGAACGGTTCATAAGGAAGGTTTATGTATAATTTGTCAAGGTTTTCTTTTTATTATCAGGGCGGGACAACATCTGCCGAGCCCGCGAGCTTAAAATAAAATTGCTCATTAGTTAGTTATCTGCCAGTGAAAGTCCCGTGAAAATCAGTTTAAGCATTTCGGGTATGCCATTGCGGCCGAAGGCGAATAAAAAACCTAAATTACTTTTTATGAGGTCTGCAATCTTGGTAGATAAAAGCAGACCAGTAAATATCCCGTGAAAATCGGTCTAACCATTATGGAAATAGCAATGCGGACGAAGCCGCAAGCAAATAGAATATGTCCACCGCTATAATTTCGGCTATTTGCCCGTAAAATTACCGTTAAAATACGTCCAGCCGTTTTGGAGATTACCCGGAACAAACAAACAAACACACAAAATATAAAAATATCGCCTCAGTATAAAAATATTTTTTTTTGTTATTTGTAGCTATATCCATTCACCAAAAAGTTATTATTTATTCTTACAAACACACTTTATTTTTATAATACCGTAATAGATAGCAAATAAAAAATTGGAAACAAAACTAAAGTAGAATAAACTTTTTGAATTGGAACACAAAATAATCTGTGAAAATGTTTGCGATAGAAACTTACAACGTTACCATGGCAACGTTTATAATACTAACGCTAACACGCAGCGAAAGCAATCAAAACGAAAAATATGCCCGATTTTGAAACATTCTTCATTGGAGCTCCACTCCTACTGGTTTTAGCGTGATAATATATAGCCTAAAGCCTTCCTCGGTAAATGAGCTATCTAAAACTGAAAGATTTTTTCAAATCGGACCAGTAGTTCCTGAGATTAGCGCGTTCAACCAAACAAACAAACTCTTCAGCTTTATATATTAGTATAGATTTGTAAAGGATTCTCGATTTCTCAATAAATGTTAAAAAATGGATGAAACTTAAAAATACTATTGAATTATTATTCGACTTTGACTTTAACTTTAGAATTATACTATACTGTAATTTACTTTTTACCAAAGTGCTTGATAAAAAATGAAAAACCTTTTTTTAGTATTCCATTACTCAGATAAGAGTGAATACGTTTCGTTCTTTAGGAAAGTATTGAGTGTGCTCAGGTGAGACTCCAAGCTTTTAAAATTCGATATCAAACGATATGCTACATATCAATAGCATATTAAGATTACACATATTCATTCACAAAGCTTGATCCACTGCTAATCATTGTGATATGTGATATTTCACGCAGACGCTATTGTGATTAAAGTTAGTATAGTCTAATAATACCTGCCTCTTGATAATCATTTTGTATTATATTTTTATAACCCACTAACAGGTGCGTTGTAATTATTTTGCGTAAACATAAAATAACGGAGCTTCAACAAAAATGTTATAAAACATTTTGACCACGTCTCTAGAATATTCTTCATTATTTTATTCAACGCTATACATATTAAATAGTTGGCAGCAGTTACTGTATCATAAATCAAAGGACCACTGTGTATCCGAGATTATTACATAACATCCACATCGTGTGTACACAGTCGTATCTGATTAACAATAATTAACGTTACATACCTACATGCCAACTTCAATTATATTATATCAGATGTGCCCGCGACTTCGCCTGCTTCGACTTCGTATATATAACGGTTCCCCATAGTTATGTTTTGGCCAATTTAAAAAATTAGTGCGTGTAACCGTCACACGTGATGGACGTAAAACTTCTTTGGCGTTATAAGAGATGGCGATTAAGTTAAAAATAAATACATCATTTGTTCGGCTGAAAAATAGTAAACAATATATTATTTGGTCTACGAGATCAACCCCTAGACACAACATTGATCATCTACGACATAAATATGTAAATACTGTGACACCAATCCCTGGAAGTAGTGTCAGCAAGCCTGCGACATTCTATGTAAACACAACGCCATTCCTTTTGTAGGTGGCAGAGCCCCGCTGAAGGTATTACTGGTATCAGCATGAAAGGGTCTGCTTGTCCGGGGTACTATCACCCGACCCACAGAAACACTCACGTGAAGTAACAGTGTTTGCATTTAGTTCGGTCAGTGAGAGCGCCGAATATCCACCTCCCGTCCCCCTCTCCCAAATACAGGTCGGCAACGTACGTGCGATTCCCATGGTATTACAAATGTCTATGGACGATGGTGATCACTTAACATCAGATAACCCACCTGTTCGTTTGCATCCCATGATATAAAACAATAGTTCCTCGCCCACGCTGTCTGCCCCAAGACTATAGATATATTTGCGTTCTGAACTGCAATAGTCATTGTCATTCCATTATTGGTTATTATTAAGAGCTTTTAAATTAATATTATTTTTTGAAGAAAAGAGAAGACTTCATTTATTTTTCTCGTCTGATATTACAAATGCGAACATGAGATTGTTTGTATGTTACGCTTTCTTTTTTTAACTACTCAATCGATCATCATGAAATTACGCATACCTACACAATGTCAGAGGTACAAAGAAGGAAATAGGGTAGGAAAGAGCATCTCAAAACCAATCGAATGGTACCAGTAAAACATCATATGACCGAGTCAAGCAGTGCCGGCAACGTAAAAAAGTGAATGCGGCCGAACGGAACGACGGTGCCTGTACATAAACAAAACATGGAAACCCGGGGTACTTTTTATGATTATGATATACATAAATAGTAATAAATTATATAGAAAATATCGCCCGTTACGTGAAGTATTCACGTACAACAAACGGCCGTGTTCATGACACAGCCACACCCCATTTTTTTTACATGGGGAGATCCCTAACAGATACCTATCCCGTCGGGCAGCCGAGAATGGGTTATGTCCGATTCGTACGGACTAAAGCCTCATGGGGCTTTCATACACCTTTTAGGCGGGGGAGCTGGGACTGCCGACTACCACTGCGTCTGCTCCCCCGACAGGTGTAGGCCTTCCGAGAAGCCCTGACTGCGCTCTGAGGGGTCAACGATGGTAGACCCCTCAAAGGGGGAGCGGGTGTGAAACACCCTTCAAGACTAACTGTGGGACTTGCATTGGCCTGTGCAGTTTAAACTGCTCGAAGCCTAGCAACTGTGTCTGAACTTTCAGTGTGAAGTTGGACATCTGTCACCAAGCACCTGTTAATGTATTCCAGCAGCTGTACTTGAGAGCCAGTCCCCTCTAGGATTATCGCGTTTACTATTTTAGATCACATCGTCAATTAAAATCAGATGAGATTGTGGTAGAAAGCTAAAAACAACAAAGTATTTTAAAGAATGCATTGCACATTTGCATACAATAAAAAAAAATAGTTTTGTATTTTTTACTCTAACCATTCAGGAGAATATAAATAATGTAACATCGTGATTCGACTCTTAGAAGCAGAGCAATTACCTTACAAAATGTAGGTCAGAGAGTAATACCAAGCGAGAACGAGTTAATAAACTGTGCGCGGACACTGAAGACGGAAAAAAATAAATACAAGCGAGACCACCGGGCACAGCTAGTAATATCATAAATGGAATACTTGTACGGGGATATAAAAGTCACAGACCGTGTCAAGCAGGCGTAGCGCGGAGATATTTATGCTCTTAAAATTGTAAATCTTCAAGATATCGCTTTGCCGGCCGTCTGGCGAAACCGAAGAGCCTCTGCCTTCATACTTAAGTTCTTTTCGGTCCATAGTAAAAGAGAATAGCGTTTTCTCTCGATATTTTCTTAGTTCGAAATAATAGGTCTTTACCTATGAAATTTCTGTTCTGCAGTACTGGCCATTTCAAATCAAAATAATTTTTGTTTGGCTAAGAATTCTAATTTCAAATTAATTTTATTTTAAAAACATGGAATTTTTTTCCAAAAGTAGTCATTTGTTTATTGATTATTGTTACATTTTCATCGCATTTCAATCTTTTTGTCATCATGGATACGTTAAAAATTCGAGTAATTATGGAATATGAGTACCGTCGTGGCAGCAACGCGGCACAAGCGGCACGCAACATCAACGACGTTTACGTAGCTAACACTACAAACCAACGCACCACCTGTTATTGGTTTGCTCGCTTCCGTTCTGGGAATTTCGACCTGAAAAATGAACCTCGCGGTCGTCCGAAGAATTTGGTCGACAATGACGAATTAAAGGCGATTGTGGAAGCTGATAATACACAATCTACGGCTGAATTAGCAGCAGCTTTCGACGTTAGCGTCAAATCAATATTGGTCCATTTGCGTCAAATTGGCAAGGTAAAAAAGCTTGACAAATGGGTGCCCCACGACTCAATGATCGCCAGCGCGAAGTACGCGTCGAGACGTGCCTTGCACTGCTCAACAGACACACAAATGAAGGAATTTTGAACCGCATTGTTACCTACGATGAAAAATGGATTCTGTTTGATATCCACAAGCGCTCAGCAAGTTGATTGGATCCTGGTTCAGCACCTAAACAATGCCCTACACGAAAACTTACCTCTAGAAAAGTGATGGTCACTGTTTGGTGGTCTAGCGCCGGTGTGATTCATCACAGCTTCTTACCAAACGGGGTGAGCATTACTGCAGATGTGTACTGTGAAGAACTGAACACAATTATGGAGAAGCTGGCACATCTCCAACCAACATTGGTCAATCGCTCGTCTCCGCTGCTTCTGCACGACAACGCGCGACCTCATACTGCACAGTAGACGGTCTCCAAGTTGCAAGAACTGTGGTTGGAAGTTCTCCGTCATCCACCCTACTCACCAGTCCTTGCGCCTACAGACTACTACTTTTTCCAGAATTTGGATAACTCCTTGGCGGGAAAAAAATTCAATACCCGAGAGGCAGTACAAAATGCCTTTGAAAAATTTGTTGCCTCCCGTCCAGCTGATTTCTTTCAGAAGGGCATCAATAAACTGCGACTGCGTTGGCAAAGATGCATTGATTGCATGGGTGATTACTTCGATTAATACAAATAAAAAATACATGAAAAAAATTCGTTTAAATTTTTTCATACAAAACGGCAATTTCATAGGGAAAGACCTAATATTTTAACCCATTAAAGAAAAACAGGAAGATCCCAATTCGATCCTACTTTTTAAATTGTTTATTGTAGTCTATTACCTCAGAACTTCTTCATTTATAAACTGATTTGAAAAAAATAATTGGGAAGAGATATTTTCAAGAGGCATCTTTTATTATCGTTAGACCAAGATATTGTACTACTAAAAATTTAACAGGAATTGAGATATCTGTTCATGGCAAACTAAAACTAGTTAGTAAGCATGGTGCACTATTTATGGGCAGATTTTTGAAATCGGTTTTATTTTTTATTAAAATTTTCTTCTTCAATCTGTAAGTATTATTTGCTGTATTTACCAATTATTTCAATAAATAGTTATAACGAATTTTATGTAAATATTCTTCTTAGTGTTCCAAATATCTGCACACAAATTTTCGCGATGACCAATTGAACTGCTCAAAAGTGGAAGTGCTACGGCGTCACCTAGTGGCGAGTTATAGTAAAAGTATTAACTTCTCGCGGCTTCTATGCAATTATCATTTTTTTATTCATATCCAAACTAATGAATAACTGACTGACTGACGGTAGAATGACGGATTTTCATACAAAATGTTCATCCCCACTTTCTCCGGCTTAGGGGTTAAGTTTCCAAAAACCCTTCCTTAGAGCTCCTCTACTGACATCATTTCGAAACTTTTTTTTTATGTCATAGGAGTCACACGAACAGATGTGTCACCTGATGTTAAGTGATCACCACCGTCCATAGACACTTGCAACACCAGAGGAGTCGCAGGAGGCTGTGTTTGGGGGGAAAGGGAAGTGAGGAGGGGTAGAGGGGACGGGGAAGGGGAAAGGGAAGTGGGCCTCCGGCGCTCTCACTGACCGATCGAAACGCAACAATGCAAGCACTGTTATTTCACATCGGTTTTATGTGAGAGAGTGGTAGATGGAGATGGAGATGGATGATGGAGAGAGCGAGCCGACTCATTTATGCTGAAGCCAATAATAGTTTCAGCGTGGCTCTACCACCTACAGAAACTTTGCAAATATGCCCAAGTTTTCGATGAAACCATACCATCTGCATGCGGCTGGCCAGCTACCAACCTCAAGTAATTAATCAATCACCAAGCACCTATGTGTGTTCCGGCCGCTGCACTTGCGAGTCAATCCCCCGCTCGGCTTAAAGTGTTTCACAACTTAGACCAAACCGTCCTTTACTATCAGCTTGGTTTGTGTTCAAATGCTAAAACCTATAAAGTATTAAAAAAAACATATAAATGTACCAGGAAAACATACATTTCTCTAAGGTTACTAAATGCATTCATATGGGATCCCCAATTAAGTCATAATTAATTAATTTCGAACTGAAGTGTACACACTCTGAAAACGGGAACAACGCCGCGAGTTATGTTTATATTGTAAAACTTCAAGGCGTCTCTCAGACTAACACATCGGGGCGGAACAGTTGCGGTTCCGTGCTTTCAAACAAGATCAGTACAAAAAACAAGCTATAGCGGGTTATTTTTTTATTGTAGCACACCAACGTGACTGCAGTATTCCTGATATTAAGCACATTGAAATACATAAACGTTGATCAATGGGAAACTGTTACCAATCGGCAAACCCCGTTTACTCCGCCCGCTTATTCCGAAACGCAAGAAACTAGAAACACGATCTCACTCACATAAGCATTTCTCTATAACGAATGTTACACCTGGTGTAGGGTAGTTGCAGCCAGGTACTATACCGATTGCCTTCATAGCGTTTAAAATTCAAACCGGTTTCCGTGCGAAAACCATTTCGTTATTTTGAACTACTATGAAACATTACCTGAGTCGACTATCCGTGCTAAATATATAGTTACTTATCGGCTATCGAAACGACATACAAATTCAAATCAAATATTCAAGCGGACTGCGAGTACAGCGTTATAAGGAGTAAGGGTAAATTTATGGGTCTGTTTGATTCTTTATGCATACGAGTATAAGATATATACGAGTGTAGGATGTCAGTGTTAGCAGAATATTTATAAATTGGCTTGTAGCAAGCATACCGTTGAAATCCGTGTTCTGTTTCTACTATTGTGACGATGCTCACACGCTTCTCATAGCATCCCGCTAACTACAGTAAAAATATAATGTGCATACCTATTGTTGTGATAAGCAATACCCATGAGCTGGCGTCTTCTTTTTCTTCTTCTTCATACCCTTATCCCACCTAAGTAGGGTCGGCACCTTCATTTTCCACTCTCCTGTGTCAGATGTCATCTCAGTATTCACACCTTTTATATAGATATCATTTTTCACATAATCCATCCTTATCTTTTTCAGTCATCCTCTACTCCTATAAAAATCCACCTTCATACTCAAAAATTTTCTAACTACATGACTTTCATCTCTTTTCATAATATGCGCGTACCATGCTACCTGTTATTTCTTCTCTGTCACTGGTGCTATTTTCAAACTTCCTCTGATATACTCATTCTTAATGTTATCGATTCTAATTACACCACACATGTATCTTAATATTTGCATCTCTGCCACATTTAATCTTTTCTCATCCGTTACTTCCGTAGCCCAGCCCTCAATTCATATAATTGACTGGTATAACCATGAGTTATTATAGCTTTATTGATGAAGTAAGCTGTGCAAAATAATTTATCTCCCACGCAAAAGTATACACGATTTTTTTTTCCTGAAAACGAGATTTATAGTTCCCGTGGCGTCTCTATACCCTTAGTTAGCTGGGATCTGAACGTCATGTTCAGATTGTTTGCAATAACGATACAGTGTTTAAGAGAAGACATCTAAAAAGTTTAATTACCCTTTTCACTTTGTACCACAAACGTAAAACTAAGATTATACTTTCAAAGGCGGTTAAGTCGGAAGCTCCAGATGAGAGGAGTCACGTCACGGCACGTTACACACACAAAGTTATATTACATATCTCATAAGGATTCTAATTTAAACGCAGAACCGGTGATGTTATTTTAATTAATATTTACTTACCTACCGCAAACATTTATTTAGGAGAATAATTTTGTAGTACCATAAGGAGTTCTACAATTAGAAAATAATACTCTAACTGGTCTATATACTATGACTTTAATATACTATGAATATGTAAAAGTATATATAAGTCGTGGTGGTCTAGTGATTTGATCGGTGTAGTATCAACCCGATGTCTGCAGTTCCAAACTCCGACATGTACCAACTTTATGGGAATTCACATACATTTACTAATTTACATTGGTAAGACTATCAGTTGATGGTGAAGGAAAACATTGTGATGAAAAGTGAGTTTCTTATATTCTGATGATGATAATATACTATGACCATAAGATAAACAAGATCGAGTTTCTTGCCGGTTCTTCTCAATGACTGGGTTGTTTTTCCGAATCGGTATTAGCTTTGACATTCATAACCACCTTCTCAGGGTGTAAATTGAATAAAGCATTTTTGATTTTGGTCAAAAATGAATGTATTGTATCTCATTATAAAATTATAACCAATTTCAAGAATATGTGTTCTAAAGAAATGCACAAATTTCCTTAACTGTAGTTAGGCACAAACCCAGCCTTAGACTATCATAAACCAACCAATATTTATATTACTTTACATTTTATATCTGATATTGAAGAGTGCCCGGTAAATCTTCGAGGTCTAAGATTCCTAAGTTTCCAGTTATCGTTTCATACTCGCTCCACTGAGCATAAAATTATGGCTGGCCATTTAAAATCCGTTTGCAAATAGCATCTGTTAACGATAACAAAAAGATCTGCTCGCTTAAGCAACTCAATCAGAAATGGCGAAATATCCAAACGCTGAAGGTGGTAGAGCCACGCTGTAGCTATAACTAGTTTCAGCATGAATGGGTCGGTTCGCTCGGGGTACTACCACCCTCTCACAGAACACCGACGTGAAGTAACAGTGCTTACATTGTTGCGTTTCGTTCGGTCAATGAGTGCGCCGAAGGCTCACCTCCTTTCCCTTTTTCCCTTCCCCTTTCTCCTTTTCCTACCCCTCCCCCATACACAGGCTGGCAACGCACTTGCGACTCCCCTGGTGTTGCTAGTGTCTATGCACAGTGGTGATCACTTAACATCAGGTGACCCACGTTTTCTTTTGCCTCCTTTTGACATAAAAAAAAATCTTACTTATTTAGGCTTTAATGCCAACTGAATATTTGTTTATCCCTATTTTTTATGCTATTTAAGCTTTGTTTTTAGTAATATTATATTTATAGTAAACGTAATATTTAGCTTTATTAGCTATTGGCATTTCATCATAATTTCACCTAATGTTAAATGCTAATATAGTCCCAGATGGTAAACACGCTAAACCTCTGGCTGGGACTCTCTGGGACTGGCTCTCAACTTCAGCTTCCGGATAGCACACATAGGTGCTTGGCGAGAGCTTTTCAATTTGAGGGTAGTAACTACCAGGCTGGCATACAGAAGATCCTACCACCATGCTGTGATGTATCACGACGTTTTTTTTCACCGAATTCTTCGGCTCCTTCACAAGGATTCGAACCTACGTCCTTCGACGCAATGTCCGAACATACTAACCACAGAGCCATGATCGCTTCAATTACTCGGTACAATAATAATATAGTATATTTTTTTATAATATAATTAATTAGTAGAATTAATTAATTGCAAACCGCTTAAATAAACACGTTCGAACCATTGCATGAAATAACAATATTATTGATTCATGTGTATGCTTAGTCATCGTGAGTCGGTATAATTAGTTCTAAGTGCAATATATATACAACTATAATTAAAAAGAAATAAAGTTCATTTTTAACAGTAGATATTGAAACGATAGAATTGAAACTTGAAATATTTTTTTAATTTCTTCAAGAAAGAAAAATAAATAGAGATGAACCGCAAAAATACAGGATGATTGGCAACTATGTTAGTTTAGTTCGGGACCGCAATACACTACTCGTAGGAATATAAAGCGTCACGCTTAGACATGTTGGTTTAGGCAGTCAGGCCTTAAGCGCTAAAACTTTCGGATAACGTTATGCTTAGTAGTTCGGTGAAGTTGTTAAGGCCTTGCTAGGCCAATACCGTAATCAGTTCGAGAAAAAGAGTGTCGGTTTCTGAGATCAAACAATATATATTCAACTACTTTCAGGTTTGTAGGCCAGTATGATGTCAACGACCAATGTAAAACAGAATTAACTAGATAAGTCCAGTATTTTTGTTAGTGACGCTCATTATAAATACGAAAAAATTATTTATTTATTTATTTATTTACACATTATGCGTTAAATACGCAATGGCGGACTTAATGCCTAAGGCATTCTCTGCCAGTCAACCATTAGGTGATGCAGAGATAAATGTTGGTAGGTGTGAAAGGTGAGGTTTTTATGAAATTATGTTTAACCTATTTAATATCACAGTATATAAATAAAATATCAACACCAATATACTACATATATAATACATATATACTACACATATACAATACATATACATAACAACATCATACATAAATATCAATACAATAAATAAAAGTATAATTAGTCAACATCAATTACTAAATACAGCATTAACCAGATAATTCTGCTAAATGACACCGGTAAAAAATTATGATCTTAAAATGAAAATAGATGTACGTGTATGTATATGTATACATACATATATGTATGTACATACATACATACGTGTATGTATGTATTGTCACGAAAAAAAAAAAGTATTAAATAGAAAAGACGGCTGTAACAAGGACACCGAGCGCCTGCGTATTACCTACCGCTACTGTCAAAGGTACCTCAGATTTTGCAAGTAATATATCGATGGTCAAGAATCAATAGTGTCTATCTCAAAAAAGTTAATTTTACAAGAAATAAAAAAACATTTCTCTGCTTTGAATAGAAAGATACTTGAAATGTTTATATCTTTAAAAATAGAAAAAGTGTGTGTGTGTACTTATGTACACGCGTTAGAAGATATACTTCTTTGGGGTAACAATATAAAATCTTTTCGAAAATGTTATCTTTCGCCTTATTCTACGTTTGTACAAAAAACAACAAATACAAAGAAACAAAATGTTGACTATAGCTAAATTCAGGGTGTCGGTTTTTCGTGACATGCGCGCGCATCGTAAAAATTTACACTCATCATTTTTTCCTAACGCGCCAAAAGAAGTATAACTTCAAAACTAAAGTACGATATTATGTCCTAGCATTAGCGTAAGATTGGCCTATTTACAATTAGCGTGAATCTATTTGCATTAAAACGTAAAGAACTGAGATAGACGCTGTTGGTTCTTTAACCGTCGATATATTATCGTCTTGTACTACATATAAGTATGCAGTACTAAAACAGTTAAGAACATTTCCCTTCTCTATTTCTCAGCCGAATTTCTTCATTATTTTTTTTTAGTAGCCATTGACAAGCTTAGTGCTATCAATAAAAATATAATAATATATATCTTGTATCCTTGAAGTCTTTTTAAAGTTTTAGTGGAATAACACTAAGACAAAAACACAAGAATCTTCACTTTAAAATTGTAAGGGCCTAAGAGAAAGATAGTTCTAACTAATGTCCTCATATGCATCCAATACAAAAAATCACTCTCTCACTCCCGTAAATAAAACTTAGACAGATGTACAAAGAAAAAATACCGAAATAGCTAATACGATAATAAAATAAAACCATTTCAGTAATATAGTTAAACAACTGGGACGAGCAGTGTCCGCCTCAATCCGGTTTCGTGCGGCGCTAACCGGATTGAACTAGTTGGAATTAGTTAGTTCCGACTGGCGGAGACACGCGCACAATGTACGGGAAGTTGAGCCGATTCTGTCCGCACACCTGACAGGGAAAGTTCGTAACGCTTATAGCATGGATTTGAATTTTATTGATGATTGGTTGCTAATTGTTTTTAGTATAGTGAAGAATCAATGTGAATAAACTTTACAGAAAATGTAGAATTGTTGAAGAGGAATCGTCATTGCCTTCATTATTGAAGACAGAACGTCCAGTCTGGATTAGCAACGGTGTTTCCCAGCGTTTTATATATTATGCTTCGGAGAGTGTACACAGAAATTATACGGTCTAATTTCCCTCAACCCACCACTACAGGGCGATTTTTTTATAGATTTCCATCCACATGTGCCATCCACGGACATTCTCTCCATTCATGCAAAGCAATTTGCTTAGTCATTTGTAATTCAAAGGAAAGGAATTCACTAGCATCTGCCTTCCCGTATACTAACAGCTTAGGAGTGCTCAAGCGAAAACTCAGTAAGCGATCGTAGCTCAGTGGTTACCGTGGCTACTGCCGTAGTATTGAATTTTGCGAAGGACAAAGAAAACATCATGATGCAGTCATAGCATGGAGGTATGGCCTTATCTAAGCCCACCTAGCCAGGTGAGAGCTAGCCAGCTACTACCCTCAACCTCAAGCTTACATGAGCTTACTACCTGATAACTTTAGTAGAGCCCCGCTGAAGCTATTATTGCTTTCAGCGTGAATGGCTCGGTTCGATCCGGGTAGTACCACCCTCTCATAGAAAACCGACGTGAAGTAACAGTGCTTGCATTGTTGCGTTTCGTTCGGTCAGTGAGAGCGCCGCAGAACCACCTCCTCTCCCCTCTTCTCCCCTCTCCTCTCCTCTCCTCTCCTCTCTCCCTCCTTTTCCCCCAAATACAGGCCGGCGACGCACTTTCAACTCCCATTAACATCATGTGACCCACCTGTTCGTTTGCATGCTATGCCATAAAAAAAAAAAAAATTTGATAATACTTCAGTCAAAGATGGCGTAGATCCAAATTTCATAGCTATCACCATATTGCCACGGCAAGACTATTGAACTAAGATAATAATTATCTTCTGTACCACTAGTATATAATCCACAACATTAATGAAAAGATAAATTACCATTGCAGGATGTATAAGAATTATAATAATAATATCATTTATCTCAGAGTCATCGTTACATCCATATTTGTGGATACAGTTACAGGTAAAAAAAATAATATTAGTCATAATAATAAAACAAAAAAATAAATTATAAACAAAAAACACAAAACACAGGATATAACATTAAGTGGCAGGTCCAGGTGGAACCTTCGGTGATGGAGGAAATTTACTGTACGACTGTATGTAGCCGTATCCAGCGAGCCAGCATCGGAGAGTCCCACCGGTCCACCAGCGCACGTAGTATGCTGTATACAGTTACATACAGATTTTGTTATTAGAGATTTCATGCGACAGTTTATCAAATTGCTTATCGAAAGTACGCTTCAAGTTCCCAAGTGACCCCAGGCTTATGTTAGGCAACTACAACAAAAGCTACTGCCCTCATGCAGCGGCTATCACGATTAAAACTTCCAAATTTAAGGGACACGCATCGCAAAGTTGCTTATCTCCTCCTGTCCGGAGGCCCGCAGCTGCCGGGACTCGGATACGAGCGATTTGGACAACTTGATAACCGGTTTTTAGTCCGGTTTCATACATTCAGTCTGGATTTTCGGAATTTGTATTAATTTCATTCTGTTTACCATAAATACCTTATTAAAAATATTTGTTGTACGTTATAATTTCCAAAAAGAAAACCATAATTCTAAACCTGTTCTATCCTCCTTATATTTTTTTTTAATTATATAATGTACTAGCTGTGCCCGCGACTTCGTCCACGTGGAACCTGATGTACAAAACAATGACTAATAAAGTCATCTGAACGTATTTAGTCGATTTGCTTATCTACTTTTCTCTCATACTTAAGTCGCGGGGCCATTAAAATTACAATAACTTTTGATAGAATGGACCGATATTAATGGAACAAAGACTAAGTTACTGCCGAGGATATGCTTTATGAGGTTTTATTGTGAACCCAGTACTTTAGTAGTGCTGCGTGTACATACAAACAGACAGACAGACAGATAGGCAGATAGACATTTCTAAAAATGATTGAAATGTATTCTATTACTTATTCCTAGGCACCTGCAACAATTTTTTTCACGAAAATCTAAAAAGACAGACACGTTTGATTTACATCTTATTATATGTATAGACGATCTGATTTTTTTTTTTTGTTGATATCTGATATTTTTAGTATATATCCTAGGAGTACTAAAAATAAGAGGGATGCCAATAAATTAGAATCTTATGAATAGACTTGAGTCATTTAATGCCGATTAAGCACAATTACTTCACGTCGGTTTTCTGTGAGAGGGTGGTACTACCCCAGGAGAGCCGACCCATTCATGCTGAAACCAGTAATACCTTCAGCGTTGCTCCACTATATAGCCTTTTGACACTAAATCCCGCTTAACGTGGTGCTTAAACTTACAGTCCGGCAAATCGGTAACATGCTTTGGGACTTTATTGTAAAACCTAACATGATTACCTAAAAACCTATTATCTATCTATTTTAGGTAATTTTATTATTAAAATTGGCAATTAGTACTTACTTTATATTTAATTGTTAATATTTTTTAAATAAATAATTAAATTACAATAAAAGAATTACTCCAATTAAAATGTTTATAACCTTAGTGATAATTCAGAAAGAATATTTTCTCAATTAACGTAATAGCTACTTATGAGACGCGCTATTAGATTACCAATCATTGCCTATGTTATTGCGGTACTGATATAAATGATTCCACTGAAACTGAACCTCGTCGTATTTCGCATTGTGCTTTGTGATTCGAAGTGGTCAGTTCTCTAATCCGACGTCAGACGGACGTCAAAACTTTGAGTTCACGTGTTACTGAAAATTATACTCTGACGTACAACAACAAAGTAGAAACTTCTGCAGCGGATTAGTTTTAAACTGGATTAAATGGGTGCGGTTAGAAAACAAGCGGCTGTTGTGGTTAACATTCTAGTGATATAACAACGGCACCTTCGTTCTTCAGACTGTTCAAACGATTGCCTGAAACTAAA
Organism: Antheraea yamamai; assembly: GCA_036509395.1. NCBI lineage: Eukaryota > Metazoa > Arthropoda > Insecta > Lepidoptera > Saturniidae > Antheraea > Antheraea yamamai. The sequence continues at coordinate 12,034,160 of AP028443.1, read as the reverse complement.
AAACGAATCACTATAACTCTTGACTGTTTGGCGTTTGGGATCTTTGCATTTCAGATGAGAAGATAATCGCGAACATGCCACCTTCACTTATTGTATTTTAAAATAGAATTGCCAGTAACAAAAACAAGACATAGTCACAATTCTTTTTTATCATAAATAAAAAAATATAAATGAAATTATTGTAATATTAATAATGTATTTAATGCAGATGTCAACTGTAATTTAAATCGATTTAATTTATGTTAACCACTTCTGGATGAAAATAAGTTTTTAATGGAAATATAAGTATTTGTATCTAAAAGATATGACATACAGAAATAGAGAGGCATGTGCAAATGTTGTTTTATCTGTGCGTACTTTTTTACTGAATCTGCATGCAGTTCGCGAGGCAAGATGGCGTAGTGACAATTGTCTTCTTATTTGAAACGCACATTATATATTCTATTCTTTCTGATAGGTTTTGTTTAATGAACTTTTTTAAAAGGGATAAAATTAATTACACGACGTCGGATCCCCATCAGCTTTAAAACTTCGTGATAAATAATTTTCGCTATATGCCAAACCGCAGTGTATAAACGGTTCCTTGCCTCTGTTGAACTCGAAACTAGTCTGTTGTTTGGCTTCATGACTTTCAGGTGGTGTAGGTGGTAGAGCCAAGCAGAAGCTATTACTGGTTGCAGCATGAATGGGTTGGGTCGCCCAAGGTAGTACCACCCTCTAGAAAACCGCCGTGAAGTAACAGTGCTTGCATTGTTGCGTTTCGTACAGTCAGTGAGAGCGCCGGAGGCCCACTTCCCTTCCCCTTTCCCCGGTCCCTCTCCCTTCTCCCTCAAACACAGGCTGGCGACGCACTTACGACTCTCCAGATGTTGCAACTGTCTATGGACGGTGGTGATCTCTTAACATCAGGTGGCCCGCCTATTTGCTTGCACCATAATATATAAAAAAAAAGCTACGGAAAGTTCAATAAACATTCTCTACCACTGTCGTAATTCCATTTTAGTGAGTGTTATATCAGGGACGAGACAAGTGAAAAGCAGCACGGATGGTTTTACACTGTTTAATATATAAGTCGTTGGCGCTAGGCGCGACATATACATATGTACACATACACAATACATTTCTCCCCCAATAAAACGCCGTTCCCCCTGAGACCCCAGTTAAAGGAATTGTTTGTAGTTCACTGGTGGAAGATTACGTAGCCTTTCACTACTTCTTAGTGCAGTTTCTGTGGCTGATTGTGAACTTGATGATGCTTCCTCTTTTTCAGCTTGTTGAGATTCTCGTAGGGACTCCTGTTCAGGTATTTCGATTTGTAAGGCGTTCTGATCGTTGTCGTACCTCTGCATCGTTATAACATTCGCCTTACATGGTATTATTTGATTTTTGTGTCTACGACAGGATCCATAGGTTTCCGAATGGATTGTATACATTACCTTGCCTATTTTTTTTATAATTGTACCTTTTAACCATGTAAATTTATTGTTGTTCCTGAATTTTTTAAAATAAACTGTGTCTCCGACATTAAAGGTTTGTCTGTTATGTCCTTTATAAAATTTACACTGTAAAAACTGTTTTTGTTTTACGCGCTTGGCTAGCGGTGTGGACGATGGCGAGGAGTCTTTTGGGTTTAATAAGTCTATGCGCGACCTGAGTTTTTGACCGAATACCAATTGTGATGGAGAGTATCCCGTGACAGAATGTATAGAGTTACGGTAATCAAACAAATATTTTAAAAGTTTTAACTTCATATCCCGTGAACTCTGAGCCGTTATCATGCATGTTTTTATACCCTTTTTTACGATTTTGACGTAGCTCTCGGCCTGACCGTTACTACATGGATGAAAAGCTGGTGATGTTACATGCAGAATGCCATTCGACTTACAAAATTGTTTAAAAAGAAAAGATGTAAACGCGGTACCATTATCGCTTACAATCGTGTGTGGCAACCCGAACCTCGACATAAATTCACAGAGTTTTTCAATTACAAATGAAGACCCTGTTGCATTACCCATGTCATATACTTCAACCCATTTCGTATAGGCATCGACTACAACGAAATATGTACAATTATTGATAGGACCCAGAAAATCGATATGAATCCTATAAAATGGTTTAGGCGGGTAATGCCAGGGTGCCAGTGGACTACGTGTTGGTGACGATCTTAGCTGTATACACACATCGCATGCATTTATCATTGTTTCGAGTGCCACATCCATACCAGGAAACCAAAACCTTGACCGAGCTTCTTCCTTGGTCTTAACGATTCCTAAATGTGACCTATGTAATTCCGACATAATTTTATCTCTCAATAATTCAGGTATTACAATTTTATGACCTTTCATGAGGCAACCATTTTCGACAGATAATTGCGATCGGCATAAAAAATACGGCTTTATTCGTATATCTGAAACATTTTTAGGCCAACCGTTAAGAATATAATTAATTACTTGGTGTAAGCATGGATCTGTGTGTGTCATTTCACACAACTCGGCTAAAGTTACCGGCATATCACCATCGATAACAAAATTAACGTAAGTCGCGCGATCATACGGAGCTGCATCGTCGCGACCGGCGCCCGGCTGCACGTCCGGCAGACTGGCGCGTGATAAGTAGTCGGCACTGTTGTCGCGGCTACGTATATATTCTATGCTGTAATTATATGCGCTTAGGAAGATCGCATACCTTTGCAGACGGTTTGCAGAGACCTCAGGAATTCCTTTATTCGGGCCAAAAATACTAATTAATGGTTTATGGTCAGTTCGTAAAATAAACGGATTAGACCTCCCGTACAAATATTGATGAAACCGTCTCACGCCGAATATTATTGCCGTAGCCTCCTTTTGTATCTGCGAGTATCGTTTCTCGGCCCGGTTTAGTGTACGCGAAGCGAACGATATGGGTTTTTCTATACCATTAATATCTTCTTGGGATAAAATCGCGCCCAAACCAGTTGGAGACGCATCCACGGTAAGAATTAATTTATAATTTGGGTTGAAATGTGCCAATACCTGATTAGATGATAACATTTTTTTTATTTTTAGAAATGCATCCCTATGTTCTTTCGTCCATGTCCACTTAACACCTTTTTTTAATAAATCATATAGTGGACTTAGAGTACTCGAGGCTCCGGGTATGAAGTTTCTATAATAATTTACTAACCCTAAAAACGACTGTAATTTAGTAATATTTGTTGGAACCGGTGCCTCGAGAATTGCTTTTACTTTTTCCGGGGACTTTTTTAACCCCTCATTATTTATTGTGTAGCCAAGATATTTTATTTCATCTTTAAAGAATTCACACTTATCTGTACGCAAAGTTAAACCTGCCTGCTGTAGCCGTTTAAGTACTGCGTGAATTTTTTCCTTATGGCTAGACCTATCTATACTAGTAATTAATACGTCATCGAGTAAACACAGAACTCCATCCATGCCTGCTAACAAGTTTTCCATAGCTCGCTGAAATATTGACGGTGCACTGGAAAGACCAAAGACTAAGCGAGTGAAATTGAATAAACCGCGATGTGTGTTTATGCAGGTGAAGTTTTGCGATTCTATACTTAATGGAAACTGATTGTAAGCCATCGATAAATCTAATTTAGTATATACTTGACCAGCATGAAGTTTAGAAAATAATTCGTGAACTGTAGGCAGAGGATATTGATCAATAATTAATTGTTTATTAATTGTCACGGAATAGTCTGCACACAGCCTTACAGAACCGTCCCGCTTAAGCACCGGCACGATAGGCGAAGCGTATTCCGAATGTTCGACCGGTTTCAAAATGCCCGAGTTAACTAATCGATCTAACTCTTTATCGACTTTGTCTCTTAATGCAAAGGCAATAGGGCGCGCTTTACAAAACACCGGCTTTGCGTCGTCTTTTAATCTTAAACTGACTTCATATTTATTGAAAGTACCTAAGCTATTTGAAAATAACTTAGGATAATGCAACTCGAATTCTTTAATATCATTTGTAGTGTTAATAAAATTACAGGATGTTATTTGTAGGCCAAATTTTGCCATAAAATCTCTGCCGAGAATCGGGGGACCGCCGTCACGAACAATATGGACTTTAATCTCGAGCGTTTTTTCGCGGAAAGTTAATGGTAATCTCGCTATACCCATGCATTCAAGGGGAGTACCGTTGTATGAATACAAAGTTTTAGAACTACCTTTTGATAAGGGTACGTTTGAAAACATATTATTGTATGTTTTCTCTGAAATTACCGTTATACTTGATCCACTATCTATTTCGAACTTTAACCAAACTCCGTTTAACGTTACAAACTCTGTCAACGGTTCTCCATGCTTAGACCGAATATTATGCAACTTACCATCATCTTCGCCATCGCTCACCTCATTCGCCTCCACGTAATTCACCTTTTTGCACATTCTACGCAAATGCCCTTTTACGTTACACTTATTGCACTTAAAGTTGGCAAAACGACACTGAGATGACGAATGATTATTACGGCCGCACACCGCACATTTAATTTTTTTTCCTTGGATTTTATCCTTTTGTATTTTGAAAATGTTGTCCTCTTGAGAGGCGGGATATATCACGTTCGTCGCAGCTGTAGCCGCTTCCCGCACACACCTTACATTTTCGGCTACCTCAACGGCTTTTGGAAGGGTTAAGAGATCTATTTGTTGTGCAAACAATTTCTCTCTTTCGGGTCCAGGTAACATTCCCATTATAAATCTGTCTCGCAGAGCCTCCTCGACGTCATGAAATCCACAGTTCGACGTCAATCCCCGTAGTCTGGCTGCCCATTGAGTCGGTTTTTCACCAGGTTGTTGAACGGCCGAGTAGAATATATACCGCTCGGAAAATCCATAGCTTTTCACAGTGAAGTGACTATCAAACAACTTGATGATATCGTCATACGGCAATTCTTGAAGCTCCTTTGGCAACGCTAAATCCGTTGCCAGCTTGTATGAACTGTCACTGAGTGTGCTGAGCAGGATCGCACGCCGCTTTTTGCCCGTTTCTTTGCCGTCGAGTTCATTCGCGATAAACCACTGCGATATCCGGCTTTTAAAAACCTTCCAACTTTGTACATTATAGTCGAATGTCGATAAGATTCCAAAAGTCGACATTTTTTTTTCCTAAAAGTGGGTACTTCGTCGCCAATGTTATATCAGGGACGAGACAAGTGAAAAGCAGCACGGATGGTTTTACACTGTTTAATATATAAGTCGTTGGCGCTAGGCGCGACATATACATATGTACACATACACAATAGTGAGACTTAATTATCCCGAAAACGTCTTAATTTTCTATATGTGGACATGTAATTGAAGTGTCTTTTGTTTGTCCAATATTAATAAGAACTTGACATTACCACCTAGGAATTTAAGTGAGAATTGTGCACCTTCACTTTGTCTAACCATTTTGTCAAAGTATCACAGCGTTGTGGCCGTCAAGGAATATTTCATTTCAAATAAATAAAACTTTTCTTGTTTCAATAGCTTGTCGTTTTACTATAGCTAAGTCCATTTAGTAATAGGCGTGATTGTATTAATTTCCGTAATAATCTATTTTCATAATTGATACCATGAATTTATGCTCTAGTTTTTGGATATAGTATTTACTATCAGCCTAAATTGATATTCTCCATTATTCTTTAGCCACAATAAAATCTCAATTGAAAAAAAAAATGTCTTTAGATTTATAATTTCATTTCAATATAGCATTTTGTTGGAATATTTAAATTTCTGTTACATTTATTATACATATTAGTTTCAAATCTAGTAAGTTACATTAGTAACAGCTTCCAAATTCAATGTCAACAGAACTGAACGTCTATTAGAAGAAGTTTTGTAAAATAAATTAAAACAAAATATTTTGTATACAGGCAGAGGTGTAAGAAGCTTACTCTCCCTTGTGCATGCTCACCAAAACATTTGCCCCGCTTTTCCATGCCCAAAAACAAACATTGCTGAAGTGCTTACAAAAACGTATATTTTTTTAAAACTAACAATTCTATATTCTATTCTGTGCAAAACTTTGAACACTTGCTTCAAGATTGCCCCAGGTTTAGCACGAAGAGACTAGAGCACATAATGCCTTGTGATAATCTTAGTACATGTCCATTCGATCTTTTGGGCTTGATGAAGAAGGAGTCTACAATAAAATCGTTCGATAGTTTTGTCAAGCATGTGATTATGCCATTGCTAATCTTAAGACTTTTAACGGACTTTGAAATTCTCTCTCTTACTTGCATCTAAATCATTTTGAAATAACCACGATTCTCTGACTCGTATCTATATCGGGACTAACAAATCTTGGTGACTTAATATTATGCGCATGCAACACGTCAAAGGAGTGAAGTACTGAGTCGTATCAAATTGCGACCACCCCTCTCTCCCTTTATATTGTCAATTCCAAATGATATAACTACTATATACTACTGGTAAGATTTGAATTGAATTCAGTGTTAGAGAGCTCATTTGTCGAATAAGGCTATAAGGATATGTCATCACACTAAGATCAAGAGGAGCCGAGAATCAATGAAGAATGTTTCCAAATCGGGGTTTTTTTCCTTTTGAGAGCTCGGTGCGTATTAGTTAGCCCAAAGTAACTATTCCACGGGGACGAAGTCGCGGGCAGAAGCTAGTTTTTTATATAGATCAAGTGTCTAAGAAGTATAACGAAAAAGTAATTAAACTGTGTTGTTTTATGAAACCACGATGCAAGTGAAACTGTTTCTCAGATCGTATAACTGAAAATTTTCGGAAAATTATTCGGTTAATGGTATTAAAACCGCGTTTTTAATGTAAACTTAATAATAGAAAAATGGGAATGATAATAATAAAACAATAATAGACAAGATATCCAACTATAAATTTTAATTTCAATCTGTGTTCATCATTCAGATGATAAACGCATGTTAAAAACTGAGCATAATATTTATATAAGTCATTGAATCATTTTGAATTGAGCCATGTGCGCCGCCATATTGGCCGTGGCTGCTTTGCCGAGCGCCTTTCACTTTAGCACTACTCTGCGGCGCTGTAATGCGACATGCGATAGATGGTCGAAAAAATTTGAGGCGATGGAAAAGAAGTTTCACTTTAAAGATCGATCTAAATCTATTATTGGTTTTCTAATTCAGCATGAATGAATGAGTTGGCTCGCTGCGTAGTCCCACCATCTCACAGAAAACCGACGTGAAGTAATAGTGCTTGCATTGTTGCATTTCGTTCGGTCAGTGAGAGCGCCGGAGGTCCACCTCCCCTTCCCTCTCATCCCCCCATCCCCCCATCCCCTCTCCTCGGCCCCTCCCCCAAACACAGGCTGGCAACGCATTAGCGAGTCCCCTAGTGTTGTTAGTGTCTATGGACGGCGGTGATCACTTACCATCAGGTGACCCGTCTGTTCGTTTGCCTCCTATGATATAAAATAAATTAAATAAAATATCTCGTAATTTATGTGTGACGCGCGCGCAACGGCAGATCCCTGTATCTACATAGACATGTGTTTTAATTGTAAACATATTTTATTTATAGATAGAAATCGTTTATATATGAAAACTGTTAGTTTGCCTGTAAAACTGTACGTTTTCTTTGAAATTATAAAATAAAATAAATTCCCGAAGCCGCTGTAACTTACACCACTGGCTAAACAAACAGAACCGCTCCCGCAGACCGCCGTGTTTGACTTGACAATTCTAACAGCTCAATCTGTACGAGCTCGCCTTAGTACAGAGGGTTCAACTATTATTTGCATTGTTAAACTAATTTATTTCGAATTTGTCTCGGTTTGGCTTCTGAATGGGTTTAATTTGAAATAGTTATTATCTTATATATTCTATCATATTCTGCTTCCAAAGTTTACACATAATAACTAGATACAATAAATTCTCACTCGCGACTGAAATTTCTATTATTCCTAGATCCAAAATTAATAATATATCATGAATTGTTATAATAGGTAACAATCGAGGAATTTAAAAAGAATGTAGCAAAAATATCTTCGTTCTTCTTACTTTATATTCGTTTTATTAGAGTTTGAATGTAGACAGACTTGATCTTATTTATTAACCGACGAAAAAAACGGAGGAGGTTCTCAAGTATTTTTTATTTTTATGTATGACCACGCATAACTTTTTACAAAGTAGTCCGACTTTGATAATTATTTTTTGATTGGAAAGGTTTCATATACCGAATAAAATTATTTAGGTAACATTAGTTTAAGAACTTAGTTATTAAGGTTAATAAAAAAAAGGTATATTATTTTTTGCTTTTCAGTTTTTTCGGCGGTTTAATTTTTGTTAAAACGTTTTTAATTTATAAATTTATAGCGACAGTACCGATAGATAATGAGATCATAAATGATGTGCTGTGTGTCTGTAATATCGTTTGTAACTTAAATATTTGGTATTTTAATTTTTGTTAGATTTATATGACCGACTGAACGTCCGTATATTATATGGGCTCCCATCGAAAATCAGCGCTGCAGTGCTGCAGTGCTGCAGTATTGCAGCATATTTGCTGAATGGGTTTGGCAGTTGTTTGACATTTTTTATTCACATCTTTATATATGTAATTCTTCTGTACATGTGTATGTGACTGAAATCTTAAACGGCAGGACAGATTTTGATGGATTTTTTTGTGCGTGTTCACGTGGATTCAAAAAGGGTTCAGGTTCACAATTGGATCCGGTAGGTGGCACTGCGGTTGACGTTTAAGATTTTTTTTTAATTATCAAGCTAGGACAACGCCCGCCAGGCCTGCTAGTGTATATATATATTAATTTAATTGTTACGCTGGTTCCAAGAATAAACTATTTCTTTCTAAGGCTGTTCAAGTTTTTCACAACATTCCCGGTCACCGTAATGACTTTGATGCTATGCATCTGAAATTCAATGACCTATCAAAAGATGTAAGACATTAAAAAATGAATAAATTCTTCATACCTTCACATAATCTATAAAAATAAAAATCAATTACCGAATGTATATAAGCACATCACTTAAGAACTGCTGGGTCCGTCTGTAACTAGATGAACAGTTCCGAATAGCGCATGACGAACTGTACTTTACTAAATTCGCAACAATTCGTATTCGTGCGCTCTACTTGTAGGCATTTTTCTAAGTATAACTAATTAATTACCACCCTTAGCTTGATAATCTATTGCCAGGAATCTGTGTGTTCCGGCAGTTGTACTTGAGCGTCACTCGCCCACCAGGTTTAGCATGTTTACAATTTTAGACTACGTCGTCATCTACTATCAGATGAGATTGTTAGGTTGCTAAATACTGTAAAGTATAGATAAAACGCAGTGACGTGGATGACGGTTTCACGTGTGAAAATTCATCGGCGGTTTCGTGTATTCCCAGTGAACTGAACGATAGAATGTCGGGGGTAATACGCGACAGGCAGACAAAGCAATTGTTCATACCAAATACACATGATATATTTATTCTAGCACCCTAAAAGTGTAAGTTAACATACTAGCGCTGTCTCTCGGTGATTAGTGGGTTTTTAAAATGTTTTTTTTTATTGTATTTTAATAAAAATGTAATAACCACTACCATATTATAAACAAAGCCCTCTGCCACGTCTATCTGTCTGTCTGTTCGCGATAAACAGAAAAAAACGAATGAACAGATTTTCATGCGGTTTTCACCAGTGGATAAAGTTATTCATGAGGAAGGCTTAGGTATATAATTTGACAAGGTTTTTTTTATTATCAGAGCGGGACGAAGTCCGCTGGGCCCGTCAGTTAGTCAATACAAATCAATTGTTGAATAAGTAAGCGTATACTATCAAAACGGATGCACCTATTTACATAATTTTTCTTTTGTTATGTTTGTAATTTTCAAGGCGAGGTTTGAATAAAATAAAATATTCCAAAAATCGTTCAGAAAAGTGGAAAAATTTAGGTTAAAGAAATTTTCATATAAAAAGTAATTAAAATAGTCGACAATACTAAGAGAATTTACGTTCAGTTGTTCAATTGCCACTTTATTTCATTAGTATCTTCTTCCCGCGACTTCATCTGCGTGGAATAGTTACTTTGGGCTAACGCTATAAAAGATGCAGCTGAGGCTCTCAAAAGGGAAAAAAAAACAATTTTTAAAATATCCATTATTGTTGCTCCGCTCCTATTGGTCTTAGCGTGATGATAGCCTTTCTCGATAAACGAGCTATCTAAAACTGAAATAATTTTCAAATTAGATCAGTAGTTCCTGAGATTATCGCGTTCAACCAAACAAACAAAGAAACCCTCTAGCTTTATAATATTAGTATAAATAAGTAAAAATAAAGGGAATTGATCTAATTACCTTCGTCGTTACACCCATGCGAAGACGGGTCGGATAGCTAGTTGATATTAAATAAAAAATCTGCCTATACTCTTTAACGAATTAGCAATGCTGGAGTTATTAAAATACACAATTCATATTAATTATTATTTTAAAAGAAGCTTTAAAATAACTTGTAAAACTGAAAAAATAAAATGAATGAAATTCCCAAAGAGAAATTAATTTAAAACGGCCTTAATTGCCACTTAATAAAATCCGGGCTCAGAGTTATTATCTACATCTTTGAATATAGTTGAAACTAGCCTCTAGTAATGACTTGATTCGTTTGAAACTAGGCAGAATTTGAGAAAGAAAAATTTAGCTCATTATTTTAGTTTTACATTCATTTTGTAGTAATCGCGTAGTCGCGCGTCCGTATGCTGTGAACACCTTATAGGTAATCACGGATTACTCATTAAATGTTTGCTATTTTGTTTGGTGTTTGTCTGGTGGTGGTAGAGCCACGCTGAAGCTATTACTTGTTTCAGCATGAATGGGTCGGCTCGCCCGGGGTAGTACCAACCTCTCATAGAAAACCGACGTGAAGTAACAGTGGTTGCATTGTTGCGTTTCGTTTGGTCAGTCAGAGCACCGGAGGCCCACCTCCCCTCCCCTCTCCTCTCCTCCTCCCTTCCCCCAAACACAGGCATTCAACGCAATTTCGACTCCCCTGGTGTTGATAGTGTCTATGGACGGTGGTGACATTTAACATCAGATGACACACCTGTTCGTTTGCATGATATGACATAAAAAACCTATTTAAACTCTGTTTTAGCTTACCCTCAATATGACGAAGGTCATATTAATTAATTCTATATATAACAGTAGATAATACCCGCTGCTTCGTCTACGTAATTATAAAATCAAGAATAATACAATTGTAAAAGCAAACAGTCAAATTAAAATATATTTTATATATATCTTTAGTAGTTATATCGTGAGGATATGAATTTCATTACGATCTCTGGCCACTTCAGCAGGAATGAATTTAAAAAAGTATGTCGAGAATTGAATTTGAAATGTGGGAACTGCTCGACCGTGTAAAACTGGTGCATTTTTTTAAATATTTAAAACTGAACTGCTAGGGTTGCTTCTGTTACCCTGAATTTATTATATTTCTCTATTATTCTCTTTTTAAATAGTTATATAAAAAGGGCTAAGAGAATACATAGACAGACGGGTATTGCGAATTTGCTTTACACTATTTATTGAAGTAAAACTTCTTTAGGCGCGACTAGGAGGTAACTGGACGACAATGCAACGGAAGTCCGTTACGGCAATGTGGCGTCACGTTTCTGTACCATCTGGTTTTGAAATATTTTAGATTTTGTCAATAAATAGTTTATAAACACAGCAATCAAAAAATTTTTAATAAGAAATAATAATAAATGAATAATAATAAAAGTCATATAATAGAATTAACTGTATATATGGGCGCGCGACCGTGCTGCCATCTGGTTGTAATGTAAGTAAGTAACAAATTAAATTAAAGCTTCATTATATGTAGTGCATCTATAAGCTAATTCGGAACTTAAATATAAAATGTATAGTGGTCGACGATAATAAATGTATACATTACTAATATTACATAATTAATAAACGCCTTTTTAAATACTCATATGATGCATTTATTTTTAACTTAATCGCCATCTCTTATAACGCCATAGAAGTTTTACTTCAATCGCCTGTGTACAATGTACGGTTACACGTACTCATTTTTTTAATTTTCATAGCGGCGTCGCAGATAAACTACCTCGGCACAAGTAGGATTTAGTGAGTATACTATATAGTTAGACATTCAGACAGCAACCTCACTAACGAACAAACCGTTTAGTGGTAATGAATTCTGATAACTTAATGACTATATCGTGTCGATAACATTATAGTCCGCGTCGACTAGACTCGCCAAACCGAATCAAAATCGAATTCTGCTATAGTTAATCTTAACAGAATTGAATCTGTTACAGTGTTGGCTTAAACATCTAAATGTCGGCTTTAAAGTCGTAATTTTACGACTTTAAATTCAACCTTCTAAAATCTTCGTACGGGTATTTTTTTATACATTATATATTTTAACAATTTACCACAATCCCGTCTAATATGAAAGAACGATGTGGTCTAAGATTGTAACTCGCTAAATCCAGAAGGAGATAAATTATAAAATACAGCTTTTTTTTTTTTTTATTGTAGCTCGGCAAAGTGACTGTACTGTGCCTGATGGTAAGCACAGTACAATCCAAAAACAATGGCGACCACCGAAAGACATACTATCCATCGCCGGTCGCCGCTGTCATGCCGGCCTGAAAGCGACCCAGTCAGGGACAGCCCCCCCCCATAGTTGCTGGATATACACCGGCTGATCCCGGAACGCGACACGCCCAAACGTGCCACTATAGCGGGTGTTCCACCTGGTGTACGGTGGTCGCGATCCAGTCGGGTACAGACACCCTACCACCCTGCAATCGCGATCCAGTCGGATACAGACACCCTACCACCGGAAACACATGAAAACGCTTAGCCACAGATATCCAACCTGAAGGTGGTAGTTTGCCAGATGGGTTTACAAAAAGCTGTTCTATCATTTTAGGATTTGATCAAGACGTTTTCCATCACCGAAAGCTTTGACGCTTTACAAGAATTCATACCTGCGTCGATTAACGCCATGTTCGGACGTACAAAAACTGAGCCACCGTCGCTTTACCTTAGCGACTAGCTTTTGCTCGCGACTTCGCTCTTGTTAATGTAAATGTTACGTACCCGCCGTAACAGTAATAGTTCTTTTCTTTCTTATATATTTTATTATTGTTTTTATTTTACATTTTTTGCCTCCGGTATATATTGTACTGTGGTAAACACCGGAACATAATCTAACGTGATTAAATCACCCTATTACACGCTTGCTGTTTATTAAAACTTTGTTATGGTGATTTTGAAGTAATCAAAAATATATAAAATTCATCTGAGAAAAATTGATTCCTCGAAAAATCTTATAGTACGAAAATATGAAAGTTATCAAAAACGTTAACTCAAGATACATTCAAATCCCCAAAGTAAATATCTGAATAACTTAATAATATATTCACAAATATCACGTTCGAAATGTCAACCCGCCAGCAAAAGGAAGAAATCAAAGAAAGTATATAAGTACCCCTTTTACGTGGCCCGTAATATTTTTCGTTTGACACGACACCCGGGATGCGGAATAGTAAGTAACGCGGGTTCAAAGGTGAATCGGATTGTCAGGGACAGAATGACAGCTGTCAAACGGCGAATAAATATGGCGCCGCGAAATGTCAAACACTCGCCTCATGCCGCTTCATAATGTTTTTCTTTTTCACGTGACATAGCTATTATAATATCATTGAGGGCGCGTTCCACAAGACGTTCACAACGCTCACAACAGCCTTTTAGCCGTTCCACTAGACGACCGCGACCGTTGCGGTCGCGCCGAAAACTTCATTAATGACGTCATAACACACGCCCACGCGAAGCTCACGACGCCCCATGTCTGGAGATGGGTCAATGTGAGCGTTGACAAAATTGGCGGTATTTTCAATAAAGATGGCGACCGTAAAAATGTCATTATTTGATGCAGTAGAATATTTATACGAAATAACATATTGTATTGAATGGATTAATGAAATTTATTAATATATTTACATGAAATATGTTAATTAAGTTTTGATAATTTTAAATTCTATTTAAAAATGTTTGCAATCGTTAAATTCTCAGAATTTATTATCACTTAATGATAATATAATATTTTTTATTAAACCAAAAATATATTTTATGATTTTATAATAAATAAAGTTAAATGAGAAAAATATATCATTTGTACACTTTTATTAAACATAGTTCAATAATATATACAATTATCACCAAATATCCTACTGTTGCCTCAAAATACACTGTTATTTTATTTGAATGCAAATTAATTAAATACTGCACTAAAATTAAATATAAAAATTTAATTATACATTTATCTTTCAATATACTTAAATCGATTTACGTAATAATTATTACAATTTACTGTTATAACCTTTTAAAGCTTTTGCTTCATTATTTCTAGATCGCCATTTGTATTATTTACCTGAACGCTCACAACGCCCCATTATGCGTTCCACTTGGGTGTACGATTGTAACGCCCGCAAGTAAGTGGAACGGGAACACTCGCGGTGTGAGCGTGAGCGTTGTGAGCGTCTAGTGGAACGTAGTCTGAGTGTATCAAAAATATGTAAAATAATAATATTTGACTTCTATAGTCTTGAAACGTTTTAGTACCTTTGGATGATTTTACGTACTAAAGAGAACTAAAAACAAAAGTAAATTATAATCTATATATAATGTTTGATAAAAAGGCACAAAATTAACTGTTTAAAGTTTTTAGACCTAGAGAAAAGATTCATACGCAGTATTAATTTTCAAATGAATTCATTGTTGTACCAGACAGGCTTTAATTTTTTGCTACCGTGAATTAACTTTGTTTAAAATCTGAAAAGATATTATGTTGAAGTTTTTAAAAAGATAATTCTTCGTTTTCGTGTCACACTAGTAAAATAAACAAAAATTCTTTTTTTATAAATCCTACATATGTACATTGCCTAAGAGCTATTAATTTTTAAAAATAGCTTCTGCTCGTAACTTCGTCCGCATGAAATAGTTAATTTGAGCTAACGCCACCACGCACCGGAAGCTCTCAAAATAAAAAAAAAAAACGATTTTGAAACATTCCACATTGGTAGTCCGCTCCTATTGGTTCTAATGTGATGATATATAGGATATTCCTCGATAAATGAGCTATAAGAATTTCCTAAGATTAACGCGTTCAACCAACCAAACAAACCCTCCAGCTTTATAAGATTAGTATAGATAGCAATGACTTTTATAACCAAATGAGACGTATTTTGGATATTTACCTGGATGATTAGTGGAAAAATAAATACTTACTAATATTATAAATGCGAAAACCAGTTCGTTTGTTACGCTTTCATGCCTTAAGTACTTAAGGGATCATCATGAAGTTACACACATATTATTTTCCATATTATCAGGGACACAGAAAAGAACATAGGGCATATTTCATCCAGTTAAAATGCAGAAGCTAGTGTATAATATATCCAAAGGTGAAACGTTCAGATTCTCGAGTGCTCAATTCGTTTTCTTTAAAACGACTTTCAATCTAAGAAGCTATTGTAAAACGGTATACTTGAATGCTTTCAATTACTTTTTTAATGTCATTTCATTTGAAACGATTCTCACGAACGTACCTATCTCCTTATTTCTATTTCCATAGCATTCTCCTAACTACTTTATTATAATGTTCAATCACTCCATTTTACTGAGTATATTATAGTAAAATCTAAACGGGATGAATTAAACGTAATTCATGTAGTAGTAAGTACTGAACAGTAAAATAACACATACAATTATAGGTTTTCGTTAACTTTGTATACGGTTTTATACAAGCTTGTACATACACTTCGTTGTACTTCCTTTTACTCGAGGTGCCGCACTGTTATTTTGTTTATGTGACACAAGTTTGTACTACGAAAGTTGACGCATCTCCATATTTGTATGAAGATTTTGAAGCCATTCATTTAACTATAATTTAGGTTCTACCCACATAGATGTCGCTGTAGCTGATACGCATAGATATTTTCAACAAGAGAAATATTTATTCATATTCATATAACTTTTTTTTAATTTTTAAAAATTTAAGGGTCGGCAACGCGCATGTAATACCTCTGATGTTGCAAGCGTCCATAGGCTGCGGTGACTGCTTAACATCAGGCAGCCCGCATGTTTGCTTCCTACCATCGTAGTATAAAAAAATAAACTCAGCTAATTAATACGACAAATAATAGTAAAAACGTGTGGTGCCTCCAGGACTGCCATTGACCAATAAAAGCTATGATAAAAGATAATCTAGTATCAGTATAACAACCGCTCTCAATTTAGTCAGAAATGAATATGTCCGCTACTCACCAGCGCTATTTAATTAACTGTTCAAACCACAACAAATTTCAATACGTCAATCCATTAACCGAATGATATTAACTAGGTTAGGTTCATGTCTGTGTTGGTAAAATAATTAAATACTGTAATGAGATTAAAAGGCTTGTCCATTTATTTAAGCTAGCTTTTCCCGCAACCTGTATGCATTTCGGTGTATTCAGAATAAAAATAGCTAGGTCTATGCAAATATGAATTATTGGCATCGGTTCAGAAACTTAATAACTGTACAAACATTCACACGTACAGTGATCGGAGCAGAGCAAATACTAGTTAGTACAATATACATTGAGGAAACCACGCATTTTTTTTATATCATATAAAGCAAACGAACAAGCGGGTCACCTGATGTTAAGTGATCACCACCGTCCATAGACACTTGCAACACCAGAGAAGTCGCAAGTGCGTTGCCAGCCTGTGTTTGGGGGGAGGGGGAGGGAGGTGAGGGAGAGGGGGAGGGAGGTGAGGGGGAGGGGGAGGGAGGGAGGGGAGGGAGGGAGGGAGGGAGGAGAGGGAGAGGGGAGGGAGGAAGGAGAGGGAGAGGGGAAGCTGGAAAGGGATGTGGGCCTCCGGCGCTCTCACTGACCGAACGAAATGCAAGCACTGTTACTTCACGTCGGTTTTCTGTGAGAGGGTGGTACTACCTCGGGCGAGCCGACCCATTTATGCTAAAACCAGTAATAGCTTCAGCGTGGCTCTACCACCTATCAAAATATAAGAAATACTGTACAATGTATTTTATCTCATTTTCTCGCACCTTAAAAGATTCAATATGTATATGTTTGTCTCTCTATAACGTCGTTTTTTTTTTTGTTTCATCGTATTTCAATTCGTATCACAAAAAAAGTTTTCGTGTTTTTAATTACAAAAAAATGGTTTGCAAAAGTCTTAATGATGGAGTTTTTGTCGGGATCTTGGAATGCCATGCAGTAGACTTTATGTTTTATTCATAATCTTGTGTTATTTGGCTCTATATTTTGTAATATCGGTGGTGTTTTACGTAATATAGTTAGGTGATTGTGCACAAGTGAAGGGGATCGGAAATAATACCACGGAGCATGGATTCTAACTTGCCACAAAAACTCCTTAGAAAGTTTTAATAAGACGGCCGCCATCTTGTTATTTCATTGAAATAATCGCACTAAACTTGTGATATATGTTACCTACTCGATAATGGCAGTAATAATCTACTAAAAGATTGGTTGCCAAAAATAAAATTAATAAAAAGTCTCCATGATTGTTTTTATAGTATGATATCAATTTTATAAGTACTAACAAACAGAAATAATAAAGGAAATCTGGCGACAAACGGAGAAGGTAATGGTACTGAACTGCTTTGACTCCAGTTATATTTTTTTAAACAGCGTTTAAGCACGATCTTATCTTTTTCTTTACATGGGGAGACTCCTAACAGATACCCATCCCGTCGGGCAGCTGAGGATGGGTTTGTCCGTTTCGCATGGACTGAAACCCCATGGTGTCTTCATACACCTTTTAGGCAGGGGAGCAGGTACTGCCGACTGGCACTGCATCTGCTCCCCCGACAGGTGTAGTCCTTCCAATAGGCCCTGTCAACGGTCTGAGGGGTTAAAGATGGTACACCCCTCAAAGGGGGAGTAGATGTTTGACCCCTCCTGACAAACTGTGGGAGTTGCATTGCCACAATGCGCCTCCACCACATGGGCCTGTGCAGTTTAAACTGCCAGGGCGACGGACATGAACCACAACCACAATCTTCTCTGATGCTAAATGACAATGTAGTCTAAGATGCTGAACACGCTAAACCTAGGGAAGACTGGTTCTCAAGTGCACCTGCCGGAACACACCAACAGGCGCTTAGCGACAGATTTTCAAATTGAGGGTTGTAGCTAGCCAGGCAGACTTTGAAAAAGGCTTTATCACCATTCTACGGTTTCGTCACGATGTATTCCTTCATCGATAGCTCCAACTCAGTTGCTAGGATTCGAACCTACGTCCTTCGGTGCGGTGTCTGTACACGTTATCAATTAAGCCCTCATCGCTATAAATAGATAATTTCATAATAGGGCTTATATGATTTTGATAGGGCTTTAGATATTTTTGTAGGTGGTAGAGCCACGTTGAAGCTATTACTGGTTTCAGCGTGAATGGGTCGGCTCACCACTACTATCACCCGACCGACAGAAACACCCACGTGAAATAACAGTGCTTGCATTGGTGCGTTTCGTTCGGTCAGTGAGATCGCCGGATAATCCACCTCCTCTCCCCCAAACACAGTGTGCCAACGCACTTGCGACTCTTTTTTTTATCTTAGGTTCATTGTACCCTGGGTATTGTTAAACGCAATTCGTTTTCTATAAAACACATTCACAGAAATAGTTAATAGCACCGACAGGTATTTGAACTGTAAAAACGTGCTCAGTTACGACCTTCAACCAAGACCCAATATCCAAGGTTGTGAGAGAAACTTACGAAATTTTTTGTTTTCCTTCCCAGGTGAATGGCGCGGCGATAGAAGAATGCTCGACATCACCAGGGACAAGCCTGTTAAGGTCTGCGTTAGAGTCGTCGTTCCTGTTAGAGATCATCCCAAAGTAAGCATATACCTTTAGATTATTTATTCTATTCCCTGCTAACTATATACAGTAGTAGATTACTGTATTGGCTACTATAAATAACGTCTACATCGTCTTTTATAACTGCCACTTCAACGTCACCTCGACAAATACAAGACAAATTAATACAATGAACTTATTCAATATACCTTAGCTTCCAACTAAACTTTGTTAAAATGTTATTGCTATATCTCAAAAACTATTAATATGCACTCTACATATGTAGCTAATCTAGAGATTAAATTATTTACTCCGTTACCATTTTAACACACTTTACTGTAATCGGCACATTCCTTAGATAATATGCAAAATATATGATTTTTACACTTTATCGGTAACATACAAATAATAATTAATCGACATCCAGTCGGCAGTTTGTAAGAACAAAATGATATTTGTGTAATAAGAACTCGAAACCGTAAACAAACTGCAAAGAATTCATGTTTTAAGTTTCAACATAATTTATTTTCACCTTTGATAAATATATTCGTCATCAGTCAAAGTTATGCTCGGAGCAAATCGACTCGACTCTGGAACACGTGCCTATCTAATTTTTCCTTGCGATACCCCTGTGAAAAATTACGGGATTCTGTTTGGAATGCCTAAGGCTGACTGTACGCTCGGCAACTCAATTAGTGATTAATTGGGTCATGTTCAATAAAAAGTTGCAAGCATTGACACATTCGATATTCAAACTTGATAATAAAGTGGTTGTGTTTTATATATATATATTGAACATCAAACTTGTTATATGCTTTTTGTATAAGTAGCTTTAGGCGCTTTTAAAGTTACGTTTTAAAATCAGTTCTCTCTCTCTGTTGAGATCCTATATCACCTAATTGTTGGGACAGAGCGCAGACACGATGCTTTTCCATCTCGTTCTGTCGATGGGCTCACGTTTCACCTCATTCCAAGTAGGCGCTATCTTAAAAGAGTCTGTGAGCACAGATCTTCGCCAGGTCTGTCTAGGTCGACCTCGTCTCCGCTTACCCTGAGGATTCAAGGATGCTTGATGGGGGATATGACTGTTGTTCCTTCGCAAATTATGGCCGTTAGTTATTAAAAATCAATTACTATTATCTATTTCGGATATTAAACTCAATATAGCCAACCTCTTACATTTTTTCCGGTATTGATTTAAATTGAATAAGGAAGTTTTCGGGATCTATAACTCATAGTGGCTATTATTTTTGACTAGCTTTAGCTCCTGGCTTCGCTTGTATTAATGTAGACGTGATCTATAACCTCAATAATAGTACTTTTTTCCTTTTATGTATTCTTGATATTGCATATGTGAAATTTCACGATAAGCGATTAAGTAATTAAGACGTGAAAGCGTAACATACAAATAAATAAACTTAGGACTCAATATGACTATATTGCCTAATATAGCTAAGTTATTTTGCACAAGTGAAGGGGGTATTTTAATCTAGAGGCACGAATTTAAAGCAATTTTTGAAGTGTCGTAAAAAAGGCATTCAATATTTTTACTATTCATTTTTTATAGGATGTTTATTAGTATTTCAAGAATACAGTAAAAAAAGTAAGTAAATTCAAAATGTTTAAGTTTGCAGCTGAATCTCAAAAAATTGGCACGCGACCATACCCACGAATCCAACCCTCCTCGTAATCTGAAGAAGAAAAAAAAGATTATTAGTTTAGAATACTGCCGCTAATGTTGTAAGTAAAAAAAAGTTAAAAAAAAAAATATTTTTCACAAAATAGCGACTACGTACCTGAAAAAAAAATTTTTTAGTACCTCTTTTCATGAGTTTTCTGAATTAAAAACAAAATACTAAACATTGATATTTAGGGATGAAGATGGAAGGATGAAGTTCATGCGATAGAGAAGTCTATAAAGAAGACTTACACCAAATTTTAAATAAATCGGTTCAATAGATTTTGAAAAATCGTGGTTAACATTTTAAAAAAGACAGTTTCAAGAAAAACGCGTTTAAAGTTCGCGTAAAGTTTCTCGCAGTTTAAGTCATGAAGTGATATTTTAAACTTACATTTATTCAATCTGCCATTCCTGCTGCGTGCATTAGACCTTCCTCGACTCAACAATATTTATTTATTTACACATTATGCGTTAAATACGCAATGGCGGACTTAATGCCTAAGGCATTCTCTGCCAGTCAACCATTAGGTGATGCAGAGATAAATGTTGGTAGGTGTGAAAGGTGAGGTTTTTATGAAATTATGTTTAACCTATTTAATATCACAGTATATAAATAAAATATCAACACCAATATACTACATATATAATACATATATACTACACATATACAATACATATACATAACAACATCATACATAAATATCAATACAATAAATAAAAGTATAATTAGTCAACATCAATTACTAAATACAGCATTAATCAGATAATTCTGCTAAATGACACTGGTAAACCCGACCGTATCCTGACTTTAAAACTGAGGTCGCAGGTAGACGAAGAATCCCTAACGTCTTTTGTTCAACTTCGCAAAACAATTTGATTTAATTCGCAATTTCAGCAAAACAGCCATATCTCCGAAAATAATTTGAACTTTCTAAAATCCTCCTCAATACATATTCTTGAAGGGTTAAACTTTGAAAATATGAAGAAATAAAACGATTTTTTAAATTTCTAGACCAGAATACCCCCTAGAGTGAATGAAAAATGATAACACGGAACACTAATTCTGAGATGACATAAAAACTTCCTTGAAAAATTCTAACGAGAGGCCACCATTTTCTTCACAAGGCATGTCATAGCGATTACCCAGTCAGTATTGCCAGTAATCAACTTCATTTAAAAAAGAGTCGCCAAAGTAAAAAAAGTGGGAGTAGAAAATATATTCAGTCTATTGCAAAAGAAGTCAGTACAAAATCTGTCTAAATTTTATTTTAAAATTACACGCCACATTGAATCTACTGAAGAAAATTAAAGTCTTTATTCCAACCTAATAATAAAAAAGACCTTGACAAATTCCTTCCTTATGACTCACTTTATTTACTGATGAAAACCGCATTGAATATCCATCCATTCAGTAGTTTTTGAGTTTTTCGTAGACAGACAGACATCTGAATGTATTCCATTGTCCAATGGTCATTTACTTATCTATTTTACTCTTGTACTTACGTCGCGTCGTCATTAAAATTACAATAATTTTTAATAGACTGGACTAATTTTATTGAAACAAAGACTAAGTTATTCTCGATGACATGCTTTATTGTGAACCCAGTACTTTAGGAGTGATGCGTGATAGATATAGATGTTACGGAATTAATGTATTTCAAATAATGTAACTGTTAAGACAATGCGCGATTTCTCTTATAACATTTAAGACTAATTTATTATTAGTACTAGTTTACCATTGCGAATGTCAGTTTGTTTGTTTGCCTATTTGTTCCTTACGCTTACGCCTTAAGTACTTAGCCGATCGTCATGAAATTTTACATAAACATTGTCAAGAGTAAAGAAAAGCAGACAGTGTAGTGTTTATTCTGAAAATACAAAAACACTTAAACTCTCGTAGCCGCAAAAAAAAGTTACCTTATAATACTCGAAGATCTTGATATACTCACTCGATATATATTTTTCTTCATCCACTTCAATTTGTAAAATCAAGTATTATAGATAAACAAGTGCTACACAATCGCTCGGTACGCAGACAGCCTAATGGCTTATGTTACAAACGCCGTTTCACACCGTTGTTACGGGCAATTTTTCGTTCATTCCTTTGGCATTGTTAGCTGAAAAAATATGCCTATTCTGCTCTCACGGTATGCCATTTGCGAAGGGATTTATGCTTGTCGATTTAATAGCGAAAACGTTTTTGATTGATAACATTTTTTTTTTCATGTTTTCATAAACAAGATGTAGAGGTATCGTAAAATGGAATGGCAGCTGTAAAAATATATGCGATTTTTAATAAACCCGTCGAAATGTTTTTGAATTGGAATTGAATTTGATTGGGATCTTTTATTTATTTATTACAGTTGGGACACAGACGGCAATTTACATTTTTAATATATTAACAGTCGATTGTATAAATAAAATGAGTTTACCCTTATACGTGTATCATTCAAAACATACATACTCGATAGACTCTATAGATAATTTAATTTGGTTACTTCTTAGTCCTTGTGGTCTTTTTTTCTTTTCTTTTTTTTATTGTGCGTGGAGAAAACTCTCGCGAACTGTCAGGCCCCCGGGGGAGGTCCTGAACTTGAGTCGAGAATCAATCGAATAAAAAACTCCACGGCAAACCGTACGCCGCGCTGTGGGAGTGTCACGGGGCTTCGTGATTAGCTCCGCAACACCCCCGGCGGTAGGCGCTTTCGCGCCGTACCCAGCTGAGGCAGCCCGGTTGCGAGACTGCCTCCAGCCCGCCGAACCCGTGTAATGGGATGTCAAGGCCCCCGCCTCTTTCTCCTTGGAGAGGAGAAACCCCTCCGCCATAGCCCCGGCATTGATTTTTATCGAGGTTTACTCCTCATCCACCTCAGCCACCCTGAAGTCCCCTCCGGCCTACGCTAACCTAACTCCCCCCTCCAACCCTCGATCCTAACCCTACCCTACGCCCGCCAATACCCTGGACTTGCCTACCCACTAAGTAGATAGGCAAAAGCCAGAGGTTACCTACCCAGAACCCCCCGCCCTACAAACCCTAACCCTACCAATCCACCTATCTGTACAGACCCTACGCCTGTCTAACCCCTGGTCTTGCCTACTTACGCGGTAAGTAGGCAAGCCAGAGACTTCCTAATCCTACTTCCCCCCGTACCTACGTAGCCTACATGGGAGGTTTCCTAAGGGTGGCCTCTGGTGGAACTCACCTCCTGCTCTTCTTCCTTCGCACCTGGCCCCTCACCCTGCTCGTCGCAGGCGAATATGTATATGTATATGCAAGTATATGTCTTTCTTCCTCCCAAGCCGGACATTCAGCCAAAGTGTGCAAGGTGGTATCAGTTTCCTCACAACAATGATGGCACTTCAGTGTGGGTTCTCTTGTGGCAATTTGGTATAGGTATTTGCCACAGCAACCATGTCCTGTCATCATTTGTACCATTTTAAAAGCGAGAGCACCGTGGTCTCTTTGCACCCACTCGTGAAAGAATATACTAGTAAATATAGTCGTAGTGGTCTAGTTTGACCCGATGTCCGCAGGTTTGAATCTCGGCACGTATAAACATTTTTTTTTTAATTTTCGTACATTTACTAAATTAAATTGGTAACACTATCGGCTGACGTTGAAGGAAAACATCGTGAGGAAACCTGAACCTGAGAAATTCTTGTAGTATGTGGGAAAACATAGGACTGTAGATTTTCCAGAGTTTGAAATGTCCAATACGTCGTGAGTTGACGCGGTGATTATGCCTATACCTTCCTTGAGTAAGAAGCTTATGGGCTCCGCAGTGGGGGTCTCTTACAGAATGAAGATGATTATGATAATTTCTTTAACATTTAGTCATCTAAATAAAATTATCATGATAGCTTCATCTTTATTTATATAACTAGTTTCTGCTCGCGACTTCGTCCGCGTAGAATACTTATTTTGGGTTAACTAACACGCAGCGGAAGCTCTCAAAAGGAAAAAACCCCGATTTTGAAACATTCTTCATTGGTGCTCCGCTCCTATTGGTCTTAGTATGATGATATATAACCTATAATCTTCCTCAAAAAATGAGCTCTCTCTAACACTGAAAGAATTATACAAATCGGACTAGTAGTTCCCGAGATTACCCCCTACAACCTGACAAACGTTACCTCTTCATAATCTTTATACATAAATTTCTTCTGTACGCTTGTATATCATCCTCCTAAACGGCTAGACCGATTTGGATGAAATTTTGTGTGCGTGTTCCAGTGGATCCGAGAATAGTTTAAATTCACAATTGGATCCGGGAGGTGGCGCTGCGAGTCACTTTTAGGATTTTTTTTATTATCAAGGCAGGACAACGTCCGCCCGGCCCGCTAGTATTAGTATAGATTTATAATTTATTTATATATAGAATCTTGATTCCAAATTACATTCGGGTCCTTACGTTAATAAATTAGCGGGCAAATGACGTTCTGCTGCGTTCGCCGTTCGAAAGATTCACCAACTAACGGATATTGCTACTGCTTAGATTGTAAAACAAAGTCCCAAAGTAAATTACCGATTTGCCGGAAAATGAGTTCAAGTACCATATCAAGAGGGTTTTAATGTTTAAAAACATGTCTAAAGCCGAATCAGTTTGACCGACCCGAGCGTAACGCTTCACTCTCGTTCACTGTTCAATGGCCTAAGTAAGTTTTCACTTCCAAAATCATACTAAATACCGTGAAACAAGTACAATATTACATCAGCTATATTTTATGAATATACATATAATTCCTATACTTTGTAACATCTGCGGCAGATTTGGAGACATACACGAAGCATATTATGCCTTATGTGTGTTTGAACCATCCATTTTGAGTTCTACGGCGTTCGTTCACACATCACATTTACTTAAGTGAACAGCGTACGAGAATAATTCCACTCGTAGCTAGTGTTTTAAGCATCGCTTCGATGCTTAGTGCTGCGATAACAATTAATATTACATTTAAAAAGAGTCAAGGCTGTTTTTGGCACTGCCGACAGAAGAGACAACAAAACAATGGAATAACTGTGTACTTTTTTGAACTTCTAAATCAATTATAGTCTGAAATATTTAATATTTATAATTCGTAAATTGAATTTATTAACATTATTTTGGTTTTCACGTATATTGACATTCAGAGCAATAATTTGAAGAGAATTGATAGTTTTCAGAAGATTTGATGAAAAGAGTATGTGTCACTGTTCTCTTATACCCGAAGGCAAGCGATACACTTTTTTTTTTCTTTTTAACATGGGGAAATTCCTTATAGATACCCAAATTCTCGGGGGAGAGAGTGGGTCATGTCCGACTCGCACGGACTAAACCCACACGGTGTACCGTCCGACCGTAATGTTGGGGCGGCAAGGGATCGATCTGTGCTTCTCCCCTTGGGGAGCCGCCCCAACGGTCCGCCCGGCCGAAGGTAACCGCCGGGCTCCTACCTATAGAGAGACGACCGGGTACACACCGGCTGCCCCCCCTCGTCCGCCGAACCTGTGCAATGAGGAGATGGGCCCCGCGGCCCATACCCTCAGGTCCGGCTACGGTGGCGACAGGAGTTGGGCGAAGCGCCGCCTCCTCCCGCCTGTCCTCCGTTGGCGGAGAGTGCCACTTAGAGGGGCTACCTTGCGGGTCCTCTCCGCCGCCTCCTTCTGCGAGGAGGCCATTGCTCACCACGCCTATTCGCTGCCAAGCATGGCCAAAACCACGCTCGGCAGCAAAAAATTCCCCCCTACATTCCCCACCGCCGCAGCCAGAATGCGGCGCTGCCCCTCCCACGCAGCACACTCGGACAAAGCCCCACTCCCGTCCCATCCACTCCCGCAGGACCGGGCGGACGGCGTCCACTGTGTAACGCCCATAGCGCGCGTCCACCAGGTCCTGCATCCACCTCTCGACCGCCACTCCCCGGATCTCCCGCCTCTTAGCTTCTACTTCCCTGAGAGCCGGAGGCTCTCCACTACATTTACTCGCCTCCAGCTCCCTGGGTAGGGAGCCGGCGAGCGTAAAAGCCGCCGCCGAGGACACCGTGCGATACGCCCGGTCCGCCCTCAGCGCTACCGTGCGCTGTGCCTTACGTAGCATGCGCACGTTGTCGGCACCGAGGGCGTCAGCCCACACCGGTGCCCCGTAGGCGGCCATCGCCCGCACGACTCCCATATAGAGTCAGCAACACCCAGCGCTCGGCCCCCTTATATTGGGGAGCATCCGGCCAAGTGCCATCGCCGCCCCAACAATTCGCGGTACGAGCCCCGCGAAATGGAGCTCGAACCGCCAGCGCCTGTCCAGGGTGAGGCCCAGATACTTCATCTGGGTCCCCACCCTGATCCGAGTGCCTTCCACCATTATGTGAGCCCCAAGTGGTGGCCCCCGCTGAGGTCCGTGGAAAAGTAGGGCCTCGGTCTTCTCGAGGGCTACCCTGAGGCCCAACATCCTTATACGCCTGACCACGAGGGTTGTGGCCATCGTGGCCAGGCGCACGAGTTCCCTCCAATACCCCCCCCGAGCTACGACCAGGGTGCCGTCCGTGTAGCAGATGAGGCGCGCTCCGTATGGAAGCACGCCGTGGAGCACCCAGTCGTAGCCCATGTTTCACAAGAGCGGCCCCAAGGCCGACCCCTGTGGAACCCCTCTCCTGGCGGCACGTCGGACCATTCGCCCGTCGCCGTCCACGTAGGCGACCTCCCTATCTTCGAAGTACGCCTCCAACAGCCGCCGCAGGTACGGGGGCACTCCGAAATAACTGAGCGCCTCCCGTATAACTCCGTGCGGCAGGCTGTTGAAGGCGTTGGCGATGTCCAAAGACACCGCCAAAACCCTCTCCCTCTGGGAAGTCGCCTCTGTGGACAGCGACTTCAGGAGGCACAAGGCGTCTATCGTAGAACGCCTTTGTCCGGAAGCCGATTAGGCCGCTAGATTAGGCCCCATTAACTCATTATTTAAGCCCTCCGAATTAATGTATATCATCAAATCGTATCCACAACATATTTTAGGGTGTTTTTACTATGCGTATGGTAGTCGCAGTAAGATTAAACACAACAGGAATATTTTAACAACGCGGAAATATTTTCTTCTATACGACATTTTCCTTAACAGGCCATAGACATGGCTCTTTATTATCCACATTATTATATCATACTGTATACATATTTATACTGTCATTTTGCGATAGAGTTTACTAGATGTGTGGTACAAGTGCTAAGCTCGAGCTATATAAATGGAAGAAAATATTTTTAGTTGATAAAGATTGATTTAAAGCCATGTTATCTACATTACCTTTATAAAAAAATGGATAAACTCAAAAAAAAAAATACTTAAGCGATTAAATTATCTTTCTGTAAGTGAAAATTATTTCACTTACAGAAAGATACATTTACAGACATATTTTACACTGAGTAACTCGAGAACATTTTATTTTCAAAATCTATATTCTAGTGAGCAGAACCGGGAACAAAACTAGTCTTGAATAATTGAATACAATCTATATTGACAAGCAGAGTGATCACGAGTGTACACTTGTGTATCCACACAAGTGTATCCTTTTCCGTGGCATATACTCCATCAACATTACAGTACCGTAATGTTGATGGCGTATATGCCACGCAAAAGGAAATCAGGCGTCGGCCTGACTCGCTGGGTGAATGATATTTCTAAAGACCTTAGAATATGAGCTTATATAAACATTGTGAATTTTTATATAAGCTTTATTGCTGCTTGCGTCTTCTAAGGCTACACATGTTAGCTTATGAGAAATTAAAATAGGTGTGTCGTCTGTTCGTTCGTCGTGTAATATTCAATTCTCTGTCGATAACTGATGTCGTTAACTACCATTTTCGGTATATTCTAATTGGCTCGTTTGCTTAGGTGTTGCCGTTCTAATTTTGAGAGTGAAGAAGTGCATAATGTTATTTCAGTCTAAGTATCTGGATATTATGATAAAATCTTAAGTGTGCCAATTTTTATAATGATCGAACAAACATTGTAGAACTTTTATATACATACTGACTTCCGTTTTTATAGGTATATACTAATAGTTGTCTAGGGGTCGAAATCAACCACCTTAACTAATATTATAAATGTGAATATGACTTTGTTGGTTTTTACGCTTTCGCGTCTTTACTACTTAATAGATCACGAGTAAATTTTGCATACACGCTATCCAGGGGTATAAAGAACTTAGGGTATTTTTCCTCTAAAAAAAAGTACTGTTCCGGGGGCATAGGTTAAATCTCTATTAAAGCAAACGACGCGGCTAGCTAAAGCTAATAATTCATTTTTTTATTTTGTTATTATTGAGACTTAAGATTTATAAAGAAAGGCCTCGATTATTTGGTGGTAAAGAAAAGAAAACTTTTCCAAATGTTTTTATTGCTAACGCTAAAACTCGACAATACTACTAAAACAAAAAAAAATGCATGTTCAGCTGCCAAATTATAAATGCGATTAATAAAAGTTGGTCAACTTGACGTTGGTAGATAGCCAAGCGACCACTAAAATGCTCCTAATTAATCTACCATGATCTGTTTATATTACAGCCACCGCTTCAACAAGTTTAATAATCAATAATCGCTATCGCCCAAACCTTGTACCAAGATATAAGTGAAGTGGCTCTCAAAGCCCGGTGTTTGCCGAGCTCTCAACCCGATGAGCCGGGTGCTATCAGTGCGTGATGCGGGTCAAGTGTGATGGGTGTTGATGCTCGCCTACGGGTGGAACTCTGCCTCCCAATTCACAACCGCATCTCGTAATAGTGTTAAATTTCATAGGCACTATACATTTTAAATACGTGATGTTAGTAAATTTACAAAGTGGTTTGCGTAGTCGAGCCCATCTCCTCATTGCACAGGTTCGGCTGACCAGTTTGCTTCTCTATTAGGCACCTTCCGTCGAGCTGACCGCTGGGGCGGCATGCTGATAGCCTTGCTTGATCCCATGCCGCCCTGCTAAAAGCGGCGGTCGGTACACCGTATTTACTGAATAGGAGTCTCACACTACGCACTCTTACCCGTGGGAGGATGGCGTTTCCATGAGGACTACCTCATGTTAATAAAAAAAGGGTGTCTACACTGGCAGGTACATATATGATGGAAGGATTGTTTTTCCACTTGTTTAGTTTAGCTTAGCAGATACAAAATACACAGTCGAGTTCGTGAAGCAGCCTGTACCATTATGTGTGCTTCACTAATTTACTTAGAGGACGGCCATTTGGTAACCTTGAGCTGGTTGCCAAGCGGCTGAGCGCCATGAGTGTTCGCCCCATTAGTCCGCTGAAGCTGTGAAGGCCCAGTAAGATAATAGCGTATAATCAGTTCGGAAAAAAGTAAGACTGGATTGCTACTATCATGGTGATAAACATCGTGCTGCATGGTGGTAGGTAAGGCTTTCCCTAAGCCCGCCTGGCTAGCTACCAGCCTGCAGTTGAAAATCTGTTCAAGCACCTTCCAACAGCAAGTTCCAACAGTTGTACTTGAGAGCCATTCCCCTCTAATTTTAGCGTGTTTACCCTCTTAGACCATACCGTCATTTAACATCGAATGAAATAATGGCCAAACCCTAAAACCTATACGGTGTTATTAAAAAAAAGTTAAATACTTGGTTTAAAAAGGTTTCGAATTAAATGCACCACGCTCGCCCGAGGCAAGTTCGCGTTATCCTTTTTCGCAAGTCTAACCTAACGTAACCAAAGCGAGACAAAAGAGCAAGATGGCGAACATTCAGCGAGCCCGGTGCATTTAATTCGAAACCTTTTTAAAGCAAGTATTCAATACGTATTTAACTTTTTTGTATTAACACCGATAAAGTATAAATAGGGTATTTTTAGCTTCACAGATGAAGGAGAGTTGACTTTTTTCTCGGTATTCGAACATAGTTATAGGGCTCTCTCTAAGTCCGCCGCCTGGTTAACTACCATTCTAACGTTGAACATCTGTCGCCAAGCATCTGTTGGTGTGTCCCAACAGCTGCACTTGAGAGCTAATCCCCTTCTAGTACTATCTTTAACCACATTGTCATTTAACATCGGGCGAGATAGTAGTCAAACGCTGAAATAAAGTATATTAAAAAAAACAATAAAGCCAGTAGTGTCTCTTTTAGTTTGTCGAGTTTAAAAGTTTAAAGAACAGCCAGTGCATATGTCACTGAGGAGAATCTTGCAGGTTAGCATGATGATGTTGACTGCCTATTTATTGTATTGTACTTAAACTGCATTGTGCTTGGCAACTACAGTGTTGTCACTTATAATAAACTGTTCAAACTGTACAAACTGTTCAAATAAACGCTTAGGAGTTTAAATCAAGATTTGTAAACGATAGAAGCTTGTCGAAAGATATTAAAACTCATATCGCATCTCGCTGGTCTTAATCGTTAATCAATACCACAGCTTGAGCTAACATTGCTCTACTTACAACTTTATGTAATTATATCGTTATTGGAGGAATCAGAATTGTTTTACAGAATGTATACTTTATTAAGAGTGACTGTAACCTCATTCGCTATTTTTTTAATTTTATTTTTGGTATTCCATCTTCTGGATTATTACTGCCAGAATGAAGTAAGTAATACAATACAAGTGTCCTATGAACTTCCAGGGAGATTTTGTGGCATCTCAGAACTCATTCTCCGTGGTATTATTTCCCATGCACTTCACTCATGCACAATAGCCGAACTATATTAAGTAAAATAACAAATATAAAATCCACTACATAATAGACTAAGCTCCCGACAAAAACTCTCCGGGTTCGTTTACCTTTTAACTTAAGAAGGGTGTTAGTGTTCGCTCGTGTTAGTTAGTGAAGCTATTACTAGTTTCAGGATGAATAGGTTGGCTCCCGCGGGAGGTAGTTCCACTCGACCTACAGAAACACCGACTTGAAGTACCAGTGCTTGTATTGTTGCGTTTCGTTCGATCAGTGTGAGCACCAGAGTCCTAGTTCCCCTCCTCTCCCCCAAACAGGCTGCCAACGCACTTGCGACTCCCCTGGTGTTGCTAGTGCCTATGGACGGAGCTGATCACTTTAAAAAGAAGGAGGAACCTAAGGAAGTGACCCGCCAGTTCGTTTGCCTCCTATCATATAAAAAAAAATCTAGAACAGTGAATACTTAGTTTTGCGCTCGCATTACAAATTGTCCGAGTAATAAAATATCAATAAACCTGCTAAGCACTTTATTACAAAAACTGGTGTTTGCGCCAGATATATGGATTGCGATTGTAACAGCGAATTTACTGGATAAGAATATAGACAGATAAGCTTCATTAATTGAGACCGTTTTAACGTAAATAAATTTTAACATCAAACACAATTAGCGCTGCAAACAGTCGTTCAGATCCTAATGAACAAATTCCGGAGGTCGTCCAGTAGGCGATTAAGCGCTTAAGCTGTTTAATTGGTTGTGCCCGCGCCTCGCTTTGTTTTGTTTGTTACACATTCATATTTACTTTGCACTCCAATAATAGGTATTTGTGGAGGATTGAGATGTACTTGTAGAATAGAATTAATACCTAATGCTGAATAGACTTTGATTAACGTATTTGCTTGTATGAAACCATGCTGTGTACAGCTGTGGCGGATGAATTGAAGCAGATAAAAGATTTTAATATAGGATATACTAGATATACTACTAGGTACCGATATAATATATATCCTCCTTGATGTGTCTGTCCTTTCCAACCTTACCGTTTTCGATTGTGAGCATGTATATGACTGGTGAAGCCGCGTGTTGTTTTATGGAACTTTTTGCAATGTTCACAGTACAAATGATCGTCAGTATTATATGTATAGGTAGGCTTCGAAAGCCCTAACATTGTTCCTATACGAGTAAGATTTATCCCGTCCACCGTAGCATGTGTATGCTGTATGTATGTATATAGTACTTTGACTGTGAGTGCCGTGATGCTACTATCATTATCTTCTTACCCTTATGCCACCTGAGTAGGATCGGCACAACTTGTTTTTCATGTTGTGATGTATGATTTGGCTTTATTTTTACGACCGACCGCCTGCCTGTCGTCAACCCTTCTTGGAATTATTTTGTTGTACCACTATATGTTTATAACTATTATAAATAGTTACAAAGTCTGATAGATACATCTTGTAGCCTTACGATTTTTCTGTAGTCTATAGCTTTAGTAGTCTATTTATAGTTTCTGTTTGAGCGGAAATACCGTTCGGTTTAAAAACGTACTTGTTCAAGGTATATAATTTGCTTGCAAATTAAGACTGTACCCGACGACTGCATTTTCGGGCTTTTGATGCTAGTATAGATATCATAAAACAATATGTGGCAGGTCAACAGCATCATTGTTAATTATTTACATCAACAGAAACAGTTATTGCTGCAATTTCAAAGCGTTCCGCAACTCGAAGCAATATCACGTAACGCAATGTACTAATGGGGTGTCATAAGTACCCGAGCAATTTAGGCACGTATCACACGATCACTTTTCTGGCGCTTTGCCAGTCAGGATAGGTTCGTGAGACTCGTAATTTTAAAGCTTTGATATCTCATAAGATTTTCATTGAAATGATATGCTATGAAGGACGGCTTGATCTTATATGAAATGCCCAACGTAAGTAGCATTTAATAGAATAAGGATGAATACCACATTGATCAGAATAGATTGAAAGTCTGATCGGAAACCTTTTTGTGTGTCCGAAAATGGCGGGAGTGCACACTGTGTCGGGAAGTGTCTTGAAGACACAGCACCATATCCGATTAATGAAGTTAAGCAACGTCGGCCGCAGTCAATCCTTGGATGTGTAACAACCTTTTTTTTATTAACGTGAATACGGATACCCACCTTTCCGGGAGAGAGTGAGGTATGTTCGACTTGCACGGACTAAAACCCCACGGTGTACCGTCCGCCGCATGGCGCCACCATGGGTACCATGGTACGGTACCATGATAGCGGGGGCAAGGGATCAGTCCTGCTATCTTCCTGTGAACCGCCCCTTGAGCAGTCTGGCAAAAGGTTGTCGCTAGTAGGAAAGAGAGCTTTTTCACTTCTATCGCGTGTCTTTACGACACATCTTGTTTTTTTTTTTCTCGCTCGTGTTAATGTACATTTCAGTTATACCTCCGGAATTTACTTTTTTTTTGTACTCCTAACAATGAGTATTCAAAATGGCATGATGATCGGTTACGTAGTGAAAGCGGTAACAAGCAGATTCACATTTATAATATTAGTAAGAATAATGTCGTGGTGATCAAACGGTTGACCGGTGCAAAATGAATCTGATGTCCGCAGGTTCGTACCTCGGCTTGTACCAACGAATTTTTCAGAATTCGCGTACATTTACTAACTGAAACCTATAGTTACTATATTGACGGTGAAGGAAATCGTCGTGAGGAAATTTGAACCTGAAAAATGTTCTTGTAGTACCACTGTGCGTGAATAAATATAGAACTGTGGATTTCTCGGAGTTCCAATAGCCAATAGGTCGTGGGCTAGCGTGTGGATTATGCCCATATTTAATTCGGGAAGAGGCCTATGGCCCTAAAGTGCGTGTCTCACCGGCTGCTGATGAATATATAAAAGACAGAAATGTTTTCTGTGTAATTATTCTTAATAGAAAGATATATTATGGATTTTTAATACATATCTTAGGAGAGCTTCTGCCCGCGACTTCGTCCGCGTTGAATAGTTACTTTGGGCTGACGCTAACGGGCAGCGGAAGCTCTCAAAAGGGAAAAAAACGATTTTGAAACATTCTCCATTGGTGTCCAGCTCCTATTGATCTTGGCGTGAAGATATATAGCCTTCCTTGATAAATGAGTTATCTAACATTGAATTTTTCAAATCGGACCGTAGTTCTTGAGATTATCGCGTTCAAACAAACAAACTCTTCAGTTTTATAATATTAGCATAGATGCACAATTATGTAATACATTATCCTTATATATTTCCTCTTAACCAGCATTACTAATGCATACTTGACGTATGTATAATAAATAGTATATATATATAATTTACATTATATCTTTTCAGAAGAAATTCTGTCAGTGATAGTGAAAACATATCATAATTAAGTAGTTTAGAAGAGAAAATGAAACACACGGACACACGCGAAAAGCGTATTCGTTTTATTACGCACCACTTCAGAACGCCTCCATCTTTTTGCTTAATATTTTTTATGGTATTTGTAACTAACTGTTAGTAGCCATCTTGATAGGAGTCCATCGGGCCGTGGACGTTCCGACGCGGGACATTGTGGACTATAATTTAAAAATGGCAATAAAAGACAAGAATGAACCCGCTATAAAGGAAATAATCTCAATGAAAAAAAAGGTAATATGTGTAACAAATATAAAGTAACGTAACGTAACAAATAAAATAAAAAAGACGTTAAGTAAAATAATAAATGTTAGAACAAGGTTTCTATGAAAGAAAATAGTTAAAAATTGTTAGGAAGAAGTAAAAATTTGACTTAAAAAATGTCCATAGTAAAAAGTGAGTGAGACTGAATATTGTACGAATATTGACAGAATTGACAGATTAATGTTCAATTGCCATTTGATCTCATTTGATGATCGTATTGTACAGGGAAAGTCTAGTTTCAATGTCTTTGTTAAAGGTAGCATTCGGTTCTTAGCGACCGCGACGCGCGACCGCGACCAAGTCGCATCGGAAGCAGTGCCGTCACGCGACCCAGGCGAGAATCACATCAAAATAACGGCATTTCTCAGTATTTTCTGAACTTTTCTTCTTTATAATTCAAATGTTGTTTTATGGTAATTCGAAAGCAACCCTCTTCTTTTCTTGATGTGAAAATTGAGTCAATCTTCATCATTTTTTCCGGAGGCATAGACAATAACATAATCTGAATATCATCATCTACTTCATCCTCCAATAACTGATGAATAACTTTTTTCCTAGCCGTCACCCATAAAAATTGCGGGAAGAGTGCGGAGTGACCATGGTTGCGTAGTTAAATGGTCGCAGTCGCGTGTCGCTGTCTCTAAGAACCGAACGCCATCTTTACAGGCGAATTCGGGGCGAGCAGCTAGTTTTATTGTATTATTGATGATAACAATTTGCTAGGCTATTTCAACTCCCTTGTGGTACATCGAAATAAAGATTGAGAAAGAAAAATCTTATTCCCAAGATTCCCTCATGAAGCGAAATATATCTGAACAGATTCGTGAAAAGTTAATGCGAAGTACTTATTGACTGATCTCGAGTGATGCTAAACAGGTCTCAGGTGGCTGGGAAATATCAGATTTTTGTTGTAATTTTCCGAATAATAGCATACAAAAAAAAACTTGCGATTCTGTGAAATAGCTCGTAAAATTGCTTTAATTTTCCTATGATATAGTTCAGATACTGTTCACAGACAACTTTTAATCTTATATTTTACTAGCTTCTGCCCGTGACTTCGTCTGCGTGGAATATTTACTTTGGGCTAACGCTAATAACTCGCGACTTCGTTTATCTCGATTTTGAAACATTCTTCATTGGTGCTCCGTTCCTATTGGTCTTAGCGTGATGTTATATAGCTTATAGCCTTTCTCGATAAATGAGCTATCTAACATTGTAAAATTCAATTCGGACTATTATTAGTTCCTGAGGTTAGCGCGTTCACGCAAACAAACGCTTTAGCTATGTAATATTAGTATATAGTATAGAATCTATATATTTATAAGTACATGTCTAAAAAATTATGTTATCATTTGATTGTATTACTACATATTTTTTAGAATTATCTGACAATACATCTTGTAATATGTCCGGAGTCTTATTCAAATCGTAATCTTTGAATTGCAAGATAGGTGCATGAGGCTTCAAATTAGGTTCTGGACACTATACGATCCTATAATTTCTTTTATAAATACATACATGAAAACTATATTAATATACAGGTTTTGTAAATAATAACATATAAAAAATATATTTTCGTTTATTGTCTATAACCGTATTTCGTGATATTGGAGCATTCATATCCGAGACCCTCCCTCTAAACTGCTGCTAAAATTTTGGATCAATTTTCGCAACGATTTTTGGAGTTCATAAAACAGCGACAACGATAAAGAGATAAACTCAGGTACAATTGATTTGAAGTCTAACATTATTCTTTTAATAATAGAAGCTTAAATTTTCGCTTGCTTAAATGTATATTTGTTTTATCTCTCGGGAATAGTTCGTTTTGACTAGTTGAATGATACCCTGTATCCTTTTCTCTACTCCTGACACAGGTATGGAATATTTCGTGATGATCGGTTGAGCAGTTAGAGCGTGAAAGCGAGCAAACAAATAAATTTACAAAAACATTTATAATATTAGTGTTACGGTTAGCATGACTTTATTATGGTTGAGATATACCAAGTCACGAGCGGTTACTGTTGCATATATTACGTAGAAAAGTGCTTGCATTATAGCGTCTCTAGGTAATTACACTGGTATTAATAAGGTCTTATATGTTATCAGTGTATTAAAAACTCAAAAAGGTCACATAGCCTTATAGGTCCCAGGACGATTATATATCATTCATTAAATAGTATAAAACAAAGTCCCCTACCGCGTCTGTCTGTCTGTCTGTTCGCGATAAACTCAAAAACTACTGAATGGAATTTTATGCGGTATTCACCAGTATATAATGTGGTTCATGAGGAAGGTTTAGGTATATATAATTTGTCAAGGTTTTTACTCTAAGGGTAGGACAACGTCTGCCGGGCCCGCTAGTTATTGATAAATTTCATCGTATTTCATAAAAAATAAACAATTTATTATTTGATTGCAGTTTAACTTCGTT
Source organism: Antheraea yamamai (assembly GCA_036509395.1). Lineage (NCBI taxonomy): Eukaryota > Metazoa > Arthropoda > Insecta > Lepidoptera > Saturniidae > Antheraea > Antheraea yamamai. The sequence goes on along the minus strand of AP028443.1, from coordinate 11,996,883 downwards.
GGAAAGCTACTGGGCCCGAAAGGCAATTCGCTGAAGCGGCTGCAAGAAGACACAATGTGTAAAATGGCAGTTCTCGGCAGAGGCTCTATGAAAGATCGACAGAAGGTAAGATTTTAATTCTTTAAGATATACCCCCTATTACCTCAGACTATTAGCAAATGCTTTGTTACTCACTTTAAGAGTGAGCTTTAATGTTATTCATAAATAAGATATTTAAGGCATAACGGAAACGAGGAGAAATTGGTTCAAATATTTAGTACAACAACTTTTCCAATTCTATCAAAGATTCAAAGATTTGAAACAAACTGGAAAAGTGTATTAGTAAAAGATGTGAGGCAGTGCGAAGTTCCCGAACTCAATGTTACTGAGATTCCATCGCTATATGAAATACATAGAAATATTTAGAGAACGTTATTAGTAGACAATACGTTTGAAGAAATCAATCATTGAAGTGATGCATGAGGTGAAGAGATAATACGTAATAATATTTACATCCTACTTGCATGATAGTAGGGTGTTTTCCAAGTCTCCCTGGCTAGCTAGCGCCCTCAAGTGCGATCTTTTTTTCTGTTGTGTGTCTGACAGCTACAAGTGAGAGCTAGTCCCTCTCTAGGTTTAGCGTGCTTATCATCTTAGACCACATACAAAGTACAAGAAAAAAATCATATACGCTTAATATATATCGCTATAATAAATAAATACAATTGTCTCAGTAATCCAGCACTACAGTAGTCCGATACATCCTATAATCTGGCACATTATGCCCACGCTTCTTTTAGCCGTCCCTACTTTTGTTCCGTGCTTACGCGCCGTTATCAGAATTCCTCTCCTAAAATTTTATACAGTTTCTCTATACATTCCAAGAATCCAACACCCTTGGTTTTGTAAAGTGCCGGATTAGTGAGCCTTTTTTCACTTCTCTATTAGCTCCTTTGCTTTGGTTCATAACCAATGTTTCCCAAACCAGTCTTCTAATACGGAAAACCAGCCTGTTATAAATTCTGACCCAATTTATATACCAATAACCTTTAGTACCTATTTATATTGTCATGTTTAACCAGGAGGAAGAACTCCGAGTGTCAGGTGACCCGAAGTTTGCACACCTCGCCGACGAGCTGCACGTCGAGATCAGCGCATTTGCTACACCGGCTGAAGCACACGCAAGGATCGCGTATGCCCTCGCAGAGCTCCGACGTTTCTTAGTACCTGTAAGTATTTTTTGAAGTAAATACTTCTTTTGGCGCGATGAACGGTATTTTTTTGGCAGGAGATAAACTTATGATTTCGCGTTATGATATGCTTGTAAGCGTGATCGACCGCATTGCGCTTGCGCGGTTTGAGTCAGTCTAGCGGCCTGTGTACATGTACTAATTATATATCGTGTTGAGATTGTGCAGCAGTTAATAAATTAATTTTAAGATTCAAAAGAGAATTATTCCGTTGTTTAGGGTTTCCACTTCTTTCGGTAGTCCTTATAACTGCCTCAAATTTTTTTGTTTCCCTTTTTTTTATGGTGGAGTTCTCATTATCATGTAAACGTCGTTTAGTATTTCAGAGTATTTTGTACCCTTTAAAAATATCTATTTTTGCTTGGATGTATGTTTAATATCAAACCGAGAATTTTGTAATATAGCAAAGCCCATGTCCATAGTAAAGACACGGGAATCTCAATATTGATATTTGGCAGCAAGGTATAACGAATAACTAACAGCAGAAAACGATTTATATAATAATTTATTATGTAATGCGTGGGAAAAATGCATTATGAATTGTTTCAGTAAAAACTACATCTACAAAGTATTTAGTAGAAATATCTTGAAAATTCAATCATGAAAATTGCATGCAAATTTATTATAATATATTTTAGGATATATTATAATAAAATCCTGCCATAGAATCCGTTTTACGACGTCACCTGGGTAAAGCTGCGTTCGGTTATATAATCTCGCTTGCAACTTTCTAAGCGTCATACTCGAAATTGATTTTCAATAATCTCATAGACAATTTAACGATAAAACTTACTTTATTGCTCATTTCAATTTAATATCATCTCGTTTAAATATTGACTTGACTACTTACAAAGCAGCACACGTTTATGCATACTTTGGGTTTGTTAAAGTTACCACGTCTTAAACTGTCATAGTGTTTCAAGAAGAGATCCTTTCCCAACATTGAGATATTTATAGTCTCATACAGTTCCAATAAATCTTTCTGAACCTTTTTTGTCGCTTATAAATTTTAGCGTTTGTCCACAATCTTGTCTGATCGTTGAGTAACATTGTAGTCCATAATGATGGCATGCCAAATCTAGAAGGGGTTGATTCTCAAGTGCATCTGCCGGAATACACTTACAGGTGCTTGATGAGAGACTTCCAGCTTGAGGGTGCTGAATAGCCATGCTGGTATTAGCAAAACCCTATCACTATAGGCGTTTAAATGTCTCTCGGCTAAGACTTTTATACAGCTATACAATACCTATATAAGACCTCTTCTTGGACATGCTTATGTTATCTTGGATCCCTACTTCAAAAAAGGCATTAAACTCATTGAAAATGTACAGAGAAGAGCCACCAAGACGGTATATGCAATACGTAACTTACCCTATGAGCAACGCCTCAAAAACCTTGGCCTTACCACACTAGAACAGCGTAGGCAAAGGGGCAGGTTTATCGAAAAATATAAAATCCTCACTGATTATTACGATGTATCCAGCCTTAAAGATATTTACAAGCTGAATGACAATAAACACTTACGAGGTCATCCCTAAAGACTTTGTGAAATGTCAGCAAAAAAAATCCCAATGAAGCACTTCTTGCCTAACAGAGTGGTCGCAGCATGGAATAAACTTCCAGAGAAAAATGTGATGGCTCCCAACGTAAACTCTTTTAAAAATAGTTCGGACATGGAGGATATCTCCAAGGTATTCGATACGCACGCATCAGCTAATTAGCTGCTAGTTTGCTACCATATAATAATATGTTATAGCTTTCTCCAAGATATTTTCCTTCAACGAAATGTTGAGTTCATTGAACAGATTTGAAACTACGCCGATTGATGTAATGGCCAAATACGTTCTATACTTATAGAAATAGGTATTATATCACTTTATATGATGGATTGACCAATAAATTTTGATTATTTTCTTAAACGTATCACGTAAAGGCTGTGTCTACCAAAATACTGTATTCATACTACCAATATAATAAGTCCTAGTGGTAATCAAAGTTATAGTTCGGAGCGTTTAATATTAAAACTGGCTTTGCATAGTATCTGAGACAAAGTCTAAGTATACAAACTACTTCTCGAACAATATTGTACCTAAGTATTACTGTGTCGAATTACTATACTAAGTACCAATCTAAGCCGTCAAGTCACGTACCGGCTTTATTCAAAGCTTACAAACTAGCCAATCTTGTACACTTACTTGTGTAATTCTTTTTATTTCCTTTGAGTTCAAATCATGTTACAGTGATGTTGTCAAAGCTTCACAAAATACAATTTTTATAAAATGTATGTTCGAAAAGGCGTGAGAGACAATAATTTACTGGATATAACCATCTGCCTAGCTTTTACTATCCAACGAGATTCGAATACTGTTATTACATCGTTATTGGCAGTCTTTCTTCTGTTTTTACTGGTTTTAGTTAAATAACACTAAAATACTATAGAAATAAAAATGCCTAGATGTAAATAGAAAATTGTGTAAAAATATTGGTAACTGAAATTTTCTTCGGCACGGAGCGGAAGAAAGCGGCAACTGTTTTCTTACCCATGAACGAAGAAATATTTTTCGTCTATTCATCTATGTCTTTTAAACATGAGTAAGATACACAAAAAAGTTTGTACACCCCATAGACGTTTTAATTCTTAACCCTGCACCATCTCCCACTCCACTTTTCTCAATTGTATTAGTGAAGCTTAAAAGTTTTGTAATTCTAAGCCTATATTGCAGTAACTATGAGATTTCTTTTTAGGACTACAATGACGATATCAGACAGGAGCAAATGCTGGAAATGCAGATCCTGTCGTCACAGAGCGAGCAAAGGAGGCTGTCACCTCCAGAGTCTTCTAGAAGTGGTAGTGAGGAAATTCTTCCACTCCGGGACCCTGTACCTAAACAAAGGGTAAGTAGGACGAACTACTATTAGTGATTTTATATGCTAAGGAAATTTAGAGTAATTCTATTAAGTTAGTAACGAATAGAAACAAATTAAAATTTGGAAATATAAGACAAAATATGTGGTTTACTCTAAATACAGAATATTTAACGAGTTAAATATATACGAGTGTATAGTCCTCGTCAATCTTTTTGGCCGCTCTTAATAGTCTTAAGTTCGGGCTTGTACGTATGTTCAAATTATTATAGGGTTCCAAAATTAGTATTTATTTACCCTTAAGTTGTCACATTGTTTTAACTATCAACTTTTTACTGATTATATATGGAAATATACACGCTTCTGATAACAAAAATCTAATTTTAATTGTCTGTTTGTTTGTTCCGGGTAATCTCCGAAACGGCTGCACTGATTTTGACGATAAGCTGGCAGATAGCTGAAATTATAGCGAGTGCTATTGGCAATCTTATTTTAGACTAGATGTTACACGCAGCTTCATCCACACTGCTATTTCCAAAACAGATGGACCGATTTCCACGGGACTGCCACTGGTTGATAACTGAAGTTATAAGGCCCAACTTATTGTAATTTAGATTATAGTCCATTGAAAAGTTACATTTGGGGTTGCGTTTTTTAGAGGACGCAATTTTATTTTTTTGATGTGTAGGGGGGGTCAGTGTAAAGCTAAAACCAAGTTTGTGGGGTCGCCACCCTTGTCCCACGGCCGCCATCTTGAAAATAGGGGTTGAAATGGTATTTACGATATATCTCTTAAACTATTTATTTTATAAAAAAAAATTGTTAACATTTTTTGTTGCAAATTAAATTCTCTACAACTTTTCTCCAGTAACTTTTTGTCGTAGAACTATAAATAAAAAAGTTATAAGCGAAAATCTTCAGAAATTTGAGAAAAAAATTTATATTTTTCGATGTAACTTTTTTTTTATCATTTTACGAAAAAATGATATCTGACCATTTTTGTACATCGTTTTTTGAGGAACAACTTTTATTCGCATCATTTTTTCATTAAGTCAATAGCTAAGGATTTACAGCGCTCCGAAGCGAGTACTATTTTTCAGCACTCTTAAATATACCTATATTATACGTGTGTACCTATAATATGTCATCAGTTATTGTTTGTTTTTTTTTCTTTGTTTTTACTTTATTATTATAACTTTTTTAATTACAAATTTTGCAATATTATTAATAATTAATTATTGACTCTTTTAAATAATAATAAATAATGTTATAATAATTAATAATGTTATAATAATAAAGTAAAAACAAAGAAAAAAAAAACAAACAATAACTGATGACATATTATAGGTACACACGTATAATATAGGTATATTTAAGAGTGCTGAAAAATAGTACTCGCTTCGGAGCGCTGTAAATCCTTAGCTATTGACTTAATGAAAAAATGATGCGAATAAAAGTTGTTCCTCAAAAAACGATGTACAAAAATGGTCAGATATCATTTTTTCGTAAAATGATAAAAAAAAAGTTACATCGAAAAATATAAATTTTTTTCTCAAATTTCTGAAGATTTTCGCTTATAACTTTTTTATTTATAGTTCTACGACAAAAAGTTACTGGAGAAAAGTTGTAGAGAATTTAATTTGCAACAAAAAATGTTAACAATTTTTTTTTATAAAATAAATAGTTTAAGAGATATATCGTAAATACCATTTCAACCCCTATTTTCAAGATGGCGGCCGTGGGACAAGGGTGGCGACCCCACAAACTTGGTTTTAGCTTTACACTGACCCCCCCTACACATCAAAAAAATAAAATTGCGTCCTCTAAAAAACGCAAGGTAAGGCCTAAAAAATGTAACATTTCAATGGACTATTAGCTGTTGCTGCGTACTGCGACTTTGTTTGCATGGAATCTTCTAAAACATTTGACCGACCTACATAGGAATTCCACAGTTATATGAATGAACTTATAAAATATTTATCTGCTCTCCGCTTAGATGTGTCGGTCTCATTTGTACACCATTGAAGAGCGAAAATTTCATTTCTTGATTTTTCATGCTCTCGTGATAAACATATTTCTTTTTGAAATACGTTATAATCGCGAAGAGTTCCCGTAGTTTATTTGATGTATTCATGGCCAGTTTTATTTATATATCCACCTGTGACAGACCGGACCAAGTTCCAACGTATGTGACAATTTTACAAGACTATTAATTAATAATTACAATTGTAACAAAGAATAGAAACGACTTCGATAAAGTCTATATTACAAATGCATCAGAACATACTTGTTCATAGTTAGATACCTTATTCAAACTGAATTAAAATAGTTTAGCTTACTTGTCACATACGAAATACATGTATGATCACGTTCGTGAGCTACACACGTGTATCTCCCTAATTTTTTATATGTATGAATAGTTACTTAGTTTAGATTAGCTTAGTTAGATTCGCGATGTTGCGTAACCAAGGCAACATCCCGAGCTGAGGTATGCCGTGCACCTTTGAACTCGGTTGATAATCGGCTGAGTGCCTTAAGCACTCGCTTTAATAATCCGGTGAAGCCGTAAAGGTCTCTTTCAGGCCAATAGCGTAGTCAGCTAAAAATACTCTTATTGGTTCTAAATTGAAGGGTATTTGTGTTCTGATGGTTGTAACTGAGACAATTCCTATCTTTATACTTCTTCATTAGCTCTCCGGAGTACAGCCGTCACCGGTTCCAGTATCGCTGCCTAGTGGCATAGTGAACCACGCTGCCACAACTCGGGATTTCTCTCCACCGGCACCGACGCCTGCTCCTGATCATCTCTCCGCGGCGCATCATCAGGTAATTAAAACTTTTAAGCATTCTACGGTATTTACAAACAAATGTTATTATAATTTTTCTTATATATTGGCGTTTCATGTGTGTGTTTCACGTGTCGTGCTTCAAACGATGTGGTTTAAGAACGTAAGCACATACCTGGAGCGACTGGCTCTGAAGTTCAACTATTGGAACATACCTATATAGGAGTGGCGATAGATTTTCAACTTTAGTTTCCTACGATTATACTATGATTTTATCACGTTTTCCTACACCACGAGCTACAACTTATTTGTATGATGTCTGAACAGGCTACCCGTTAAGCCACTAACAAAAATTATTTCTTAAAATACAAGCTGGGACTCAAATTTAGTGCTAGGCCTGTAAATCGCTTAATATTCAGTAGAAGCTGTTAATTAAACGGTACACTTAATAAAATAATTTAACTAGGACGCCGGCCGTTTTTGAGGTGGTGAGTGGATAAAAATTGAAACACATTGTTTCTAACTACATCCCTTTAGAGTAGAGGTATTGCAATTGCAACTACATTGAGGCGTATATAAGTATATTTATAATACATAGGAGAGTCTTTTAATTCTTGATCTATGTGCAAAACAGATTCTTAATGTCCCGAATATAATCTTTACATCTAAAGATATTGATATCCATTCAAATCAAATCAAATCAAAAATACTTTATTATAATAAGATGCTCATGAAAATCAAAACTACCACCGGTTCGGAAAACAACCCAGTCATCGAGAAGAACCGAAAAGAAACTCGATCGATCGATCCACTCTATAATAGCCTTTCGACACTACGACCCATTTGACGTAGCGCTTAAATTTACAGTCCGGCAAATCGGTAATATGTTTTGGGACTTTATTGTAAAACCTAACACTATTACCTAAGAAATGAACGAATCGACTAGAATAGAAGGACGAAGAAGGACTTTACAGAATAATATCTAGGTTATATATTATTACCCTTTTTCATGTGGGCTAAGTAGTAATGCTGAAATTACAATTAATCCAGATAAAATCCGTAGCTCACAAAAACATTAAAAGACATTTTTACTGGGTTTATTTTACTTTTCGTCTATACATATAATAAGAATGTAAATCTAACGTGTCTGTACTTTTTAGATTTTTGTAAAAAAAAATGTTGCACCTATCTTGTAATAGCTAATAAAATACATTTCAATCATACTTAGAAATTTCTGTCTGTCTATTTGTTTGAACACGCATCACTAAAGTACTGCGTTCGCAATGAGTCCTCAGAGTTACACTTAGTATTGGTTTCATTAAAATCGGTTCACTCTATCAAAAGTTATTGCAATTTTAATGTCGACACGACTTAAGTACGAGAAATAAGTAGATAAGTAAAAAGGACTTAACACATCTGATGATTTTGTTAATTATTGTTTTTTTTTTACATTAAGTTCCATGCGGACGGAGTCGCGAGCACAGCCAGTACTAACTAAACTTTAAATAACATTTGAAACTGGTGTTATTCGAAACTAAGAAGCTTTTATACACAGAAAAATACATTTTCATTTAAAAGAAACGAGAGAAGTGAAAATTGTCGCTTGGAATAAAAAAAATTCATATTCTTCCTTTTACCTTTAAACATTTGATTTTTTCCAATCTTCACCGTTAAGAAAACGCTTTGCGAAAGTGGATTCTAATTAAAATTGATACAAAAAGGAACGCACGTCAATTATTCTGAAAGAAAAGGAAATTCTTTTAAGGCAATTCGAGGTATCAGTAGCCTGCGAAATCGGAGAGCCATTGTCATTTTCTTTACAGATGAAAAGATATAAGGTTTATTCCTTTCTGTTGAAGTATAAATTTTCGATTTTAATATGCTTTTTAAAAGTAATTTACAATATATTTTTGAAGTGAAAACTTTTTTACCGTGTTGAGCGGTATTTTTGGCAAGAGATAAATTTATGATTTCGCGCCATGACACGCTACGTAAGCATGACAAGCCGCATTGCGCTTGCGCCAGACTAGCGACGCGTAGTATAGGGGCCCGTGTTTGCTTGCTAAATTAGTAGACTTTATAAAAATGTGTAAAAATATAAAATATGTATGTATAAAATAATTAATGCTCCGAGTGCCAATAGATATGAAGACCACAACAACAATGTTAATAATTTCAGTAAACAAATGCTAAAATGTAAATCTGCTGTAATTAATATGAAAATTCAAAAGAGAATACATTTATTTTAGTTTGAGTTTTCACTTCTGTCGTCAGTCCTTATGACTGCGTCGACTTTTTTTTTATTTAAAAATACATTACAAAATAAATAGCTATTGCTCAGTTCTGGTAATTAATCATACCTATGCAAATAAATTTTACATTCTTAGCAATTACTTAGTTTTGATACTGCTTCGCTCACGGTCATGTATATTTTGAAAATAAAATACAACCCATGCTGATAATGTAGCTTTGTAAATGAGCTGTACCCAGCTTGCCTCCCTATTAGGACGAAGCATGTCGACCACCTTGCCAGGCTGCCGCAGGGGTAGTTCTCAGGTAGATAGCAGAAACGATCCCTGGCCGCTCCTACAATGCGGCGGATGGTACGCCGTGGGGTTTTAGGCCGTGCAAGTCGGACATAACCCACTCTCTCCCCCACCCCAAACCCCAAAAGGGATTTCCCCACGTTAATAAAAAATAAATTTATGAATCGTTTGGCTATAATTAAATATTTTCTTCGTCCGCGTGGAAACCGATGTACAAAACAGTTACTAATAAAGTCATCTGAATATATTAAGTCCATTTACTTATTTACTTTTCTCTCGTACTTAAGTCGCGTCGTCATTAAAATTACGATAACTTTTGATAGAGTGAACCGATTGTAATGAAACCAATACTAAATGTTACTCGAGAATATGATTTATATGCAGTACTTTAACAGTGATGCGTGTTCAAACAAACTGAAAGACAGATAGACATTTCTAAAAATGATTGAAATGTAATTTTATTACTTATTCCGAGATACCGGCAGCAATTTCTTCCACACAAATCTAAAAAGTACAGACACGTTGGATTTACATTCTTATTATATGTATAGACAGAGTAATTTAACTAATATAAATGCGAATGTAACTTTGTTGCGCTTTCAGGCTTTAACTACTCAACCGATTGTCATAAAATTCTGCATTATCAGAGGTGCAGACAAAAACATAGAGTACCTTTTTATCGAGAAAAAAGTAGTGTTCCCGAAAGATAAGTGAAATTTACATTAATGCGAGTGAAGCAGCGGGCAAAAGTATATGCAAAATATTTACAAAAGTCTCTATTGCAATAATATGCAAAGTATAAAAATAAACAATGTACGTGACTAGACTAAACTCGGGGAAATATTAAGGTATAAACCTCAGCTATATGACCTTTGCGTGGATAAATGAATAAGCGAGAGCACTACTTTGTAAATAACAAAATAATATGCAAAACTATTGGATACAATGTTTTTAATGAAATTTAGCAGAGGTACTTTCAATTGAAGGTAAAGTTTGTGAGTTTGTGACGTTGTGACATTGTAGAGGGTAATCTCAGGAAGTACTAAACCGATTTTGAAATTTTGTTTACCAGTAGAAAGCCACGTTATTTGTGAATATCATAGGCTATATATCATCACGCTAAGATCAATAGGAGACGAGCAACATTGAAGAATGTTTTAAAATCGGGTTTTTTTCCATTTAAGAGCTTCCGCTGCGTGTTAGCCCAAAATAACTATTCCACGCGTACGAAGTCGTAGGTAAAAGCTATTAATTAATTATATTATTATTATTATATCAGAAAGAGGTAAAGTTTGTGAGGTTGTAGAGTCTGGGGAGTCGGAGAAAAAATGATCGAACAAAAAGGTTTCTTACGAACGCTGCCTTAACTATGAGAGATATATGATTGAGTTCTAGAAAAAAGTTTTAGCTTGATAATGTCTATTACCGCCCAACGAAGTGGGCACGGGTCAGCTAGTACTGAATAAAAATATAACGAATAAGCCTGAATAATAAAAGAAAACGTATGTATGTACTTATGTAGGCACGTAAGTAGTTATTATAATTCTTTAACTTAATACATTAAATGCAATTGATAACGTTTTATTTTTTTTTTAAGTCGAGGTCGTCATAAGGACTGCCGATAGAAGTGAAAACTCAAAACAATGGAATAGATGTGTGATCTCTTTTGAATTTTCATAATAATTATAGTCTGAATGATAATATTTAAATTTCAGAATTTGTTTATTGAAATTATGAACATTAATGTGGTTCTTATATCTATTGGCACTTGGAGCAATAATGATATACATTTTTATAAAGTTTATTAATCAATCAAACGTATGATTAGCTACAAAATACCAATACTACATGTGCACAGGCCCCTAGGTAGTCTGACGCAAGCCATACAAGCACAATACAGCCGGTCATGTTTACGTAGCATGTCATGGCGCGAAATTAAATTTTCTCCTGCCACAAATACCGCTCAACGTGCATAAAGAAGTTTTTTTTGTCATAGCAGGCAAACGAACAGGTGGGTCACCTGATGTTAAGTGATCACCACCGTCCATAGACACTAACAACACTAGGCGAGTCGAAAATGCGTTGTCAGCCTGTGCTTGGGGGGAGGGAGAGAGCGAGGCGGGAGCGGAGAGGGGCGGGGAGCAGAGATGGGCCTCCGATGCTCTCACTGACCGAACGAAACGCAACAATGCAAGCACTGTTACTTCACGTCGGTATTCGCTTCAAAAATATAATTACCTTTAAAAGGCTTTTTAAATTAATTTTCTATATAATTTTGTATACAGAATCAAGTAAGATACCAAAAGGAAGTAGAACAAACTTTTTCATAAATAAAGTGTCATAACAATATCACCTTACCATCTCTAAATTGAAAATCTATTCCCGCAGTCGCCCTTGAGAGCCACTCCATTTAGGCTTAACGTGTATATCGTCTTAGAACGCATCGTCATTTAAAATCAGATGAGATTATTATGGAACGCTAAAAACCTGAAAAAAGCGTCATCAAGAAAACGTGATACATCATAGAAACATATTCCTTAGTTGGCAGCCGGTCACACGGCTCATGGAATGCTGGTCGGTAGCGGCATCCTACAGCAACCTCCTACACACCATCTTCTAGCGCAGAACTCGATTCTTGGTGAGTATTTGCACTCTTCAATAACAGAAGTTCTTCAAAACTTCTTACTTCACTTAAATACTATCATGAATAATTTAAAAGAAGCATGCTTAAGTTACTTCAAAGCAATTGTGATCGTGCCTCAATGTTTTTGTAACTTTTGTAGGAACTAAATTAACCTAATGTTTTACTTGAAAATTGAGAAATAATTCATCACAGATTCATCTGTTCGGGGTAGAGGGTTTCTGTGTGTGTATGTAATGTACCCTAACTGAGTAACTGCTCCTGCTGGCTAATGAAAGTCCTTTGGGTTATTGAATTAAAAAGAGCAACTGTTAGCTTGCGTTGTTCTAATCTCAATGTTCCCCGTATGGCCCGACCTTTCGTGCAGGCCAGCGCGCAGTAACTGGCTCGCCGTTCATACGTCGCGCTCTCATATAATTATTTGCTTACCATGCACTCTGCCTTACATGCCTACATTGTGTCCCTACATCTGCCTCTCATAAATTATAACCATTAATCGCTGTATAACATCTTCAAGTTACTGTTTAATTTATAGTGTTTCCCCTTCAGACATGTTTGTCTTTTTGTTAAATGAAGGTTTTCATACAATCTAACAATAGTTGAGTTATTTGCTGCTTTTCTATGATAACCAGAGGACCGAAATCTTCAATGATTTGTTTAAGTTGTTACACTAAATTTATCTCACTAGTGCACGGTTTCTGAGATACTCAGTTAAACTACCAATAGTTATTGACTCAACAAAGTTATCCATAAGATAAACTGTCAATGGCCCTTTGAGTTTTACTGACATTTATCGTATTATTGTGTGTTCAGAGGCGCAATTTGACAAGTTATCGAACCGATAACGCTATTGAACAGATAAACTACAACTAAAGTACCTCAGAAACCGGGTATAAGTGGAGTCAGGATACAGCTGAATAATAGTCGTCAATTTTGGGCTGCTTTGTATAATTTAATCCGAATAAATAAATCTGAATAATGCTAGGAATCTTTGCATAGTCCTAGGGCATTCTGTACGGTTACGTACATTGCATGTTGCCCTAGTTATTATGTGCGCTGTTATTGCAATTGTAATTGTTAGGCCCATTCAAGCATTCAGTTATGTTGCATAACAACATCATTGTAACATATTAAATAAACTAATTGTAACCTAACAGACAACTTTATTCCCACAAACGGTCATCCTTTTTTTATGTTAGCACGCCAAAATGACTGTACTATGCTTGATGGTAAGCACAGTACAATCCAAAAGCAATGGCGACCACCGCGTGACACACTATCCATCGCCGGTCGCCGCTGTCATGCCTGCAAAAAGCTGGATATGCATAGGCTGATCCCGAAACACGACCAGCAGAAGCGAATCACTTTGACGGGCTTTTTCGCCATATACATGGTGGTTGCGACTCAGTTAGGTTGTAAAACCCTACCACCCCGCTTTCGCCATTGCCTCGTTCGTTATGGTTATGCTAAAAAGTGACACATTTTTCGTCGCTGCACTATTCCACATAAATTGGAACCTCGCAGTGACAAAAGCTCGACACCAGCCATACGATTAAAATCCATAGGTTCTCTATTCTCTGTGTTCACAATATTAATATCGTAACCAAGAATAGGCAGTTCGTTTTTAGTTTAGTTCATTAATAATGACAAATATATTTATTTCGCTTGCTCTTTAGCAGAATTATACGGGTGTGAATAGTACCGTGAAAACACCACATTATAGCGTCGGCGTCCGTCGTGAACCGTATTAAGCTGAATTAAGCTCTTCAAATAAGTGACAATTATTGTTTCGATTTAAAAATGTACCAGAATACTCATAGACTTACTAAATAATAATACTAATCGACTTACTGAATAATAAATAATACTAATCAATTTGAAACTGGGCTTTTAACATAACTGTTTGTAATTATTTTAACCTTCCGTAAAAAATATCTGTGAAATTCTTCGAATCCAAAATTTAAAAAATTGGTTTGTATTAATTAAGTCTCATGTATATAGAAATAAGCTCACTAACAACTAACATCAGGTGGTGGCGATATTCTGGGATTAGGCAGCCCAGTGTTGGGCGGTGTTCTCCACGCCCACCCGGCGCTGCGCGGTGTCAAACCAGCGGCTGTTCATGCCCTAGCAACGCAAGGTCGGTACGTCGTTTTTTTTAAGCTTCTTAACTATTAACTATCAGTAGAGTTTCACTAATGCGGCACTTTGAAAACCAGGGGGTATCGGATTATTGGATTGTATAGATAAACTGTATAGAATTTTTAGAGGTTATACTGATACATGTGTGCAAGCAAGGAAGAAAAATAGGGAGCGGTGAGAGAAGCGTGACCGTACGGTGCCTGATTATTGGACGTATCGGACTACCGAAGTGCCGGATTACTGCGACTCTACAGTATTTTAACATGATAACTAAGCATGAAACATTTCACGTATTACTGGTGATAAAGTAAATCATATGACACGCTATTTACAAGCATCCAAATATCCATTATAAACTGTATGATGCGGGTTAAGTTACATCATAATTTCAAGATAAAACGTGATGGTAATGTTGCTTGTGGGAGAGATAAAACAACACAGTGTTGCAACGATATGTGTAATCAGCCGTGAGAACCTTAATTCTCAAAATAGTTCGGTTATGATTTACTTTAAGTTTCTGACGTGACAACGTCTTATAAATCGATGAACGCTGGCTGCACGCTCGAAAAAGAACAACTCATTGTCACGTTCCGCCTGAGCCGATCGTGCAAGCGAGAACACGGAACTAACGATAAAGAGGCGCGATCTGCCTCGCGATCAATTTTGAAGTTATACTTCTTTTGGCGCGTTAGGGGAAAACGATGAGAGTAAATTTCTACGATGCGCGCGCACACCGTCACGAAAACCGACACCCTGAAGTTATTACGATGCGCGCGCACACCGTCACGAAAAACCGACACCCTGAAATTAGCTATAGTCAACATTTTGTTTCTTTGTATTTGTTGTTTGTATTTCTTTGTATTCAAACTTTCAATGTATTAAATACCTTTTTTCTGTTGTTAGTGTCGTTTTTTCTACAAACGTAGAATAAAGCGAAAGATAAAAATTTTGAAAAGATTTTTATCTTGTTACGCCAAAGAAGTATAACTTCTAACGCGTATACATAAGGACACACACACTTTTTTTATAACCATTAAAAAACCGGATGAGTTTTTAATCATTTACTATTTTAATCATCATCATCATCATCATCATCAATCAGTTACTATTTTAATCATCCTATCCTTGTTGAGTCCTATCGTGGCTTAGTGTTATTGTTATGTAAAATATAACTGGCTGTGATATATCACCTGTGATGTAACGACACAATAACATTATATCACGTCGTTCTTTCCTTGTGGACCTTATCATCTTGAGGTTTCTATTGTCCGTTATTTTATCGAAGTAGCGTTCGATGTGTCCAGCCATCATTAAATAAATAACGAAAAATAATTTATACAAGATAATTCAAACAATACCGAAGAATTATTCAAAAGTGAGAGAATAAAAAGGACCAGTCGACTTTGATAAACAACCCGAAATTTCTAAATATAATTGAAAAGGATCGCGACCCCGCCGTCTTTAAATTCACGTGGCCATCATTTATGCGGTTTTAACTGTACAGTCTCCGGTGTCGGTCCCTCTCTAATTGGAAACCGTTTCAAACGGTTGGGGTTATCGGAATGAGAAAAATCGCTGCTCACAAATGTACCGCTGTAAATTTGCTTGCGGTCTAAATTACGAGAGATGTTACTTATAAATTTTATATTTTTCTAGCTACCGTTCATATATGTTAATAATAACTAGTGATTGCCCAGTGGTCGAAATTCGACCATCATAAGGAGTACAAACTTTTTCTTTAGGTGATGTATGACGTATAAAAATTAAATAAAAGCTTCGAATCGTCGATGATATGACAGAAAATAACGAGGCATATCCTAAGAATCTCTATAGAAGTGAAACTTTTGTAATACAGGGTAAAACATTTTAGTAAAAGATAACAAAAAGCCAACTTCACATGGTATTCCCAAGCGGTCACCTATCCAAGTACTGACCGCGCCCGGCGTTGTTTAACTTCGGTGATCAGATGAGAAATAGTGTTTTCAACACTCTACCCGACACAGTGTTTACACCCACCTCTTTACGTCACAAAAAGAATTTCAAAACCCTCTCATAAAAAAATTCATTTTAAAAAAACTATCTTCAAAAGTTTGTCCAGAATACACAGAAAAGATATTAAAGCTCGTCAATTACTACTAAAAAAAACGGTTGAGAATTAAAGGACAAACAGTACTGAACTGATTTATCTTCGCCTATATAGACAAATAAATAAAGTTGAAGTGTCTTTTTTAACTTCATAGTAACAGGTTTTTACTAAATAAATATGAATTAATATATGGTATAAGAGACAATGAACATGTTTGTCTAGCTTCCCATTTGTTCCAGGTAATCAAAATTAATAATACTTGATTCAATTTAGACCTTGAAAAAGCTAATGAATGTTAAAATTAACACTGATCCTGAAAACAATAGATCCATCGAGAAAAATGGCAAGAAACTCGATCAGGAATCTCTTAAGTGATTGTACCGATTTCGACGAGACTTCCACTGATGTATAACTAATATTATACGCAGTAACATAGATCATTTTCATTAAAAAAAATCGGTTCTGTCAGAATATGATTAACTAGAGAAGTAGATAGATTAAATGTTGACCAACCATGTCGACCAAATTTATGTCCAGTGAGTATGTAGTGTAGTAATTAAAGTATTCAACAAATCGCTTTTATTTACAATTTATACCACAAAGTATCGTTAAATTGGTACATAGTGTAGACGCCATTCTTATTTCTCAATAGTACACGGTAAATGGGCTCTAATAATGCAAGTGATCGCACTAAAGCAATGAGGGCTTACTGCCATGACTTACGTTTTGTTAAAAGGTTCTACTTGACTTGTGAAGCAATGGGTAGCTCAGTGGTAATATATTTGGAGACAGTGTTACTCGACGTAACTTTGAATTCGTAAATGAGCCCGAGCTTTCTACATAAAGATGCTGTTTTTTTCTCATGCCCACCATGCTACCATGCCCAATTTAAAAATCTATATGGGTAATTTCACGGGAAATCTACAGTGTAATTTTTTTTCGACGAAACATTTTTGTCTTGTTTTCTGATCGAAAATAAACGACTCCTATATATTTTTTCTATGTGATACTTGAAAATGACGAGATATGGTTTTGTAAAGTTCCGTGCTCTGTAAAAAGACTTTTCTTATAAAGGCTAACTGTAAACAATGTTTCGACCTTAAAATGTTCCCTTTGCACATTAATTGTACGTAAGCGTATAGCTCTAACAAAAACTTTAGCACACTTTACTTACACGCTTAACAAACTCACTCGTTGCAACGCCCGGGACAGACTAAAACAATTCGTACAAATGTTTAAAAATAATTATCGAAAAAAAAAGAATGCCCCAAGTTTGAAAAAAAAATGAATTTGTGTATATCAATGCACTATATTGTTGTTAAAAAAAACTGAAGGTGTGCTATAGTTTTTTTTTTAAAGTAAAAAAAACGTGTTAATTTATTTTAGATCAGAAAATACGAAAAAAAATATTTCGTCGAAAAAACGGGAGATTTACAGTCAAAATTTTTGACTGTAAATCTCCCGTGAAATAGCCCATATGCACCTATTCTATGTGCTCCAGTAGCTAGATTTGAGACCCAGTTCTTTTTAGACGTAAATTATTACCGTCTTGTGCAACGTAGCCCCTTCACATCAGACGAGACGATTTTCAAACGCTAAAACCTTTGACATCTGCGTCTCAACGCAGGTGTCCTAACTCGCTAACGACTGAACGATCATGGCTCCAAATACTGAATAAAATCTACTTCAGTTAAGGAGAACACGGCTATGTCAATTTTATGTCAAGGAACGAAGTCGTATTTTTGCCTAAAATTAATTCGCAGTCCTAAATAACATTTCGGTTTACATTTTTTCAAATGAAATTGTTAACTACACTTGTGGTTCGGGAAAGCTAGAGAATTAATTACTTCGCAGATCCCGACCATCAGAAGAATTGTGTATAATGTTAGTTTCTCTTGAAATTGATTCCAATACATTCTTTATAATTTAATGTGTGTTCGAAAAATATTTGAAAAACTTTATTCTACCGGCATGATGTAAATACAACTAGGAACTGTGGCAAACTTGACGCCCCATGTTTCAGATTCAGTAATAACAGTAACAGCTTTTTTAGGTTATAGTGTTAGGTTTTTCAACAGAGTCCAAAACATATTATCGATTTGCCGAACTGTCAATTTAAGCTGACTGTCAAGCGGGTTTTGGCGTCAAAAGGCTATTATAGAGTGGATCATTATATGAACTATGGTGATGTCTGGAATTGACTCCTCTCTGCGTATCCACTAAAACGATTGTAATGTCTATTGTATCATTACATAGTATAAAACAAGTCCTTTGCCACGTTTGTCTGTCTGTATGTCTGTTCGCGATAAACTCAAAAACTACTGAACGGATTTTCATACGGTTTTCACCAGTAGATACAGAGATTCATGAGGAAGATTTAGGTATAAAATTTGTTAATGTTTTTATAACAGCCGCCGGGCCCGCTATTTTTAAATATATACATGTTATAAAGAAGATCGAGTTTCTCGCCGGTTCTTCTCGATGACGGGGTTGTTTTACGAAGCGGTGGTTTTTTCGATGTTCATAGGCGCTTTTTTAGGATCTACATTGAATAAAGCGTTTTTGATTTTAATGTTGACATTTTGATATTATTTGCTCGAGTCAAAAATGATAATATTGGCGATCTTATCTTGATACTCGTTTGTTATTACGTAGTATTGTATTGTTAACGAGCAATATATAAAAGAATGTAGAGATGTCTGTCGACAGGTGCGGTTGGGTCGGCGGGTGCGAGTACGGCGCGCAAGCGGCCGCTGCTGGGAGGCGCGCGGGCCGCCATGTCCCCGACTAAGCGCGCTGTCATGACGTTGTTGGCGCGAGCGCGTGCCGCGACGCACAAACACGCTCCCGCGTGGCCCGCGCCACATGAGTAAGCATAAATTTAACTAACCTTTTAAATAAATATTCTATTTATATCCATGTAAAATTTCTAGGTAGTAGAGCCACGCTGAAGCTATAACTGGTTTCAGCATGAATGGGTCAGCTCGCCCGATATCTATACTAATATTATAAAGAGGTAAAGTTTGTGAGTTTGTAGGGGGTAATCTTAGGAACTACTGAACTGATTTTGAAAATTCTTTTACCAATAGAAAGCCGCGTTATTTGTGAGTGTCATAGGCTACATATTATCACGCTAAGACCAATAGGAGCGGAGCAACAATGAAAAATGTTTTAAAATCGGGGTAATTTTTCCTTTTGAGAGCTTCCGCTGCGTCTTAGCCCAAAATAACTATTCCACGCGTACAAAGTCGCGCGCAGAAGCTATTAACTAATTATATTATCTATAATAATATTATAAAGATGTAAAGTTTGTGAGGTTGTAGGGGGTAATATCTGGGGAGTCGGAGAAAAATGGTCGAACGAAAACGTTTCTTACGTACGCTGCCTTAACTATGAGAGATATATGATTGAGTTCTAGAGAAAATTTGTAGCTTGATAATGCCTATTACGCCCAACGAAGTGGGCACGGGTCGGCTAGTAATTAATATGGTTACATAAATATACCACCCTCTCATAGAAACACCGACGTGAAGTAACAGTGCTTGCATTGTTGTGTTTCGTTCGGTCAGTGAGAGCGCCGGAGGCCCACCTATCCTCTCCTCGCTCCGTCCAAACACAGGATGGCACTGGAAACACTAGTATTGCTAGTGTCTATGGACGACAGTGATCATTTGATAATCCACCTGTTTGTTTGCCTCTTATGATATAAAAAAAATTAAAATAGGGGTGTCCAAATATGCGGTTTTCACCAGTAAATAAAGTGATTCATGAGGAAGGTTCACATACATAATTTGTCGAGGTTTGGTAGCTTTGACGTCCATAAGTGCCTCATTAGGGCCTAAACTGAATAAAGTGTTTTTGATTTTACTCGAGTTTTGATGATTTTACATGGTTTAATGAATAAAAATATTATTGTTGCAGGCACACAGCTCTCCTGCCGCTGATTAGAGACGACTTTGTCACAGGAGTCGGCGTTAATATTAATTTAGCGTAATAAATACATTTAAATTAATAATCTAGTCAAATTTCTATGTATAATATCTATAATATAATAAGTATTTATTTATAGAACGAATCGAATTAGTGTAGGAATGATTTGTATTATAATAAGCTATAGATATTTATTTCTAAATGCTGTAAAATAATGTGACTTAATTCTTTGGACTATTAATATTTGATAGTTACTAAGAAGAATCTTATTTAATCATTTTATATATAAATATATGAAAAGGCAGTACTAAAACAGTAAAATTCTTCCTTCTTTTAAATTTCTTATAGTAGGCCTTTGAAATTTTGATCGGCAACCTTATTGTGTGACGAAAAGTGGTAGGGGTAAACACTGTGTCGGGTAGAGTGTTGAAAACACTGGTTCTCGTTCGATCACCGAAAGTAAGCAACGTCGCGCGCGTTCATTACTTGGATGTGTGTTCGCTTGGGAACACCACGTCATGTTGGCTTTTTATTATATCTTTGTTACTATAATATAAAACTTTTTTTATACAATACTGTATTCGTTCTACTTGATACTCCTTACGTCTGCAGTATCGAATATTGATCCAAAATATAAGAAAAAAAAACAGTGCGTGTATCAGTGTGTACACGCGGAGGAAGTGAAACTTCTTTGGCTTATATGTATTAAATTGTCTATATATATAAGAGTACTCATAAACTATACGAAGATCCATAGTATAAATACTTAACTATACATGTACTTATTTTTGTATACTACTAGACTCCAAACAGACACATATACATACTTACATATCGTATATATACATACCGTACACACAAATACACTTCCCTTACGTTTAACGCGTAACAAAAATTTTCTCTACCGGGGCATTAAAAAGTTTCACCCCAAAACTCCGTTATTATGGTTGAATTTTGGCCACCAGATTTAATATATACTAGTACTAGCCCCTGCCCGCGACTTCGTCCGCGTAGTAATAGTTACTACTCTGGGCTAACGCTGACACGCAGCAGAAGCTCTCAAAAAGGAAAAAAACATCTCGATTTTGAAACATTTTTCATCTGTGCTCCGCTCCTATCGGCCTTAGCGTGATGATATATAGCCTATAACTATTCTCGATGAATGAGCTATATAGCACTGAAAGAATTATTCAAATCGGACCAGTAGTTCCTGAGATTACCCCTTACAACGCCACAACGTTACAACGTCACAAACTCACAAACTTTACCTCTTTATAATATTAGTATAGATATTAAAATTCCAAAGAATTATCAACAGTTCAATACATGTCTCTATAGTACCTTATTTGCTATGACTTTATATAGTACACAATCATATAGTATGTTATTATTCCAGCTTCAAGTCGGTCCGCCTACCTGCATTGTAATTTATTAGTAT
The DNA here is from genome assembly GCA_036509395.1 of Antheraea yamamai. Classification (NCBI taxonomy): domain Eukaryota; kingdom Metazoa; phylum Arthropoda; class Insecta; order Lepidoptera; family Saturniidae; genus Antheraea; species Antheraea yamamai. Next base: position 11,975,220 of record AP028443.1, on the reverse strand, counting down.
TTTCTGAGTGTTAAAATACATCATAATCGTCCAAAATAGATTTGGAACGGTCACAATTTGCGAAGGGACAGCAGTCATATTCCTACGACCTATTGGACTAGCACCTCCAGAGTAGGCAGACCACATCGACCTAAGCACGTATGACGAATATCTGTACTCGTGGAGGCTTCTAAGACTTTACTTGGAGTGAGGTAAAAAGTCGTGCTGGTCGAGTGGTTTGACCGGTGTAATGTCAATCCGATGGTAATTTAAATTGATGACACTATTCAAAGAAACCTGAATGGATTTCTTGGGAGTTTGAAATCGGTAATACGTCGTGGGTTGGCGCGGTGATTATGCCCATACCTTCCCTCAGGAAGAGGCCTATGGCCCTGCAGTGGGTCTGTTACAAGCTGGTAGTATTAAGATATAACATGAAGCCACCGACAGAGCGAGATGCAAAATCGTGTGAGCCTCAACAGTTCTTTCAACGAATTATTGTAACTAGATATTAAAAGAAATCCTGGCATCAGATTACAGCGTCACCTACCGGTTACCATTACCATTGTATGGTTTCAGGACCCCATTCGAAACACACAGTTAATTAAAATTAGTGCAGCGGTTTGGGACTTTAGTGACAAAATAATCCTTTCACAATACGACCATGTATTGAAATGAAGTGGAAAAATTTAACGTCGATCAGTGAATATAAAAAAAGACAGTATTAAAAATTTTATTTAGAAATTATGCCCTTTTCAATTACTCCATTTCGTAGAAAAAGTTATCGGACCACTGTATTTATATAATATAGCGTCTTTAGGTACATTATTATATATCTAATTTAGATGTAAGTTAACGCATACAATCGATTAATTAGTGTAATTAACCTTTATAACTTTATTTGTAATTATTCATAAAAAAATAATAAATCGTCTAAGACTATGGGACAATCCATAAATTACGTTAGTAGGAATTAATTGATAAATTAAAAAAATATATATAATTTAAGATTATAGGTTTACCCATAAAGTACGTTAATGATTTTTGGAGAATCCCGCTCTCTCTTTACTGATTGACTTCACATACTGTGAATGAATTAATGAATAATTTGTGGGAAAACTTCACTGCACTTTTTAGTTTGTACACTAGCGAGCTAAATGCAATTTTGATTTTAATAGTTATTAAAATAACTCGCGAAAAATTGTTCATTCTGCATTTTTTGACATGATAACGTCTTATAAATCGATGAACGCCGGCTGCACGCAAGAAAAAGCATGACTCATTATCACGTTCTGTCTGAGCCGAGCGTGCAAGCGAGACGCGGAAAAAGTGATAGAGAGGCGCAATCGGCCTAAGCGTTCGGCTTGTGACGCATCTATCTCTCTTCCACTCCATTGGCCGACGCGTCAGAGTCGTTATCACGTTAAATTATCCTCCATATACCGACTTTACAGACAACCAAATAATGTTTTGATATAAATTGTTTTAATCAAAAAGGTCCACTACTGCTGCAATTTTTTTCATAACAATAACAATAAATCAAACTTTTAAGATTTTCACTTATATAAAACTTTGTGTTTTAATATTTTGGATTATATACACGTTATCACGAAGTTTCAGACTCGTCCCACCCTCTACCCATTTCCTCTTAACATGTGACGTAATTTATGGATAGTCCTATTATTATTACTCCAGAAAATCACAATTCAAATAATAATCAATACGTATACATTAATTCCTATATACCCACTTACATTGATAGCACATTGTTACAATATGAAAACTAGGCACATATATTTAATTCGTTGCACGTAAATAACATATATGAACACAATTAAACATAATAAGAATGTAGGAATTGTATATAATTGAACTTCTATCATCATAATGTATATTCTATGTATAATTTGCATGATAAATATATTAAAGTGTAAGAAGTAAAATAATAAAAATTATGTATTAGAAATATATAAGCAGTACGAATTAAAATAACAATTTGAAAACCTATTCATTATCATTTTTTTTAAACACCTAAGCAGAAACATCTCTGTCTACTACACTGATTCATACTACTCGTATATGTCGGCGCCATACCAGAATTCTCCCCAGGATCCATCATAAAAATGATACCATTAATGAAAACCAAATTAATTATATTTTCTTTTACAGCGCAACTCTACAATGATCGTACAAAGAATGTTTTTCTTAACTTAATTTCTTATTGCCCGTCTGTAACTCACACCAACTCCGCCATATCTTATTTTTCAATCATAACGTAATTTCTTTATTACAAACATAATTAATATCAACGGTTTACAAAACAATATAAAATAAATAACAATATTGTTGTAATCTTCATTAAAAGCAGAAATATATCTTATTTAGCTAATTTTAGAAATAAATATAATAAAAAAAATACACCGGAATTATTGCATTTTACACATTTGTAGCAAAAATAAATCATATTTCTATTTTAAAATTCTTAAAACAATATTAGATTACAATTAAACATAACCAAAACTTTTATTAAATCTAATAAATTTAATTCGTTCCTTATCATAGTAATCTGTTCGTACTTTTCTATATTTTATTTACTTTATAACAAAGAATTGCTAATAATATTTCCTGTTATCCAAGTTCCGTATTAGCCGATAGATGGCACTACAGATAATAAAGCTTTGATTTAATTTGTTACTTGCTTACATTGACACCAGATGGATGTACGGTCGCGCGCCCATATATATTTACTGACTTTTAATGCCCATACTATTTTCGTATATAACGCCTATATTCCTAGCTTTTCAGTATTTTAGGAGTAATATGCATTCATTAAAAATTATATATAAAATAGTGCATTACATATTACATGACAAAAAGTAAAATAAATTAAAATAAATCTAATTCAACGAGTTCAGTATTGAAGTTATAAATACGGTAGCGCGTGATACTTGTTGCTGAAATTTCGATACAAACTCGTATAGTATAATAGAAAGAGAGAGAAAATCAAATAGAGGGATCATAACGTTTTTTTCTTACGTGACGATTTCTATCAGTTAACTCCTACCGCCAACCGCGTTAAGGAACTTCATTTTGATAATTATCTTTTAGCTGTATACGAACTCGTATTTTCTAGAAGTGTTCAGTCCATCATTTTAAAAATCGTTTACCTGCATACGGATGTCGCTTACATACAACGGTTTGTCAGCGTCACGTGCCATGAACGGAGCGTATCAGCATGTGACAATTATTTTCACTTGGAAGTCACTGTTCGTCTGATCACGGCAAGTAGTCTGCTTTTTGAACAATAAAAGAACTAGTTGCCTAGTAGACTTTCAATTTATTCTATACAAAAAGTTCTGTTAGCTACCAATACGTTCATAGTATGCTCCGTTGTAGTAGATCGAGAACTTAACGATATATTTCTCCAATAACATGATAAAATATTATTACTTTTAGGTGAAATTATCATTGCTATAAAAAAGAGTATCATAAAATCAAAGCCGGTAAAGCAAAGAGTCTTTGTTGGTTTAAATTCATCCGAGAATGAATCCACTCATTGTTTACGGATGCAATTAAAACTTATCAATTTTCTTTTAATTATCGATTTATTGGAAAATAAATCTCAAATAATCAAAAATCAATTTTTTTGTTGCTTAAAGAATGATTCACATCAGATTATTAAAATTAGCGTAAACAAGGTATATAATAGTTATTATTATTCTTTAATGATTATACAACTTATTAAGGAAGCACGGAATGCTTGTGTCGTCAAATAGCTAAAGAAGTTTACCTGTAGCAGCTATTTTAATGCAATTGAATTAACTTGGATCGCCAACTATGATACCTCTTTGCTATCAAGGTCTGCTTGCTATTTTCATGAAGCGTCGACGTATACAAGGTATATAATTGTTATTATTATTCTTTAATGATTATACGACTTATTAAGGAAGCACGGAATGCTTGTGTCGTCAAATAGCTAAAGAAGTTTACCTGTAGCAGATATTTTAATGCAATTGAATTAACTTGGATCACCAACTATGATGCCTCTTTGCTATCCAAGTCTGCTTGCTATTTTCATGAAGCGTCGACGTATACAAGGTATATAATTGTTATTATTATTCTTTAATGATTATACGACTTATTAAGGAAGCACGGATGCTCGTGTCGTCAAATAGCTAAAGAAGTTTACCTGTAGCAGCTATTTTAATGCAATTGAATTAACTTGGATCGCCAACTATGATACCTCTTTGCTATCAAGGTCTGCTTGCTATTTTCATGAAGCGTCGACGTATACAAGGTATATAATTGTTATTATTATTCTTTAATGATTATACGACTTATTAAGGAAGCACGGAATGCTTGTGTCGTCAAATAGCTAAAGAAGTTTACCTGTAGCAGATATTTTAATGCAATTGAATTAACTTGGATCGCCAACTATGATACCTCTTTGCTATCCAAGTCTGCTTGCTATTTTCATGAAGCGTCGACGTATACAAGGTATATAATTGTTATTATTATTCTTTAATGATTATACGACTTATTAAGGAAGCACGGATGCTCGTGTCGTCAAATAGCTAAAGAAGTTTACCTGTAGCAGCTATTTTAATGCAATTGAATTAACTTGGATCGCCAACTATGATACCTCTTTGCTATCAAGGTCTGCTTGCTATTTTCATGAAGCGTCGACGTATACAAGGTATATAATTGTTATTATTATTCTTTAATGATTATACGACTTGTTAAGGAAGCACGGAATGTTTGTGTCGTCACATAGCTAAAGATGTTTACCTGTAGCAGCTATTTTAATGCAATTGAATTAACTTGGATCGCCAACTATGATACCTCTTTGCTATCCCAGTCTGCTTGCTATTTTCATGACTTTCTTAGTTTACGAGTATGCATTAATTTTCACGACAAATACAATAACTTTAATAGTGAAGTCAATGATTGGAAATTTGTGTAAGCTCGTTCACAATGAAACACAGACCTTTCCATACAAGTTTTTTTTTTCATGGAATATTGAAACAAGAAAATTAAAACAAGATAATTTGAACTAAGAATAAACCGACTTCAAAAAATGTACTTTAAAAATAATTATAGCATATTTCACCATAGTTTGGTAGGTATCGTAAGTCTTTGATTGTCGTAAATCTACTAAAATTCTAATCTCATGTAGCTACTAAATTCAAGATCCAATGTTAATTAAATTGAACGTCGACGTGAAGTAACAGTGCTTGCATTGTTGCGATCCGTTTAGTCAGTGATAGTGCCGGAGGCCCACCTCTCCTCCTCTCTCCTCTCCCTTTCCCTTCTTCCCCCACCCCATCAACACAAGCTGGCAACGCACTTGCAGCTCCCCTGGTGTCGCTAGTGTCTATGGACGGTGGTGATTACTTAACATCAGGTGATCCACCTGTTCGTTTGCCTCGTATGCCATTAAAAAAATAAAATGGGAACTGCGTGAAAATATGCCTTCTTCAATAAGAGAAGAATTTTTAATATAAATTGATATAAAAGTTTTAAGATAACAAACATTTTACAAAAATACAACCAAATCAAGATGCTCTTATTTTTTGAAGTCTGTAAAAAATATTGGTTTTGACCAAATAATGTTATGTATATAATTAATTTTGTATACGTAGCACAAGTTTCTCTGTTTAAGAGGAAAATTAATATGATTAAAAACAGTAAAATAATCAATATATATATATACTAACTAGACACAGGAGTCAGTTTAATGCTATTTTGCAATTTTGGGAAAATACGAAGTTTTATTTTTATGGTTCTTTATTTCTTAATTATATAATAATATTTATTACTAGCCGTGCACGCGATTTCGTTCGTGTGGAACTTTGTGTAAAACCAGTAATAAAGTCATTTGAATGCGTTAAGTTCGTTCTCTTATATACTTCCCTCCTACTTAAGTCGCGTCGTCATTAAAATTACAATAACTTTTGATAGGCCAAACCGATTTTAATGAAACAAAGACTAAATTACTAGATTTTATCGTCAACGCAGTATTTTAGGAGTGATGCATGTCCAAACAAACAGACAGACAGAAAGACATTTCTAAAAATGGTTGAAATGAATTTTATTACTTATTTCTAGACACCTGTAACTATTTTTTTTATAGAAGTCAAAAAGATACAAACACCTTTGATTAACATTCTTGTTATGTGTATAGATATCAAATATTTTAAGAGTATATAATGTTTTTTGTAATATTTTGAAAAATTATGCAAAGTTTTAAAAAAATTGTAGCTGTGTAAATTAATAATGCTTAGATATATTGTGTAAAAATCTTTAACATCAAAAGTATATTCAATTTTCTATATAAAAAACAAAAACAGAACAGGATTATGGTTAATTATAAATTAATAAAAAAAATACTTAATATAATTTCTAAAAAAATCTAGTCTCCGCTTGGTGATATCATTTGTTACGAATTTAGAATATGTAATATTGTAATTGTAAATAATATAAGGTAGAAATTCAGTACTTTCTAGAAATAATCAAACATTGTATACACGCGACAGACGTTCAAAGAACCGGCTTATATCATTCTGTAATAACTCCAGAATCTGTAATTCCCAATAAAATAGATTTGCAAATATATAAACCTTTTTTTTTATTTCTAATCCCCAATATTCGAAGACGGCAAGATGTGATTGTTGAATTATAAATTATCCGGAAAACACCTGTCCTCGAACAATCAGTTCTGCGACTTCATCTCACGGTTGGGTTTAAAATTCAACTTTTTAACCGAACTTTAATATCATTTTAGTGGCAAATTTAATATATAAAATTAATATAGCTTCACAATATAAAGTTTCCAACTTGAGTTGAATTTTTATCAAATCACTTTTCAACTTTTTCAATCAAAAATGGCTGCTAGTTCTTGTTGTAATGAAAGAAAAACCTCTTAGAATATCGAAGATTCATCTAAGGGGGCGTTCATAAATTACGTGAGATTTTTAAGGGGGGGTCGAATCAAATCTCATCTAATCTTAAGTTGGAGAGAGGGGGGGTCTCGGCAAATATTACGCAATTTTTTTTCTGATCGAAACAAAAAAAAAAATACTGTTTTGGTCCATTTAATCCAGATTGTACGTGCTTAAGATTTAATATTAAGCGTCATCGTAATACGATTAAGATCATTCACTAATTCGTTCGAAAGAAAATAATTTCATTTTCTTTTTACAATAACAGTCCAGCGCGTTTACGTAAGAAATCCACATTTTGAAAAATCTCATGTGAGATTGGGGTATGGGGGAGGGGGTTGAATAAAATCTCACGACATCTCACCAAGGGGGGAGGGAGGGACAGAAAATTTAAAAAAACACCTCACGTAATTTATGGACGCCCCCTAACAGGTGCAGAATGCATCGTGTTTGCAGGACATTGAGCTCAAGATTGTACCTCTAATACTCTGGATTCAAGTCTTTCTTTTTTTTTTCGAACTGACTACGCTATTTACCTGTCAAGGTCTTAACAGCTTCACCGGACTACTAAGGCGAGCGCTTAAGGCACTCAGCCGATTTTATTTGACAACTCGCTGCACGGTACACCTCGGCTTGGGTTGTTGCCGTCTTGATTTTTAATACTTCAAAGTCTTGCTTCTCCAAGGTTCCAAGCTATATCAGTTGCAGCTACTGGGAAAAACCAATACATGCTTGGTGACACATTTTCAACTCGAGGGAAGTAGCTTACCATGCGGGATCAGAGAGAACCCTACGATGCTCGAATGAATACTTTATTGCACTTTTTAGTGTGTACACTGGCGACCTTAATACCACAAGGCATTTTCTTCCAGGTAACCAGCGGTTTTATTATCACGATTAAAAAAATTCGTATGTAGTGAAAATTAAAAGAAACGAAGAAAATGTTACCATTTCATCAGAATATCTTCCGACATCGGAAACTCCAGAGGTTTTGAACCTACGTTGCTTGCGGTGAATTAAGTCGTTTTTTCGTAAAAAGCCAACGAACAAACCGATTTTATTTGCAAAGAAGCATACAATTTCCAATTGTGGCATTATATTTACACAACATTAGAACTAAGTATTGCACAAAGAAGTGAGCGTGTGCTTATGACCACACGATAGAAATGAAAACTTCCGATTGTTCAATTTAAAAATATACACTAATATAAAAACCTACATGATATTATTTTACTATTAAAATATGTAATATAAAGTAAATTTTCAAAAAAAAGTATTAACCGACTTCAATATCAATCAAAAACCCATAAGGCACTAAAAAGCGGAAAATAAATAGTTTATCAAATTAACCAAATTAAATAAAACATATGAATATGTGTGCTACCTAGAGATGTATTGGAAGTCGGTGCCAACCGAAATTTCAAATTTGTTCCAGGTAGAAATGTATTACAGAGACGCGAGAGTGGACTTAAACTTTGTACCTATGTAGATGATATGATTTTCGGTTCGCACCGACTTCTAATACATCTCTAGGTAGCACACATATTCATATGTTTTATTTATTTTGGTTAATTTGATAAACTATTTATTTTCCGCTTTTTAGTGCCTTATGGGTTTTTGATTGATATTGAAGTCGGTTAATACTTTTTTTTGAAAATTTACTTTATTTTTCCATTTTTAGTGTACATAAATATATTTTACTAGCAGTGCCCGCGAACTCCGTTCCGCCTTAAGTATATTAAAATATGCGCATTTTTGCGGTATGGTATGCGATATGGTTTCAATTGGTTGTACAATAAGTTACGTTTGGTACGAACGCAACCTTATCAATAATCCGCGATAGTTTCTACCACCAACTCGGCTACCATCGCTTCACACATAATACACCTTAAGTAATGTAATTATAATGCTTGCGTCATGTTGCAACACAGCAACGAACATAACCACAATAGGCTCCTAAGAATTGAAGAGTTTTTTTTATAATATTGGTGGCAGACAAACATACGGGTCACCTGATGGTAAGTGATCACGGCCGCCCATGGACACCTGCGACACGAGAGGAAACACAGATGCGTTGCCGGCCCTTAAGAAAGGAGTAGGCTCGTTTCTTGAAAGTTTTCTTACTTTGTCACGGATCCCATGATCAGAACCTAACCAAATTCTCATCAAACTACCCTTGAAGTACATCCTCTCCAATAAAAAATGAATCATCGAAATCGGTTAGCGGGAAATTGAGTTATTCGTCTATTTGTCGTTTACATAATTAATGCAAATTTAAAACTTATACGGTTTTGCACTGGATGCCGTTGTCGGAACTAGACCAAATTAAAATGGGACCACATGGGAAGTACCAGCTTTCAAATAAAAAAAAAATAATCAAAATCGGTTCACCCAGTCCAAAGTTATGAGGTAACAAACATAAAAAAAAATACAGTCGAATTGATAACCTCCTCCTTTTGTGAAGTCGGTTAATAATAAAGTAAATTTTCAAAAAAAAGTATTAACCGACTTCAATATCAATCAAAAACCCATAAGGCACTAAAAAGCGGAAAATAAATAGTTTATCAAATTAACCAAATTAAATAAAACATATGAATATGTGTGCTACCTAGAGATGTATTGGAAGTCGGTGCCAACCGAAATTTCAAATTTGTTCCAGGTAGAAATGTATTACAGAGACGACTTAAACTTGTACCTATGTAGATGATATGATTTTCGGTTCGCACCGACTTCCAATACATCTCTAGGTAGCACACATATTCATATGTTTTATTTAATTTGGTTAATTTGATAAACTATTTATTTTCCGCTTTTTAGTGCCTTATGGGTTTTTGATTGATATTGAAGTCGGTTAATACTTTTTTTTGAAAATTTACTTTATTTTTCCATTTTTAGTGTACATAAATATATTTTACTAGCAGTGCCCGCGAACTTCGTTCCGCCTTAAGTATATTAAAATATGCACATTTTTGCGGTATGGTATCTATCGGTATGGTATGCGATATGGTTTCAATTGGTTGTACAATAGGTAACGTTTGGTACGAACGCAACCTTATCAATAATCCGCGATAGCTTCTACCACCAACTCGGCTACCATCGCTTCACACATAATACACCTTAAGTAATGTAATTACAATGCTTGCGTCATGTTGCAACACAGCAACGAACATAAGCACAATAGGCTCCTAAGAGTTTAAGAGTTTTTTTTTATAATATTGGTGGCAAACGAACATACGGGTCACCTGATGGTAAGTGATCACGGCCGCCCATGGACACCTGCGACACGAGAGGAAACACAGATGCGTTGCCGGCCTTTAAGAAAGGAGTAGGCTCGTTTCATAAAGGTTTTCTTACTTTGTCACGGATCCCATGATCAGAACCTAACCAAATTCTCATCAAACTACCCTTGAAGTACATCCCTTCCAATAAAAAATGAATCATCGAAATCGGTTAGCGTGATATTGAGTTATTCGTCTATTTATCGTTTACATAATTAATGCAAATTTAAAACTTATACGGTTTTGCATTTTCTTACTTTGTCACGGATCCCATAATCAGAACCTAACCAAACTCTCATCAAACTACCCTTGAAGTACGTCCTTTCCAATAAATAATGAATCATCGAAATCGGTTAGCGTGATATTGAGTTATTCGTCTATTTGTCGTGTACATACCTTTTTTTTTTTTTTTTTTATTTACGTGGGGAAATCCTTTATGGATACGCCACCCTCTCGGGGGAGAGAGTGGGTTATGTCCGACTCGCACGGACTAAAACCCCACGGTGTACCGTCCGCCGTATGGTAGGGGCGGCCAGGGATCGAACCTGCTGTCTTCCTGAGAAACCGCCCCTGCGGCAGCCTGGCGAGTGAACGCCAGGCTTCGTCCTACTATAGAGAGACTACTGGGTACACGACCAGTCGTCTCCCCTCGTCAGCCTCACCTGTGCAGTGAGGAGATGGGTCCCCCGACCCATCTCCTCAGGCTCGGCTCGGTTATGGGAGGGGGTGAGCGTTCCGCCTCCCCCTCCTTCCTGCTCTCCTTTGGCGGAGAGGGCCACTTTGCGGATCTTCCTCGCGGGCCCTCTCCGCCGCCTCCTTCTGCGAGATTACTTCCTCGCAGAAGGAGGCCACAGCAGTCCACCCCTCCTCGCTGCCGAGCATGGCCGAAACCACGCCCGGCAGCGAGAGATCGTCCCCTACCGCCGCAGCCAGGGCGCGGCGCTGATCGTCCCACGCGGCACACTCAGAGAGAGTGTGCTGCGCGGTGTCCGTCTCAGCGCCGCACTCGTGACATGCGGCGGTGGGCTCCCTGCGCGCTATCCGGTGCAGGTACCAGCCGAAGCATCCGTGCCCGGTCAGCACCTGCACCAGACGGTACGTCAGGGAGCCCCAGCCCCTGTTCACCCAACCCGGCAGGACCGGACGGACGGCGTCGATGGTATATCTTCCGTAACGCTCGTCCGCCAGGTCCCGCCCCCACCTCTCTAACTGCTCGCTGCGGGCTCTCGCCCGCAACGCAGCAATCTCCCTGGGAGCCGGAGGTTGCCCTCGGGATTTCCCTGCCGCCGCATAGTTGTATACGGCGGCAAGAACTTCCGCCTCCAGCTCCCAAGGAAGAGAGCCCGCGAGCACCATAGCCGCCGCCGAGGACACCGTTCGGTACCCGCGGATTTCCCTCAACGCCACTGTTCGCTGCGCTTTGCGCAGCACTCGAACGTTCGTGCCGCTGAGGGAGTCCACCCACAACGGTGCCCCGTAGGCGGCCATGGCCCTCACCACCCCTGCATACAGACGGCGGCAGGCAGCGCCCGGCCCTCCCGTGTTCGGGAGAAGTCGACCGAGCACCGCCGCCGCCCCTACTATACGCGGTCCGAGCCCCTTGAAGTGGGACTCGAACCGCCAGCGCCCGTCCAGGGTGAGGCCCAGATATTTCATGCAGGACCCCACCCGGACACGTACCCCGCCCACCGTTATGTGGGCCCCAGGAGGTGGCCCCTGCCGAGGCCCGTGGAACAGCAGGGCCTCGGTTTTTTCAAGGGCCACCTTGAGGCCCAGTCGGCGGATGCGCCCGACCACGAAGGTCGTAGCCAACGTGGTCAGGCGCACCAGCTCTGCCCATTCCCTCCCCTGGGCTACAACTAGGGTGTCGTCCGCATAACATATGAGGCGCGTTCCTGATGGGAGCGCGCCGCGGAGCACCCAGTCGTAGCCCAGGTTCCACAATAGTGGCCCCAACACGGAGCCTTGTGGAACTCCACAAGGAGTCCCACGTCGGACCATCCGCCCTCTGCCGTCTGCGTAGACGACCTCCCTCTCCTCGAGGTACGCCTTCAACAGCCGCCGCAGGTACGGGGGCACTCCGAAAAAGCGGAGCGCCTCCCGTATTACTCCATGCGGCAGGCTGTTGAAGGCGTTGGCGATGTCAAGTGACACCGCCAACAGTCTTTGACCCCGAGAGGTCGCCTGCGCAGAGAGCACCTTCAGGAGGCTCAGGGCGTCCAGGGTTGAACGCCCCGACCGGAAGCCGAACTGCGCGTCCGACAAGTTCGGTCCCACGTCTTCCAGGTGCCGGACGACCCGGGAGGCGATCACTCTCTCGAGCACCTTCCCCGTGTCGTCCAGCAAGACGATGGGCCGGTATGCCGACGCGCAGTCCGGAGAGCGGCCCGCCTTAGGGATAAGGCAGAGCCGCCCCGTCTTCCATGGCTTCGGGAACTGACCTTCCGCCAGGCAGCGGTCGAACAGCTTCGTGTACATACCTAATGCAAATTTAAAACTTATACGGTTTTGCACTGGATGCCGTTGTCGGAACTGGACCAAATTAAAATGGGAACACACGGGAAGTACCAGCTTCCAAATAAAAAAAGAATAATCAAAATCGGTTCATCCAGTCCAAAGTTATGAGGGAACAAACATAAAAAAAAAAAAAAAAAAAAAAAGAACATACAGACGAATTGATAACCTCCTCCTTTTTTTGAAGTCGGTTAAAAAAGAAAGCTTCATTATTGGAACGGTGCATTCTCTTTTAGACAGTAAACGCGATTGATAACGCTGAATATACATGATTTAAAACATCAACGACCCAGGCGTGACGGTTCACTTTCGTTCGCTGTTCGGAAAAACGCAATAGGCGTCTAGAGAAGTTTCAATTAAATTAAAAGTCACAGTCATAAGGCCTGCCGACAGAAGTGAAAACTCGAAACAAGTCTGTTGAATTTTCATATTAATTATAGTGATTATGAACATTAGTGTGGTTTTCATATATATTGGCGCTCGGAGCAATAATTATATACATTTTTTTATAATTTAATCAAACGTATGAACGCAAGATATCGATATTATATATACACGCATCGCTAATCTCACGGTCATGCTTACGTAGCATGTCATGACGCGAAATTATAAATTTATCACCTGCTAAACATACCACACAAAGCGTATAAAGAAGTTTTCCAGTTAAAAAAAAATTACGCTACATTGCTTAATACACAAAGCCAACTTTCAAAGTTTTGAGGTCCCAAAGCACCTAACTACGCGACTGTTTGCAATAATTTCACATCTCTTTGTTATAGTTTTATCCCGTTGGGATGTAATTCATAACAAATGAGCTACAACGTTATGTTTGAACAAATCTCTGTCAGTTCAGTACAATACATGAACAAAGGAGTGTAATAAAATATGCAATTTACTCGCATGATAGGTTATAGCTCAGCCTCATTACGTTAGTGTTGCCATACCGCGAATATTTGCCCGATTTTAGGTTGGAAACAGTGAGACATTGTAATTTGTAATTAGTATGGTTCGGAAATTTTGTATCATTTTCCAAACGTATTAAATAAAAATTAGACCACCACATAGACAAATAGATTCATAGTTTCAAAGCAATAATACACCGCGTCAAATTAAAATGAACTGGAACTTTCGATGAAGGAATACATTGTGATTACATCATTGCAAAATTGTAGGACTTTCTTTAAGCTTGGTTAGTTATTATCCTTAAGTTAAAAATCCGTCGCTCAGCACCCATTGGTGTGTTCCGGTAGCTGTACTCGAGAGTTAATATCCAGTCTAGGTTTATCGTTTTTATCATTAAACGGTGTACGTTTACGTAAGGCGTCAAAAGATGGCGCTTGTTAGAGTTTATACAAATCTAAAACGCGGTTTCTAGAATAGCATATGACTACATATAAGGCACGAAACTGTAGTTAAATTTAAGATTTCATTGTACGCCTCAAATCGATCTCGTCGTTTTATTTTCGGGAGGACCTCGAAGTAGGCGGTTTAATCATCTTAGACGACATTATCATTTTAAAGTCGGGAGAGATTGTAGTCACACACTAAAACTTATGTAGTACAAAATAGTTAGTTCACTAAAGAAAGACTCCGTGTTTTTGTTGTTGCAATTTGGCTATTTCTTAGTCTGAAACCAATTGACTTATAGTAAAAGATCCTACGGTATGACATATCCTGCCCGATATATTCTAGAGGATGAACTTCTCCACGTAAAATCCGACAAATGGGGCTGTAAATGTCTACTATAGTGTAGAAATAAATGTCATATTTAGATTCCTATAATACTTTTTTTATTGTAGTAAACCTTCTTTAGGCGCGACTAGGAGGTAACTGGACGACAATGCAACGGAAGTCCGTTACGGCAATATGGCGTCGTTTCTGCACCATCCTGTTTTTAAATATTTTTGATTTTGTCAATAAATAATTTATAAAGAAATCAATCAAAAATTTTTGAAAATAAAAATAATTAAAGTCAATATTAAATTGAATAATAATAAAAATCATACAATAGAATTATATGATTACAATAGAATTATGTATATAGGGGATACGACCGTGCTGCTTTTTGGTGTCAATGTAAGTAAGTAACATTTTAACTTTGCTTTTTATTAAATTCTTGAATATATTACGCGCAAGTCCGAACTTACGGCTATTATATTCAGAGTGGCAAAAAGATTAACGAGGATTGTAGTTATGGTGATATTATAAATTCGTGTAATTTTCATGTTAAGACATCCGACAAATCGCATGACACAGTAGAATGTCTTTGGCAACACTGTATTACATAGTGAGTGGTATATCTTGCATTACCGCGTCTGTTTAGTGTAGACGTAATTATCATTATAACGAACAGCATAAAATAACACAACGCGTTTATTTTTATTAATAAATAGAAATTCACAGAGCGATGTTATAAAAACTAACTATTATAATAGAATCATCGTATTATTAGTAATTCTCAAATCAAAATATAATAAAAAACGCTGTAACCTCAATTAGCCGATTCAGCAACACGCTACTGAACACAACTATATACCAAACCCGATACGGATGGGGCGACGCTCCACGGTTTTTACAAGCCAGTTCCTCCGATATGTCAGGTCGAGTACTAGCTCTTCCGACACGTCGGGACATGTCAGGTCCAGTCCACCACGAAATATCAAATACAACGTTAGCAGATACAGAAATACAGCACTAGTAACTATACCACGAACTATTCCTCGTATCGTCGCGTAGATATGACTAGCTCAACTGTCTGAGCGAGAATGTCCCAATGACTTGAGTCGCCTTTTATAAAATTCAGTCAAGTCACGAACGGCCGATAACTTTCGACCAATGGTGTCTCAGGTCATTAGTAACGCCTCCGATGTAGTCAATAGCACGGAGAGTGCTAACAGTATTATTTAAAATGTGACTTTCGCAGTATTTTTCCATACTTCATTTTTATTTTTGCTAATTTTCGCTATCAGTAGATGAAACGAAACGACAATTTTGTGAATTGTGTGATATTGTCGCTGCACCTTCAACAACCATATTTCGGTTAGTCCTTACATCCAAGAGAAACAAAAAAGACAACGATACCGTCTAAAACTAATCCAAGAACATTTGTACAATAGTTTGCTTTTAAACACGTTTGTATGCATATAAACTTATTGTTTTAATTTTACTTAAATACTAGCTGCCTGCTCCTGCTTTGCATGAAAGTTACTAACGAAAATAAAGACGTGACAATCATAAGGACAACCAACAGAAGTGAAAACTGAAAACAATTAATTAATTGTGTACTTTTTTGAATTTTTAAATCGGTGATAATTTTTACATCTTTTGGCACTCGGAGTAATAATTATAAACATTTTTAAAAAGTTTACTAATCAATCAAATATATGACGAACTGTACAATCTCAATACAAAATATCAATATTACATGTACACAAGTCGCTATTCTGACGTGAGCAGCATAAGCGCAATATGGCCACGCTTACTAGCATATCGTGACGCGAAACTATAAGTTTTTGTCCTGCCAAAAAAACCGCTCAACGAGCATAAAGAAATCTTCACTTGAAAATATTAACAACCAAATAAAGTGCATCCGTCCTTCTTTTTTAAATGTCAAAAGTATGCAAACGAACAAGTGGGTCACCTGATGTTAAGTGATCACCACCGTCCATAGACACTAGTAATACCAAGGGAGTCGCAAGTGCGTTGCCAGCCTGTGTATGGGGGAGGGGTAGGGAAAGGAGGTGGGCCTCCGGCGCTCTCACTGACCGAACGAAACGCAACAATGCAAGCACTGTTACTTCACGTCGGTGTTTCGTGGTACTACCCCGGGCGAGCCGACACATTCATGCTGAAACTAGTGATAGCTACAGCGTGACTCTACCACCTTACCGTCCTGAAGTGATAACATACATTCGGAAATTGTTTTCTATTTATATAGATATTTTGTGGTCTTCCAGGCACAATGACCATCCTCGACACAAACGATATCACCATACAATCCCACTATATAGATAGGATAACTACAACAACTATAGTAATTATTAGTTACTATAGTATCTTTAGCAAAGTTAACAATGCTCCTTGCAAATATCGTAATCGATCTGTCTATGAAGTCTTAAACAGCACTTAATGTAAAACTTAACGACAGTTCGAGTGTTAAACTTAACTAACTTCACTATGAAGCACTTCAAAGTACATTAATTTCTTCTTAAATTGCCTTGGAGTTTCATCTCGACATATAACGAAGTACAAAGTAACCTTCTCTAAATTAATGTGCTTGTTACGGCACTAAGCTTACTTGTTACAATAAAATAAATGCCTTCTTGGGTATTTCCTGACATTTCAGTGCTATGCAAAGAAACAAAACATTTTTATCACGCTTTTATTAGCTTCACCTGTATGTATGTATGTAACCGACCTCTTTGAGCTCGATTTTGTCCTACTTTGAACGATCAGATTTAATTCAAACTTTGCACACCTGTCAAAGGTCGATGACAATGCAATAAACCGAAAAAAAAAGTTAAAAAAAAAATTAACTAAAAAATGAAAAATAAATAATAGTTTAAAACTAAAAAACAGAAAATAAAATTTAATAAATTTGGATTAAGAATAGTGTATATTCGAATAATCGACCACAATTTTTTATCCATATATATAATAACTGATTGACTGACATATTCACACACAGCCCAAACTATTGGGTCAGGGCTGAGAAAATGTGCACGTGGGTTCCTATTAAACTATAGACGAACATTAGGGAAGGATTTTTAGAAATTCTACTGATAAGGTGGCGGAAAGGGGGAAGAAAAATTGTATGAAAATCCGTCATTTTTTCGTAAGTCGGTCAGTTGGTTATACTTTTCAAAGATAGAATAAAAACTTAAATAGCAATTTTGTAGGTCATTTGACGTACAAATATGTTGTTTATAGTATCTTTGATAGCTTAGCCACAAAATACAGAAAAAATCAAATTTTGAAGATCCGTAGAAACTTAAATATTAACGACAAGCTGTGCCCGCGACTTCGTCCACGTGGAACCTGATGTACAAAAGTGACTAATAAAGTCATCTGAACGTATTTAGTCCATTTGCTTATCTACTTTTCTCTCATACTTAAGTCACGGCTCCATTAAAGTTACAAAAACTTTTGATAGAGTGGACCATTTTAATGAAATAAAGACCAAGTTACTCCCTAGGACATGCTTTATGATTTTCTTATATGAAGTTTTATTATGAAACCAGTACTTTAGCAGCGATGCGTATGCATACAAACAGACAGACATACATTTCTAAAAATGATTGAAATTTATTCTATTACTTATTCCTAGACACCTGCAACAATTGTTTTCTCGAAATTCGAAAAAGTACAGATACGTTACATTTACATTCTTATTATAATGTACTAGCTGACCCGTGCAACTTCGTCTGAACCAAATCGGTTATTACCTATGGCTATTAAAAAATAAGGGTTGATCGTAGAAGGGTGAAAATTGAGGAGGGTATGTATTTTTGTATGTTGTATCATAAAAAAATAGAAATTAAAAATTTTGTCTAAAAAATAAAATAAAAATTTAGGGGTGGACTACCCCTAACATTTAGGGGGATGAAAAATAGATGTTGGCCGATTCTCATAGATACCGGATAAGCACAAAAAATTTCATCAAAATCGGTCAAGCCCTTTCGGAGGAGTATAGCAACGAAAACTGTGACACGAGAATTTTATATATTAGATAGATATAGATATTATTCCTTTTTAAGTAAGAACCAAGTGTCCTTCTATTAAGTAGGTTTTGTGTGAAGTACGGACAACAGCAGGCTATCATTCCATTTATACAGATAATCGCACCTAACAAACATTATATGTAAGGATAGAAATAAAAAATATTTACGTCATTTAAAAATAAAATAATTGTATACGAAATACCTAAGTAGGTTGGAAGTTACCGCATGTAAGCCCATAAGCGATAAGCGCTTTAAGCAACACGTTCCCGGGGCGGAACAGTTTCCGAGCGCTATCAGGGGCGGCAGCGGTCCCCTCGTATCAAGGACGTTGAAACACCGGCGGATGCCACGCCGATATCTCGACTTAGGTATACTAAGCTACATAGAAATAATATTAGAATTATTCTCCTAGGTTTTGCTCGCGGCTTCGCACGCATTATTCAACGATAATATCTATCCCTAGAGGGTAATCATACATTTTAAAGTAATAAAGAATTCAGTAATTATCTGTCCTATATTTTAAGTGCATAAGAAGTTATTTAAGAGATTATGAGTCTTAATAAAAGTACCAATAAAAAATGTCATCTCTTACTTTATAAAATGATCACTATATACAATACACAATACAGTCATATGCCACGTCTGTTTGTCTGTTCGCGATAAACTCAAAAACTATTGATCAGATTTTCATGCGATTTTCACCAATAAATAAAATTATTCATAAGGAAGATTTAGGTATATAGTTTGTCATGGTTTTTTTTATTATGAGGGCGGGTCAACGTCAGCCTGGTCCGCTAGTTTATATCAGGTGTTAGTCGCTTACAATATTCTAAGAGATATAATAAGATAGAATAAGATCAAAACAAATACTAATAAACAACAAAGAGAACCTAAGCTAAAAGTTATTCTAAGACTTTCAAAAGTAGATATATAAACGTAATAAACCTAGGTGCAAGGACCGTTGCCAAAAACTGCAACAACCGGTACTAATAACATTCGATAATAAAACGGACAATAAACCCTTTTGTTTTGTTCATGCCGTTCTCACGTTCAATTTCACTTCACCCGACTGATTTATGATATTTGCTGAAAGATGTTAATTTACCTTCATTAGAAAGTGTTTACATTAAATTTCAAGTCAATAGCTGAAGATTTTTTGTCCTCTATAATAATTTTTAACAAGCTCGTTTACCTTCTTAAAGCTTAAATTTTAAAAAATCGCTTCTTAGTGAACGCCACAAGAATTTACTATCAAAATTTATTTTTTTCTTTCTAGCAATTACTGCTATACGTTGATAAGTCGGACAACCAACTTCTTTGTATATACGGATTGTTGGTAAATCGTTTTAGAGATTAGAGTTTAGGCTCCGCATTCAAATATGTAATAACAACCACTGGCCGCTCGCATCTCTAAACGACATAACATAAAAACGTTATTATATATCCTATTTCACAACATAATCGACATAAATCAAGGTAAAGGTGTGTAGAATTATTATAAAACATGTTATTATATACAAGGATTTTAGATTGAAGTAATTTTAGTGAACAATTTGATTTTTAGATATTGATACAATCTTATAAAATAGTATAATGTACAAATCTTATAAAAAGTCGGTTTGTCTGTTTGTTTGAACACGCATCACTGCTAAAGTACGTTCACGATAAAACCTCAGCAAGAAAATCATAAAGAATATCTTCGACTAACATTTAATATTGGTTTCATTAAAATCGGTTCACTCTATCAAAAGTTATTGTAATTTTAATGTCGACGCGACTTAAGTACGAGAGTAAAGTAGATAAGTAAATGGGCTTAATACATTCAGATGATTCTTTTAGTCGCTGCTTTTTTACATTAGGTTCCACGCGGACGGAGTCAAGGGCAGATAACTATAAAATACTGAAATTAAATGTTATCATCTATATAAGAAACCGTCAACAATAAATAATTTCACTAAAATTGAAAAGAAATGACAAAATCTCAGACATTACATTCACAATATTTATTATTATATAAGTTTTGTTCCAAGATAATTTCTAAGTTAACTTAAAGATTTTAGAAATTATTGAAAATTATAAAAAGTAAGTAAACATCTAATCCTTTAAAAAGTCAACTTTTCTAAACTCGACAGTATTGTATTTTTAAGTTAAATATTTTCAAAATTAAAATATCAAAACTTCATTCGTGGTAGCCTCTTATTAACATTATGAACCAACATTATTCGCTTAGATTTATTACTGTTCTATATGTAAATAAAAAAACTGCGTACTCTTAATGGATATAAATTACTTAGGACGATAACACAAAACGAAAATACTTTTAGAAGTATTCTTAAGAAATTCAGTATTTTAAAGTTTACAACGGCTTGATATTATAAAAATACATCATACTAAAAATAAACTCCTAAAGACTAAGTGATTAAATTTACTACTTTCTTTTAACTTGCCTGTTTTTACAACATTATTTTATCCGAATATTATTTATTTTTCAGAATTAAGATAATTTTTTTTTTCGAACTACTTTACTTTTTACGCTATTGACCTAGCAAGGTCTTAACAGCTTCACCGGACTACTAAAGCGAGCGCTTAAGGCACTCAGCCGATTATATTTGACAACTTGCTCATGGGTGCACGGCACACCTCGACTTGGGCTGTTTCTCATACATGCAATTCGCGACCTATCTGGTTGCGCCGCTTTATATATATTTGAAATTCCCGCATTATTGTGATCAGGTCACGCCACTTTGAAGCCCGACCAATTAATTTTCCAGCCCCGCTCCCCCTCCTATGCCACTTATATTCGGTAGCGCGTCCGTGCTGCCGCCATTGCTATCGCTAACTATTCATACATACATTAGTTGTTGAAACATATATGTGTACCAACCATACATACCTCAACAACTCTTATATATATTTCGTATCGGATAATTTTCTAAACTATTTCAGTTTGATAAGGGAAAAAAATCCACTTTCATGTGTAAGCGTGTTGCGTGCACGTGTGTGGAGGTGATATGTGTGTGTTGTCGCAGTGATGTAAGATTTTGTGTTACTGTATCGCGCGACCAGCGGACTTAAGGGCTCCACGCCGAGGGAACGGACCTAGGCTTGAGCCGCTACCGAGAGGGGCCTAATCTGGTCAAGATAAAAAAACAATGCCATTTGGGGGAGAAAATTAGAAGATCAGTGACAACTTAAATGCGTAGGATGGGTAAACTTTAAAGGCATTTGACTTCTTCTTAATTAAAAAGCAAAACTACTTGGCAACCCCTAATTAAATACTTTTTTTTATATATTATAGGAGGTAAACGAACAGGCCAGGTCACCTGATGTTAAGTAATCACCGTTATCGCTAGTAAGTTTATCGTTAGTAATCGTTAGTATTATCGTTAGTAATCGCTAGACACTAGCAACACCAGGGGAGTCGCAAGTGCGTTGCCAGCCTGTGATTGAGGGAGGGAGGGAAGGAGGGAGGACATGGGGAGAGGAGAGAGGATGGTAGGTAGGCCTCCGGCGCTCTCAATGACCGAACGAAATGCAACCATGCAAGCACCGTTACTTCAGGTCGATTTTCTGTGAGAAGGTGGCACTACCCCGAGCGAGCCGATCCATTCATGCTGAAACCAGTAATAGCTTCAGCGTGGCTCTACTACCTATAAAAATACTATATGATACTAGCTTCTGCCCGCGACTTCCTGAGCGTGGAATAGTTACTTTGGGCTAACGATAACTTCGCGACTTCGTTTTCGTAGAAGGTGAAAATATTTTTAAATTATACGTATGTTAACCCCGATTTTGAAACATTATTTATTGGTACTCCGCTCCTAATGATTTTAGCGTGATGATATATAGCCTTTCTCGATAAATGAGCTATCTAACACTGAAATAATTTTCAAATTGGATCAGTAGTTCCTGAGATTAGCGCGTTCAACCAAACAAACAAACGGAGGGTTTATAATATTAATATAGATTCTTGTAACTGTTGACCAGAGCATATCTATACTAATATTATAAAGAGGAAAAGTTTGTGAGTTTGTTAGTTTGTGACGTTGTCATTTTGTGATGTTGTAGGGAGTAATCTCAGAAACTACTGGTCTGATTTGAAAAAGTGTTTCAATGTTACATAGCTCATTTATCGAGGAAGGAAGGTTATGTATCATCACGCTACGATCAATAGGAGCGGAGCACCAATAAATAATGTTTCAAAATCGGGGTTTTTTTCCTTTTGAGAGCTTCCGCTGCGTATAACGTTAGCCCAAAGTAACTATTCCACATGGACGAAGTCGCGGGCAGAGGCTAGTCGTTCATAAAAAAAAAACAGTTTTTTTAATATCATAATATACTTATGTTTTCGGCTGGAAACATTACACTAAACTAATTCAAATTCAAATTCAAACACTTTATTCAATTTAGGCCCTAAGAAGGCACTCATGAACGTCAAAACTACCACCGGTTCGGAAAACAACCCAGTCATCGAGAAGAACCGGCAAGAAACTCGATCTGGTTTATCTTTTTAACAAATATATATAATATTTAGAATAATAATGTATTCTATATAAAAGTAAATTTCACAAACGTTTTTAATGGATGCACAGAGATGAGTCAATTCCAGACATCACCATCGTTCACATATTGATCCACTCTATAATAGCCTTTTGACACCAAAACCCGCTTGACATGGCGCTTAAATTCACAATCCGGCAAATCGGTAATATCCTTTGGGACTTTGTTGTAAAATCTAACACTATTTCCCAAAAAACTGTTACTGGTTTTACTAAGTCTAAAACGTGGGACAACCAGTTTGTCACAGTTTCTAGTATTTAGATTGTGCCGGTATTTTACGAAATCTAGCTTTTCTAGGTTCTTACGGACATACATTAAATTGTCAAGAATGTATTGGGAGGGCAGAGTTAAGATACCGTACTCCTTGAACTTGGTCTTTAAGGATTCGCGAGGTCTCATATTGTAGATTGCTCGAACTGCTCGTTTTTGTAATAAAAATATGGTGTCTACCTCAGCTGCTGTCCCCCACAACAGAATGCCATAAGACATTAGGCTATGGAAGTAGGCGAAGTAGACTAACCTAGCAGTGGCAATATCAGTTAGCTGGCGAATCTTACGTACTGCAAATGCAGCAGAACTTAATTTGCTTGCCAATTGTTTAATTTGAGGACCCCATTGTAATTTTGAATCTAGTGTGATACCCAAAAATACAGTATTATCAACTAACCCTACAAAATTCCCTTCGATCTTAATGCTACTATCAATCTGTGGCACGTTAGGCAAAATAAATCTCATACATTTTGTTTTACCTGTATTAAGTACTAAGTTATTTAATGCAAACCAATGAGAAATTTCGTTTAAAGTATTATTTACGTGCCCAACCTCTGAATCTGTCCTTTTTACTTTAAATATAATTGAAGTATCGTCTGCAAAAAGCACCATGTCAGCACAGTTATTGACCATTAGCGGCAGATCATTTATGTATATTAAGAACAAGAACGGTCCCAGAATAGAGCCCTGTGGGACACCAATTCGCGCAAAGGATCCTGCAGAGGTTACCCCTTGTATGCTAACTTTCTGACAACGATCTTTTAAATAAGAGACTAGAAGGTCGAGAGAAGATCCACAAATACCATAATGTTTTAATTTTAGAATAAGCGTACTATGGTCAACGCAATCAAAGGCCTTAGACAGATCGCAGATCGAAGAATTGTTAAATACTAAAACAATAAAGTACTAACTAATAATACTATTTTAAGTTATATACTAACTAACAGAACACACATTATATATGCAAAAGTAGCTTTGTCTACAAGTTCGCGATAGAGGTAAGTTTGCAATAGAAGGTAGCGTCGATTCTGGAGAAATACGTGAGGTGGTTTTCATCCTGAATGTACTTAAAACACATCAACTAAGACGCGTGAAAAACTGATACTAAATATGCAGAAATAGAATAAACAACGCAAAAATCAATCTATGATAAATTTGGTAAAAGAAAAGCATACAAATTTATTTTAAGACTAGCTGCGCCCGCGACTCCATCCGCGTGGAACCGAATGTAAAAAAAAACAGTGGCTAATAAAATCATCTGAATGTATTAAGTTCATTTACTTTTCTCTCCAACGTAAGTCGCATCGTCATTAAAATTACAATAACTTTTGATAGAGTGATTAACAAGACTAAGACTAAATGTTACTCCAGGATATGCTTTATGATTCTCTTAGCGAGGCTTTATCGAAAACGTAGTACTTTAGCAGTGATGCGTGTTCAAACAAACATACAGACATTTTAAAAAAAATATTGAAATGTATTTTATTACTTATTCCATGACACGTGCAACAATTTTTTCAACAAAAATCTAAAAAGTACAGACACGTTAGATTTACATTCTTATTATATGGGTAGAGAGAGATATATAAAGAAGATATATGTGTAGATAATGTATATTATGCCAATACAAACTAGTGAACAATCAATGTATTGTAATGAAGTCGTAGACATATTTTCGGGCGCTTATAATATTGCTAACGCTATCAGAACCTTATGAAGTAAGTACATTGAACGAATGTATTACAGAATTGTACATATTAAGAAGTGCTACAGAAAGCTCAAAGCCGATTGAAAATGATTTAAATGTATTTTATTTCTTATTCAAAGACACGTGCAACAATTTTTTTCACAATTATCTAAAAAGTACAGACACGTTCGTTTTACATTATTATTATATGTATAGAAGTTATATTATTGTACTCCGTAGTTAACTGAATGGAGTTTATAAAAAAAACAAAATTAATTCCAAAATGTTATACGAATCCGTGTAATTGATACGTGATCAAAATGTAAATGCCATTGGTTTTGATTAAAATCTGATAGCGTGTTATGGCGTGCGGTCCAATGTGTAAGTACTAGCGTTTTTGTCAAAACTTATTAGTGATCGTCCAGTGGTTATCATTCGATCATAATTAGGAGCCCAAATATTTATATGCTTATACATAGATATTATTATCTGTAATGAATTTAGATGTTTAATATATAGATATTATTATTTGTAGCAAATTTTTTACAGATATTGTGGACTAGATATCGCCCACAACTGCATCTGGCGTGGAATTTAGCAAAAAAATTTGTTCAGTGTAAAAGTACGTGTGGGACGGGCGCTGTTGGCACTGTTTCATTAATTCGTTGTATTTTCAAGGGATTCCATAATTTTATAAAGTAAACAAAGTTACGTCTTATAAATTCAGCTATCTGCCAATGAACGTCCTATCAAAGTCGATCCAACCGTTTCGGAGATTATATGGAACGAATAGACCGATAAATTGATTTTCTATTGTAAGTACCATATATGATTTCATATCTATTTAGTAAAAGGCTGTTTGACTAATTTTAACATTACGAACAGACACTTCAATTTTATTTATGTGTATAGATACACAATGATAAAAATAGAATTATTGGAATTATATACTCCTTGCCAGACAGCAAGCGTAGTTGATGACGACTGGAGCCGACTATACACGATTTAGTGCGTCACAAACTCAAGCGCGCTTAACGTTGAGTGGAGCCGAGTAAACCCGGCCAAATGCCACTAACCCGAGCGTGACGTTTCAATTTACTTCTCAATACGTCTAAAAAGTTGTTACTGTAAAGACGAATTAAATCGAAAATACAATCCTTTGTTTATTACAGTGAGAGTTATGCAAACGAATAGCTGTCTCTTTCGGCCCCAATAAACTTGATTCATGTTTTATCGCTCGTGACAGAGACCACACTCGTTCGGAGACCGAAATTAATTTGCTTTTAGTGTTACATAAATAATTGTAGCACGAATATTAACGCGGTGTTTTTGTACGTTCGATCGTGGTGCGCCGCGAGAGGACGGCAAACAAAATCCAACGTTTCATTTATTAAAACTCGATTCAAACGGAACAAGTTCAACGGACATCCCGTTTGAACAGTTTTTTAATTTGAAAATCTTTGTTTGACGAGTTGAAATGCCGTGCGATTTTCAATTTATTCATAAACTAGCTGATACTCGCGTCTTCGTCTGCGCTTTCCTACGCATGCGTACCACACCACTTGCCCCAATTTTCCGCGGTAGTAAATACACATAACCGAACGCGATGAAAAATTATAGACTCTTAAAACTTTAATAAACCTTATCTATACTTCTATACTATATTATAAAGAGGTAAAATTTGTGAGTTTGTGAAGTTGTAGGAGGTAATCTCAGGAACTACTGATCCGATTTGAAAAATTCAGTCAGTATTATAAAGCTCATTTATAGAGGAAGGTTATAAGGCTATGTATCTTCACGCTAACACTAATAGGAGCGGAGCATTGATGAAGAATGTTTCAAAATCGGGTTTTTTCCTCTTCAGAGCTTCCGCTGCGTGTTAAGCGTTAGCCCAAAGTAACTGTTCCACGCGAACGAAGTCACGGGTAGAAGCTAGTAGTGAATAAAAATATAACGAATAAACCTGAATATTAAAAGAAAACGTATGTGTGTACTTATGTAGGCACGTAGGAAGTTATAATTCTTTAATTTAATACATTAAATGTTATTTACATTATATGTTATATAATCACGCTAAGACTAATAAGAGCGGAGCCCCAATAAAGAATATTTCAAAATCGTTTTTCACCCTTTTCAAAGCTTCCGCTGCGTGTTAGCATTAGCCCAAAGTAACTATTCCACGCGGACGAAGTCGCGGACAGAGGGTAGTATGAAATAAAGATAAAATCTATTAAGCAGTTTTATCAAGGCCGGCAACGCACTTGTGACTCCCCCGGTGTTGCTAGTGTCTATGGACGGCGGTGATCACTTACAATCGGGTGACCCATCTGTTCGTTTGCGTCCTATAATATAAAAAAAGCGTGATTTGAAGCGCTGATGGCTTAGTTGATAGCGTGTTGAGACACAGCGTCGATGGACGTAGGTTCGAATCCTTGCAACTGAGTCGGAACACGCGGTGAAGGTAAACACCGTGATGGTATTAGTATATAGATTATAGCCCCTGCCCGCGATTACGTCCGCGTAGTAATAGTTACTACTCTGGGCTAACTCTGACACACAGCAGAAGCTCTCAAAAGGAAAAAAACATCTCGATTTTGAAACATTTTTCATCTGTGCTCCGCTCCTATTGGCCTTAGCGTGATGACATATAGCCTATAACCATTCTCGATAAATGAACTATATAACACTGAAAGAATTATTCAAATCGGACCAGTAGTTCCTGAGATTACCCCTTACAACGCCACAACGTCACAAACTCACAAACCCACAAACCCACAAACTCACAAACTTTTTACCTCTTTATAATATTAGTATAGATATTCATTTTTATTCAATACAAAAATTCAAAGAAATCACCACTAGGCGCAGGCGTCGGCGCGTGCCGCGTAACAGTGGTAGAACGAGTGGCCGACAAAATAATTTGAAACTTGTGTTTAATACAGACAGGGTTGCAAATGTTTTTGAGTATTTCGTTAATAGTGCAAAGTTCGTGTCTTACGTCGCCACGTCTCTTCATGCCAACAATCAAGATTACCTTCATCTATAGATGTTTCAGATCAACAAGTAACCGTTTTTTTTGTCCCAATTTTAATCCCAATGCGTTTCCACTAAGTGCGATGTTATATATATACAAAAACCATTTCTTTCCAATTTCAATAATATGAAAGTATAATAAAACGTTACATACATATATATGTCGGAGATTGCTTACAATTGTGTTCAAATCCCAGGAATGTCCAAGATATTTGTCACAGATTTCCTAATCTCCTGGACATCGCCAACAGCATTTACGGACCATCACAAATCACAAAACAAACTGTTCATTGTTCCTTACAGTTTAATTATGGTTTCCATACTATCACAATAACTAGACTGATAACTATTTCACTATTTATAGCGATATGTTGTTATTGTAATATGTAAACATCTTAAACAATAATTAGACAATTATATTGGAGCAGTAGGTTAGCAACACTGATATAACTTCACCATCCACAACAAAAAGTTAACTACACTCATGACCACCTCGACAAGCTACCTTGAATGAACAATCCGTAGAGATAACCCCCAATCCACATTTATTGCTATTTTTTATAACAAAGGGTTCTAAAACCCAGCTGCATCTGGTAAACGAGCGCGGTTTTCACCACAATCGGCAGCAAAACATTACATTACACCTTTTACATTTTACAGGGACAAATCTGACGCTACCACTGCAGCCAGAATGCGGCGCAGTCCCTCTCACTCAGCACACTCAGACAGAGTGTGCTGCGCGGTATCCTCCGCAGCGTCGCATTCATGGCATACAGCGGTTGGCTCCCTGCGAGCGATCCGGTGCAAGTACCACCCGAAACAACCATGCCCGATGAGTACCAGTCTGAACGACAGGGAATCCCATCGTCCTACAGTTAATAACATTGAGTTTTATTTTCACAAACCATATTAGCGCGAGCAAACCTAGTGTTATTACAGAAGGATTTTCACCTGATACTTAACATACTGCTAAAAGTCAAGATGACACTGTTCAATTTAGGAGGAATATACTATTAGAAGCGCTCTAGCATAAGTAAGAAATTACCGCTTGTGTCGATTGTACACTCTCTATATCTAGTTGCTGTACATTTGGTTCGGTTAGGTTCTTACGTACATATTAACTGCTCGACTGAAGGCATCTTACCTATAATTTGGTATGGTCCGAGTATAAGCGTGTATAATATATATGTATAGTTAATTCCATATTAATGCTATTTGGAGTTTAAATTTTTGAATCGTGGGATCTGAAAAATGTGTTTTATTCAAGGAACCAACGAGTCTAATTGCTTATGTGTCTTACAATTAGAAGGTTGGCTAGTATATTGGTTAATGGAGATGCATTATCACTACCATCACACTAGCCTGCAAGAGACCCACTGCAAAGTAATAGGGCTCTTCCCAAAGAAAGACATGGTGATAATCACGACATCATTCCACGACTTATTGGCGATCCCAAACTCTAAGAAATTCCCAGTTCTATATTTTTCCACATACGGTAACAAGAACATTTCTCAGGTTCAGGTTTCCTCGCAACGTTTGTCTAATATAGTGTACCTACTGTATGTTTTTTATAAATATATTGCAGTATACCCGATGAATGTAATTGCAAGCTTTAAAAAAAAATCAACTTGGTAGTCCCGAGGACTAAATTTATTGTGCTTTATGCACGGCATAGCAGCGCGGGCATTACTCCTTGGGTATAAAAATATATGTGAATATTATACTTATTATTACATAGTATAAAACAAAGTCCCCTACCGCGTCTGTCTGTCTGTCTGTTCGCGATAAACTCAAAAATTACTGAACGGATCTTTATGCGGTTTTCACCATTGGATAAATTGATTCATGAGGAACGTTTTGGTGTATAATTTGTCCAGGATTTCTTTATAATCAGGGCGGGACAGCGTCTGCCGAGTCCGCTGGTCTATACATATAATATGTCTGTACATTTTTGATTTTCGTGAAAGAAATGGTTGCAGGTGTCCAGGAATAAGAAATAGAAAACATTTCAATCATTTTTAGAAATGTCTATCTGTCTGTCTGTTTGTATAAACACGCATCACTGTTAAAGTACCGGGTTCACAATAAAACCTCACTAATAAATCATAAGGCATATACTGGAGAGTAACTTAGTCTATGTTTTATTAAAATCGGTCCACTCTATCAAAAGTTATTGTCATTTAAATGACGACTGGAAGTAAGTACGAGAGAAAAGTACGAGTATAAAAATATTATAAATCTTGTTTGTTTGGTTGAACGCATTAATCTCAGGAACTACTGGTCTGATTTGAAAAGTGTTAGATAGCTTATTTATCGAGAAAGGCTA
The DNA here is from genome assembly GCA_036509395.1 of Antheraea yamamai. Classification (NCBI taxonomy): domain Eukaryota; kingdom Metazoa; phylum Arthropoda; class Insecta; order Lepidoptera; family Saturniidae; genus Antheraea; species Antheraea yamamai. The sequence continues at coordinate 11,944,912 of AP028443.1, read as the reverse complement.
TATATCATCACGCTAATACCAATAGGAGCGGCGCACCAATGAAGAACGTTTCAAAATCAAGGCTTTTTCCTTTTGAGAGCTTCCGCTGCGTGTTAGCGCTAGCCTGAAGTAACTATTCCATGTGGATGAAGTCGAGGACAGAAGCTAGTTGTATATATGATGCTTCCACAGTCAAAACCTTGCCGTCCCACCTCTAAGATGCAAGTAGTAACTATTATCTACTATGAACAAGAATTATTAATAAAGGAACACGAAAAACTAACCTACAGAGCCTTTCCCTTTGATTCAATAAAATCCTATCAACATTATAAACGAGAAAGTTTGTGAGTGTGACTATGTTGAACTTTTACAATAATATATCTTATACATCAGACAACACATAGACTATGATTTTGATAAGATATTATTTAAACTGAGTAAAATATAACGAGAGCCGTCAAGCGTATTTTGCAAAAGTTATTCCATCTGATAGATAATATATGGTATCACCTCTACTAATATTATAAAGATATATAAGAATACTAGCGGACCGGGCGGACGTTGTCCTGCCTTGAAAACAAAAAAAATCCTAAAAGTCGATCGCAGCGCCACCTGCCGGGTCCAATTGTGAATCTAAACCATTCTCGAATCTCCACGAACACACACAAAAAATTTCATCAAAATCGGTCCAGTCGTTTAGGAGGAGTTCAGTCACATACACACGCACACAAGAAATATATATATTAAGATTATGAAGAGTTTGTTTGCTTGAACGCGCCAAACCCATGAACTACTTACTGGTCGGATTCGAAAAATTCTTTCAGTGTTAGATAGCTTATTTACAGGAAGGCTACAGTCTATATATCATCACGCTAAGACTAATAGGAGCGGAGCACCAATAAAGAATGATTCATAATCTTTTTCTTTTTCCTTTTGAGAGTTTCCGCTGTGTGTTAGCGTTAGCTCAAAGTAACTATTCCACGCGGACAAAGTCGCGGGCAGAAGCTAGTTATTTATAAAGATACAAATGTTAATGAAATCGCAGGCTTTTTTTTCGAACTGCCTACGCTATTGGCCTGGTAAGGCCTTAATAGCTTCACCGGACTACTAAGGCGAGCGCTTAAGGCACTCAGCCGATTTAATTTTGACAACTAGCTCAAAGGTGCATGGCACTCCTCGGCTTGGGCTGTTGCCTAGTTTATGCAATTCGCGACCTAACTAAGTTAACCTAAGCTAAGATACATATTCATACGTATAAAAGTTAGTGAAATATACGAGTATATGTGTACCAAGCATATAAGCTTCAGTAGCTCTTATATGTATTTCGTGTCGGATAATTTCTTTTGTATGAACTAATTCACTTCGATAAGGGAAAAAATAAAACCCTTTCACTTCCATGTGTAAGCATGTGTGCTTGCACGTGTGTGGAGGTGATATGTGTAATGTTGTTGCAGTGATGAAAGATTTTGTGTCACTGTATTCGCGCGAGCAGCGTACTCAAGGGGTCCACGACGAGGGAACGGACCTAGGTTTGAGCTGCTGCCAAGGGAGGCCTAGTCTGGTGTGCGGGAGCGAAATTTACCCCCAGACCACGCCGGCGTGATCTGCGCTTACGCGGACGTGGGTGTGCACACGCTCTGTTTGAAGAGACAGGTGGTACTGATCGTTCGCTGCTGTTATATCATCGGGAGGATCGGTAAAAATATTTCGCGGATGTCTTTTGTAATACGGGGCGTTCGGTACGGTCTCATAATTTGCGGCGGTTACCACTAACGGATTTGGTTGACTCGCGGGAAATTGCAAGCGGTTAGTACTATAACTTACACAATTAAACAGAATATAAATGCCATAATCATATGTTGAAACCCATGTAGCATACACACGAAAAATACCCTCTTTCAATGCACTTAACTAAATATACTAACAATTAAATCTCTTAACAAACTTAAATATGTTAATTGTAATTTAAAACTGTTTCAGGAATGCTAATCTATTTAAAACCAGTTGGAATTATTTGCTTTTTTTTTAAATTATATAATTCCCATTATTTTAAAACTGCTTCAGGAGTACTAATATTAAATCCATTTGTATTTGCTTACTTTTAAATTAGATAATTCCCGTTATTTGAAAAGTGCTTCAAGAATACTAATCGGTTTAAAATCAGTTATGTTTATTTGTTTTTTTTTAAACTACATAATTTCCGCTATAAGCTAGACTGGACCCTATGAATTAGCCCATCGGCCGCACGGTTGCACTATACGCACACCGCGCTAAATATCGTGAAACACAACATTTCCATTAGGAAGTAATCATTAGCATCCCATTTACGAGCGCCCCGTCTCCGACACTCGCTGACACTAATTGGATCTGATGGAAAGAATTTTGCATAAACCGCAACGATGTTTAACTTGGAGCTACAGAATTGAAGCTGATATTGGTTGTTCGTTAATAGAAGGTTCTATCCGTGTATTTATTTATTTTTGAAAGCGTAATTTTTCTGAATGTGTAAAATAAAAATTAAAAATTCAGACATCATTTTTTGACGTGATAACGTCTTATAAATTAATGAACGACGGCTGCACGCAAGTAAAAGCATGACTTGTTGTCACGTTCCGCCTGAGCTGAGCGTGCAAGCGACAACGCGGAACAAGCGATAGAGAGGCGCGATCGGCCTAAGCGTTCGGCTTGTAACGCATCTATCTCTCTTCCACTACATCGGCCGATGCATCCGAGTCGTTATTACGTAAAATTATCGTCCGTAATCCGACTTTGCAGAATACCAAATTTTTTTAGAAGTGACTATACACTGCTTACTTGAACACTGCTTACTTGATGGACTTTCACAACTTCACAGAATTTTGTGGACAAGCGCTTAAGTCACTTAGCTATAAGGTAAAAAGCACAAGGGTACTACAATGGCTGAACCTTGAAAATAAAACGAAGCCAATCAAGCTACATCCATGCGTTAATAAAACACATATGTGTGGCTCACGAATGCGTATTTCGAATTTTACATTTGGTTAAAAAGTAATCAACGGAAATCGAAAAAATAAAAATAATAGCTTCCACTATATATCTACCTACGGTATGTGTGTCCACATAGTTTATCTACGATGCAGTATGATCTATGAATGTGCAATGCAGTGTAGCAGTGAAAGCAGTGAAATGTATTGCGTTAGCAGAGTGCTCAAGGACTCCACATCGGGGCATTTTTGGTGCAACCATTTATTTATTTCTAATGCAGATAACATGGAAATTGATACTTTGCTAGAGGGTGAAAGAAAGAATTATGTTACAAACATAAACCGACAGACATAGATAAGGTCAGAGAGAAACGAAGACAAGCCTATCCACTTTGAAATGAACCGACAAAGACGAATAGAATATTAGGTGAAATTCATATATTATCAACATCCTGTAAGAGACCACCACAGACCACAGGCCTGTAAGACACCATAGAAACTAGTAGGAGGAGGAGGGAGGAGGAGGAGGTAGTAGGAGGACTACTCTTCTCGAAGGAAAGCATGGACATATTCTCGACGCCAGCCCACGTATTGGCGATTTCATACTCTGAGAAGTTCACAATTATATGCCTTCCTACATAGAATAGTACTACAAGAATATTTTCCATTACCGTCAGCCGATAATGTTACCGATATAAATTAGTAAATATGCGCGAATTCCGAAAAATTCGTTGTTATTTTACAAAACTGGGTTCGAACCTACGGACATCTGTATGATATTCCACAGGTCAATAGGAGATGTCCAGTATTGATGAAACATAACAGAAGTCATTTAAATTGGTAAAAAAGTTTTTGGACTCAAGTTTCTCGATAAAATTTCAATAAAATAAAGATAAAAGAGACGTCACAATTATTTCAGATAAAATATATACGAAATGGTAGACTTAAAGTAATAAAAATAACATAACAAAAGCAACCTCGGATAATTTGCCAAAATAACAGATCCTTCTATTTATTTCATCGTTTGACCTAATACTAGCCTTGTAAACATTAATTCTCCATATATCTTCCAATTGCCTTCAACAATAAATAACAACAGCAATAAATGTCCAATAATATAAATCAACAATGATCTCACAGTATTCGCTCCGAGTCCACTCACGTACGCATAAGACCATTTATTTTGGCTCCTCGTTATTTAATGACAAGTTAAATGTAGGCCTTTGTAACGTCGCACACAATCATCGGTTATAATATATCGTGTTTCCTGTTTGAAAGGTTCGCTACACATTGATTTACGCCTCTTTGCTACATAGATAGAGCTAAGCAACTCTATAAGTCACTCCACAGCGGTGTCTTGATCTCTCGATGACGAGTGTGGTGGAAGCCATGCTCGGCAATGAGAAGTAGAGGGAGGCGATGGCCTCCATCTGTAAAGAGATTATCTCGCAGTCTCCGTCAACGGAAGACTGGCGGAAGAAAGAGGAGGCGTTACGAATGTCTCCTTCCACCTCTTTAGGCGCCCCAGGAGAGATGAGTCGGTTTCACTTGTCCGACGGACGTGAAGGTGGCTGGGGCTTACCAGATTGTCACCTTCTGAAAGCGGGACTCGGCACGCTAACCACTGGCCAGCTACTTGGGCGGCACGGTTACATGCACAAGCAACCCAGCGGGACGAAAAGATACCCACGACAGGTATCTCCACGTTAAAATAAATTATAATTCACTGATATCGGGCAGGATGCAATTTTTACGTTAAATGTTAAAGTTTGGTCATTGAACGGCGTCGGTCAGGAGTTGGGTTATTTTTGAAGCTTATAAATGTTACTACGGGCTACAGTTACTATTAAACATAAAATAAACTACGTAATCTTTTGCTATATCGTGCAAACAATGACGACTACGGGCCTCGATGATAATTTCAACACTAGACTTTTTTACAGTCACAATCTCATGTTTAGCACAGTACAGCTCAAACGCAAAGGTGTCCTCAAGATATTTACATTCTACGACATCCCTCACTGTTATGCCGGTCTGTAAACCTCTGGTAGCTGGATATATATCAGTTGAACTCGAGACGCATCACTATGACAGGCGGTGATTAAAACAAGTATATATACCAACCACACCGCTTGGTTACCAGATTTACGCCAGTTTATCCTAGAACCTAACAAACTTAAGTAAGACGCTATGGTCAGTGGTGCTCTTAGTGTATCATCAGCACAGCAGCCTATAACAGATCCACTGCAAGGCTCCTTCCCGAATAAAGGTACAGGCATAATTAACATAGTTAGTCCACGATGTATTGGTGACTTCAAACTCAGAAAAATTCACATTTCCATATTTTTCCCACGTACAAACATAATACAAGAACTTTTCTCGGGTTCAAATTTCCTCACGATGTTTTCCGTCACAAATGTATGTGAATGTATGTAAATGTTTGCGAGGTGGTAGGGTTTTACAGCCTGACTAGGTTGCAAACATCATGTATATGGCGAAAAAACCCGTCATAGTAATTCGCTCCTGCAGGTCGCGTTTCGGTATCAGCCTGTGCATATCCAGCTTTTCGCAAGCCGGCATGACAGCGGTGACCGGCGATGGATAGTTCTTCTCTCGGTGGTCGCCATTGTTTCTGGATTGTACTGTGCTTACCATCAGGCATAGTGAAGTCAAATCGCCGTGCTACAATAAAAAAAAATTCTGAAAGATACATGTTAAGTTCGAAACTGCATATACCGAATTGACATTCCACATGTCAAACCACTATAACGCCAGATGAACGCGGACCATTTGGAAACAACATGTCCATATATATCCCGTAGGTAAAAAAAACATAATCTCTGTCTAAGCTCATTTACTATTTACGTTGATACGTACAAAATTATAAAATAGTAATTAATAAATAATCGTCATCTACCTAATTTACTTTCTAGTCTACTCAAAAATTGCTTGATCACTTCCATTTCTAACGACATCTGATCCATCTTCACATTTAACCTCTCGATTATTGTTCTAGATTCTTCCACATAGCATTTTGTTTGCTCTTTAATTTCTCCAACAGCGTCATCTAAATCATCTAAATGTTTAACTATATCTTCACCTTTCACAACTGCCTTATTTTTAATTAGATCGGGGTAAGCCATATGCTTTTGTTCTCTATTCCTTACAATAGCATCGTGCATCTCAGTCATTATTGTTTTAAAATGTTGCATATCTATTTCTTGGTCCATTTGTTTCTTTTGAACTTGAGCTTTGTTAAAAATTGCATCTTTTATCCTTGACGGTAAGAATTTAGAATATTTCCATCTTGGCTTCCCTGGACTTAATGTCATAACATTCATGACCCTTCGTTTATTCTTCAATCTGCTATTTATCCTCTTTGGAAGTATTTTACTGAATAATCTATTATAAACTAATGTATCTAAAGTGCCCAGAAACTCTACTTGTTTTGCTAATCTTCTTATGTTGCCTAGTACTTCTAAATCATTAATATCGTTAACAGCAACACCGACAAGTAAATTCATTAGCACTATAGCAGCTAATATGAGGAAGATCAGAAAAATGATGCGTACCACAATGAGAGAAGTGGCGAGTTCCTTCGAATGTTCTTCATCGAAAAGAGCACCGTAATCGAATTCTGAAGTCATCATTACAATAGTTTTCACTAAAGCTGCCCAGGGTCCTTCAAAAGGCATTTGAGAGCGGAACTGTATCATAAAACTTAGTGAGAAACCAATGACTAAGAATGCGAAGGTCAATAGAATCTGAAAGTAATTAAAATACAATTATGAATTTTCTCTAATATTTATAACTATTATATATTGATCAAAAGATTTTGTTTTTGTTATCAGTATTTAATCTGATTGCCTAGCCACTATCTTTATTTATCAAAGTGAAAGTTATTTAAAGTATTTAAATATAAAAAACAATGTTTAAACATTTGCATTGGTAATTGGAAACTTGTCATTTACATTATTTTTTTCGCAATTTTATTAAACGGTTAAAAATAAGCACACCTCTGATCATGATACATCAATAATGGTTAAGCTACACTAGATTTTAGTCTGTCTGAAATCCAAATCTTATCACCATTTGCGGAAATCCATCATTATATTTCTTGCATGTTTAGATCAACAGAATACTGTATTTAAACATTTGAATTTTATTGAATGTAATATGTTAATACCTTTACGACATTAGAAGCAACTTTTCCAAACATCAAAACATAGTAACCCCAGTTCGGAAACCTTGACAACAGGAACATCATTTCAAGCCAGGACAAGAGTAACGCCAGTGTCGCTACATGACGAGGCCAATCGGCGTCATTCAGCGATACCACCACGACGGCATACGGTAGTATTACCGCTAAGCCTAGTGATCCGAACTTTACCCATGTTTCTAATTGCAAGAAGTATTGGCTACTCTTCACGTTCATATAAAGAAGTTCCTGTAATATATAATTTATATGTGTTTCAAAATATCTAATAAAAAGCCTATAGGACTTCAATGAATCTTAATAAAATCCCTGGTTACCTGCAAAAGTATTAAAGAAATCATCACATAAACAACATAGCTCCATATCGTAGGTTTTAGCCAATCAGGTGGATCATCGTTAGTATCTCTAAAGAAGAATACAGACACAATAAAAATTGTTAACGATGATACAAAGAGCCCATACAATCCTATTATAGTATAAAAAAACGGCAACAGAGCCTTCCATTTAAGGTACAGAAAACTCTCAACCAAAGGATGGACTAGCAATCTTTTCTGACCATAACGATTTCCAGTTTTGAGAAGAGCTTCTATGACCTTCATTTGTTCCATTTCACAAGAATTGGGCATTAATATTCCATAATCAATGGTAACCACACAGTTGGGATCTTGAAGATCTTGACCGTTACTAGAGATAAAGGAATCAAAAACATCCTCCATGAATTCCGTAGGTTTAGATAAATTGTTAATTATCATATCAATAGCCGACCTTTTATATTTCTTCGGACCGTCTGTATAACCTGATAAGTCAGAACCTTCACGGAGAAGTAATGTAATAACATCTCTACTTCCATGATGACTTGCGGTATGCAATGGTAGCCATCCTAAACTATTCATCTCATGAATTATCGTTTTGTCAAAAGACAGTAAAATATTTGCTATACCAACATGATTCTTAACTGCCGCTATATGCAAAGGAGTAGAGGCTTTATGAGGGCTGCATGTGGTCCTTAATCTAATGTCTGTATTTTTCGATAAGAGTAATTTAACACAATCTGCATGATTGTTGGAAACCGCGAAATGAATAGGACCAAATCCTCTTCTATCGCCAGCAGTTAGACTATTTATCATTGCTTTTGTAATAGCTTCATCGTAATTTAATAACACCTCGAGAATATCTAAATGTCCATAATCAGCGGCCACATGAAGAACATTAACGTCTCCGGGTAAAGTTATTTTCATTGAACCACCTTCGTTGAGTATTTCTTTAACACATTCTATATGACCATGAATTATTGCTTTAAATAGAGGAGTCTCTCCTTCATCATTTTGACAATCGATCGCTTCTTTCTGTTTAGCTATGCTGAGGATTTCACTTAGAACATGTACATTTCCCAATGCTGCTGCCGAATGTATTGTAGTTTCTCCATCATTTGCCTGAAAAATAATTACAAAATAAAATAAAAAATAATTAAAAAATATATACATACATACAGTGAATTTCGGTTATAACGACGGTGGAGGGGGCACTTTAATGTCATCGCTATATCCGGAGGTCGCTATGTCCCAAATTATAAAAAGTCATGTACATGTATTTACTTATCATTTATTTAATTATGGTATACACGGGTGTTATTGAAAAAACGTGTCATAGTGCACTGTTTAAGTTTAGTTTTTTCTGCACGCTGTAAGGTGTATTCCATTTTCATAATTCCTTCTACATCTAAATTATTTTGACCTTCACCAAATAAACAGTACTTTTTGAGCGTTGTTATAGCACACAATGCATCTCTAGTTGTTGGAAGATACAAACAAAGCTTTTGCTTGACCACCTGTGAATGTAAACAAAGGATAAGAAAACTTAATAGTTTTATGAATGAGTCTTTGTGCCTTTGCCGACTCAATAGCAATGTCCGTAAGGGATTTCTGGGAATCTGTCATAAATGGTTCATAAAAACAAATCGCTATACCCGAAATTGACGCTATATCCAAAGTCGCTATTACCGAATGAATTTCTTACGAAAATATGCTTTAAATTCAAGGGACGTAAGTTTGACGTCGCTATAACCAAAAAGTCGTTACAACCGAGGTCATTATTAATTAAATCCACTATATATTGTAAAATGAAGTTATATATTTCAGACATTACCTTTAAAGTCACATCAGCTCCAGCTTCCAAAGCTACACATACACCTGGTACCCAAGCTGCTTCAACAGCTGCTTGAAGAACGGTATGACCTTCTTTATCTTTAACATCAACTATAGCCATTAAAGGATCGGCATTGATGTAGTCGTAATTTGCTAAAACCTATAAGATAGAGTTTAATTTGATGATATAATATATAAAAAACTATGGTATATAGTTTTGTTTTTTATTTTGTGATTATTTCTCAATTATTTCTCTTTACTGGAATTATTATTGGCTAAAAATATGATAAATTGGCAGCGGAAATCAAGCAAAGCATGATAAGATTAAAGGTACAGTTTCGGAAATAGCATATTAGGGTAAGGCATTTTTTTCCAAAACTGTCTGGCGTTTAATCTATTTGTTCATAGAATTATTTACCTCATTTTGTAAATCAATAAGATATAATTTAAAGTAAAACACGTTATTATTAACTTAGTTCTAACATATTTCACCTAGTACAATATACAGATTTTTTTAACGATGCCTCTTAAAATTTGCGTTGAACAAGTAAACACGGTTATTCCAAAATATTAAAAACTTACTAGCAAATGCTCCTCAAATTCTTTCCGCACACAGACATGCAATGGTGTCTCTCCAGCTCGGTTGAGACATGCAACTGTTGCTCCGGCATCCAACAACTCTTTTATAGAATCCATGCATTCTAACTCAACTGCAGTATGGAGCGGTGTATCTATATTATCAAGGCCTCGGCGTCTCATTGTATTAAATCTACCACCAGCTTTTAGCAGCATTCTGATAACATCTGCTAAACTAATATACGAGATCATTATCATAGAAGGAATGGTCTTAAAACTAACTTCACTTTTTACTGAATCAATATTATGAGTAATATTATAAATTTAACCAAAGCTTTTATCGAACATAACTGAATTTCCATATTTCATATTTATGCAATACCTGTGATATGTTACAAATATGAAAAAACGAATCAGACACTCACAGCTTAGCATTAATATCTTGGTTGTAATAATACGCGAAGCCAGCGACATCCAAAGCCGTTCGACCTTCAACATCACATTTGTTAGGATCGGCACCTGCGGCTAATAGAAGCCGAGTACAGTGTCGGCGTGCGCAGGAGCTAGCCACGTGTAGCGGTGTCCAGCCAGGTTGAAATACATTCAACTGGAATCACAATTACATTTATGTTTGTTCGTTTACATACAGAAGCGTAAAGAGCACAAATAATGACATCACAAAACGTCTATATAGCTGTCTAAATAAAAGACCAATTTAATGCATTGTGTTTAGCTATGAAGTTTTACTTATTGAAATTAGCTGTTGAGAATATAACAGAAATTATTATAAATTCATAACCTCATAGCGAGCACCTGTATTTAAAATATCTTATCCACAAGATTAAGCGTCTTGCAAACAACTGTATCAAAAACAAACATCTAACCCCAATTTAAACGATCACTTACAGCTCGAGTTAACTAAACTTTCTCAACTTACATTGTCATCACTTACATTCCCTTTAATTTCCTTGCAATCATGATCAATGTTGTCCTTCCAAGTCTTCGGTAAGTCTATGTTAACCTCACCAAGGTCACAGCGAACGTTCGTCATCTCTCTTATCAATGGGCAAAGTTTTCTGACGTCCTCCTCAGTTTCTGATGACATGCTGTCGTTTTCCACACGATCATGCATATCTAAAATTGTTAGATTATGAAACAAATTAGTTAGAGCTTAAAGTTAATCAAACTGATCGCTTTCCGCTTAGATATCAAATTGAAGTTTTGTTTCGTCTGATCTCAATCAAATTGACTAACAAATACTCTTATTGTTTAGCTACCTCTGGCACTAGTAACGCAAAAATGATCTTAAAGGGTAAGAGGGCTTTATTCCAAGGCGTGTCAATTCTTAGGAGATCGATATAATATATAAATAACACAGTCTGAATAGTACGACAATATAAGTAAATCATCGAACTATTCAAGATTACACAAAAACACAAATGTGGAGATATTTCATTTAAATTTACTCATTCCGTTCTCTCCGAGTATTAAAGAATAATACTGGCGAGAAAATAAAATTAAAGTTGTCACAGTTTTAGAAAAGAACATACAAAGTGTCAACTATATAAGTCGTTTTTCGAAGATTTTTATCGAGGATATAATAAATTTCTCATAGTACAATGGAAATTGCCCAGAATTTTATGGTAAATATATTCTTTATTTAAATATAATTACTAAATCGAATAATGTTTTTTTTATATTCTTCAGTTTCATCTACTAGAGATCCACACTGATGGCAATTTTGATAATTTCAGGGTAAGAATGCAACTAATACGATGGTTAGAATAAACGAAAATGGAAACGTGGTGGGCACGATCATAGTTAACTGCGAAGGTGAGATATAAGACAAAGTTGTTAGAAAGCGATTTGATATTCAACACGTACTATACTTAAGCGATGAAGACTATGCAGCTTTACACTATCAATAAACTCAAAGTACTCTCAAATAATATTTATTAATAATCCTTTCCCTAGGATTTCCCGAAACGACAACGTTGGATAGCTTAACAGCCGCCACATATTCGACTCATATGAGGAACCTATCACATTATGCTTCGAACGCTCTTAAAGAGATTGTAAGTATCAATCTTTGAAAGCGATGGAAAATTACGACCTCAGTAAATCTAATAATGGTGATTTCTCTTTCTAGGATGTAACCGATGAACTCGTTGTGCTTAGGCTCGTATCTCGTAAGACAGAAGCTGTGGTAGCACCGGATCCTGAATTTCACCTCATCGTCGTAATGAGGCGTACTTGAGATTCATTAATATTTTTTAAAATATGATTCGGAAATAAAATGTAGTGAATGATTTATGATATAGTTCACAGTCCGATCCTTGAGAAAATAATACATATATTTTAATTAAAATCCGATCAAGACAAAATTTGTCTGTAAATTGAATTCTGAATTATGAAACCTTTCTTAATTTTTGCACCGAAAAAGATAATCCTGCAACGAAGCAGCATTAATCGGAGGAAAAGGGCATGATTAATTATCATAATAATAAGGCTTTTCACCCCATTTTTAGTATTCACCTAGCTATAGTAGCTAGCATATGCATCAAAAGTGTTTTACGTAAGATATTTGCGTATGCTTTCCGGTAGCTGTTTCGTTCTAAGTTTAATCTTTAGATTGCCATCACTAAACATCAGACGTGATTGTTATCGCGCTAAGCGTACAAAGGGAGCTGATTTCCAAAAATAACTTATCATACCGTAATTTATTCGGTGGGAGACCTTTAATTTAAACATAGTTACCAGCATGGTACCACTAAGCAATAAATATACTTGCCTCCATCGAAATCTCAAGCCCATTGTAAGACTGAAGCATTTTTTGTCACAAAATAAATTATTTCCCAATGTTAAAAAATGCACTTTCAAATCAGTCAGTAAACATTTTTTAAAGGAATCGTATATAAATATCACATACCTTCAGGAAAGTCCAAGAGTATTGCAACTTGTCTAGCGTTCCCAGCCCACGCAGCCAAATGGAGAGGTGTTCTTCCAAGTTTGTCGATTCTAAGTTTCTCAGCTCCAAATTTGACGAGCAATGACAGGGAATCGCCGCCCAGGAGTGCAGCTATATGACAGGCAGATACCAATGCCAAGCGACAAGTCGCATTGGGATTAGCTCCTGAATTAAGAAGCCTGGTGAATGGAAAGTAAACGTTTTTGTAAATTTTGAACTCGGAGACAGATAACTGAAATTGTAAACTGGCATACAGTTCCTTTGCTGAGTGATCACGCAATCTATACAGTAATAAATTAAAAGAGAAAACAATTTTATCCGACATCAATCACCGATAGGTGTCTCAAACTAAGAAGGTATTATATCTCGGGTACCATTGCACATAACTGACAACACATTTGACAACACACACATTTACATATTTAACAGCAAAATCTGCTACTTTGCGACATAGATTTGTTGCGGTTTTCTTGCTGTTGCTACTACAGTAGAATCTGCAAAGTACAGCCCAATGTTTTGTTAAACATTTCCAATTTAGATAGTCAGTGTCAAGGACATTACGTGATAAAACGACTAACGTAATTCGCTAATAAATATCTTTGTTAATTTAGTTTTAGAAAAGATACATGCCTATCAATGCAATAGAAAACTTGACGACAAAAGCTTAGTACTTTTGTACAAATAAAAATATTTATGTAATGTCAATCGAAATTATAAGTTTCATCGGTAAAGATGTGAACTTGTGCTACAAATTGAACTGTAAAGCGTTTGCATCATATAACCATTACTTTAATATTTGAAACGACCCTAAACAGCATAGTGAGATAAATAAGATAACTAATAGTAACAAAATAATTAGTACAAGTAACATAATTAGCTTTAAAAAAAACATTATATAACATTTATATACCAATTTAAGACGTAGTTGCCAATTAGGATACTTGAACCTTATATTCAATGGTTACATAAGTAAAATGGAATCTTTTATGCTAATAAACGTTGGGTCTATTTTATTTGGTCGACCTTTTTTAAGAGTTTTCTGTGCAATATTTCGGAGACTTTATTAGCGTGGTCATACTTTCAGGGTTTTATGTCACATATGGAATTTGTAGCACCAGGCTGTTAACAATATAGTTATAAAAACATTATTATGGGGATTACGTTATGAGCCTAATTATTTCAATAACAAATAATTCTTGAACACAATAAATCTCTCTGATTAATTAACGCAGTTCTAGTAAGCAATCTACATCAGTTATTCCCTAGAGTTACAAGCAAAGTCAGTTTTATAAGGTGAGAATTCGATTCCAATGTATGTCACAATTTAGCAGGGCGGTTAGAGATGAGTGTAGTGGTATCAATGGGAGTGTAAGACGCAGAAGCGTTATCATGTCATATCATAATTTATCAGAAGGTTATATGAAGAAATATATCTGGCTCGGATTACGTAGGATAAATACTTTGGAGATGAATTTATGAATCTCTTTAGTTAACTAAGTACTACATATGCAAGAGATTAGAATTGAGTAGACAGATAATAACATTCCAAAGGTAAACAATAATAACGTTGACCAAGCAAGGTCTTAACAGCTTCACCGGACTACTAAGGCGAGCGCTTAAGGCACTCAGCCGATTTTATTTTGACAACTAGCTCAAGGATGCGCGGCACACCTCGGCTTTGGCTGTTGCCTGATACATGCAATTCGCGACCTATCTGAGCTAACCTAAGCTAAGCTAACTATTCATACATATATGAGTTGTTGAAACATATATGTGTACCAAGCATACATACCTCAACAACTCTTATATATATTTCGTATCGGATAATATTCTAAACTATTTCAGTTTGATAAGGGAAAAAAAATAAAACCCTTCCACTTGCATGTGTAAGCGTGTATGCGTGCACGTGCGTGGAGGTGATATGTGTAATGTTGTCGCAGTGATGTAAGATTTTGTGTCACTGTATCGCGCGAGCAGCGTACTCAAGGGCTCCACGCCGAGGGATCGGACCTAGGCTTGAGCCGCTGCCGAGGGGGGCCTAGTCTGGTGTGCGGGAGCGAAATTTACCCCCCAATAATAACGTAATTTGGGTTATCAAAGGCAAGAAACAATAAATGAAAATGAATAATAATAAAATAAACGTGGACCAATAATAAGCAGCGGTGGACAGTAATTATTTGTTCGTACTTTGTTCTTAGCGCGTCGCAGGTGTGTTCTTAATCCGAATAATTTAGCGCAGCTGCTTTATTTACAAAACGCTTGGCCTTTTCAGGGTCCACTGTAATATTGTCTATCAGATATATGCCACTAGAGAGGAATTTAATGAATGATGGCCAACAAACTACATCCTGACTATGGTCGTAACGGCATTCGGTCATGATAGAACTTGACAAGCGAGTGGGTTAACAGCGCAATTGTTTACTTACGGGCAGATTACTTAGAAGTCGTGTTGGTTTAGTCTGTGGTCTGTGGAATATCACTCCGATGTCCGCATGTTCGAACCCCGGCATGTACCAACGAATCTTTCAAAATTCTCGTACATTTACTAATTTAAATTGTTAACGCTAAAGATTGACGATGAAGGTAAACATCATGAGGAAACCTGGGCCTGAGAAATATTCTTGTAGTATTACTTTATATGGAAAAATATAAAACTGTAGATTTCTCAGAGCTAATCGCCAATACATCGTGAGCTGACGTGGTAATTATGCCCGTACCTTCCTTCGGTATGAGGCTTATGGCCCTGCAGTGGGTCTCTTACAGATTGGTGATGATGAGGCAAATTTGATATAACTTTGGACTCCTATGGCCATGAAGCCAATTAAAAGATTTAGAATCTAGGCTGTTGATATGACCGAACGTTTTGGTATCTGCGGGAATAACGTAATCTTACCGTTCCACCTCCTCAACATCATGTGTTTCGATGGCTTCAAGCAGCTCAGTGTTGAGACGCCTTAAACGTCTGTCACTCCTTCGATACGGCTTGGATATGGTTAAGCCAGTGTCTCCGACCGGTGTGTTGTTCACTGTTGAGTTAACTGATGACGGTGTGAGGTCTGGTAGAGTCAGCTTTGGTAAAGCACGGTTTCCTGCACGTCTGGAATATTTCAAATGGATATATGGACAATATATGGATGTATGGGTAACCGCTTGGGAACACCTCGTGTCTTTTGTAGGTGGTAGAGCAACGCTGAAGCTATTACTGGTTTCAGCATGAATGGGTCGGCTCGCCCGGAGTAGTACCACCCGCTCACAGAAAACAGACGTGAAGTAATAGTGCTTGCATTGTTGCGTTTCGTTCGGTCAGTGAGAGCGCCTGAGGCCTACCTCTCCTCCCTTCCCCCTTCCCTCTTTTCCTCCCAAATATAGGCTGGCAACGCACTTGCGACTCCCCTGGTGTTGCAAGTGTCTATGGACGGTGGTGATCGCCTAATATCAGGTGACCCACGTGTTCGTTTGCCTCCTATGATGTAAAAAAAACACCCTAATTTTTTTTTAATGACTGTTTAAATAATGGAAACGTGAAAGCGTAACAAATACATAAATTAACAATCTTTATATTCGCTTTTATTATATTAGCGTAGTATTTAAAATGGATAGAGTTACGATGCATTGCATGTTAAATGTAAAGACCTACTGTGGCATAGGAGTGAGTCCTAAGAATTTGGGTCTTGACGGACGCTGCCTGCCGGTGTTTCGACCATCTTCATCCAGGCCAAGCAACGGCTGCAAGTTGTCCGGTCCCCTCTGCTCAGGCTCACCCTGCTCCACGTCTGGAAATGACAATAATAAATTAATTTAACCTAATTTCAAATAACAGATTCTTTGACGCTCTACTAATTTAATAAGATATAGACAATCTCGCAGGAAGATAGTTTGTTATCTTGTGTTATATGGCTACATATTTTGTAATTTTCGTGTTGTTTTACGTAATATAGTTTGGTTATTATGCACAAATGAAGTGGATTGGAAATGATACCACCGAGTGCGAGCAATGGATTCTGTCTTGCCACAAAAATTGTCTGGAAAGTTCTAACAAGACGCCCACCACCTTGTTTAAAACATTGTACGCAAGAAACGCCTAATATTAACTACTCGACAGTGGCAGTAATAATCTACTGAAAAAATTCAAAGTAGCACATACACAAGTACACACATACAAAAGAGATAATCACTTATTGTTAAGATAAACATTTTTGTTCTATTTATACATACTATATCTACAATTTAAGTAATGCACTGAATTCGATATTTATACTGTTTACATCAAGTCTTTAAAGATAATATATTACACATAATTGCAAAAAAAAACCCAGTGAAGCACTTCTTGCCTAACAGAGTGGTCGCAGCATGGAATAAACTCTCCGAGAATATGTGATGGCTTCCAACATACACTATTTTAAGAATAGTTTAAACAAGAAAGTTATCTCCAAGTTACTTAATACACACGCAATAACTTAATAGCTGCTTACCAAATAATAATAATAATCGTTTCAAGTAATAATTCCAAAATATGAACACAAATAATATTCTGCTAAATTTCCTACCACAATGAAAAAATATAATTGCATTATCGCTAAACAAAATGTAATAACCAATCAATGATATAAGCTAAAATTACATTTTTGGATAAATACCGCCGCGTACTGAATAAACCAAATTTATAATCTAGGTTACTTTTCGCCCAGAAAAAGTGTACTGTTTCCGAAATCTACTTTAGTACGGGTGAAGCTCAGGGTCGTAGTTCGGAGGGGGCATTGTGTACCTTGAAATCACATTGCCCTACCTTAAAATACCTAAAACTAAGATAATTTATTATAGTTCCATCGTTTAGGTATAAAAACTTTTCCGAACATACCACAGTTTGTAACATACGAGGGCAGACCAATTGTGATAAATTTTCTACCTCCGCTCTACCTGTAACCAATGCTGCGCTACCTCAAATTCCACACTAGCTGCAGCCCTGGTGAAGCTGCCGGAGAAAACTAGTATTCCTATATATTTATTTACACTGCATCTTTAGTAGGTGTTTTCTTTAGTTATCTTCTTTTGTAGGTGGTAGAGCCACGCTGAAACTATTACTGGATTCAGCATAAATGGGTCGGCTCGCCCGGGGTAGTACCACCCTCTCACAGAAAACCGACGTGAAGTAACAATGCTTGCATTGTTGCGTTTCGTTCGGTCAGTGAGAGCGCCGGAGACCCACCTCCCCTCCCCTTCCACTTTCCTCTTCCCTTCCTCCCCCCCCCCCTCCCTACACAGGCTGGCAACGTACTTGCGACTCCCCTGGTGTTGCAAGTGTCTATGGACGGTGGTGATCACTTACATCAGGTGACCCACCTGTTCGTTTGCCTCCTATGATATAAAAAAAAAAAAAAAAAAAAAATCTAATATAGAATTTTATTCTACGATTAATTTGCACTGATTAGACCATAATTATATACGAGATGTATATTATGTATTTGATAACATTTTAATCGTATCCTTATCTCATAATCGTGATTACTAACGCGGATTTGAAATATTGCATTTTTTTATTGAAATAGTATAACTGTTGTTATCTTTTCAACGTATTTAAAATAGCAAACGTAACAAAATACCTACACCGCAAACCACACTTTTTCACCGCACTGAATATAGATACGCGAACAAAAATTTTGGTATACATATTTATTATGTTACTAGCTGACCTGTGCAACTTCGTCTGCACCAAATCGGTTATTACCGGTTTCAATTGTATTTTTAAACGCAAATAATCTTAAAAAACCTAAAACCCTATTGCAGCGTTATCCAGCACTTCCAATCGTGAATCCAAACTATCCAGGGACTCACTCAAACATATACCCAGTTGGTATGTAAGAAATCTTTTAAAATAAGCCTAGACTCTGTTCGCAGCATTACCTAAAGTAGTGTCATCAAAGTGAAGATCAAAACTAACTTACATATATTGCCGATAAATGTCTTCCCAGTACCCCTTGTAACTTCATCATGTAACATACTGTAAAAGTTGAACTTTATCTACATTAAATTTCCATTTTGTTTTAGTTGTTTGTTTTATAAGAATTTGTAAAGTATACGTGAAATCTGCATTCAATTTTAATTTGGTCACATTTATTTTACTTTTGACATACAAACCACCTTTTTTACTGAGACTCTGAACTTGGGATAATATACCTTTCTAACAGTGAAATAATTTTTGAAATCGGACCAGTAGTAGGTACCAAGCATTCCTCGAAAACAAAACTTTACCACTCATTATAATATTAGTATAAATACAACATAGTAACTGCAAACAGTAGTCCAGTGAAGCTGTTAAGACCTTGCTAGGTCAATAGCGTGGTCAGTTCGAGAAAAAAAAAAGTAACTGCATACACCTCAACTGATTTATTTTAATCTTAGATTCACAAACCTGAACCCAACTACTTCAAGACTCAATAAGATTTAGAAAACTAATTTTATCAAATATCGAAACAACACACGTACTGATAGAACTCTAGTTGAGATTCATCTTCTACAATGCAATGTAACTATTATCTAGGTTTATGTTTTAGGAAAAAATCTTGTCACCTTTGTTTAGCAAACATTTTTTATACAATAAAATAAATGTAACAACATATAAGTGACAGTTTCATTTATACGTATTTTTTCATATGAGGTCGATAATTACGCATAGAAACGTCATGTAGCCGTAGCTCAGTTATAACGTACTGGACATTATATGGTCCTCCGGAGCCGACGGTTCGAATCCCGGCGGTTTTTTTTTTTGGTATTTTTTTTAAAGTAGCTTAGGGAAATATAGCTTATCTTTTTAGCTAATCTGTCTGCTATATATAGCACAATGAAAATTTACCAAAATCCGTCAAAAATTTCATTAACTACAAATTTTTGACTTTCGTCCGTTATCCTGGAGAATTCCTTGCGTTTTGTGAGATAAAAAGTATTCTAGATGTAACCTTGTAATATTAGTTATCACTGTGCCAAATTTCGTCAAAATTGGTTCAGTACTTTTAGAGTGGTACGTGTTCAAAGGGACAGACAAACAGGCAGATCCTGGAGAATTCCTTGCGTTTTATGAGATAAAAAGTATCCTAGATGTAATCTCGTAATATTAGTTATCACTGTGCCAAGTTTCGTCAAAATCGGTTCAGTACTTTCAAAGTGATGCGTGTTCACAGGGACAGACAGACAGACAAAAATTGTAAAAAGATTATTTTTGGCTTCTATATCGATAACAAAGTCTACCCCGATAAAAATTTTCAAAAAATATTTTATGTACAGATTTGACCTTGCTACAGTTTTATTATAGTATAGAAGATAGAAGATATATACATATAGTATAAAACAAAGTCCCCTATCGCGTCTGTCTGTCTATCTGTTCGCGATAAACTCAAAAACTACTGAACGGATCTCCATGCGGTTTTCACCAGTGTATAAAGTGATTCATGGAGAACGTTTTAGTATATAATTTGTCAAGGATTTTTTTATAATCCGTGCGGGACGACGTCCGCCGGGTCCGCTAGTATATACATAAAATCAAGACAAGTTACGAGTAAATAAATGCCAAATTTAGATTTCTACTAACTGTGCCCGCGACTCCGTCCGCGTGGAACCTAATGTATGAAAAAAACAATGACTCATTTATATTATTCTGAATATATTAAGTCCATTTACTTATTAACGTTCTATCGTACGTAAGTTGCGTCGACATTTAAATTACAATAACTTTTGATACAGTGAACCGATTTTAATGAAACCAAGACTAAATATTACTCGAGGATAGAAAAACTCATCACGGCATTTAACCAGCGATATGCTGGTAAGGCCCTGTCACTCGGTAGGAATCAATTACGGGTTTTAGTGAGAGCACTCACTGGACACTGTTGTCTTAAAAAACACCTGTACAACATCGGTGTCTAGAGAACACGAGAGTGTAAATTTTGTGATAGTTTTTTTTTTTATTGTAGCTCGGCCAAGTAACTGTACTGTGCCTGATGGTAAGCACAGTACAATCCAAAAACAATGGCGACCACCGAAAGACATACTATCCATCGCCGGTCGCCGCTGTCATGCCAGCCTGAAAGCGACCCAGTCAGGGACAGCCCCCCCCGGTTGCTGGATATACACCGTCTGATCCCGGAACGCGACACGCCCAAACGTGCCACTATGGCGGGTGTTCCACCTGGTATACGGTGGTCGCGATCCAGTCGGGTACAGACACCCTACCACCCCGCAAAAGTGCGGATGACACACCCAAACACCTCTTGTGCGAGTGTGATCCACTGAAGTCTACACGAAACCGGATTCTGGGAAAGCATGTTTTGCCTCCGGATGAGGTACAGATGCTCTCAACCAAAAAAGTCCTGCAGTTCTTAAATACTATAGGACTAGGCAGGGAGCTTTAGTAATATGGGGCGATCACAATAGATCAGTACTGGTCGCAGTGATACAGGACTGAGGCCTGTATAGCCCCTTTTCCAGAATAATAATAATACTCGAGGATATGCTTTGTGATTTTCTTGGTGAGGTTTTATCGTGAACGCAGTACTTTAACAGTGATGCGTGTTCATACAAAGAAACAGACAGACAAACATTTCTAAAAGTTATTGAAATGTATTTTATTACTTATCCCTAGACACCTGCAACCGATTTTATAAGTCGCTATTTTTTCACATTGGGTTCTACGCGGACGGATTCACGGGCGCAAGTAGACCATAAATCTATATATATATAAGAGATTCCCACCTATATATGAAATATGGTAGGAATATTCCTTTCGCCGAGTAGAGGTCAGCTAAGAACGGATTTTACGAAATTCCACCCACAAGGGGGGTTGTGGGGGGGTAATCAGGGCGGGACAACGTCAGCCGGGCCCGCTAGTTCGTTATAAAAATAACTTGTTAACTGCTGCGCATGAATCAATAATGAAACGGGAACAGATAAGAGAATACTTATATAATGTTTACCTAAGCATGGGGGAAGAGTATAGCATACTTTTGCTGACAAAGGGAAGGGAGCGATCAGAAACTATACAAATTCTGCTTCAGTGACGTCGTTACTTGAACGGTCCCTAAATCAAAGCGATCGAAGTGGCGAGCAAAAGCTAGTAAAATATAAAGGTAGACGAAGTCATAGGCAACCGCTATAGAACATATAAAACGCGTTATCAACGTGATAGAGTCACGATTTGCTATATCTACAAGTATCATTAAATAAATTAGCCTTTCATGTCCCATTAGTCCTTCTAATCTACGCAACGGATTGGGTACCTTTTTCACTATCGTTTCAACCAGTGCTTGTCAAACTTATCGCAATATCTTGGTGTGTTGTCGTGAGATTTACAAACTCGCACTTTGTACTATCAAAAACTTTACATGTGAAAAAGGTTACAGACTTACAGAGTAGACATAACTCGATGTATTCCAATAAAGTCGTAAGATTAAGTTTTAAGACGTTCACGCTGTTAGCGCTGGTTAAATCTTAAGACGTAGATATAAGTATCGGATAATATATGTTCGCGCATTTTTCATATTCTTTATATGTGGGTGGATCGCGATTCCGGGCTCGCGCGATCGCGACGCCTACAACGGACAGTTGGGCTCCTTAACCTGTAATGTGAACTTTGCGCTGCCGGATTTTATGGTTTATGTGTTGTTTTTTGGCCTTTAATTGCAATTATAAACATTTTATAAACATTGTGTGTGCGTGTATGTGACCGTGCATATAAGAACAACAGCGAGAACGATCTACAACAGCCAGGTTACTGGTCTAACTTGTATGGGGGGTATGGAAATGCCGAACTGAGGGACAAATCAGGCCATCCCGGGTCCTTTAGCCCTTTGCATAAACAATATACGTTTATCTCCCAAGGATAAACAACTTATATACTATTCCATATACAATGTCATAGAGCAAGTCTTCAAACAAGATATCAATCATTATATTTTTATTTGAAGGAAAATTTACGATTTTATTATATACATTCTGGTACACAGGATTCCGCATGCTACATACTAATGAGGAGCCATAAAAATATAGTACAAGCGATTTACACACATTTAGGTACCATCGGATCCATTACTTGACGTTTTGACATTGATCGTCCATCATATTCAAAGAAACTAGTCTCAGTAACACGGACAACGCTTTTTATTGCACGTAATTCTATAT